>CM029628.1:22577579-23777579 GCA_017311315.1 Dendrocalamus latiflorus
GACGGGCGGGGCCCGCGGGGCAGTGAGAGGAGAGAGGGAGCGGGGGCGCGGACGGCGGGATGGGCCGGGCGCGTGGGGGCGGGAGGATCCTAGCCGGACGCGTGGCAAGCGAGGAAGGGGGCTAGGCGGGATCCGGGCGGCGGCGTGGGTGGAATCCGGCCGTCCACGTGGCGGCCGGAGTAGAGGGGAGGGGATTTTATTTTTAGAATTTGATTTTGGATTTTCAGAAAAGCCTAGAAAATTATTTAAGCCTCAGAAAAATATGAAAATACCTCCAAAAATTCTAGAAAATTACACAGAAGCTCCTGCAGATATTTTGGACTTAATAAATTTATTTCCAACTAATGTTGGTATTTAATTTTTATACTTTAAAATACTTTTTAAATTTAAAAATAGGTTTTGAACTCCAAAAAATTCAGAAAATCAAATAAAAGCCCAATAAAATTCAAATACTTTAAAATAACTTAGTTGAAATTAATTTTTTCCAGAGAGCAAATTTTGGGATGTGACAACGCGCAATCCTACATTAAGAAATTTGGTAAAGCCACAATCTACAAACAAACTTACAAAAAAGTAAGGTGGTACCGATTCGCTGCGAAGGGACCGACCTTCAGGCTGTGCTTCAGGACTCACCTGCCATTCAAACCAACTTCTCCTTGTAATACTTAGGCCTACCTCTTGCTCTTAGAAGTCTGCGTAGCTTGCACTTCGAAAGATTGCAAGACAAGGTGGTCGGACGCCTATCGAGCTGGCGTGGTAAATTGTTGACACTCGCGGGATAGAAAACTCTGGCTAAATCAGTTCTAAATGCCCAGGCAACCTACCTCCTTAGAGCAACTCCAGCAGTAGCCCTCAAAACAGGGCCCCTACTTTTTATTTGAGGACTCTATTTTTTGGGCTACACTCCAGCAGAAGCCCTCAAAACAGGACCCTCAAATTCATTCTTAGAGGGGATGACACATAGGACCCACCCGTCATCCTCATCCTACTTTTGAGGGCCGAGGGGCAAAAAACTCACTCCAGCAGGGCCCCTACTTAAGCCCTCAAAAGTAGGGGCTCCCTCCAGACCCCCCAGGAATGAGGGCTCGAGGGGGAGATTTGAGGGCCCCCTACTTTTGAGGGCTCAAGTAGGGGCCCTGCTGGAGTGAGTTTTTTGCCCCTCGGCCCTCAAAAGTAGCATGAGGGCTCAAGTAGGGGCCCTGCTGGAGTTGCTCTTACGGTCATTGAACCACCAACCGGAGTACTCTAATTACTAAATAAGCAGACGAGACAACTCCTTTGGGCGGGGTCAGATCAACTCACGGGGGGTAAGTGCAAAGTCAGCTGGGACAAGGTGTGCAAACCCACACATCTACATGGGCTTGGCCTCCTCGACCTCCAGTGCTTTGCACATGCCCTACGAATCAAATGGCTTTGGTATGAGTGGGCAGCCACAAATAAGCCTTGGAAAGGTATGCAAACCCCATGCGATGAGCATGATAGTGCCTTATTTGTGGCAGCCACCTCCATCACACTCGGTGATGGCAAGACAGCGACCTTTTGAAACTTGGCCTAGGCTGATGGGAGACATCTGTGTGACATTGCACCAACCGTTTTTGCCGCATCCAGAAGAAAGAATCGCTCCCTACACGCAGCACTGTTTGGAAACAAATAGCTACAAGATCTCAATTGGCCCGCAGGCCCAACTGCACAACATATTCAGGAGCTTATCGACCTCTGGGGACACATATCTCCTTTGAACCTTCAAGAAGAGGTGGAGGACAGTATAACTTGGAATCTTACTTCGCATGGAAACTACATCGTGGCCTCAGCTTATAAAGCACAATTCTTTGGCACAATAAGCACCTCCATGAACCCCTAGTGTAGAAGACTTGGGCCCCCCAAAAATGTAAATATTCGCATGGTTAGCCCTACAGAATAGGTTGTGTACCACTAACCGCCTCTCCTTGAGTGGTTAGCCAAACTAGCTGGTTTGTCCCCTTTGCAGGAACTCCCCGGAAACAATCATCCATCTCTTCGCCGAATGACGCTACACAATGTGTATTTGGACCCTCGTCGCCCACTAGATTACTACAGGACTCCTTGGACCCAGTTGCTTGGCAATCCGTTGGTTCCATTCGACACTGGTGGGAATTCGCCATTTTGAAGTCAGACGTGCCTCGCAAACCTCTAGCTTTGTTAATAATGCTGGTTACTTGAGAAATCTAGAAAGAGCAGGATTCTCGCATTTTTCATTCTGTAACGGCCTCCCCTACTTTACTGCTAGCCAAAATAAAGGAAGAATCTCAATCCTGGATCATAGAAGGGGAAAAGAGGCTAGTGGAGCTCTTACCTTTATCTGTAGCACCTTAATCCTTTCTTTTAGGTGTGGCCTACTCTAGGCTGCCCATTCTCAATTTGTACATAACCTTCTTTCCCAGCTTTTATTATAAGATAGTGCTCTGCTCGTTTTAAAAAAAAAAGAAGTTTATAAAACCGTATGCATTGTTTCATGAAAAGACATCATTTCATGGTACCTATTGGAGATTATAAATAGTCTACGAATGTTTTCATTAACATGATAGTAAAAGCAACCATCAGAAAAAAAAACCGTAGTGAAGCCCGGGTGATAATTCTAGTTACCCCTAGAGGCTGAATGGCACCTAAGCTCCATTAATTCGCAGAATTTGTCCATGCACTGATGCAACAACTGTTTACAACATTCCTAGATGCTGCACGTGTTTGCGGGTTCTGAATTTCTAGAACTCAGGCCTCCGCTGGTCTGGCGTGCGCGGCCTTGTTAATCGGAGCACCGCAGCGCTATGCGAGCACCGCACGTACTGTACATGGAAAGGCACGATGCAGGCACCCATTTAGCCTAATAATATTGGGAAAGTTTGATTATGATACTGTTTAATACTTGTTTTAGAGATATATCACTCATCAGTTACTTCTTCGAAATACAGTTCAGCCAGTGATTTTAGTTTACAGATCGTTTTAGAGATATGTACTCATCAGTTGCTTCTTCGAAATTTACAAATCGTACCTTGACTAGTTGATCGACCTCGACTTCTTCTAGGTCTTGATGTATGGCTTCACAATGGCGTCACCTAGCGTCAAGAAATATCTATTAGTACTTGGTTCAAACTAAGCATCTACGCTAAGTCTGTCTACTCATTCGTGTGCACCGTGCACGCACGCGCGTGTTGGGTATCTTTTCTTCTCGTTCGTGTATACGCACGCGCGTGTTGACGGGAAGAAATAGAATGTGTGTTCTATATCTTTTCTTCTAGATGCATTAGTCGGCAGAAATAGATTGTTTATATAGAGGAAATAGGAACAGGGGAAATCAATCTTGGCCTATCTAAGCGTGTGCATCCTATGATGGTCCAAGTCCGGTACGTTTTCGTTAATAGGTGTGTTCTTTTCAGTGTATGCATGGTATATGACTACAGCTGATAATTTTTCATCCTAGCATTAGCATTTGTGTGACAAATCGAATATCGATAAGCTATTTTGAAAAAAAAACTGTCCTGATAAACTGTTTCGAAAAGGCTGTCTCAATAAACTATTTTGAAATGACAACGAAAAAATCATCTCATTTGTTTGTTCGAGGAAAGCCATAAGTTGAAAAGAACGAGGCAAATATCTCTAGCCTATTTTCAGTAGGGCACCATTCAATCCAACTTTTTACTACAAACCCATGGATATATATATATATATATATATATATATATATATATATATATATATATATATATATATATATATATATATATATATATATAGAGAGAGAGAGAGAACATATCTAGTGCTAATGCACTATTCAGTGCTAACATGCTAATGCGAACGCTGGCCGTCCGATCTGGAGTGAGCAACCAGGATTGATGCGGGTGGGATGCAGTGCTCACTTATGCATTCTTCCGAATAACCCCCACCTGCGATGCACTATTTGCTGATAGCCCCGTCCCCCGAGCACCTCCTCCCCTGTGGCGGCTAGGTTAGGCGACGTCGTCGCACCGTCGTCGCCGCCCTCCCGTCCTCCATCCCCGGCTGCACGGCGACGTCCTCCCCAGCCTCTCGCCTCCCTCGTCCCCGGCGACGTCCTTCCCGCCCGGATCCCTCCCCGGATTCCCCTGGCGCCGCTCCCCTCGGCTCTCCCCAGCCTCCCCCGGCGCCGCCCTCCACGGACGCCCCCCGTCGAGCCCCCCAGCCCTCGGCGAAGCCGCCTCCCTCCACGGCCACCCCCATCGCGCCCCTCGTCGGCAGCGGTGCCGCCTCCCTCCCCCACTGCACGGCATCCCCCCTGCCGTCACAGCGCACCAGGGAGCGCCGCCGCCACCGCCCTCCACCACTAGCTAGGGTTTGAGGAATTTGTCGTATTGAGGAATTGTGAGGTTCATTTGTGCTTCTGAAGTTGATTTGTGCTCTAATTGTGCTGTGATTTTGCAAAAAAAATTGCATTCTCCTTTCGATTACCAGTTGTAATGAAGCAGTGGAATGTTTGTGACATTGTTGATGGTGTATGCATATCTAGTGCTAACAAAAATCCCAGAAGGCACGTACCCAGCAGGTATTGCCATCACCTAAAGCCTCCAAACCCTTCAGTTTAGATCCTGCCCTCTCTTCTACAAGACCATGGCGTTGCGGTTCAGCTTTCCTGTGCCCCAAGAAGCCAATAGCGTCTGTTCTAAACGAACTCAAAGTCTCAAACTAAAAGAAGCTCTGAATTTCTGAAGCAACCCACAAGCACAAATCAGGAAATGAAACATTAACGGAAGTTGTTGCATATAATCCACAATTCCTGATACTATTCATGTACCAAACATACACAATGGAAATGTAGAAACTCATAAGGTTCTGCACTCAACATAAGTATAAACAAGAATTGGAGCTTCCTGCATCCACAATAGTGCTAATGTGGCAATTTCTGCATCCAGCTTCCTGCATCCAATTAGTAATAAAAAATCAAGAGAGTTAGTAAAAAAATAATTTGGAAACTTATTATGGATGCAGGAACAAAGTAAGCATACGTATTACATGCATTGTTCTAGGTGCCTTTTGTGCAAATTTTTCTGAATTTGGATTTCAGCATAGCAAACAGTGTTATTACCTGAAGCGTGTTTCAGGATTTCAGGATAGCAAACAGTGCCTTACTTTTGTGCAATTTTTTTCTAAATTTGGATTTCAGGATGCCTGGTATATGCTATGAACCAGTGTTTTGGACTGATCATCTCAAATTTTATACAAACACTAACCTTGCAGATGGGGAAGGAGGGGGCGTCGCCTCGTCATGGCTCATGGGAAGGAGGGGGCGGCGCCAGCGGCCCAAACCCAGTTTTGAAGGTGATCTTTCCAGCAGAGAACTCCTCAACATAAATCTCAACCACACTGCGCCACAGCATCATCTCCTTGGTCTTCACTCCGGCATATCTTCTTCAGCTTACCCTTCTCGATGAAGACCACGGCGGCAGAAGTTGGAGGCGCACGGCGGTAGAAGTTGGAGGCGCACGGCACCACCACAGCGGCAGGAGCTGGAAGGCCGGGGAGGGAGCCGGGGGAGGAGGGCGACGGCACCGTGGTCTGGGGCAGAGGCGGTGCGGGGGCGAGAAGGTGGAGCGCCGCTGGGGGCCGGAGGGCGTCGCCGAGGGGCCCGGGGAGGGGGCCGGGGGGCGTCGCCGGGAGGCCGGGGAGGGGGCCGAAGGGTGTCGCCGAGGGGGCTGGGGAGAGAGCCGGGGGCGGCGTTGGGAGTCCGGGGAGGGGGCCGGAGGGGTCGCCGAGGGGGCCGGGGAGAGAGCCGGGGGGCGGCGCCGGGAGTCCGGGGAGGGGGCCAGAGGGGGTCGCCGAGGGGGGCCGGGGAGAGAGCCGGGGGGCGGCGCCGGGAGGCCGGGTTGGGAGCCGGGCCGGGGGAGGAGGGCAGCGAGAGGTGAGAGGGAGGGGCGGATTGGGAGGTAAAACAAACATCCGAGCAGGGGGTTTTGTGAAAGATTGATTAAGTGAGTTGGGGTATCCCACCTTCCTGGATCCGAGCCGTACAGAGCAGATCGGATGGCTCTGGAGAAGTTTTAGCATGTTAGCACTGAAAAGCATGTTAGCACTAGATATATATATATGACGCTGAAATGGGACACCAGGGTGCCCGGGCACCAAACCTCCCTGCCATTAGATTGCTTTTAGATGCGTGCAAGTGCAATGATATATAGTATCAGGATAGAAAGTCTTAATTATGAATGAAAAGTCTCAATCATGGATGGAAAGTCTTAATCATGGAGTCTGGACACCATAGTGCCCTGTTATTTATACTCTCTCTCTCTCTATATATATATATATATATATATATATATATATATATATATATATATATATATATATATATATATATATATATA
Source organism: Dendrocalamus latiflorus (assembly GCA_017311315.1). NCBI lineage: Eukaryota > Viridiplantae > Streptophyta > Magnoliopsida > Poales > Poaceae > Dendrocalamus > Dendrocalamus latiflorus. The sequence continues at coordinate 22,583,948 of CM029628.1, forward strand.
TATATATATATATATATGGAGAGAGAGAGAGCCCTCATATTAATCCGAGGAGTAGAAAACCAAAAATTATCATATTAATTAGAGAAAAGAAAAAACTATAAACTTCCATATTAACTAGCTACCGTGTAGACCAAAGTAAAAGAGACGATAATTCGCAGGGGTTTAATAAAAAAAGCGAGGACACATGCGTAATTTAGGTAAAACCAAAGGTCTTTTTCGTAAAAAATCGAGGACTTGTAAGGACCTGTACGTAAGTAAATAAGGACCTATACGTAATTTTGGAAACCCGCGGGATGCTATCAAAAAAAATTTAGGGAAAAAACTTGCAGGGACTTTTTTGAAAAATTCAGGGACCTTTTCGCGAGGAAAAAGGACCTTTACGTAATTTCGAAAAAACAGGAGGGAATGCCCTCCCCTGACCGTACCAAAAACCGGGCGCCACGTGCCGGCCGGCCGGGGGCAGCGGGCGACGTGGACGCGCTGGGGGGGCCGGAATCCCCCCAGCTTTGTATCAGGTATGATTAGAGAAAAAGAGAAAATCTTGATCGTTGAGAAAAAAAATCTTGATTGTCTAATTTCTGTGAGTGATTTCATCCACGTCTTAGATTTACATCTAGTAGGTGACATGCAATAGAAAAAGATGTCGGAATTGGAAACTAAAAAGAATACGCCATGCGTGCACGCAAACAGCAGGATCCATGCATGGAAAGAGGTATCAGAATAGTAAATTAGTAACGAAAGAAAAGAATTTTTTAAATAATCTATTTTTCATTCTGAATTACAGTATTATATCGGTGTTCTCTTTTTTTTTGTAATTTTGACCATATATTGCTCTATAGTTGGACAACTTGGGCTAATCGTCTAACCGTTGAGTGACACGTGGCTAGGGGGCTATACCCCATGCACGCGCGGCTGGCCGAATGCCTTGCGCTCATTTCAGTCGAGAGGAAAGAGAGGAAGGGAAGAAGAGAAGGAGAGAAGAGGGCAAAAGTAAAGCAGGAGGAGGAGAGAGGAGAGAGGAAAGAGGATGTACATCGACAACAGTGACTCCCCTGTATTTCTTTGTAGATTTACTTTTAAAATATGTATGATAACAACTAAAATCATTACATGTGTAGTTTTGAAACTAAGTTAGGTTAGCAATTAAAATTATTAGATGTGTAGTTGTATTTGGTATGTCACATACTGTTAATAGTTGTAAATAGTATAGTCGTGGAACTAATACTAATTTAGTTGTTAATAGTTATATTTTCGAAACCGTAGTAGGTTAGCAACTAAAATCATTATACGTGTAGTTGTGTTTGGTACGTCGTATATTGTTAATAGTTGTAAATAGTACAGTTATAGAACTAGTGCCAATTTAGTTGTTAATACTTGTAATACCGCTAGCGCTATACACTAACCCCAACCCTAACCTGTAAACCCTATACCCTAACCCTTAACCCTAAACCCTAAAATTGTAAACCCTAATACCGAAATGCAGCTGTGGCTATATATGTTGAGGAATATGCAGTTTATGCAAGAAAAACAACTAAATTTGAAGAATTTTTGGAGCTACGCTATTAATAATTAAACCAGTAATTGTATCATCATTGCCAACTTCAAATTGATTTGTAGATATGGCTTTCAACCTTGGTGGATCAGACTGGCCTTTTAGCCTACTTGACCGGCACGTGGATGTGTAGCACTGTGCAAACCATCATGTCCCACATCCTGAGGGTGGGGGCGAGGTGACCCAGTTAGGGTTGGTCCGTACGCGGACACTCCGACGAGCTTGGAGACTAGACCCATGCTGGAGAGATGGATTTGTTGGTAAATTTTGGCAGTCTTTTTATGATATTTATACTATGTACCCCACTCTACAGAACATCACAATGCTGCTCGACTTGCCTATCGCGAGAGAGACTGCCTCCCTCCTGGGCACACCTACCAACTGGCGTGTAACATCCCAATTAGGGAGCTAGTGTAATTTCAAAAATCTTAAAATCCTTTAATCGTTTTTCTAGTGCTTCTCAAAAAGTTTTTGGTAAAGTTCAAATTTATTGAGTTGGTTCTTGCCGAAAGGCCCGATTAATAAAAAAAAAATTCAAACTTCGGAATCAAGAACCAAAAATCTAAAGTTTAAAATCTGAAAGTCCAAATCTCCATGGAAGTTCTAATTTCAACTTTAAAAATTGAAATCTAGTCATTCAAAGCCAAGAATAGAAATTGAAAATTTATATAAAACCTCTCCCATCCAAATTTGTATATGTGAAAAATTCTAAATTCGAAAAATTAAGAATTATTTCCCCAGTACTCGACAATCTTAAAAGTAAGTTGTTGAACCCAAAAATTGATCCAAGTTTCAAACTTAAAAATATGGTTGCAAAACCCGAAACTGAAAATTCCTGAAAATATCAAAATCCTTCTTGGACCAGGCCCATTTCTCTTCTTTTTCCCCGGCCCACCTCTTTTTCTCCCAGGCTGCCTTTCTTTTCTTTTTTTAGCCGGCCCACATCCTGCTCAGCCCACCCGGCGCCCCCACTCTTCTTCCCCGTTGCGCCTTCCTCCTCCCACTGCTCACGGCGCCACCGCCCAGGCCGACGGCCCTTGCTTCGGCCAGCCCACCGGCTACAGCCACCGCGACCCCACCCCCGTACGCGCAATCATGAGCCTACCACCGGCCTACTCCCCGTGCCACTCCCCTACGAGCGCGCCGCGCCATGCCGAAGTACGCCGTCGCCCATGCCGCGCCATGTGCCCCGGTCGTCGGTTACAGCTTCTTCACAGTGACCACCGCCGGCTATAAATAGCCCTCGGGCTTGCCCTGCTTCCCCAAAGCTTCCCCTTTTCTCTTTTCTTGTGTTCAGTCGAGCTCCAGTGATGGTCGCCGGCGCCTTCACAACGTTCCGGCCACCACGACGGCTCTTTATCCAAATTGAGTGCGTCATGGCGTGTATCCACTCCCCAGCTACTCCCCCTCCGAGTTAATCGGATTTTCGTGCACCGAGCTCGCTGGGACGGCCATCTTCCCCATCCCCGGCCGAAACCGCCGCCGCTCGCGCTACTTCCTCCTCGGTCGAGCTCCCTTCGATTCCCCACTTGGAGAGCATCTCCGTGATGCCATGAATCTTCTCCAACCGCCAGCCAAGCTCCCCATCGCCTGAGCTCCTCCCTCCACGGTGGTCTCCCCGTGCCGCCGCCCGTGCTCGCCGCCAGCCCACGTCGGTCTCCCTCCGGTCGCATCGGCTGCTCTGGTAAGTTACCTGTACCCCACTCAAGCTCACGCACATCCTTTCTCCCTCCCCCTCCCATCCAACCGCTGGCGCCCCATTTCTCCCTCACCGCCAGCCGCCTAAAGCTGCTATCCGTGTGCCTAGATGCCTACTCGGCCGAATCCTCTGCCCCAGGAGCCTCCTTGTAGATTGGGCAACTCATTTTGGCGGTAGCCGCCTCCTCCCCGGCCGTCCCCCGCCGGCGACACCGCCTGGCTCTAGCGCCACCCCAACTCCCCTGTCTTCTTTGTCTCTGCCCCCCTGGCTCTGTTTCAGTCGGCCAAAAGGCCCTCCTCCTGTGCCTCTGTATGGTGGGCCCGACTAGAAGCTTGGCCTCAAACCCATACGCCTCAGTGTGCTCTTCCACTCCTTCTAAAACTGTATTTAAAATTTCCCCATTTGATCAAGGTAAATAAAATATAATTTGTGAAACAGGATAGCAATTATAATAGAGGTTTACAACTAAAAACTTGTCCATAATAAATTTCATGAATACATAAAATAACATAATAATCTATATGTAAAACTAGAACAAAAATATGCATGGTCTATTCCCAGATGACAAGTAATCAACATGAATTCAATGGATATCGATGTTAAAAATCAAATATGTGAAAATAATTAAGAAACCATCTTTTACAATTCAAAGTTGCTAGAAGTTGATCCTAGATAGTTAAAGCTTCATATTTAAGGCTTTATAGAAATAATTTTAATACTCTCAAATTTGATGTTCAAGCAAATCGAATCTTAATATCACCTTCTATCGAAAGCTCAAGTGGTCTAAACACTATCTTTCACCCGTCGACCTAAACCTATTTACACAGACTAAGCAAATAGATCTAACAAGGTCTTGCCACATAAAATATTAATCAGGAGATGCTCATCTCTAAAATCCTATCATCTCTCTTATTAGTGTATAAAATAGCCCTTGCCCTACGTCCGAATCTCCAAACATTATCTCAATGTTCAAATATAATAGTTGGAAGTAATTAATAATAAAAGGATTAGCTCCATCGAGGCAATCCCCGTTAATTCATGACTCACTCACTCAATAAAAGTCCGACTATGAAAATAGAGTGGTTAATTAGTAAAATAACCAAACTTGTCCATAATAATAGTTGGTTAAATGATTAACTCCATACCTTAATTAAGTTATTAAAAATATTGATTCATTGCTTTGGCTGTTGCCATCTTAGATAAATAGTGCCGCATGAAATATCAAAGTTACACCGCGTATACAAATATACTCATCTTACGTATCCGTATCCTAAAATCATAAAATCATGTTTCTCTACACTACCCCCGATATTCTCTTTTATCTGTCCATAAGCCTTGCCTGGCTCATGGGACTTTCTTGATAAATAGGAAATCGATGCAATCGAGCCTCGCAATTCCCCCAAATCGGCTAGGTTTGGCCACTACCTTTTTCCAGAATGAATAAATGCCTGAAGTTACTTAATCATTCTGATCCTCATTATCCTAAAATTTTCCCTCACGGTAAAGCTAGTCAGACAACTCTTTCTCCTACTCAAACCCAGCTACCGCGGTGTTCATGGCGCGCTAATCCGAATTATCTTTCTATCCCCAAATCGTAATAAGTTGCAATTTAAATTTAATCGGGCATTTGAAGTGTTTGGTTTATTGGTCTTTCTTTTCCTTGCTGCGTATTAGAATTTGAAGACTCGACAAGGTGACGGATTCAAACAGTAAGACTGGGTAAAAGCGAAGACTAGGGAATTAAGGTCGTTGACCATGCAGCTTTGAGCAATCAAGGCCGCGGTAAATCAAGCAAGGCAAGTCATCACTTTGATCATGTTGATCCTACATTTTATGCAAAATTATGTTTCTTTAAATTATCAAATTGCATGCTTACTTTACTACGCAAATGTATGTTAAAGCTTAAGGTAGTTACCTGCCTATTGGATGTCTTAAAAACTACTATGTCTTTCCTTGACACTTGAATCACCTGACTATTGTCACCCTAGATGTTAATAATAACCTTACTAGCTATAAGTCATATTAATGCCGTGCTAGTCTTGACAAGTCCAGGGCACTAGTGGCCCTGATCATCAATCTTTAAATATGAAAACTGGTTTTGGGACAGTCACGGGATGTACGTGGCTGATTATTTGTGATAACTTAAGTTATGCTTCTCAAAACCTTAAAAATCTGCTATACCAGTCTGGGCGGATGGTAAGAGTGGTGGGTGTGGATGTAGCACAAGGATTGTGGTCTGTGGAATGAACCGCCCGGACAAATTAAGGACTTAATCCTGTGATGACCCCTCCGTGTACAACAGTACAACCACAAGCTGGCAAATTGTAGGCTTGGCTGAATAATTTACTAGACTCTCTAGCCATTTCACGGAGAACGTGTGTAGGTGGGTAATAAAATCCCCCGTGGAATGGGACATCGGATATAGGTGACGTCGCCGAGGCTAGCGTATGGTGGAGAGTGCAGTCCGAGTGCGCTAACCTGTGGTGGACATCCCGCACAACCTATGGAAGCAACCCCATAGGGGTGAGATGCTAGAGAGCGAGGTATTGTAAAGGCCTCGTGGTAGTCTCTCGATCTACATGGCTAAGGAATCATGTAGAACCATCGGGACGATTACCTCTTGTGGGTAAAGATGTACAGACTCTGCAGAGTATACAACTATTCGAATAGCCGTGCCCACGGTCAAGGGCGGACACGGAAATCTTCCTCGAGTTAGTTCTATTTCAAAAACCTTTGTGGGTGGGACAAAAACCTATCAGAGGGAGGTACTCTGATTTTGAATTTTTCCTGGAGGGACGTACTCCAGCGTGGTTGATAATATGGAAGTGGCAAAAGGATCAAAAGCTAGCATAGGTGGTTGGAACCATGTAATCGGTGGATGGAACCTACACCGTTATAAATATTGCACAATTTCAAACTCTTTAAAGCATGTTTATAAAATGCCAAGTTATAGGAATTTTAATTATGAGTATTGCAAATGTCGCACTAAGCAAATAAAAGAACCTCAAGCCTCCTTTGACAACCTTGCATCTATTATTATTGCATCCTGTGTGATGGCTTGCTGAGTATCATCGTACTCATTCTTGCTTAACTGCTATCATTCAGTCAGAAAGGAAACAAAGTCAAGCCCTGCGATGCCTAAAAAGGGTCGACAGAGCTGGAAGACGATGAGGTCATGGACTAGGTTGCGAACCCCAGTTGGCTGCCTGTGGGCAAGTCCCGCGGGTCCCACCTGTGTGAAGTTTTCGCTGCTGCATTTTATCATTTTCGGCCTAACCGGCCCATGAGTAAGTATTACTGTATTATTTACGCTTCCGCATGATATGTTTTCGGTATACAGTAATGTATCTATGAGCACTATCTACTGATCCAGGGAATAGTGCGGTGAATCACAGAGGATCTGGGTTTTGCTAACCCGAGGTCCGACATGGCGCGATGACCAATTGGGCAGGTTTGAGGGGGTTTTTTTCGACCAAGGCCATGGCAGCGTACCATGTCTTCCCAGCGCAATAGAGGTATGGCCAGCCCATGCAATGGTTTTCGTAGTTCCGGGTACATATGCTATCCATTTTCCCTATTTATCAATGCATTATCCTTGCCATATGACAGCGCATATGACCCTAGCGTATACAACAATTACCTACGCTAGTGCATGTCATTAACCCTCCCCTGCTCACGTACCAGCATCAACCGATGTGTACCCCGTGCACTTAGTGCGGAACTTCTCCCTCACGGTAGGTACTCTCATATACCGATATGTCTGAGTATGGTTACCACAATTGCTAGTTTGATGCTTTCATGTAATTCTTGCAGACAAACATCACTGCCAGATTTCCAAGGGACATCGGGTCGATCATGGGCAGGGTCGCCCGTGGTTTGGAGGTGACGTGCGACGAGCTACTGCAGGTTGTCCATCAGGTCTACACTGCATTGAGGCATGTTGTTGCCCTCTTGTTGTGAAGGACTCCCGAAGGTGGCCATATCGATTTGTATGCCAAGTCCGCCACGTCCTGCAGCTTAGGTAGGAGGCTTCAAAGGGCCACGTGCCTACCCTTGGGCACCGCCGCCACTACCTCCGGGCCAGGCCGGAGGGTCAAGGTGGGCACATGCCTACACACCAGCACCGTCGTCGTTCGTGGACCCCAACCTAGCAGCGTCAATGCAGTACACGCTATTCGGCTAGGGCGGATATGACAATTGGCTGTAGGCCATGGTCCACATGGAAGGTATATTTCATCTCCTGAGTTTCTTCAAGTTGATATATTACAGGAATAAACAACGCCTGTCCTGTAGGTATGACGTCCTAACCAGGAGTTCAGCTATCCCCGCACGAGGATCTCCAGGAGAACATGAGCGACTTCTTAGCGGACGACCGGGGGGCGGTCAGCGGAGCACCTCAGCCCACACCTTGTCGACATTCTTTCCAGGTTGCAGCTGAGTGTGCCCCAGTAGCCACGCAGCCACAGGTGAAGTCGACCCCCCAAGGCATGGGGAGCACGGGTCAGCAGAGCTCTGACCACCTTACCCTATCGGGGCGCTGACACCCCGCGCTGAGGAAAGCCAAGCGGGGCTGTACAGGTAGGCACCAACCGGCGATGGGACGTGGCGACAACGGAGGAGGCGCTTGGGTGGTATAGCTAGTGGCGAGTAGTGGATGTTCCTTCTGCTTTGTGTACTTTTTCCGTTGTGTACGTATTTTACTTCATAGGTATTATGACATGGTTATGTATAAATTCTCTATTGCATCGTAATATCACTTACCTTCTTACATACGAATCGTTGCTATCTCAATCATTCTCACAAAATTCTTTAGAAATTTATCACACTACAAAAACATACGACGATCACAAAATGTTATTGCGAGTCTAACAAATTTCATACCCTTTAGAATATATGAAAATCACAAACGGACCAACCAACATTGTCTGCTCTTTTATTTGAAAAAACACAACCCACAAATAAGATTTGTTAAATATATTACGTACAAAAAATTGCTATTTTCTCCCCTATAATTATTTTCATCAGATTAATAAAATAATTATATTACGATTTTAAATCGTCCAACCGTTAGACGACTTGGACTAGTTGCTCAACAATGTTTCAGTTAATAGCTGCCCCCATCCTAGGTCACGGGGAATTTTCAGGCAGCAACTTGCTTTGTTGACATACGGCCTCTTCTGAAGGCCAAAATCTCTTCTGGGACCACGAAGCAATGACAGATCACATGAGAGCTAGTTTCTACAACGAAGGAACATATCGAGTGACGTAAATGATCGCCCTATATTTGACACTAGGCAAACTTAATTGGAGTTAAATGAAACGTTTTGCAAACATAACTAGGGCAAAGTGGAACTATTTAAAAAATATGTGGTTTTCTAAAACCAGTGTGCCTCCTCGAATTAAGACAAGACTAAATTACTAGACAGACACTTGGCATCACTGGTTATTCAAGATATTGCAGGAGAATGAGTCAAGATGCAGCAGTTATTTTCAACATAGTTGCAGTATGCCATCTCTCCTTTAATTGATAGTATATGATAACTGGAATTTGTAACAAAAGAATATATGTATGAGCCAAATTGTTCATAAACTTTGATAAGACTCACTGACAAGTGGATATCTAGAATTTTGTACGGAATATCAGGCTCACCTGTTTGTGAGTGTTACTAGGGGTGGAAAACGGTAACAGATAATTCATTTTATCCGATATTCGTATACGAGAAAATACGAATATGGTAAGCAAAAATCCGTATTCGAAAATATTCGTATTCGTATTCGAGAATATTCGTATCCGTATTTGAGAGTATTCGTATTCGAGAATATTCGTATATGTATTCATATTCGAGACTATTCGATTCATATCTGATCCATTTCTAGAACCCATGAAAAATCCGTACAAATTTTGTGATTCAAAATTTGAATTTAGGCGGTTTAAAACCGGTAACCGGTGAAAAATCGGCAAAACCGCTAGGAATCCGTTTTATCCGATATTCGTATCCGAGAAAATCCGTATTCGAAAATATCCGTATTCGTATTCGACAATATCCGTATCCGTATTTGAGAATATCCAAATTCGTATTCATATTCGTTTTAAAAATATAGATTCGTATTCGTATTTGAGACTATTCGACCGTATCCGATCCGTTTCCACCCCTAAGTGTTACGCACAGGAAATTTTGTGATACAGCTCTAGCTTTCACAATCATGTTACGCAAACATTCAAATTCAAGAACTTCCAAATGTTACACCAAAACTCCCACAAAATCGGAACTTATCGATTGAACTTCAAACCTTTCAAATCGGCAAAAATGGGACGTGAGCTCGCCGGGGCTCATGGAGGCGGCGTGCCGCTCGCGGGCAGCTGGATGGCGTGCGATGTCTCGCTCTCTCCCCTCCCTCGATGGGAACCGACAGTGGTGGGAGGCAGCGACGGAGGGTGGGCCATGTGTCACCATCTTACGCCTTGGATTGGCCACGTGTCGCGTGCGAAGGCACGACCGCGAGATGGACGCCGTCAGGCACCCACAATTCTTCAGGCCATGTGAGGTTCGACCATCCCGACGACGGGGCCTGCTTATTTGCTGGGCCAACAAGGCCAGGACCAAGCCCAACCCCCCCCCCCCCCCCCTTTCCGGAATAAAATATTATTTTTTATCTAATTCATTTTCGTAATAATAATATTAATTTTTATCATTTTATTGTTTTTGTTCGGCTTTTCTGGCCCTTGGGCCGGCCCTGCAGAAAAAATTGGGCCGAGCCATGCCGCCCATTAACAGACACCGTCGACCATGTCCGGCTGCTTCTTTCAGCCGTCCTTCGAGCAGTCGAGTTCATCTGCGGTGGCAACAGTGAACGAGCCAACAAGCCTCTCGCTACGCGATGGCACTCTTGGAATTCTTCCACTGTTGATTAATTACGTCGCACCCGCTACTGCGATAATGCGACTTAATTTTGATGTAATACGTTGTCGATTGTGAGACAGACAGAAACCGTTTGGCGTTGCCAACTTGCCAATCTACCTGCACAAACAAAGAAATCACGGAGATGGTAGCTAGAGAGAACCACCTTAATTTTTTTATTTATTTAAGAGGGAGAACCTTAAGTATTTAACTGTGCTAAACGTGGCCGCATCTCATTCAGTAGCGCAATGTTTTGGCCTTTAGAGCAGGGCATATGTCAACAAAGCAAGTTGCTGCCTGGAAATTCCCTGTAACCTAGGATGAGGGCAGCCATTAACTGACTTGAAAACATAAAGTGAGATTGGTTTGTCTACGAATCACCCTGTTGTCCTGTCGGTAAACAAAGTCACTCAAGGACTCAAGATGGACATGTTAGGTTTTTTATCTAAGGCCAAACGGCCGAGACGAGGGAGACGTGGGGAAACCCACGTCCGGTTTTTCAGCGCCCTGATCGGGGGTGCCTAACTAACTTGTGGTTACAGTCCCCTGTTGCAACAGCGCCATATAAGAGAAGGAGTTCCGGCCACTCCCGTGAAGTGGTTTTTTCCGTGAGAGCCAAAGCCCCGAACAAACCCTAAAGTTACCCGATCTATTGAGCGCTGCCAAGCAACGGGAAGGCCGTCGACCGCCACTGCAGGACGTCGCCGGCGACACTCCGACCTTCACCGACTCATCCCCACGTCTGCATCACACAGGCACGAGGTCTTCGCTATATGGCTTTCATCGGTGACCGTGAGTCTCTCTAAACTCCAAACTCTAGGTGTTCTAGATGCTAGGCTAGCGGATAATGTGATGCACATGATGATTATGAAACTAACAATTGGTATCAGAGCAACTGCTAGCTTCCTAGAACCGTATCACTCCGTTGTGCTCGGTCATGGTTTGGATTACGGTCGGTTCTTGGGCTCGGGTAGCATGGCAGAAGGAGGGGAATCAAATATTTCATGCAAATCCTAAAGTTTTTTCCCCAAAATTTTGATGAATCCCGAAACCTAGAATCCCAAAATCATGTTGAACCCTAAGAAAATTTCCCCAAATCCTTTAGACCCGAATAAAAAAAACAGATCGGGACTTACGGGTGCCACCGCTCCTTGCGGGCGCCGCCGGCATCGCCGTGCGCCGTCGCTCCTTGTGGGTGCCGCCGGCGTCGCCGCTTCTTCCCGCGCCGGGGGGCCGCCGCCGTTGCCGCCTCTTGCCGTCGCGCAGCTTCGGGCCGCATGCGCCGCCGCTGTGCGGGATCTGCCGACTTCCGCGCGCCTGCCGCCCGCCACGTGCGTGCTGCCGTTGCGCCGCCCGGCCGCCGCCGACGCCGCGCCGCTCCGTCGCGCGCCCGGCCGCGGCAGCTTCCCCGCTCGGGGCCGCCCTCCGCGCGCCGCCCTGCACATCGTGCGCGTTGCGCTGCCACCCCTCTCTGATGGCGCCGCCGCATCTAGCTGTTGCCGCAGCCGCACGGGAGATCCGTTTTTTTCGGGTGCTCAAGGGCTGAATGAGGATTAGGGTTAGGGTTTTTCAAGCTTTGAAGTCCTGTGCGGCACGTCCACGGTCGTTGGATTAAATCGTGCGGCTGTAGTTTTACGGGCCGATGAGTTTATGGGCCGGCCGCGCGCGCGTGAGTCTGGCTGCGCACGGTATTGTGGGCTGCGCGCATTCCTTTTGGGCCGGCTGCAGGTTTTTGGGCCCGTGCGGGATCTCCTCCCGTACGGGAGTCTTTATGGGCTTTTCGGCTGGGTACTGCGCGCGCATCAAGTGGGCCGAGCTGCGGGTTTTGGCCCGTAAGGGCGCTCTTTTTAGGACGCGCACATGTGCGCAATTTTGGGCCCGTGCGGGAGTTTTGGGCCATGATTTTTGGTAGGCCGAATGCATGAGTTTTGACACCTATTTTTCCCGGGCCTTACTGCAGCAGTACATGATATATATATATATATATATATATATATATATATATATATATATATATATATATATATATATATATATATATATATATATATATATATATATAGTTTTTTCAGTATATATATTTCATGTATAATTGATGATTGATGTATTATTTGATGTCACTCATGAAAATATTACTGGATAATGTTTTTAAGCTGCTGAAAATATTATGTTCTTTTCTGCTGCGTGATGTTCTGCCTCAAATTGAATGGAACCAACGAGAAATTCAATTGGAGGGTTATGTTTAATTTTACATGCTATTACTTTTGGACCAACGTTAATTGTAATTGCATGTTATCAATTATGTTTGTTATTATGTCCAATTTTTCATGCTATTACTCTTTGACCAACGTTAATTGTAATTGCATGATATAAATTATGTTAAAATTTTTCGTTTCTGCCCAACGGTGATGCGAAAAATTCTTATGAGCATGTTGTTAATCATACCAACGTAAGGTTAACTTTCATGCAAATTGATTATGCGTTTTCCTAATGAAAATTTTAAATTTTTTCAGCTGCTTCTGTTTCTGCTCAAGTTAATGCTATTGAGCCACTTAACGGCAGTAACTTCTAGAAATGGAAGTTTACACTTATGACGACTTTTTAGCTCTTGGATCTGGACTACGCGTTCAGGTTCGATGAGCTTGTCGCTCCTAAGGAAGGGGAGGACAAATTTGATGACAAAATGAAGGAGTACAAAGCTAATGCTGAGAAGTGGGAGCGGTCTAACCGCGTTTCACTTGCTGTGATGAAGAACTCCATCAGTGAGGCCATTAGGGGAGCATTCCCTGAAAAGAAAAAGGTGAAGGAGTACTTGTCCTCCATCGAGGATCACTTTAAGGGGTCCTCTAAGGTTTATGCTACCACACTGATGCATAGGCTCATGAACACTAAGTACAATGGTACTGGAAATGTTCGTGAGCACATTATGACCATAATTAACATTGCTGCCAGACTTAAGACAATGGACATGGAAATTTCTGATGGTTTCGTTGTCCATTACATTATGATGTCTCTTCCTAAGCAATTTGAAGCTTTCAAGGTGAACTATAACACCATTAAGGACATGTGGACCATGAGCGAGTTGATCGCTAATGTTTCTCAGGAGGAAGAGAGGCTCAAGGCTGAGGGGGCTACTGATTTTGTGAATCAAGTCGGCTCCTCAAATAAAGCTGGTCGCTCTAGAAATAGAGGTGGCTACAAAGGAAAGGGAAAGAAGGAGCAAGCCTACTCCCCTTATCAAAAGCCACAGCACCCACAGCATCCTAAGGCGCCTAAAAACGCTTCAGGTCCTGGGAGCTCAAATGGACAGAAGAAAAGTGATGAGTGTTACTTTTGTCAGTCGAAGGACCATTTCAAAGATGATTGTCCTGGATGGATGAAATGGCTCGCCAAGAAAGGTACTTATGAAATTACTTTTGTTGATGAAGCATTTTATGCTGATTTTCCTATGAACTCTTGGTGGATTGATTCTGGTGCCACTGTGCACGTTACGAATTCCTTGAAGGGATTCCATATGTTGAGAAGTCTCAGAGGGGAAAGAAGCCTAAGAGTGGCTAATGGGATGGAAGCCAAAATTGAAGCTATTGGATCAGTTTCTTTAGTTTTGAATAATGGCTTTGTAATGAAACTTAATGATGTTCTTTATGTTCTCTCGATGAGAAGAAACTTAATTTCTGTTTCATTATTAGATAATGATGGATATTCTTGTAATTTTGGACACGGAGAGTGTCTGATTTATTTTAATAATGACAATGTTGGTCGTGCCATCTGACACGACAAGCTTTATATGTTATCCCTGTAAGATTCTCATATATCTATGAATGTATGTGATGTGAATAAAAAGCGAAAGCGAATTGATGAGACTTCGTCGAAATTGTGGCATTGTCGTTTGGGTCACATTTCGAGGGGGAGAATTGAACGTCTCATTAAAGAAGAAATTATCCACCCTTTAGACTTTAGTGATTCGGATGATCATTGCCTTGATTGTATCAAAGGCAAGTATGTAAAGAAAATAAAGAAAGGTGCTACTCGAAGCACAGGGATTTTAGAATTAATTCATACGGACATATGTGGTCCTTTCCCTGTGACATCAGTGGATGGTTATGATTCTTTTACTACGTTCACTGATGATTACTCACGTTATGGCTATATCTATCCTATTAAAGAGAGATCGGAAGCACTTGATAAATTTAAGATATTTAAGGCTGAAGTTGAAAATCAGCACAGTCTAAAGATTACAGTAGTGCGCTCGGATCGTGGGGGAGAGTATTATGGGCGACACGTAACTTATGGGCAGGTTCCTGGTCCTTTTGCCAGGTTCCTACAAGAAAATGGTATAGTCGCCCAGTACTCAATGCCCGGTGATCCCCAGCAAAATGGAGTAGCGGAAAGAATAAACCGCACACTTATAGACATGGTTCGAAGTATGTTGAGCTACTCCACTTTGCCTGTAAAGTTATGGATGGAAGCATTAAAGACCGCTGCACATATACTCAATCGGGTTCCCAGTAAATCAGTGCCTAAAACACCTTATGAATTATGGACTAGGAGAAAACCAAGTTTGAACTACCTCCATGTGTGGGGTTGTGCAGCTGAAGCTAAAGTATTTAACCCACAAATTGGGAAATTAGATCCCAAGACTGTGAGTTGCCATTTTATTGGCTACCCTGATAGGTCTAAAGGGTACCGATTCTATTGTCCAGATCTTACCACAAAATTTGTAGAAACAAGGCACGCTGTGTTCTTGGAAAATGATGGCATCAGTGGCGACTTGGAGCCTAGGAAAATTGATCTTGAGGAGAAGCAGATTTATGTTGCTTCACCGCTCATCCGACAGACCGATTTTCCCATGCCCCAAATGGTTGTGCCCACAGTTGATCCTGTAGTTGCAACTCCTGTTGCGTCTCCAGTTAATTCTGTGGCTATTCCTTCTGTTGAGGGCTCTGAAAGTACAAGTGTGGCATCTAATGATGAGCCTTCACAGCCCTCTATGACAATTAATGAACAGCCTAATGAGCCTGCTAATGAACCTGTCAGGAGATCAGAACGAGTAAGGAGATCTGCTATCCCAAGTGATTATGAGGTTTACTTGAATGAAGATGATCTTGGGAAGGTGGATGATCCTAGCTCTTATAAGGAAGCTATGAAAAGTAAGGATTCATCTAAGTGGCTAGATGCCATGAAGGATGAAATTAAGTCTATGGGCGATAATGGTGTGTGGGACTTAGTAGAAATTCCTAATGGAGCCAAAACAGTAGGCTGCAAATGGGTCTACAAAACCAAACGTGACTCCAAACGGAATATTGAAAGGTTTAAGGCGAGACTTGTAGCAAAAGGGTTTACACAAAGAGAAGGCATTGATTATAATGAAACCTTTTCTCCTGTCTCATCTAAAGATTCATTTAGAATCATAATGGCGCTCACAGCATATTTTGATTTAGAGTTGCACCAAATGGATGTTAAGACTGCATTCCTGAATGGAGACTTGTATGAGGATGTTTACATGACACAACCGGAAGATTTTGTTGTGGAAGGCGAGGAACATTTGGGATGCAAGCTAAGGAAATCCATATATGGCCTGAAGCAAGCTTCTAGGCAATGGTACCTTAAGTTCGATGAAGTCATAAGGAAATTTGGATTTAAGGAGAATGATGTTGATAATTGTACTTATGTTAAGTTCAGGGGGAGTAATTACACCTTCTTAATTCTCTATGTGGACGATATATTATTGGCCAGCAGCAGTGTGGACATGCTGCGGGAAACTAAAAGATTTCTCTCGTCCAATTTTGACATGAAGGATTTCAGTGAAGCATCTTATGTTCTTGGTATTGAAGTTCACCGAGATAGGTCCAAAGGAACATTAGGTTTATCACAAAAGGCATACATTGACGGAGTACTAAAGAGATACAATATGCATAAATGCTCTGCCTCGCCTGCTCCTATTGTTAAGGGCGATAAGTTTGGGAAATTTCAATGCCCAAAGAATGACTATGAATCTGATCAGATGAAGGCTGTACCTTACACTTCTGCTGTCGAAAGTATTATGTATGCTCAAGTATGTACACGCCCTGATTTAGCTTATGTTACCGGGATGCTTGGCAGATATTAGTCAAATCCAGGACCGGACCACTGGAAAGCCGTTAAGAAAGTCTTGCGCTATATGCAAGGCACTAAAGGTTACATGCTCACATATAGAAAAAGCGATAACCTTGAGGTTGTCGGATTTTCTGATGCTGATTTTGCGGGGTGTAAAGACACTAAGAAGTCCACATCAGGTTATATTTTCACCCTCGCAGGAGCAGCAATTTCATGGAAAAGTGTAAAGCAAACGCTTACTGCATCGATCGTCGACAATGCAGGCTGAATTTGTGGCATGTTATGAGGCTATCGGGCAGGCTGTATGGCTTAAGAACTTTATCCCGGGATTGAGAGTGGTAGACATCATTTCTAGACCACTCATTCTGTACTGCGATAATCAACCCGCAGTTTTCTATTCGAGTAACAACAAGTCGAGTGCGGCTGCAAAGCACATTGACATAAAGTATCATGTTGTGAAAGATAGAGTCCAAGATCAAACAATTAAGGTTGAGCATATTGGAACTAAATTTATGCTCGCGGATCCGCTCACAAAAGGCTTACTACCCAATATTTTTTGTGATCATGTTGCCGGCATGAGTTTATTGGAGAGCCTGTGATCTTGGAATAAGAGGACCATATAAAGTAATCAACTCCCATGAAGTATTATGTTATCCGATCGATATAGAATGGAGCACTATAAGTACTGATGTCTAGCGGTACTTAATTGACTGTTGTGACACATTACTTTGGTGTGAATTTTTATTGAGAGAGGGCTTATGATGTTTAGCCTTACGATCAAGGGGGAGAATGTTAGGTTTTTGATCTAAGGCCAAACGGCCGAGACGAGGGAGACATGGGGAAACCCACGTCCGGTTTTTCAGCGCCCTGATCGGGGGTGCCTAACCAACTTGTGGTTACGGTCCCCCGTTGCAACAGCGTCATATAAGAGAAGGAGTTCCGGCCTATCCCGTGAAGTGGTTTTTTTCCGTGAGAGCCAAAGCCCCGAACAAATCCTAAAGTTACCCGATCTATTGAGCGCTGCCAAGCAACGGGAAGGCCGTCGACCGCCACTGCAGGACGTCGTCGGCGACACTCCGACCTTCACTGACTCATCCCCACGCCTGCATCACGCAGGCACGAGGTCTTCGCTATATGGCTTTCATCGGTGACCGTGAGTCTCTCTAAACTCCAAACTCTAGGTGTTCTAGATGCTAGGCTAGCGGATAATGTGATGCACATGATGATTATGAAACTAACAGGACAAGCATGCCCGACGAGTCAACTCTTGAAAAATAGAAAAAAGATGCCAACCGCACATGAATTGCAAGAATGTTGTTAGTGATTGATTGTTCCGTGTCAATTGAAAATTTTTGAAAGTTCCGTGTCAATTGAAAGTTGCGGATCGAAATTCTTTAATTCCTGGGAGTAGATTTCTCTGGAATTGAAATTTTTTGATGATTTGAAAGTTTTCCAATAGAAAGTTTTTCTTAAATCATTTGAAAGTTTTTAATTGAAATTTTTTTGAAGTTTTTTGAATCGGTTTGTTGGGAGGAAGGAGGGGAGTGGAGACGGGATGAGGAAAGGGCCAAGGAGGAGAGGGTGCCGGTGGCGAGCCGTGAGATCACGCCCTGTCGCATGTCAGCGCCAGAGTGCGCCCGCTAGGGTCAGCCGCTGCGGGCGGCCGGAAGCTAGCAGCTTCCCAAGATTTTTGGCAAACCAGCCATCCAGCGTAGCCAGTGGAGGGAATTCGAACTAGGAAAGTGTTGGACCATGTCATCGCTTCATTTGAGTCCTAGTGGCAAACCAAACTTGTGCTGAAAATTCTCTCCGTACGTGTAAACTCAAACTGAACATTTTGGTGGAAGCTCCCAAAAAAATTCAAAATAAGATTCCGTCAAACTTGGCAGAAACTAAACGAAATTTACAAGAACAAATAGTGATAAAACGGGCAAATGGTGGATCAAGGACACCGCAGAAATTAAGCAGATAATTACACGCAATTACGAAAAATGGTGGATCGGCTAAATCTCCGACTCTCCCTGAGAATTCTCGGAAAGATGAATATGTATGAAGATGGGATGTCAACTGTTTCTTCGTCTTGCAGCTCTTGCTACTAGGAATTGAAAAAGAGAACAAGAAGAGAGGGAGTACTTGTCTCGTGACGAAGAGACGAGCCAAGCACTAACCAACAACTTAGAAGCAACACAAAACTTCATTGTATGAGTTGATGTCTCTAACAAACACATTTTTTCAAACAAGCATTAAAAACTTACGGGGTTCATAACTTAAGAGGCAATCAATTGTAAAAATTGTATGTAGTATATATGAATGCAAGGTGCATAGGCAGCAGTTGTCTCTTCACTGTACATGCCCTACTCTTAAGTCGATCAACAGGATATTTGATGAAAAAATTTGGAAAAGTAGTTGATGATTTGTACAAATGAAGCATTAGGAGACCCACGTAGTGCAAGTAAACATAAGCACGGAAATTAGTGCTTGTGTTCAATATCCACGTCACCTCAACATGTCAAGTTCAATAATATACATATCAAACTTCACATGTTATAGTAACGAAGAAAAAGATTCTCCACTCAATGGACATACGCATGAAATAGACAACTCAGGAAACACAACGCGGAACCACAGAATGCTTTGTACAAAGACGTAACAAACGTGAGATCCTTAAGGGAGGTACACATGCAGTCGGTGGGCCTTTTCGACTTGTCACTCACCAAGTCAATACAGAGACTTTTTGTTTGACTGTTCTACACTTGCACTTCCACGGAAGCTACGGTAGATTTGTACCTACCAAGGCTCTTAGTTCAGTTCTACAGGGACAAGCACCACATACACGTACGTGGAACGGCACCACATGCAGGCGCCCATTTAACCCAATAAAAATTTCAGTGTGATCCGCCCAGCAAACGCTGGCAAACTATGAACCACCGGTCCTCACCGTGCGCATTTAAGCATGGAGAGAACGTTATACCGTTACAACAGTATAGCAATAAGTTTTATATAGTTTTAGCAAGTTTTAAAAAAATATTTAAAAAGTGTCATTTTCAGTGAGTCTCATGTATTTTTAGAAGTTTCTAGAAGATTCCAAGACAAAGTTTCAACGAGTTTTACATTTTGAAATTCAAGTTTCAACAAGTTTCAATCAATTAGTTTCAGTAAATTTCAAGAAGTTGCGTCTAGTTTCAGTGAGCTCATCAGGCTATGATGGTACTACCACACTAAGGGTCGCCTGACATCGTCCGTAGCCGACACACCTCTTGATAGACCATGTGGAGGTTAACCCGGTTGTGTGATGAGTAATTGACATCTGTTTTAGAAAAGTCGAGTTTGGTTTGTGTGGTTCGGACCATGTCATTGCGCGGTACAATCGGTTTCGGTCGGACCTTGTCGAACTAGGTCGAACGTGCTTAAGTCGTTTATTTTTCGGTTCGATCGGTTTGGGCTCTGAGTATTTCTTGTGCTGCTAATGTATGGTTACAATATTTCGAGCGGTGCTATGTGATTTGTTTCTTGTCTGTGATGTCTGCAGGACGTCGAGGTGGAGTCGTGGCGAGGCACGGGATGACCGGACTTGGCGTAGGCGGTGCCGATGTCAAAACGGTCGAGGTGTGCCGAAGACGGCGAGGACTCGAAGTAGCTGCGTGGCTTGGAGGGCAAGGAATGAGGAAGCTTCCTGGAAGGTGAGCGAGGGGCGTTTTGGTGAATACTCAAAGCTGCACTAAAGGAAGTGGATTGTGGATAAAGTGCCATAAGTTGGTGGAGGCTTAATGGGTAAAGCGTGGTGTGAACCCATTATGGAGGCTATAAATATAGAGGTGTTCTCTAGTGCTAAAATTGAGAGAATGGGTGTAAAAGTTAGGGTTTTATTTGATTCTCTCCAAGTACGAGTGAGTTCCTCAAATCCTAATTGCGTATGGGGATGTTGAGGGTGTGTTCTTAAGTGTGTGCTCTTATTTGGGTTGAGAAGGCTGTAAATCAACTTTTTGTAATCGCGTATCTCTCTTCCTCTAAATCTATATGAGAGATTTTACTTGAGTTGCTTGCTTCTTAGTTCTAAAATCACAGCTTGGTGCATCTATTTTCTGTTTTACTTTTGGCTCTTCTCCTGTGTTCTTTCGAGTTTGATATCCTTTTGATTTTTTGAGTTAATCTCCTGCCATTTTGAGCTTCTTTTTTATGCCTTGAAGTACCTTCTTTGCAGCTGGTTATTGCTCGATCCTAGTCTCTGCCGAATAGCTTTATTTTTTGTCTCTTCTTCTTTCGGTTGTGCTTTTAGTATAGCAAGCAATCCCAGCAGTTTCTGCAGTTTATTTGAAGTATTCGACTGCTACATTAAATTGGCTCATTAATTCCTTTTGGCCTGCATGTTTCAGCCAGGAGGCAGCTAGCAGTACTCTTTGTGCTCTCCTGAGTAGAGAATTGTTTGGCATGCAGTACCTCTCGTTTCTTCTCAAGCATTCATGATTTTGTTCTTAGTGCTCTTTCTGTTTTGCATTGCAGGAGACTCATTCACGTTTCTTCTCAAGCATTCATGAATTTGTCTTTAGTGCTCCTTTCTTCTTTTTGTTCCTTTTGTCAGTTTTCTTTTTAGTCTGCTCTTTCCTTCCCGAGATGCTCTTTTAGTTTTGTGTCTTCTCCCTTCTGTTTCAGTCAGCAAGGTTGTACTCGGCATGCAGTAAAACCAATGGGACCTCTTTGTTTCCAGCCTTCCAACCGAATGGCACAAGAGAGAAGTCATGTTTTTTTCTTTTTGTGCTGTTTTTGACCTCTCCGTATGCAGTCCAGATGACCTCGCTTTCGACTGAAATTTTTGCTGGACAATCTCTGATCTAGGCTGATTTTATCAGTGTTGCATGCAGTGCTATTCGGCAGCAAAATCGGTTCGGCAAATGGTCTCATTTATTGCTCTAGTTTTGTGATGGATGAGGTTTCTTCTTGCTGACCGTGAACCATTCTTGGCTGCCCTTCCCTTTAATCTCTCTTTTGGCTGTGCCTTTGCAAGCAGATAGTGGGTTCATTCTTGGTTCAAAAGATCTACTGCTGCTCCTCACTAATTGCCAACAGCTACTCCTTGTTTTTCTTATCTATTGTTGGGTGTTGTGTGTTGCTCCTTTATTTGCGATTTCCTTAGAGTTTGATTTTTAGAGATCGTTTGTGAAATACTTAGGGGGCGATTCATTTTTAATTGACGACATTCACCCCCCTCTGTCGCCATTTCGGTCCAACACCTCTTCTCTAGTGGCAGCCCCGACAACTGACACAGCCCAACATTGAATCCGTGCTTGAGCTCCACGTCAAGCATGGATCTCTCTCTCCTCTAGCTCTGGCCTAAGCTCCACATTGTATTGCTGAGTCACACCGCCGTTAGATCCAACCGGATCTGAGGTCGGCATCACCGGATCTGCTGGATCCTATCGTTAGCGACGAAAATGATGGTTGGAGCCACCACATCCATCACTGGACATGGATACGGGGCCTCGTAGCCAGTCGCTGCCATTGGATGTGAGCTCGTCGAAGTCACGGCTACCAAAGGCGAGTAGTTGGACTCGCCGCTACTAAAAGTGTGAAGGAGAGAGAGAGAGAGGAGAGGATATAGAATCCACATGAAAGAATGAGAGAGGAGAGACAGGGATGCTTTTGGCCGTATGTTCCTGCTCGGCACCTGGATGGTTGCCTACTCAGCTTCACCACGTCTTCCCACAATGAATCTGCCGTCCCTATCGCTCGCCAAATTGCCACTATGTTGGATTAGATTTGGGAAGAGAGAGAGAGAGAGATAAGGATGGCTGGGGAGGATAGGTGCTGCTTTGAATTGAAATGGGGGAGAAGGAGAGTAATAGAGAGATGAGGACAGTTAGGAAGGGGAGGTGCATATAGGGGAGTTGGGATGTGGGGGAGGTGGCCATGACATATGTGGGCTATTGGATTCCATCGGATGGGATAGTAGCACCTAATCTCATCGCATTGGCTAAGAGCAGTATACTGTTATCTAGATTTTCTGTTAAGCGTGACGATAGAATGGTGAATCACAATTTGGGCAAATTCGCCATTAGCCTGAGACTCCGAATCTACCATTTGTTGTGTCTATAGTTCAACAGATCATTAAAATATTGTCCCACTTTATAATTTTATTAGGTTTTATAAATATATTACAGTAAAAAGTAGTGATCAAATTTGTATTTTAGATACCGCATCGATAACCAAAACGGCTTATTTTTTGTGTCCGGAGGAAATATATCTAAACTGTGCTGCAATGCATCAAAGATTCAAAGTCGCACACAAATTTGCTACTAGAAGCATCCAGATGAAACAAATGGCATAAACTAGTTAGAATTTCTCACTTAGACAAAGTTAATGAAACAAGCACCGATTACATAACGACCATTACTGGAATAAGAGTCCAACATGGGCATCAGACTAGGTCAAACGACATTTCCATCTCGAGTAGACCTAACGAAGATACATGTAACTCACATCTGAAAAATGAACTAATACAACAACACCTATGTGGTATTTGCGAATTCATCTGGCAAATTCAATGCTCATCGTGGCCTTCCTCTTAATGTTGTGGTAATCGGTGGTATCTCCCCCTGTACTGCACTCCGACGTGTCTGCCGTCGAGCTTCCCGACATCATGAGACGGCTAACACCTTGTACTGCCCGGGGGGCGCTGTTGCACAAGCGTCGCCAGTCGCCGGAGTTCCTCTGCCACCCGGCTCATCGCCGGCCTGTTCTCACCAGTGATAACCAAGCATCGACATGCTAGATTGGCAACTTGATGTACCAACTCCATGTCATCATCTTCAGCTCTCTCTCTGTCCACAAGCTCCTCAACGAAGCCCTCCTTCGTAGCCTGCTGAAACACTGATGTGAGGCTCACCTTCTCTTTGGACAGCGGCTTCTTACGTGTTAAGAGCTCCAGAAGGACACCGAAGCTGTAGACATGGCTCTTATCGGTGAGCTGGAAGTTCAATAGGTACTCTGGATCTAAGTAGCCCAATGTCCCATTCACCACCTGAGGGTTTTCATCCATCGGCCTAATAATCATTGAGCACCCAAAATCCGAAACATTCGCCCTGAAATTCTCGCCAAGAAGAATATTGGTAGACTTCACATCTCCATGAAAGATAGGGTGGTCCAGCGAGTGTAGGTATGCAAGTGCTTCAGCAGATTCAGCAGCTATTTTTAGACGGATGTCTAGTGTTCTAATGGATGCCACATTTTGCACATGAATTAGATTGTGTAGGGTTTTATTAGGCACAAATTCATACACTAGAACTGGAACCTCAAACTGCAAACAGCAACCAAGAAGCTTAACAATGTTGTCATGGTTGACTCACGAAAGTATCAGCAGCTCCTGTCCAAATTCCATCTTTCTATTCTCATCAAATCCCTTGCATCTCTTGATTGCAACAGGATTATTGTCTGGATCTGGATCATACCCTTTATAGACTATACCCTGACCTCCTTCTCCGATGACTGCCCTATTGTCAAAGTTGTTCGTTGCCAGCTCAATTTCATCTCGGGCATACAACTTGAATGAAATGTTGCGCTCTAGTCTCATCACATCTAGTAACAACTGACCTCCATCTGATGGAAGTATTCATCCCTCTTTCTCATGGTATCATGACTTATGATTCGTCTCCATTCTATGCCAAGAAAAAGAAATAGGCCAAGCAAAGCTGCATGGGCAGACCCATAGGGTATGCCGGGTGGGCCACGGCATACCCTGTGGGCTGTGAGCATCTATATGTAGCTGTTTCCCTGCTCTGTCATTTGCAGGATGGCGCTGAAGACATGCTTCTCAAGGATGGTCTCTATGCGGCCGCGGCCGCGGCGGTCGCTGCTGCAGCCGCCAGCATGGGCGTCACTCCATTCTAGCTAGACAATTAGCAAACCTCAAATTTGATCTTAGCAGTGGCCCTAACTCCCTCATGTCGCATTGTAGGGTTTCGTCTTAGATCTCTCAATATCGCGTGTGTTAAGTTGCTTCATTAGAGTACTTTTCAGTGTGCTGGGGGAAATGCAGAATCAAGTTGAGTACCTAGATTTCTGATAATCATCTAGGTAGAGTCTTGTCTTCTCTATTTCCATCTTATTTCTTTTCTTTTCTTCTTGGACTTCTTGCTCCCATTCACCTGTAGAGAAGTTGTTGTGCCTGCTGCCTGATTGTGTTTCAAGAACATGTTTTACTTTATGGACACTTGGACAGCACCTAGTAAATCTAGCAATGCTAGCCTTTCTTTTCTTAATTTGCATGCTTTTTTGTTAATGAAATGTTATTGACATTTCGTAGTGCTTAGCTCAGCTTGAATATATCTATACATTCTGAAGGTATAATTATTTAATCTCTGCGGAAAAGATTAAAACTAGTATTTCCTCTATTTTGTGATGCAGTAGTTATCTTTTAGTTATTAACTAATGAGACTGGATTTACAAACTAATGTCGATTTGCTTTCCTGGGGCCAGATGTAGGCCAGCCAATTAATTAAATCTGCAGAGTGAACTTGTTTAGTTAGAGACTTAAAATGATATTAAAATTGTTCAAAAATATATACAGTTTGAAATTCACAGTTCGGAAAATATATACAAAGTAAAGAAATAAGATGGGTGATAGTGTTTTGGATGATTGTCTAGTCACATTCATTGAGCGGGATATTTTCTTTGAAGTAGATGATATAATCGAGACTTTCATGTCCTTTAGAAAGCGTAGGCTAAAAAAGTCAGACAAGTAGTATTGTAAGTCTCTTTTATGTATATTTGAGATTATTAGTATGGTGTTTGAACTATTTATATTGTAATTTGTGCAAGTTTCTAACTTTATCCATGAATTTAAGACTTATCATATTATTTAATGCCTGTATACCAAATTATGGTGCAAATTTTACAATTATTTACCGAATTGGCAAATGGTTTTACCGAATTGCATATGAAAATTTTGGTGCGGCATACCCTTTGGTAAAATCCTGGGTCCGCCACTGCAAAGCTGTGGAACAAATTCCTGGGAAAAAGGGGATATAAAAATCTCAAGCCAAAAGGAAGTTGACGAAAAAACTTTGAGAAAGTAGTTGATTACTCTTCAAATGAATCACGTAAACAACCCACACAGTGCATGCAACAAAGTTTTGTTCGGAAATATTCTATATTAGCAGAAAAGACGAAATATCAACAATTACCCCAGCTAAAACTGGGAGTATCCTGTTTACCCTTAAATAGAAATTTTTTGTTTTTGCCACTAAGACGTGCATTCATCTCATTTTTTGCCATTTTGCATTATTTGGGCCCACACATCAGTGAGACAAACCATGGCAAAAACAAAAATGGCAAAAATGAGATTTTTTTTCAGGCTTGGTTCAAAAACAAAAATTATTCCTTACTAAATCGGAAGTATCACTGATACCCCTATACATCCATGCCATATATGGTGCTCAACAATAAGGCCCTTGTAACTTGTGCGATAACTCTGCCTTTTTTTGATACCATCAGTTAATGGATACGCAGTGTACAATTTATAGCCGTTAGGCCAATCTCAGTGGAGGTTTCATGTCCCAGTTTCCAACACATTTATATTTCGGAAACAGTGCAGAAGAGTTTCATCCTCATGAAACTCTCTCTACTCCCATGAAACTTTTATCATCTCTCTCTTCATCAATACAGTGCCATATCAGCGTATTTAATGCCCATGAAACTCCATGAAACCCCCATTGAGATTGGCCTTAGAGTCGTATCACAGATAAACTCTATTTTTTGCATATGACATAGAAAGAATATTCAAAGATATGACATATTAATTTCAATAGAAAAACAGAAATATATATTTAAGCGCAAAACCACGGGTGGTGTTAAAACGCTGCAATATATAGAGAAATGAAACTGAATCTAACACACAATTGGAGCTAAAAAAAACCATCCGAATCTGAGTCAACGCCGGATAGGATCCGCACCTCTTTTTTGAATGGCAGATAGGGTCGCTACCACACAACAAAAGTCGCAGATAGCATCCTCAAGCCATATATACGTCGATCTCGTTGTGTTCCATCCTCGCATGAGCCACGACTTCGTAGGTCGTACTGCTACACAATGTTAATTCAGCGAACGGCTATGTGGTCTTTTTGGTTGTATGATAACAAAGACGTATATATCAACTTTTTCGTGCTGGAACAGCCCTCGCATGAGCCACGACTTCCTGTGGAGTTTTCAACGGCTCTTCTGTATGTAAATTAAGTTTTGGGCTTGGACGCCCGTATTGTCATTAAAGTTGACCATTAGGTCTTATTTCAATTAAATTAACTTGTTTTAATTGTTCATGAGCAGGCTTGATACACTGTTGAGCCGCAACAGAACTCCTGGGCTGTTGCGGTCCTTACGACGTCCCTGTTCCCAAAAATAGGGGTGTTACAACGGCTATGTGGTCTTTTTGGTTGTATGATAACAAAGACGTATATATCAACTTTCGAGCTGGAACAGCCTTCATGGCTAGACGGATGCTCATTGATACATTCAATCATGGCCTGGTAAGCTATTGCATGTTATCTTGGGAATTACTCACTGACCGCAAGGATCCGCAGAGCTTTCTGACTGAACGACTACCATGGCCGGCGGCCGCTGATATGATGCGACCTCATCTGTTTCTATCTTCTTTTTCTCCCATGGGTATTAACATGGTGAGCTGAAAGAAGCTACCATATCCGCTTTAGTTCACAGGTTAGAATTTCACATATTGTAACCACACAAAGAAAATACATTTAGGGTCTGTTTGGTTCTCTGAATTGAATTGGGTCAACGGAATTAAAGCTGTTTATGGGGTTTCAAAAAACAAAAAGAATTGAAGCTGTTTATGCTTCCAAATTCCAATTTTGATGTACGGATAGAATAGATATGAATTTTTAAAGTAAAATTGAACCAAATCCAAATGTTGTTTGTTCGTTATTGCGGTGGTGGTGAAAAACAGAGGTTCATCGGATCCGG
This sequence comes from Dendrocalamus latiflorus, assembly GCA_017311315.1. NCBI lineage: Eukaryota > Viridiplantae > Streptophyta > Magnoliopsida > Poales > Poaceae > Dendrocalamus > Dendrocalamus latiflorus. Next base: position 22,611,162 of record CM029628.1, read on the forward strand.
TCAATGTGGTAGCGACGACGAGGATGCACGCGACAGTCAGACTTTGAGATAGTGCTGGCGGTTGGACTTGTTGGCAATGGATCAATCACGATCCTCACGCTCCTACGAACTCACGACGCTCACGCTCCCACGAACTCTCGCAACGAAGTTGAGGCAGCCAAACAGAAGAAGACGCAATGTTGCTTTGCTGTGCTGCGCTGCTAATTGCTGCAGCCCTTGGTCTCTATTTATATCAAAAGACTAAGACCGAATCGGTAGCAAACATACACCAAAACAGACTTCGCAACGGACAAGGAATAAAACTCCTAAACGGACTGGTAAAAGGATTCCTAAATAACAACGGACAAGAATCAGCAGCAGATTATCTAACAAAACTCCCCCTAATTCTGCTGCTCCCTTCTGACCTCGATCATGCCAATCTTGTTACGCAGTTCCAGGAACCGAACGCGGCCGAGTGGCTTCGTCAGGATGTCCGCGAGCTGCCGTCCAGTTTCAGTGAACTCGAGAACAATTTTTCCTCCATCGACCGCCTCACGGATGAAGTGAAATCGGGTGTCGATGTGTTTGCTCCTGTCATGGAGGACTGGATTCTTGCTAAGAGCAATGGCAGACTTGTTGTCAACCCTAAGTTCCGGCGCCGAAAGCTTCTGTTCCAAGAGCTCCTGCAGCAGCCGGTGAAGCCAGACGCCCTGACAGGTTGCTGTTGTAGCAGCGATGTACTCCGCCTCGCACGAGGAAAGAGCCACAACCCGCTGCTTTTGAGACTGCCAGGAGACTGGGCTTTTGTTGAGGAAGAAGAGGATACCCGTGGTGCTCTTTCGCCCATCAAGGTCTCCGGCCATGTCGCTATCGCTATAGCCTGACAAAGCCAGCCCGCCTCCTTCTTCTCTCGAGTAGGTGACGCCGAAACTCCGTGTCCCGGCGATGTACCGGAGGATGTGCTTCACCGCGGCGAGGTGATCTTCCCGCGGATCCTCCATGAATCGACTCACGTACCCTACGGCGAACGTGATGTCCGGCCGGGTATGAGTCAGATAGCGCAGGCTCCCTACAACGCTCCGATAGCGAGTTGCGTCCACAGGTGGTGCCGTTGATGCCTTGGACAGCTTGAGCCTCTCTTCCATCGGCGTGTGACAAGAATTGCACTCTGCCATGCCATTCTGCTCCAGGAGCTTCCCAGCATAGGCGCTTTGACAGAGCGTGATCCCACTGTCGCTTTGACATACCTCAATGCCAAGATAGTAGGAGAGCAGTCCCAAGTCGCTCATGCGAAACATGGACATCATCTCGCGCTTGAATTTGTCAATGCCTGCTTGAGTTGTCCCGGTGATGATCAAGTCGTCGACGTAGACGCCAATGATCAAAAGTCCTCCGGGTGCCCGCCGCGTGTACAACGCGTGCTCATCCATGCACCTGCTGAAACCCAGCTCCTGGAGGCTGGCGTCCAGCTTGGCGTTCCAAGCGCGCGGGGCTTGGCGCAGCCCATACAACGCCTTGCGCAGCTTGAGCACCTTGTGCTCCTGCTTGTCGATGATGAAACCCGGCGGCTGCTCGACGTAGACCTCCTCAGCAAGGTCCCCGTTCAGGAACGCGGACTTCACATCCATGTGGTGCACGGACCACCCTTTGTGCGCCGCCAGAGCCAGCAGTAGTCGTACCGACTCAATTCGCGCGACAGGGGCAAAGACCTCCTCGAAGTCGATCCCTTCGCGCTGCGCATATCCTTTCACCACGAGACGCGCCTTGTGTTTGGTGATGGCGCCACGCTCGTCTCGTTTCACCTTGAAGACCCACTTGAGCCCGATCGCGCGATGCCCGGCAGGAAGCTCAACGAGGTCCCAAGTGTTGTTCTCCTCGATAGCTTTCATCTCCTCCAGCATCGCCTGGCGCCAAGACGGGTCGCGTTCCGCCACGCCAAATGTGGCCGGCTCTTCTGCACTCACCATGTGCAGCTCGGCAGGGGCGATCGATTCTGGCTCCAAGAACCGTGTCGGGGCACCAGCGGGTGCGGGGCCGATGATGTCCCGCAGCGTCTTGAACCGATGTTGTGCGCCGCTGTCGTCGTCGTGATCGAGCTCGGCAAGCGCCTCAGCCGTTGGCGACACGAACCGCCCACCCGGTGCGTGATCCGGAGCGCCAGGTGGTGTGTGCAGCTGCTCTCCCGGAGCAGGGACCTCCACTGGATCAGCGATGATCTCGTGTTCGATGACGAACGTGCCCGTGCTAGACGTCTTCTCCAGCTCGCCGGGATTCGCCCAATCCCAGCTGGCCTTTTCGTCGAACACCACATCGCGGGAGACGTGGACGCGGCGCGCAACCGGGTCGAACAGCCGGTACGCTTTCGACCCCGGCTCGAACCCGAGGAGCACCATCTTTACGCTGCGATCATCCAACTTCTTCAGATTTGGGCGAGTTACCTTGGCGTGAGCGATGCATCCGAACGTCCGCAGGAAAGAGACGTCGGGTTTTCTCCCATGCCAAGCCTCGAACGGCGTCATGCCGTCCAAGCTCTTGGTGGGTGCACGATTTAGGAGAAAGACAGCGGTGGTCACCGCCTCCCCCCAAAACTCAGACGACATCCCCTTCTCTTTGAGCAAGCAGCGCGCCATACCGACGATTGTCTGGTTGCGCCGCTCAACAACGCCGTTCTGTTGCGGCGAGTATGGTGCCGTGAGCTGCCGTGCAACTCCCTGATCCGCGCAATACTGCCCAAACTCGATTGAGGTGAACTCTCCCCCTCGATCAGTTCGCAGAATGCGCAGACGTCGCCCAGTCTCGACCTCGACACTAGCCTTGAATTGCTTGATGACGGTAGGCGCCCGATCCTTACTCGTCAAGAGGCGAAGCCACATGTAGCGGCTGCAATCATCGACGAGGAGGAGAAAGTAGCGTCGACCACCATGAGTCGCCGGTGAGATGGGACCACACAGGTCACCGTGCACGAGGTCGAGCAGTCCCTCGGCACGGTAGTAGGCCGCTGCTGGAAACGAAGCACGCCTTTGCTTGCCAATGAGGCAGCTGTCGCAGATCTCACCGGGATGACTGATCACCGGGAGTCCGCGCACCATCCCGTCTTGAGCCAACTTCTTTAAAGCGTCGAAGTTGAGGTGGCCGTAGCGTGCATGCCATAGCCAAGCCTCATCATCTTGTCGCGCCATTAAGCACACCGGCCTCGCAATGTTCAAGTTGAGCATGTACAGGCGGTTTTTGGCGCGCTTCACCTTGGCAAGCAGTTGATGTTGCCGATCGCGGATCCGCAACACTCCCCCGTCGATCAGCACCTGGCAGCCACGCTCATCGAGCTGGCCAATGCTGATGATGTTGCTCTTGAGCCTGGGAATGTAGTAGACGTTGCTGATCGCCCGGTGTTCACCGTTCTGGCAGGTGAACAGCACCGTGCCACGCCCGCGGATGTCGACCACCGAGCCGTCACCAAACTTCACCGAGCCGATGATGCCCGTGTCCAGCTCCGCGAAGAGGCTGTCGAAGCCGGTCATGTGGTTGCTGGCCCCAGTGTCCAGATACCACACGTCGCTGCGCCGCTCTCCCTCGCACCCGAGGTTCACTTGGGCGTGCGTCTCGTCGAGCTCGACGAAAGTTGGCAGCGGCTGCTTGACGTCGTCGGTGAGAGCGCACACCTGCGCCATGAGCAGCGTCTGATCATCATCATCCTCCCGGGTGAGATGGACCTGCTCGCGCTTTGGCTGCCGGCAATCCTTGGCCCAATGGCCAATCTTGCCGCAGTTGCGGCACTTGTCACGACTGACGTTGCGCTCGCGCCCGTCATGCCCGGCGTCGCGGCCACCCTCGCCTTTGGGTCGCCGATTGCCCCTACCACGGCGACGGCCATGGCCACCCGACTTGCTCGACGATCCCTCGCCGCTTTGCTTCTCCTTGAGGCGTGCCATCCATTCCTCCTCGGTCAGCAAGAGTTTAGCTTCCGAGGTAGTAGTCGGTGGCGCCGCTCGCGAGATGCAACGATCATCGGCGCCTTTCAGACGCCCGGTGACCTCCTCAATGGACAGCTTGGAGAGATCAAGCATGGTCTCTATGGTGTAGACGACATGACCAAACCGGGGCGGGGCGACGCGAAGGTACTTTTCGACGGCCTTCTGCTCGTCGACGGGTTCGCCGTACTCCGAAAGCTGGCCGACCAGGCAGCTCAAGCGAAGCGCAAAATCCTCAGGATCTTCGCCTTCCTTGAACGCGAGCAACTCAAACTCGGTGCGCAGCTTCTGGAGCTTCGAGTTGCGGACGTGATCGGAGCCAATTCGCATAGACTTGACGTAGTCCCATGCTTCCTTGGCCGATCGCTTGATGGCGAGCGCGCGAATCATCTCCTGCGGGACCGCCTTGAGGAGCGCCTCGAGTGCCGCACGATCCTCCTGCAGATCGGCGTCGCCATACTCGACGGCGTCCCACAAGCCCCTCGCCTGGAGCATGACCTTCATTACGAGCGACCAATCCGTGTAGTTGTCGCGCGTGAGCATCGGATAGGACGCGCCTCCAACCTCCCGTACCGTCTTCTGGACCACCATGTCGCGGCCGCGAGTGCGACCACGACGAGGGACGAACGGCGAGGCCAAGCGCCGCCCTCGGCCTCCGCGGCGCGGCGACATACTCCGATCGCTGTCGTTTGCTGGAGCCGACATCGCGCAGGGATCGAGTCACCTTGCTCTGATACCAAATGTTGGCAATGGATCAATCACGATCCTCACGCTCCTACGAACTCACGACGCTCACGCTCCCACGAACTCTCGCAACGAAGTTGAGGCAGCCAAACAGAAGAAGACGCAATGTTGCTTTGCTGTGCTGCGCTGCTAATTGCTGCAGCCCTTGGTCTCTATTTATATCAAAAGACTAAGACCGAATCGGTAGCAAACATACACCAAAACAGACTTCGCAACGGACAAGGAATAAAACTCCTAAACGGACTGGTAAAAGGATTCCTAAATAACAACGGACAAGAATCAGCAGCAGATTATCTAACAGGACTCCGGACAGAGGTAGATACCAGACTCAAGGAAAGAGGCTGCTTCGGCATCAAGGAGGAGGCCGATGACGGAGAAGAGGATGTAGAAAGGGATCAGGGTAAAAGAACAAAACATCATCCAAATAACCCGTAGCAAAGCACTGGTGATCAGGGTTTTCAAAATCAGCCGAACATCAATCGAAAATCAGGAATATCGCACGCGTACGACTCTGGCTTGTTGCGTGCTACCTCGCAGGCCTCGCTTCCGATGGTCCAATCCACCAAAAAAGGTGCCTCCCCGCCGTAAATGTCGTTGAACGCTGATGAACTCATCAAGTAGCTCGTAGAGAAGGTGAAGTTGGACGCCTCCATGAGTGCTGCATAGCTGCAACGACTCATGCTGTCGTTGAACGCCGTTGTGTTGAAGCGCTCATCGAACCACACACCGTAGTACTGGAGCCCCTTGGGGATGGCCGTTTGGCATGAATCTCTCAGGTAGGACACGTAAGTACTTCTCGACCACCATAGTTTCTTCCAATGTACCTCTAGGAGATCGAATCTCATTGATCACAACAGTTAATTTACCTACAAACTCGTCGACTAACATAGTTTCACCCATATGTAGTACCTCATATTCTCCTTGAAGAGTTTGTAGCTGAACCTTTTTCACTCGATCCACTCCTTTGTGCATAGTCCGAAGAGCAATCTAAGTTTCTTATGTTGTATCTTTTCTAATAAGTTAACTGAGCATCAAGTCGGGTATGATAGTGTAGATGAGCGCCAAGGCAGTTTGATCGGTCTTCATATTGACTTTCAAAGCCTTTCCTTCTGGATCAGCCTTTCCTTTAGAATCGATTAGATCAGCTACAGCATCCCAGACCCCCTAGGCACGCATATTCACCCACATCTTCATAGCCCAAGCCGGGTAGTTCTCTGAATTGAGAACTGGATACAGAAGGGAATTTGGTCTTTTTTTATTATGGACGAAGATCTACTTGCTGCCATGTGCTTCTACTCTGATTGACATCGAGCTCTGATACCAGATGTTAGTTACATCCACTCAGTACTCATCAACTTCAACCACTCAACACGTACTCAAACTTTGACCGGATAGCACATAATCGAACTTCGACCGGATAGCATGTAGTTGACCTTCGACCGCTCCGCGCTCATGAGCTTTGACCAGTTAGCCATCGTACTCGTAAGCCATGAGTGATAGAGTACTCATGATCTTCGAGTACTCTAGTTACTCGTAATCTCCGAGTACTTGAGTCTCCTCTAGTACTCTGGTCTTCGAGTACGGTGGCGACAACACAAAAACAATTGAGAGGTAGAACAAATGAAATCTTTTAGTGGTGATTCAATCACTGCACCTTTCCTTGGTTTTTTCTACTATTTATACTCAAGTTTACATGATAAACATAGAAAATACTTCTATGTATCCGAACATGACTTAGATACACAAATCGACTTTGAAACCTATTTCCAAAACAAACTCTAAAACTAACTATGACACAAACCAATAATAGAATCCAAGCAATAGGATTATCTAACATACTGCAGTACTGAACTGAAGTACACACTGTGAAACCCCACAATACTGTCTCTCTAACAAGAGAAATCAAGTGTAAGAGTTGAATAAGGATAAAAAGTGGCACCAATCATTGAGAACTAGCTGAAATACCTAACGGCTAACGTGGAAGACCAAGCGATGACATATACTCTTTCTCTAAGCTTCCGCAGTTTTGGCTCTGTTGATATGTTAAATTAGTCTTGTCACCTGAATCAATAGCCAATGAATGACAATTAGCTTTAGCCCTTGCTGACATCAACGGCCGCATCTCTTCATTTTCTCCCAGAGCAAGGTCACGTGTGTTCAATCTTTTCATTCTCAAGGACTGCAATACCATCTCCACTTGTTTCATAGTTGGTCTTTCTTCACCTCGAAGCCTTAAGCACATCTCTGCAAGAGAGGCAACACTCTTGATCTCTTCCTCGGTCGCTTCTTCGAGAACTTGAGCACAAACTATCTCACTAACAGGCCTCCTTTTCGTCTCCCAGATGAAGTAATTGGACAAGTTTTGCCTTGAACCCGACTCAGTTGTGAAAATAGGCTGCTTTCTAAGAAGTAGCTCTAAAAGTACCACACCGAAACTGTACACATCACTCTTCTCATTTAGTTGCACGGTATGGTAATATTCAGGAACCAAATACCCAAATGTACCCTGCACATTTGTAACAACATGAGTTTGATCAATAGGAACTAGCCTTGAAGCACCAAAATCTGAAACTTTAGTAGTGTAGTTAGCATCCAAGAGTATATTAGAGGACTTCACGTCACGATGGAATACTGATATTGAAGCTGCAGAATGGAGATAATGGAGAGCGCCTGCAGTTTCAATAGCAATCCTCATGCAATCATCCCAGGACAGAGAGAATCCATTATTTGATTCATCATAAAGATTTTGGAATAACGAACCATTGGGGATAAAATCATAAACTAATAAGGGGATCTCTGTTTCAAGGCAACATCCAAATAGTTTCACAATATTCCGATGATTGATCTGTGAGAGAATTGCAACCTCATTAATGAATTGATTGATCTCACCATCCTCAATGACCTTGGACACTTTTATGGCCACGACATGTTGGTCAGATAAAATGCCTTTGTACACCATGCCATGTCCTCCTCGCCCTAGGATGCGTTTGGCATCGAAGTCATTGGTTGCTTTTTCTAGCTCTTCTAATGAAAAAATCTTTGTTTTGTCATTTGCATTTTGGTCACACGATATAAGTTGTTCCAGGAGAAGGCCATGGTTTTGCCGGAAGTACTTCCTTCTTGCTTGCTCTTGGGCGTACCTTTTCCTTCTACGAAGGAGGATTATCACACTGAAACTAAATAGTAAAATTCCGAAGCCACCACTGATAGCACCAATGGCAATACCTACAATCATTATATGCTCTGTAAGCAGCGTTCTTTCTTGTGCTTATCATAGAAATAGCTACAAGGTAAGCTTACCAAATAGAAGATTTAGCGGAAGTATCACTAAATAGGAAGTATCATTAATACCCCTATACATCTATGCTATATATAGCGCTCAACAATAAGGCCCTTGTAACTTGTGCGATGCATGCGACTTAAATTGCTAACTCTGCCTCTTTTGACATGATCAATTAATAGATTATAGATATGCAGACAGTGTACAATTTATATGTGTTAGAGTTGTATCACAAATAAACTCTATTTTTACATATAAGACTATGTATTTTAGTATAGAAAGAATATTCAAAGATATGTCATATTGTATTTTAGTATTTAAGTGCAAACCCAAGGATGGTGTTAAAACACTGCAATATATTTGGAATATGTCCGTACCAATAGCCAGTTGCGTTCGCATTTTCTCACACGGTCCAATAGTGGCATTGCCTCGCGTACCCGAAGGGCAAAAACAGTTGAACCAGCCAGGTTTATTCTCACAAGTTCCATAGCAAGGGTACTTTTCTGGATACTTGCACTCATCAATATCTACAATCAGATAAAAAGTTTATGTAAACGTATAATATAAGAAATGAAACTGAATCTAACACACAATTGGAGCTAGACAAAACAATCTGAACCTGAATCAAAGCCGGATAGGATCGGCACCTCTTTTTTGAAGGGCAGATAGGGTTTTCAAAATCGGCCGAAAATGAACCGACAAGCAAGAATATCGGACCCCTCAATAAAGTTTTAAATCAGCTGAAAAATCGTTTTTGCATGATTTTTGTTAAATATAAAAGAAATTTGTAACCATTTCAAACCAAATGTGTGCATTGCCTGGTGGTAAGGTCTCTAGTGTTTGGAGTAGCAGATCTTGGGTTTAAACTTTAAACCCTTAAAAATGTATTTTTTTTATCTTTTTCGTTTGAGCTTCAAAAAAATCAAATTTTGATTTAAAAATTTTGGCCGAATGTAAAATATCAGACCCCAGGAAAATTTCAAATCAGATTTTGAAAACCCTGCAGGTGATACTTATAGTATACTAGAATGCTAAAGCTACATCATAATATTAATGCTGGCTATGAAGGGATATTAGAGGCAAATTCACCTTTGCAGCCGTCGGGATCATTAAGGTATGGATTGCCTTGGAATCCTTGGGAGCAGTTGCAGATGTAGCCTGGTCCGTTGGGCGAGTTGAAGCACTCGCTGTTGCTGCTGACGCACGCGTACGACTCGGGCTTCTTGCGCGCTACCACACACGTCTCGTTTCCAACAGCCCAATCCAGCACCACCGGTGTCCCCCCGCCGTAGGTGTCGTTGAACGCTGATGAATTCATCAAGTAGCTCGCAGAGAACGTGAAGTTGGACGCCTCCATGAGTGCTGCATAGCTGCAACGACTCATGCTGTCGTTGAACGCCGTTGTGTTGAAGCGCTCATCAAGCCAGACCTGGTAGAACTTGAGCCCCTTGGGGATGGCCGTCTGACAGCAGCCTATCCCGGAGCAGGTGCTGCCGGTGAGGCTCGCAAGGTCGCTTTGCTGGCATGTGGCCACGCACCCGGTGTTTAACTTGCCCACGTCGCCCTCGCTGGCGATGTAAGCGAGCGTTTGCCATCCAATGACTGTGAACTTGTTGCCAGTGTCGGAGTATCTGTAGGGTGTCTCCGTGAAGTTCAGGGACCACCTGTTGTAGTCCATGCAGTAAGAGGAGATGCCCATCATCATTCGCACCTGACCTACATGTAGCGAGATGCTGAGCAGCTCCACAATAGTATAAAATAGCTTGTGCACGCCGTCTCCGGTGTCGTTGCAGGTGAGCTCGAAGCCGGGAAGTGCGCAGCCAGAGCCGACGCCGAACGGGTAAGGGATCTCCACGCCACCGCAATTTCTCTGGCAGTCCGCTGCAACGGCGGGGAGACGTGCCGCAATCACTATGCCGAGGCATAGTAGAGCAGTGCCGAAAGGCATGGACGATGCGTGAATCATCTGGACTAGCTATTGTTCTTGGCCAGTTGGCGCACGTACCTAAATCTGCGTCGAGTCACGGTGTAAGATATGTATATAGTGGTGTCAATGCTTCCAGAAACGTTCAGCCAGTGATTTTAGTTTACAAATCGTACATTGACTTGGACTTCTCCTAGGTCTTCACCCACTACTACAGAAAATCGTATTACAGACGGTTCAGAAACGTCATCACAGACGGTTTTCTGAACCGTCTGAATTTATGGGTCAGTAATAATTGAAGGTTATCACAGACGGTTTTCAAACCGTCTATGGTGTAAATATCACAGACGGTTTGTAAGTAAAAACCGTTTGTGATATATTAATATCACAGACGATTTTTAGTAAAAAACTGTCTGTGCTATTCTCTTCTACCCTAAATCTATTTCTGTTTATTGGCTAGCCTCAGGAAATACTAGCCATGCCCTCTGAAAGAAGCAGATCAACATGTACATTACATCCAATTCACATCTCAATTTATTTCACAAACATAGAACATCCATTTCGCAAATCAATTAATTGAAATGAAAACAAGCAAATATAGTATGAAACACAGTACACATTTTATTTTTATTAAGATTAGAGCCTACCATTATAATATCCCAAAACAACAAACAGATTGCCCATCTAGCTAACACAATAAGAACAGAGAAAAACAAAGATCCTTTATGCCTAGGCTTTCTTGCCCCTGATGCAGCGTATGAGCTGGATGTCTTTGACGCCCACCATCGTCGGCGTTGATTGAGTGCTGCCTTATGCATCGTCTGTTTCGTGGGGCTATTATGGTATAGGTCAAGGAGGAGGACGAGAACATCAAAGAGGAGGAGAACAGCAAGGAGGAGGAGAACAGCAAGAAGGAGAATAGAAAGGAGTCTGGGTTCTGGTCATTATTTATAGGGGAGGGAGTGCAAAATTTTTTGGCGTGGGGACGGAGAGGCGGAGCTACGATCCATGGGGTGAGGATTGGTGGATTTCTATTGGCTAGGATTGGGTTGAGAAGGATCGACGGGCCTAGCGGTCAGATTATCATAGACGGTTGGTAACTAGAACCGTCTGTGATGAATGAATATCACAGACGGTTCTATAGGCCAACCATCTGTGAATTAGAGCACAAAATTTTATATACCGATGTAATATAAATAACTAGTTTGAAAAGATAAAATAGCAAAGTTTTATATGGCTTATATATACTCATTTGAAAGGTTTCGATGAGATCTACAACTTTTCAGTTGAAGCAAAATCCAAATTCCGAAAGGAAGACCAAGAAAAAGAGCAAAAACAGAAACCAAAAACTTGCGACACAGATTTAGGTCCAAATATGGCCGATATTCGGGGTCTTGGCTTTCTAACGAGTACAAGAACGTCGAAAACGGACACCGTATGCAAAAGTTATGCCCGTTTTACTGAAGGTGTCTCAAAACTAAATCCTACTCGGACTTAGGCAGGAAATTATGAAATTTTGGGGAATTGCAAGGCGGGAAACATATCACAGACGATTTTTAATACGAACCGTCTGTGATAATCAGCTTATCACAGATGGTTTTTTAGCAAAAACCGTCTATGATAATTCCAGATTATCACAGACGGTTTTAAATAAAAACCGTCTGTGATACTGGAATATCACAGACGGTTCATCGGTAAGAACCGTCTGTGATACTCGTTTTCTCCGACGCCATTAACACAGACAGTGTCCAAATTAAAACCGTCTGTGTTAGTGTCGGTCACAGACGGTTTTGTCAAACCATCTGTGATTTGGCGTCTAGTATTAAGTTTTGTGTAGTAGTGACCTAGCATGTGTGTCACCAAGCATCAAGCAATTTCTATTCGTACTTTTCAAAATAAGCTTCTAACTTCTAAGGTGTATTCATTCGTGTGTACGCGCGCATGTTGGGTATCTTTTCTTCCAGATTGGCAGAAATAGAATCTGTGTTCTTTATCTTTTCTTCTAGATGCATTACTTAATGGAAATAAATTGTGTATTTAGAGGAAATATAGAAACAGGGGAAATCAATCTTGGCCACGTATCTAATCCTGTGCGCCTTAAGATGGTCCTAGTCCACTACACTTCCCGGGACATCTATCTCAAGCCTATTTTCAATAGGGCAAAATTCAATCCAATTTTTCACACAAGGCCCATGAAGACGTTTAATTAAGGAAGCTGCTACCCCACAGTATCAGGGGAAAATTTTTCATTTCGCAAAAAAGTTAGGAGGACAATTGATGTGGCACTAAGTACCGACACAAATTTGGTTTGTAATTCCAAATTGCAAATTGATGATACATCAAATGTTAGTGTTATTTTACAACAAGGAGAGACTTGGGAATCCGTTTTGGCCGAGAGGGATGTGAGGGAGGCTAGAGCCAAGGGAGGGAGAAGCAAACCCTAGCGTCAAGCACTCGGCTGCATGAGAGAAGCTTTCGCCTACATGACAGAAGAACGCCGGGAACTAAGGCACATGATCCAAGAAAGGCTGAACACATGGAGGAGGGGATGGCTGTGTGTGAGGGGAAGAAGTACGTGAGAAATAAGCATGTGAGTTTGGCTAGTTATTTCATGAGGGAAAAGGAGCCAGATGCAAGCCAATCCAAGCCAAGCAAGTTCAAGCCAGCCAAGCCAAGTCAATAAGCGGCTCAAGCCAAAAAACCAAGCCAAGAGGTTATTTCTTGAGCATCAAGAAAGAGGAGGCCATTCGAGTGGGGCTTTCAACCATGTGCATTTTCCTTGCCGTGTGGAGTTGGAAAGCCGAGCCAAAAGGAGAAGCTTGAGCCAAAAACCAAGCCAAAGGATTGTGTCGCTCAAGCCAGGAAGGTTGGAGCCAAGACAATTGGTAGTGCATATCAATGAGCTAGCAAAAGAGTTCGACCAAATAGGGAGGAAAGCACGAACTAAACAAGGAAAGAATCAGAGCTTACCTTGGAAAGCAAGAAAGCAGGAAAGGGAGTTGGGTTGCTGGATATCACGTACACAGGCAGGATTCTGAGTTCCTCACGTTGAAATCAAGTCGGATGCAAGAGAGAGAGAGAGAGAGAGAGAGAGAGAGAGAGAGAGAGAGAGAGAGAGACTGAATTGGCTTCCAATTTAGCCAAGCCAAGGAGGACTTCACGTACTTAAGGAGAAGACTGAGCCAGACAAAAGGGAGAGCCTGGAACCGTGTGAGCCAAAGGAGAAAGAACCAGAAACTCAAATCAAGCCAGAAGCAAAGAGAAGCACGGTTTCACCGAGTACATGCATCCAAATTGGTTCCATACCAATTAATTCAAATCAGTTTTTAGGATAAATAAGAGTCTATTTTGATCTTTAGTTTGTTCTTAAGGATAGGGTCCAGTAAATCACGTTTTTGGAGTTTGTTAGGTCGTCACCATAAGTTTGTGTTGGTGCGTGTGTTTGTTTCGGACTTAGGCCCATGCATGATACGTTGTGCTGATTGGCCGTGCCCCTAGGCATCAATATAAGGCCAGGGGATACCCCTATGTAACAGAGTTCAAATATTATGATTTAGACTATAAATAAAACAAAAAAAGCCACTTGGCACCATGTTGGGTGTGTTCATGAGTTGATTGAGCATTTGTGCCGTGAAGAGAGAAGGGAGAGCGAAGGAGATTTTCGTGACATTTTAGCAAAGGAGAAAGCTATCATCGCATGTGCAGGTTGAGGATATCGTGTTCTCAGATTGTGCCAAATGAATTGATCTTGCAATTAAATCAAATTAGATCAGTTTGTGAAGTTTCATGGGTGGTACAGTGAAAGATCGGTCTATTCATGCATCAATCAGCATTTACCATTGGTTGATCTGTATCATCTTGGTATCGGAGCTACCGTTACTCGTAGTACCTTTTGCTGCAAAGATCAGTGGAGGACACATCGAAGATGGAGCTGGTCATCCACTTTGGCATTGAGTTGGAGACATGCGATGACAACCTACTACAAGAGCCGAGCAAATGGGCTTGTTTTTCCGCCGATGCCAGGTGGGAAACACTGATTGCACCATGATGTTGGAGTGGGGAAGCTTCATCAATGCAGTGAACAAAACCCTTGTGAACAGATTGGGGTTGATGACAATACCGCATCCATGGCCATATCGGTATCTGTGGTTAAACCGATACATCCCAATTACACAATAAGTAGAGATGAAGTTTTCTTTGGATGGGTATGCTGTAATTGTTACTTGTGATTTAATTCTTATACATACGCGAGCATGTTCATTGCTGTTGGGTGTATATTGGCTGCTAGAACAGGACATACATCGAGTTGCTTCAAGTCTGATCATGTGTTACTCTTTTCGTGGAAAAGAATATGTTGGGAGATCGATTCATGGATAGACCAGCAATACTTGGAGGATCGACAACGACGTGATAAGGCTACGACAAACTTCAAGGTGCTGCAGCAAGTACAAAGGGTGAAAGCACTTTAAGAACAAAAGAGGGCAGTGGAGGTGAGCACTACTTGTGCACCACCGAAAGACGATGTGCACCATGAAGTCGACCATGGGTGGCAACAGGAGGCACCATTCGAAGGTAATGAATAATAAGGCAGTTTGAGCATGATAACCAAGAAGGTTTGTGTTGACAATACTTCAATTCTTGTAATGGGGCAGCAAACCAATGTGTTCAATTCGAAGTGCAAAATTAGCGGCAAAGTTTACAAGCTTATCTTTGATGGTGAAAGCAACAACAATATCATTAGCAAGGATTTGGTGTAAACTTTGGAACTAGCAATATGGCGACATCCAAAATCATATTATGTGCAACGGTTGCATAATTTCCGTAAGCTAAAGATTACTCATCATGTCAAAGTTTCTTTTTCAGTGGGAGAATAACATGACAAGGTGGATTGTGATTTCGTGCATATGCACCCATGTCACTTACTGTTGTGGCATCTGTGGGCGTATGATTGCAATTATCCTATGCACCATAGGAGGTCCAACAAGTACTCTTTCATGCATGAGGGCAGATGTTAGATCCCGGAGCAACCACTCCAATACCCTCTATATTAATCGCACTAGTCCAGGATCAGCTAGTGCACATAGTGGATAACAAAAACAAATATCATACACAATGACAAACTTTATTTAATAGAATATGGGCCTGATGGCCAAAGTTTACATCAATAGTTCATAAGCCAAAATTTAATATAAGTAGTGGAAGGAAAAACCGAAGCGGAAGAAGCCCACTGAGCTTGCCCATAGGAAAACAATAGTAAGACGTGACCTATTCGTTCTGATCCTCACTGAAGTCAAAGTCGTCCTCTGAAAAATGATGAATTGAGCAACATGAGCACATAAAGTATTTCACAAGTTACACTAGGAGGTTTAACAGAGTTAATGTATTCATAAGGATTGACAAAGAAAGGCATAGTAAGGTTAATTGAGCAAAAAGCAGAATTGAAGTGAATATTGTAAGTAGATTCAAAAGCTGAATTTGATACAATAGATAAAAATAAGATTTTAACAAAATAATATCGTTAGTGCAGGCTCCAACTAAACACTAACCTATCCACAAGCAACCCTCCAGACTATCTTTTCCAAAAAGATCTCATATGGATTCCATCCATCCATAAGCATTTTGTAAAACCATTTTGAAAATAAAGTCTAATCCATGAAAAACTTTACTCAGCTTGACCATGACCGTGGGCACGGCTATCCTAGATAGATTATACACGCTGCAGAGGTTATACAACTTTACCCACAAGATATGATCATCCCATATTGCCACCGGATAAACACACTTCCTTAGGTGTGTGGCGAGGAGATCACGAGAAGGCCTTTACAATACAAAGCCTTCAACTTGGCTAAGCCAACACTAAGGTTTCACCACAACTTGAATCCACAAGATAGAGCCTCCTCTTGAGCCGAGTGAGTCTTCTCATGGTCTACGCCACGCTCACTTTTAACCTACAGCAAGACTTAGGTTGGGACTCGCAAATTAATCAGCTAGGACCGTCTCATACCAGTCTTGTGGTAGTACAAAAGGGCTTTGTAGCAGTAGCTCACAAACCGATCCTAGGCACCAACTACATACCCCTCATGCCTGGCAATCAACATTGCATCACCAAACAACAATGCATGCCAGTAAGCACCCACCACCTAACCTTTTGCCTAAGTCTAAACCAAGTTTTCATATTTTACTTTGAAAGATATAATATACCTTCTTGACTCACCGAAGTCATGAATATATTTTATAAATCATCATTTTATGTGAAGCAAATCTTCCCACCTAAATTATCCTAAGCATGGCTAAGCAATTCTATAAAATTTCTAGTTAATACTAATATATTAATTAGGTTTTTATCTAGGGTGACAAGTCATGAGTATTCAATACAAATTTGGCCATATACAAAGGACATGGGTATAACTAGAATTTAAACTAGATTTGAATAAAAGAACGCATGCATAATAATTTAAAAGCAACATAAATAATTTAAATTACTGGGAACAATATGATCAAAAGTGTAACTTTCCTTGATCGAAGTCTTGATGCACGTGCAAGTAACTAAATAAAAACAAACAAATCCAAATAAAATCCAAAAATTATAAAATATATACTAGCAAATAGATTATGAATTTATATTAATTTAGGAAAAATAATTAATGGATTGGAGTTTGGACGACAAAGAACGAGTCATCGGAAGATCGGTTGGAAAGGAAATTGCTGGAAAAATATCAAATGAATGAATAGTTCTCGATGTCTTCTTTTTGGCTGGATTTATAGTTTGCTAGTGTGCATCACAAGTGGGGGATGAGGAGAGGAGGTTGTGGTTTAATTTATAGGCTAAGAGGAAGAAGGGAATGGCCAAAATTGAATGCCGAAGTAATAGCCGGAATAAGTGAAATATCGGTTTCAAATTTTAATGGGTAGAAACTAAAAACTGATGAGTCAATGGCCAAGAAACTGTGAAAAATTGATTGCAGATGTTTCTACTGCATGCCATTTAATTTTGGTCGGATGGCTCGGCTAAAATTCATCAAAGGCGACAAATTGACGACGAGAAGTGAAAACAGAAGATTTTGGGAAAAACTTGACTCCTGCCAAATGGTTTCATCAAAATCAAATTAAATTGATGGGTAGGTTGCTAAGATGCTAAAACACGATGTGGCATGAACAAAAGTTGAAAAAGATCACCAAAGAAAAGGTGGCATGGTGGAGGGAGGAGAGAGCATGGGCGGGCTATGACTTCTCTAGTGTTTTGCGTAAAGGTAGAGGAGGTGCTGGGGGTTGGCATGGGAATGGAACACAAGGTGACGCTTCTATTTATATGGCAAGAAGGTGGGATTAATTCAGCTGCATTTAATGCAATGTCGGTTTTCAGTTTTGCAAGACTAGAAACTAAAGTGTAAATGGGTTTGAAACTGAATAGGATTGATTACTAGTAGTGATGGAAGGGTTACTTGCAACCTTTAATTTTATTAGTGGGTGGGAATTGATTTTTGCATGCATGGGTGAGACATTTGGTGCTTTGTTTGAAGAACAAAGAGAGGGGCTGCCTGTTCTGTTGAAGAAACAAGAGAGTGGGTAGCAGGTTCTTCAGTTGGAGAATAAGCAAGGGAAAAAGAAGGAATAAAGAGAAAGGGAAGTGTTGTCTATACATAAGAAAGAAAGTGGCGAGATGGCAATTGAATTAATGGAATTTTGGATGTTAAGTGAGGGAGAGGAGTAATTTTAAGATGGGTGGCCTGGTGGAAAGCCTCACTATTACTTTTTATTTTTAGAAATAGAAGAATTCTAGGAAAAATATTTGGACCTAGAAAAATAGAATGGATATTTTTATGGAGATTTTAGATTTTACAAGATTTTATTTTGAATTTTGGAAGTGAACTAAAAATTTGGAATGGAACTGAGGCTTGGAAAAGAACTGGGTTTTGGAACTTGAAATTTAATTTTTTTGGATTACCAAATAAACTTCAAATATTCAAAATGATGGTAGAAATGGATATATTGGAATTTTTGAAGAATTTAGAAATTTGAATGGGCTTAATCAGAGTTAAAATGAAGAAATACGGGCTCCCGGAAGTTTAAAACCAAAGAAAAAGAAAAAGACTAGTTTTTGGAATTATTTTTATACTGAAAAATCAATTTATGATGTCAACAAGGAAAATGATTTTTTGGCCAAATTATTTTTCAGCAGAAAAAAGGTTTTAGTCACTGATAGGTGGAATTGGGTTTATGGTGGACTGAGTCCATGCTTTGGCTTGGTTCAACGTTGGCTCACTCCACTGTTAACGTGGCAACAAAAGGGGAGGTGGAAGCCAAGAACTAACATGGCTGAGCTGTGGTGCCACATGGCTACCACGCAATTGCCATGCAAGCACGGGCACTGACGTGGCCACGCCAGATGGAGGTGGAGCTTGGGACCCGAGGGTTGCCAATGTTACGACGAGCGGCAATAGCCAGCGAACGGCGCAAAAGAGAGAGAGAGAGACGCTGGGGGTTCAGATTCACCTTGGCACGTTGCTCGGAGAGGCTTGGTGGCAGCCAACGATGAGTAGGATGCGGCGGTGGTGAGGGCTTTTTCGGCAGCGGCTTGCTCGGAGAAAGGATGGCAGAGTTTCGCACGGGGTCGAGGAAGGTGTAGGTGACGTTGGCGAGGCACGAGAGTAACTAGGGCGACGACAATTTCTCCCTAGAGGGCGGCCGAGGCTCGGAGAGAGATGGGCGTAGTGCGGGGACTCTAGGCACACGGAGAGGAGAGGAGAGGCTGGGAGGGGGGTGGTGCATGGAGGAGTGGTGCCGAGGGGCACCTTTTATAGGGGCAAGGAGGTGGCACCAGCGAGTAATAGCTCGCCGGATTTAAGATTGGAGTAATGGCACATAAAGGCGAGGAAGTGGAATTTTAAAAGAGGGGAAACGGCTATAATGAACTCAGGAGGCTTAGTGGCCAATAATGGCAGTGAAAGCTCGTGCTAATGGAAAGAAATAGTCAAAAATTAAGAGCTTGAGGGGGCACGGCAATGGCGGCTGGCGCAATGGAGAAGAAGGGGAGGTAGGAGAAGGGCCTGACATGCGGGGCCCGCATGTCGGCGAGTAAGAGAAGTGAGAGGAGAGAGGAGGGGAGCGGACGATCGGATGAGTGACACGTCATGGGATTTAATCCCGATCGTCAGATGGAAAGGGAGGGGGTTAAGTAGCAACGGACGGATGAGATTAGATCGAGTGATGCTAGATTAAATCAAGATCGTCGGATGAAGAGTGAAGAGGTAAGCTATCACAGACAGCCGAGATTAGATCAGGCGACGATGGATTGAATCAAATCTTAACACGTGTCAGACTGAGGAGGGAAAGGATTTAAAATTAGATTTAGATTTTCAGGAACTTTCAAAAACACTTAGAAAAATAGGAAATAAAGTCTACAAATTCCAGAAAAATTCACATAAATTCCTAGAGATGTTTTAGACTTAGGAAAATATTTCCAACTTAAAGTTGGTCTTTTCAATTTTTTAGAAAATACTTTTTATCTTTGAAATTGATTTTTAAAATCCGAAAAAGCACATAAAATCCAGATAAAGCCAAATGCTTGTTAAAATAATTAATTTTAAATATGATTTTTATAGAAATCCATAATATCTTTTACTTTCAATTTTTTTATGTTTTTAGTTAAATTACTTTTAATAAAAGCCTTTTTAAAAGCTAAAAACACGGAAATAAAATATCCAAAATTCAGGCAACCAAAGAACACTTGATTTTTTAAAATTAAATTATTTTTTACTAAATTTTTTGAAATAAACAGCTGGGTTGTTACAGCAGACCGTTCCCATTGTGTCCTATGCCAAAGAGTGCAATATATGCTAAAAGCATCATCGTCAATGTGAAGGCTGTGAAGAATATCCCAAAACCGAGGACGGTTTCGTTTGAAGGGGGAGGGGATGATGTGGCACCAGGCACCGACACTAATTTGGTTTGTAATTCCCAAGTTGAAAATTGAAGCTACATCACATGTTAGGGTTGTTTTGCAACAAGAAGAGACTTAGTAATTCGTTTTGGCTGAGAGGGAGGTGAGGGCGACCAACCAAGGAAGGGAGAAACAAACCCTAGCGTCAAGCACTCAGCTGTATGAGAGAAGCATTCGGTCGCATGAGAGAAGAATGTAGGGAACTAAGGCATGTGATACAAGAAAGGCCGAACACATGGAGGAGGTGCTAGCTATGTGTGACAGGAAGAAGCACGTGAGTTTGGCTAGTTATTTCTTTAGGGGAAAGAAAGAGCCAGGTGCAAACCAATCCAAGCCAAGCAAGTTCAACCAGCCAAACAAAAGCAATGAGTGGCTCAAGCCAACAAACCAAGCCAGGAGATTATTTCTTAAGCATCAAGAAAGAGGAGGCCATCCGAGTGGGACTTTCAACTGTGCACATTTTCCTTGCTGTGTGGAGTTGGAAAGCCAAGCTAGAGGAGGAGCTTGAGCTAGAAACCAAACCAAGGGATTGTGTGGCTCAAGCCAGGAAGGTTTGAGCCGAGCTAATTGGTGGTGCATATCAATGAGCTAGCAAAAGAGCTTGGCCAAATAGGGAGGAAAGCACGAACTAACAAGGAAAGAATCAAAACTTATCTTGGAAAGTAAGAAGGAAAGGGAGTCAGAATGTTGGATATCATGTACACAGCTAAGATTTCAAGTTCCTTATGTGGAAATCAAGTTGGATGCAAGAAGAAAGGGAGACCGAATTGGCTTCCAATTCGGCCAAGCCAGGGTGGACTTCACGTACTTGAGAAGACCGAACTAGATAAAAGGAAGAGACAGGAACCATGTAAGCCAAAGTAGAAGGAGCCAGAAACTCAAATCAAGCCAAAAGCAAAGGGAAGCACAGTTTCACCGAGTACATGCATCTGGATTGGTTCCATACCAATCAATTCAAATCAGTTTTTAGGATAAATAAGAGTATATTTTGATCTTTAGTTCATTCTTAGGATAGGGTCTAGGTAAATCACACTTTTGGAGTTTGTTTAGGTCTTTACTATAACTTTGTGCTAGTGCGGTGTTTGTTTCAACATAGGCCCGTGCGTAATACGTTGTGCCCCTCAACATCTCTATCTCTACCCCTATAAACCACCAGTTAAAATTATCCTATATCCACCCAACAATTACCTGCTCCACAGTCATGACCTTAACTACGTTTACACCACAATATGCACCCATAATTACACCATCCTAAAAACGTCCGCACCAGATTAACTCTCCTCCATTCTCTCTCCTTACTCAACCATATCCGACGGTCATCCTTCAATGGATCTGCAGTACCCCTCCCGCGTCCCTGACACTCGCGGCTTGCATGCATGCAGGTCGATCGTCACCCGCGGATCGTTCATCCCCCGCCTCCCCCGAAGGCCGCCGCCTCCGCCGTCTCCCCCGAAGGCCGCCGCCTCCCCCGCCTCCCCCGAAGGCCCCAGGTGAGCCCCCTCCCGCCTGGATCTCCCATTTGCTCCCCCCGAAGGCCGCCGCCTCCGCCGCCTCCCCCGAAGGCCGCCGCCTCCGCCGTCTCCCCCGAAGGCCGCCGCCTCCCCCGCCTCCCCCGAAGGCCGCCGCCTCCCCCGCCTACCCCGAAGGCCCCAGGTGAGCCCCCTCCCGCCTGGATCTCCCATTTGCTCCAGCCCGCAAGCTCGGGCGGTGGGATCCTGACCTGACCCGGGGAATTTCGTGCAGGAGCAGTGAGCGGGCGTTGGATCGTGGGAGGCAACGCTGGCGGCGCGCGGCGGCAGGTGATGGCCGATCCGCCTGGCGGTGGGGGATCTAGGGCTTGCATCGGTAAGCGAGGGGAGGTCGAGGCTATGGTGCTGCGGCTGGGTAGAGCAGAGCAGGGGAGGAGGACCAGGAGGGGAGTATGCTGAGCGTGGTGCGGGTGCACCTTCCGTCGGAGATCCCGATCGTGGGCTGCGAGATCACTCTGTACGTGCTGCTGCGGCTGCCCAACGGCATCGTCTCCACCGACGACGTGCCAGAGGCTGCACCTGCAGATGGACACTTCATGCGATACAGATGGTGAGCATTTCGTGATTGTGATTTTTGATTGATTATGATATGCCATTGTGGAATGCTTTAGTTCTGCTTGTGCGCCTGTGGTAGTGAACTTTGACCAATTATGGGGCTTTCAAGTCTCAAGCAGATTGTGAGATGCTTAAGTAGTTGCTACACTCAGGGAAATGCGCTTTTATCTGCTTAATTCTTGCATATCTGAAGTACAGCTGTATGAATTCAGAGCATTGAGTCTCCAACAAGCCAATTGTTTGCTTTTGGAAAAAGAATGGATCCCCAAAGAATGTAAAATGTCAATGCTTGCTGTTGAGACATAAATTGATTGTAGGGTTGGAAACATAATTTGGTACAGAACTCACAAATCACATAATTTTGAACCTCTTGTCAAACCAAGCAGCCACACGAGCTAACACAGATAGTTAATAGGTGAGTAATTCGTTCAACAATCTAATAAACCATCTGATTTTGGGCCTATTTGGGTTTTGGAAACTCAAAAGTTGTGGTTAGAACTATAGACAATTAGATAGGAGTCATGATGGGAGTTATATTATGAAGGATGTTTTTGAGGAACACCGTCAATCATCATGCAAGATTGGTTGCATTCATCTTGGATGCAATGGGAGCATTCAACAAATTTTGTTGGATTGAATTGGGTTATCCAACTAATTTTATGGAAAGACCTTAGTCCACATGCGCTAGCAACTTTCTTCCCCCTCTCAGATGAGCTGATGTTAAAATTGGGGTCAGATGATTCCAGGACTGGGGTATTTCTTGAACTAAACAGCACTTTAACTTCACTTGGTGAACTCAAAGGGGCCAGTGCTGATTGTTGATGCCTCAAAAAGAAAGAATAATTCTTTGGTATTGCAAATTAGAGTAGATATCACATTAGGCTGGTTGAGGTTCTTTTTCAAGTTACTTCACTTGCTTGAAGTTAGTGAGAGTTTGAAACAGACCTTCTGTTCTTTTGTTTTGTTCACTGCCTGTGTCTTCCTGCCTTGTTTGATCTCTCACTGCCCCGTTATCCCCAGCCCACAAAAAATCCATTTTCTTTCCATGCTGCCTTGTTTGAAACAATTATTTTTTATTTATGCAAAACACTTCTAGCTTATGTTTTAGCAGTGTGACATAGTCAACATGTTGTAGGTAAATTTCAAACTCTGTCACACTAAGCATGATTGATTATGTTGGTGCTTCAATGTTTTGTTCATTCATTATTCCTTTATTTTTTTTATGTCAAGTAGGCCCAAATTGCATTAGTTAAAAACTACAGGTTTAGACGGCAACACTCATGTAGTTTCATTAGTTTTGGCCCCTCAACTCTATTTTCTGTCAGCCTTTCAGTCAGCTAATTTAATAGCATCTCACGCAATGTTTACAATTTTGATGATATATGAAATTGTAGTTGTACTCACTGTTAAGGTTTGAGTAGGCTAGAGATACTCCTCTGATCTAAACTACAGAATTTAGCTTATTATGTGTACGATCTGATCTGGTAAAGAAAGCTAGAGAAGAATGTTGTTAAACAAAATTAGCAGGTTGAGCGACTAAAATCAACCAAAAACAAAAACAATGACAACAAACAAATGCGCACAAGCACATCTGTGATTTGATGTTTTGCCAACATCAAGCCAACTTATTTCATCTTGCCACTTTTACACTATGCTGATGACAAAATTGTATATGCTCAAAATGTCCTAACAAACTCACTGACAATATTCTGATAGCAAGTTTCCATGAGCTTATACAAACTGTTCTTCAGGTGGCCTTCTTGATTTTTATCATTTTTAGTCACATTCTTCTAAGCTTTCTGTTTATCCAATAGAATGTGTTATATTGATTTGACTTCTTCCTTGAAGGTATCGCATTCAAAGTGACCGGAAATTCGCTATCTGCAGTGTACATCCAATGGAACAAGCAACAATTCAATGCCTAGGTTGTCTCAAGTCAAAAATACCTGTTGCTAAGAGCTACCATTGTTCTGCTAAGTGCTTCTCAGATGTATACCAAATATCTGGGTTCAATTCTTTACTGTCAATTTAAAAATTTACAGGTCCTAAGTGCTTATATTCATTGTATCCGGCATGAAGAACACCTACAGCATAGAGAAGTTGGAGATGTTTATTTAGAAAATACATTTATTTCCAGCTTGCTAAAACGTGACGGAGATCCTAAGGTGGCATTGAACTATAAAGATGACGTAGATTATACAAGGGTCGAAAAGTATTTACACGCTGATATGGTAAACTTGTCGATGCCATAATTATAATCTACTTTTCGGGGGAGGCGGGGGATGAACGATCCGCGGGTGACGATCGACCTGCATGCATGCAAGCCGCGAGCGTCAGG
Organism: Dendrocalamus latiflorus; assembly: GCA_017311315.1. Classification (NCBI taxonomy): domain Eukaryota; kingdom Viridiplantae; phylum Streptophyta; class Magnoliopsida; order Poales; family Poaceae; genus Dendrocalamus; species Dendrocalamus latiflorus. Next base: position 22,635,419 of record CM029628.1, read on the forward strand.
GACGCGGGAGGGGTACTGCAGATCCATTGAAGGATGACCGTCGGATATGGTTGAGTAAGGAGAGAGAATGGAGGAGAGTTAATCTGGTGCGGATGTTTTTAGGATGGTGTAATTATAGGTGCATATTGTGGTGTAAACGTAGTTAAGGTCATGACTGACTGACTGTGGAGCAGGTAATTGTTGGGTGGATATAGGATAATTTTAACTGGTGGTTTATAGGGGTAGAGATAGAGATGCGTGGATGACATTATTAACTTCAAGAGTTAGGACTAATTTTACTTCCAACTCAAATTGCCTATAAAAGCAGCCATCTAATGGTGTCACGTCACTTTATGAAGCTCAATTAAAATATTAACTCTTAGACCTTAAATATTTAAGAGATACTTTGATTAGACATATTTTAGTTAAAAGGGTGGAAGTTTAGAAAACCATATGAAGATATCCTTTCACGGCACCTTTTGGAGAAAATAAATTGTCTAGAAATAATTTTACTAGCGTGATAGTAAAAGTAATCATAAAAAAAACGTACAGTGAAGCGCAGGTGATAATACTAGTTACCCCTAGAGGCTGCATGGCAGCTAGGCTCCATTAATTCGCAGAATGTATCCACGCACTGACGCAACAACTGTTTACAATTGGGAAAAATTGATATAATTACCTACTGCTTAGTGCTTGTTTTATAGATATATTACTCCTCAGTTGAATCTTCGAAATATGCCACTACCAAGAAGCAAGAGCATTTCGGTGGTCTGGTTTAGCTGTGGTTTGGTTTAGCAAGAGGCAAGGGAATTTCGGTCCACACAGAAATAGTACGGGAGCAAATATGGTGGGTGTGTTAGGGGGAACAGCATATAATCCTCTATAATAGCATTTCTCAAGGAAACTTTACTTGGCAGTGGCATAATTTGAAGAAACAACTGAATAGTAGCATACCTCTAAAACAGGCAATAAGCAGTGGCATATATCAATTTTCCCAATAATATTAGGACTGTAGTCAGCCCAGCAAGCACTAAGAAATCCCGTACTCAGTTGAAAGCATAAACATATCTAGTGTATAACTTTTTTTATCTCCGTACATACTCTTCATGATGTAAATAGTCATCAAAAAATATGAAAAACTTGGTTACATAAGTCATGATGCATTCAAGCATTGTGCAAAAATTCAACTGAGAACACAATTTATATTAGGAGAAATAAAAAAAGATAAATTTTAGTGAATACCATATTTTATTTTTATTTTTATTTTCGGATTAGCAGGTTTTGTCTTTTTATTTCTCGATGTGTCGCTCAAATTTAGATTTGAAATTTTATGACATAATAAATTGATTTTTTGTCAGTATTTTTAGAATTTTTTATGACTATTTGCATCGTATTTTTGAAGAGAATACACGAAGATGCACCAAAAGTTAGGACGCAAGTTATGTTGTCTTAAAGCATGCACGACTACAAAAAAAGATCATCACAGATGGTTCAAACTGTCATCACAGACGATTTTTTGAACTGTCTGAATTTATGCATCAGTGATAATTAGAGGTTATCATAGACGGTTTGTGAGCCGTTTGTGATAAATACATCACAAACGGTTTTATAACTAGATCCGTCTGTAAAGAACACTATCATAGACGGTTTTAGCTACCAACCGTCTACGATACTTACACATTACAGACGGTTACTAACCATCTGTGATGTGTGAGTATCACAGACGGTTGGTATATAGAACTGTCTGTGATACTTCCACAACACAGATGGTTTCTGGTTCGAGTCGTCTGTGATAATTCTTCACAGACGGTTTGTACCACAAACCGTCTCTGATAGTTCATTCTATAGCTCAGGAAATATTAACTATATCATCTGAAAATTGCTAATACGACAACAAACATAGCAACACATTCTATTTTCATTAAGATTAGAATCCACTATTACAACATCACAAGATATCGAGTAGATTACCCATAGTACTGCATACACAAGAGGACACTTACAATTTACAAAGATAAGCTTCACGGCTACAAATTCAGATAGCAAGCTAGACTTACACATCCTTCATTAAACTACAATATAAAACAAGTGATACAGGAAAATTTTCAAGTAGCAAAAACAAAAAGGCAACAAACACCATTTTCAGCTTCTATGACAAAATCAACAGCTTCTATGCCGGTGACTTAGAAGAGTGCAGATTTGCCATTGCTTTCTTCCTTTCCATCTTGCTTCAAGTGAAATTTCAGTTGCCCTTTCCGAACCCTTTCCCACCCTTGCCGCACACAAATGAGTTAGATTTGTATTGGTGGTATTGATTCTTCGAGTAGGGAGAGGGGGTTAATAAGGGGCAAGAGGTAGGGAGGAGAACGGTGCCTGCCGTTCGATACGGAGAGAATAGACAGATGAGATTGGGATCCTAGGGGATATGCCGCGGATAAGTCACGTGGCAGGACATCACAGACGGTTCGGATTACAAACTGTCTATGATAGATACATCACAGACGGTTCATAACAAAAACCGTTTATGATAATAGGAGATATCACAGACAGTTCATAACAAAAACAGTCGGTGAAAATGGCGTCACAAAGATAATATATCGGCACAATAGAAATAGCTAGTCTCAAAAGATAAAATAGCAAAGTTTTATATGGCTTATATATACTCATTTGAAAGGATCTGATGAGATCTACAACTTTGCAGTTAAGGCAAATCCCAAATTCCAAACGGAAGATCAAAAATTTTGGCAAAAATAGAAACTGAAAACTTGCAACACAAATTTAAGGGTAAAGATAGCCGATTTTGGGGGTCTTAGAGGGAAACTAGCACAAGCCAGTCATTTTTTAATTGAGCTTGTCGTTAGCTTTCCAATGAGTACAAGAATATCGAAAATGGACATCGTACGCAAAAGTTATGCTTGTTTTACTGAAGGTGTCTCAAAACTAAATCCTACTTGAACTCAGGCGGGAGATTATGAAATTTTGGAGGATTATGAGGTGGGAAATATATCACAGACGGTTTTAATACAAACCGCCTGTGATAACTTATTATTACAGATGGTTTTTAATACAAATCGTCTGTAAAGTATCACAAACGGTTTAAATAAAAAACCGTCTATGATGTCTAACATTATCACAAACGGTTCTTGATAAGACCGTCTATGATATCTTGTATAAATACCCGTCTGTGACAATATTATGGACGGTTATTCGTATAAATCGTTTGTGATACTTTTAGCATAGATAGTTTATAAAAACCGTCTATGATATAAACATCTAATTTAACTTTTTTTTGGGTAGTAGTGATGTCTACGGAAACGGCCGGTGGATTGCAACACAAATTCACGCACGAGGTCGCCAGAGACCCCTTCGACTATAAGCTAGCTACTGCAAGCTCGGCCTGGTGTTCCCTTTCCACTTGATCGTACCAAGCGATACCATTGTCTCGCTTGGTCTTCCAAACATCTAATGACACGCTGACAGTAAACTTGTGGCACCCGAGGTCAAATACTTCGATGCAGAGAATGCAAAGGTGTGCGGATATTGTGACGTCCTCAAATTTTAAGATTTCCATAAAAAAATTTTCGCAAAAATCTTTTGAACCCACTTTCGAGTTGCTCGTCCTGTTTTCCACTTTTTCCTTGGGCTTTTCCCTTTTGTTTGAGTTTTCTTTTTTGCCGAAAATCACTTTTTCCATCTAAAATTCAAAGAAATAATAAAAAAATCCCCAAAACTTTTTGCACGGAACTGAAGCTATGGTAGAGTTCAACTGTAACATCCCAAATAGGGAATTACTGTAATTGCGAAAAGTGTAAAATCTTTTAATCGTTTTCTTGGGTATTTCAAAAATCTTTGGCGGTACTCGAATCTCTCAAATTGGTTTTCCTTGCCAAAAGCCCAAGTAATAAAATTCGAAATCTTGGGATAAAGAACCAAGTTTAAAATTTAAAAAAAATTGAGAAGATCCAAAACCCTTTAGAAATTTTAATCTCAAATTTAAAAATTTAACTCTGGGCATTCAAAGCCAGGAATGGAAGTTTAAATTAATATAAAAATCCGTCCATCCAATTTTCGTATCTAGAAATTCAAATTTTGAAAATTTAAGTTTATTTTCTCTGGAACTCGATGATCTTAAATTTAAAATTTATGAACCTAGACTCCAAATTCAAAATCTAATTGCAAATCTAAATTCAGAGATTTCTTAAAATCACCATAGTCTCTCTTGGGCCTGGCCCATTTTATCTTTTTTTTTCCAGCCCGTTTTCTTTTTCTTTCTTCTTTTCCCGGCTCGTTCGGCCCACCTCTTTTTTTTCGGCCGCTCGCTGGCTCGGCCGCTCCCTTCTTCTTCCTCCTTCCACTTCTTCCACCGTGCCCAGCCAGTCCGCCTCCGTGCGCCACCATCCCCTCCGCCGGCCCAACCCAGGTCACCGCCCAGCCCGCACGGCCCAATCCGCCCCCGGTTTCGCCGGTCCCGCCCCTGGTTTCACCCATCACCTCCGCGCCGCCCATACCGCCGTACCCGCAGCCATGCCGTCGCCCATGCCGATGCCCATGCCAGAGGTACCCCGTGTCCCTTCATCTCCAGTGGCCTTTGCTGGCGATAAAAGGAGCCGAGCTCGCCTCCCTCTCCTCCTTCCTCCTTCGGGCCAAACTCAGCTCGAGCTGCCCCAAGCTTGTGCCGGCCGCCGCCACCAATTCATGCCGTTCGGTCACTCCGGCCATCCTCTCCGCAAACCGTTCGCGTCACCGCGTGTCCCCGGCTACCTTCAACCTCCCCCTCCATTTAATTGAAGCTCCGTCGCCGAAATTTGCTGCGGCGACCGTTCTCCTCCACCACCGGCCGACCCCGCCTCCATCACCACCGGCCGTCCTCCAGGGCTTCTCTCCCCAATCCCTCGCGGCCGGAGCTGCTCCTCGGTGCCCAGCAGCTACCCCAGCCGTCGGCCGAAGCTCTCCCCCGCCGGAGCAACCCCGCCACGGCGACCTCCTTGCGCCGCCGCCCGCGCACGACGCCAGACCACTCCATCCTCTCTCCGGCTCCACCAACCCCCGGGTGAGTTTCCCCGTGACCCAATCATGCTCATGCTCACTCTATTTTGTTCTTCCTCCTCTCCGGCCACCGGCGCCTCGATCGGCTTCATGCACCCGACCACTCCCCGCCGTCGCCGGCCCGCCTCCGTGTCTCCCGGTTGGAGCTACTGCCACCGTGAGCCTCAACATCGCCTGGGCTTTCCGTTTCACTGTTCGCCACCGCCTCCCCGGTCGTTCCACGCCGGCGACGCCGTCCGGCCCTGGCGCCGCCCTCCCTCCTCTGTTACTGCCGCTTCTGCCCTGCTCTTCTTTGTTTTCAGCAGAAGCTGCCCTCCCTCTGGTTGTCTCCTTATATGACAAGTGGGCCCAGCTAGCTAGCTGCTTAACTCCCCATCCTTTGGCTCAATGACAATTTCAGGTGTAAGAAAATATACATGCATACATTAAGGTAATCTGTGAATGATATTAAGAATAAGATTGTATTTATAAATTTGTAATGAAAAGATTTATGCAACCAAAGTAAAAAACTTAACATTGGTTAGCTATATGCCAATCAAGATTTAAGAAGTTAATCCTTATGTACAAGGTTAATTAAAGTAAGCTTATGGCATAAACTATTACCAAGAAATAACCTTAAGTTAATAAAATGATACTAACAATAATAATGATACCAACATCATAGCCAAATGATTTAGTTTTGAAACTTGGTAAAAGATTCATACACATATAATCTTGTCCAAGTCTATGACAACTAAGAAAATGATAACAGAAATAATTATTATGATAACTTGAATAAATGAAATGTCAATTTTCACGCTTCAACTAGTGAAGACTCAAATTACCCTGCTCATTAAATTATCTCTTAGAGATCATCAGGATGCCACATAAAATATCGGGTGTGATTTACTCATCTCTAATAGCATGAGAGTTGTCTTCCCAAAGTGCTTAAAATATTTGTAGGAAAGACTACAACATTATCTTAAAATACTGAGATTCAAGATGACAAATACAATACGATTAAGAAAGTCTTAAACAAGAAAGAGCAATCCTTAGTCTTTGTCTCGCACCCAAATCCCCAATCATTATCTCAGGATTTAAATTTAATGATCGAAAAGAAATAGTAATAAAAGAAATAGTCTCATCAAGAAGATCCCTATCAAGATCATAAACTCCTCTTTCCAATGAATCACAATCCTTGGCCATCTCTACTAATGATTGTTAATCAAGCCAACTGATTAACTTTGCTCCTAATAACGACTAGACTGAAATGGCTAACCCCATCATGTGATTAAGCCATTAACATAATGATTTGTTAAGCTGGCTACTGCAATCTCAGATAAATATCGCCTCATGAAATATCAAATTTCATTAAATAATTAAAATTACTCATCTCCTGTAAAGCTCCCGCATCCTAAAAATACAAAGTTCAATTCCTCTTTACTATCTTCGCTGACCCCTTTTATCTGTTCGTAAGTCCTGCCTGACTCACGGGACTTCCTTGATCAATATAAAATTAATAATGAGAAAGTTAGCAAATAAATGATCGAACCTCGCATTGCCCCGATCAGCTATGTTTTGACCTCTACCTTTTCAAAAGGGGGTATATTCCTGTAGATACTTCTTCATTTTGGTCCCTCCTTATTCTAAATTTTCCCTCACGGTAAAGCTATTCTGCCACCTCATTCCTTCACCCAATTCATCTACCGCTGTGCTTACGGCACACTAACCCGAATCATCATTCTACTCTCAAATCGTAATAAATGTATAATTTAAATTAACTTGGGCACTTAAAGTGTTTGAATTTATTTGGTCTTTCTTTTCTTTGCCGCGTATTAGAATCTGAAGACTCAACAGGACGACGTATTCGAACAAGACCAAGACTCGGGGAAAAGCGAGGACTAGTAAAATTAAGATCAATAACTGAGAAGGCTTTGATTTAGAGCAATCGAGGCCGTGGTAAAACAAGCAAGGCAAGTCATCACTTTGATCATATTGATCATGTATTTTATGCAAAATTATTTTCCTTTAAATTATCAACTTGCATGCCTAATTTATTATGCAAATGTATGTCAAAGCTTAAGGTAGCTACATGCCCACTTGCTGTTGAATTAAATCTAATATGCCATTTCTTGACACTTGAATCACTTGATCCTTGTCACCATAGAAATTAATGATAATCTCTACTAGCTATTAAGTCATATTAAATGCCATGCTAGTCTTGTCAAATCCAGGGCACTAGTTGCCCTGATCATCAATCTTTAAAACATAAGTACTTGTTTTTGGGACAGTCATGGGATGTACATGGCTGAATATGTTGATACAACTGTTTTATGCTTCTCAAAACTCTCAAAACATGTTGTACCTGTCTGGGCGGTTGGTGGGAGTGGAGGGTGCTGATGTCGCACGAGAACCTGTGGTTTGTGGAAAGAACCGTCTGGACAAATTAAGGACTGAATCTTGTGACGACCTCCTTGTGTAAAATAGTGCAACCATAAGTCTATATGGGTATGACCTAGCTGACTAACTTACGAAGGTTTAGTTGGATATCACCATTGGCAAGTGGGTGCCAGGGCACTGGTTAACTCATGCGGCGCAAGAGGGGGCTTCTGACTGTGGTGGATGTAGCCCTTCAGCGGTGAAACCTCAGCGGGTGGTGTCTGGCTAGACCGGAGTAAGGTAAAGGCTTTGTGATAACATCATCTGGGTCTCATGCCTAAGGAAGCATGTTGACTATTAAGATGATTTATCTCTTGTGGGTAAAGTGTATGACCTCTGCAGAGTTGAAAACTATTCGAATAGCCGTGCCCACGGTCAAGGGCGGACACAGGAACTTACTCGAGTTAGTTCTATTTCCAAAAACATGTGTGGGTGGGATAAAACCTATCAGAGAGATGTACTCTGACTTTGAACTTTTCCTGGAGAGATGTACTCCAGCGGTGAAAACTAGCATTGGTGGAGGTAGCCATGCACTTCAAAAGGTGGATGTAACCTACACTACAATTATTATTGCATTCTCGCAATCAATTTCATAAAACATGTTTCAGTTAAAATTGCTACGTCTCATGAGATTTTTCTTACTTAATGTAATTCCAAAACAATGCTTTTAGCAAATAAAAGAAACTCAAGCCTCCCTTGACAGCTTTGCATCTATTATTACTGCATCCTGTGTGGTGGCTTGCTGAGTATCATCGTACTCATTCTGGCTTAACTGCCATCATTCAGTCAGAAAGGAAATAAAGTCAAGCCCTGCGATGCCTAAAAAGGGTCGACAGAGCTGGAAGACGATGAGGCCATGGACTAGGTCGCGAACCCCAGTTGGCTGCCTGTGGGCAAGCCCTGCGGGTCCCACCTGTGTGAAGTTTCCGCTGCTGCAATTTATCGTTTTCGGCCTAATCGGCCCATGAGTAAGTATTACTGTATTATTTACGCTTCTGCATGGTATGTTTTTGATATACAGTAATGTATCTGTGAGCACTATCTACTGATCCAGGGAATAGTGCGGTGGAATCACAGAGGATCTGGGTTTGCTAACCCGAGGTCCGACATCAACCTACTACCGGACGCAGATGACGTTATTGACTTCAAGAGTTAGGACTAATTTTCCAACTAAAATTGCCTATAGAAACAGCCATATAATGGTCTCACATCACTTTAAAATTGTAGTTGTTAGATTAAACTCAGTTAAAATTTTAACCCTTCGATCTTAAATACTTAAGAAATACTTTAATTAGACGCATTTTAGTTGAAAGGTTGAAAGTTTATAAAACCATATGCATTGCTTCACAAAAACACACCCTTTCATGGCATCTTTTGGAGATTATAAATAGCCTACGAATATTTTTACTAACATGGTAGTAAAAGTAATCATCGAAAAAAAACCGTAGTGAAGTGCGGGTGATAATTCTAGTTACCCGTGGAGGCTCCATTAATTCGCAGAATTTATCCATGTACCGATGTACCGACGCAACAACTGTTTACAACTTTCCTACTAGGTGCTGCACGTGTTTGCATGAGGCATACAAAGAAGTTTCGTAGTACACTTGTCAAATTTTTGCGCGTCATGCCTAAAAGGCCCAATGCAACTTCTGTGTCACACGAGCACGAAAGCGTAGAAGCATTGTTCAAGGTAAGGATGGTTTGACACATGCAGACGGTTGGCCATTTCGAACTCACCAAGTCAATGCCTAGATTTTTTCTTGACTGTTTCAGGGAACTGAAGCTATGGTAGTATTCATCCTACTAGGTATGCGTGGATGACATTGTTAACTTCAAGAGTTTGGACTAATTTTACTTCCAACTCAAATTGCCTATAAAAGCAGCCATCTAGTGGTGTCACATCACTTTATGAAGCTCAATTAATATATTAACTCTTAGACTTTAAATACTTAAGAGATACTTTGATTAGACATATTTTAGTTAAAAGGGTGAAAGTTTATAAAACCATATGCATTGTTTCATAAAAAGATGTCCTTTCACGGCACCTTTTGGAGAAAATAAATTGTCTAGAAATAATTTTACTAGCGTGATAGTAAAAGTAATCATAAAAAAAACGTACAGTGAAGCGCAGGTGATAATACTAGTTACCCCTAGAGGCTGCATGGCAGCTAGGCTCCATTAATTCGCAGAATGTATCCACGCACTGACGCAACAACTGTTTACAATTGGGAAAAATTGATATAATTACCTACTGCTTAGTGCTTGTTTTATAGATATATTACTCCTCAGTTGAATCTTCGAAATATGCCACTACCAAGAAGCAAGAGCATTTCGGTGGTCTGGTTTAGCTGTGGTTTGGTTTAGCAAGAGGCAAGGGAATTTCGGTCCACACAGAAATAGTACGGGAGCAAATATGGTGGGTGTGTTAGGGGGAACAGCATATAATCCTCTATAATAGCATTTCTCAAGGAAACTTTACTTGGCAGTGGCATAATTTGAAGAAACAACTGAATAGTAGCATACCTCTAAAACAGGCAATAAGCAGTGGCATATATCAATTTTCCCAATAATATTAGGACTGTAGTCAGCCCAGCAAGCACTAAGAAATCCCGTACTCAGTTGAAAGCATAAACATATCTAGTGTATAACTTTTTTTTTATCTCCGTACATACTCTTCATGATGTAAATAGTCATCAAAAAATATGAAAAACTTGGTTACATAAGTCATGATGCATTCAAGCATTGTGCAAAAATTCAACTGAGAACACAATTTATATTAGGAGAAATAAAAAAAGATAAATTTTAGTGAATACCATATTTTATTTTTATTTTTATTTTCGGATTAGCAGGTTTTGTCTTTTTATTTCTCGATGTGTCGCTCAAATTTAGATTTGAAATTTTATGACATAATAAATTGATTTTTTGTCAGTATTTTTAGAATTTTTTATGACTATTTGCATCGTATTTTTGAAGAGAATACACGAAGATGCACCAAAAGTTAGGACGCAAGTTATGTTGTCTTAAAGCATGCACGACTACAAAAAAAGATCATCATAGACGGTTCAAAACTGTCATCACAGATGGTTTTTTGAACCGTCTGAATTTATGCGTCAGTGATAATCAGAGGTTATCACAGACGGTTTGTGAAATGTCTGTGATAAATACATCACAGACGGTTTATAACTAGATCCATCTGTAAAGAACATTATCATAGACGGTTCTAGCTACCAATCGTCTGTGATACTCACACATCACAGACAGTTCTAGTTAACAACCGTCTGTGATGTGTGAGTATCACAGATGGTTGGTATATAGAACCGTTTGTGATACTTCCCCAACATAGATGGTTTCTGGTTCGAGCCGTCTGTGATAATTCTTCACAAACGGTTTATACCACAAATCGTCTGTGATAGTTCATTCTATACCTCAGGAAATGTTAACTATATCATCTGAAATAAGCAAATACAACAACAAACATAGCAACACATTCTATTTTCATTAAGATTAGAATCCACCATTACAACATCACAAGATATTTAGTAGATTACCCATAGCACTGCATACACAAGAGGACACTTACGATTTACAAAGATAAGCTTCACGGCTACAAATTCAGAAAAATGCTTACACTACAAGATACTTTAGGCTAATGCAAGCTAGACTTGCACATCTTTCATGTAGCAGAAACAAAAAGACAACAAACACCATTTTCAGCTTCCATGACAAAATCAACAGCTTCTATGCCGGTGACTTAGAAGAGTGCAGATTTTCCATTGATTTCTTCCTTTCTATCTTACTTCAAGTGAAATTTCAGTCGCCCTTGCCGAACCCCTTCCCACCCTTGCCGCACACAAATGAGTTGGAGTTGTACTAGTGGTATTGGTTCTTCAAGTAGGGAGAGGGGGTTAATAAGCGGCGAGAGGTGGGGAGGAGAATGGTCCCTGCTGTTCGATGTGGAGAGAATAGATAGATGAGATTGGGATCCTGGGGGATATGCCACGGATCAGTGACATGGCGGGACATCACAGACGGTTCGGATTACAAACCTTGATAGATACATCACAGATGGTTCATAACAAAAACCGTCTATAATAACAGGAGATATCATAGACGGTTCATAACAAAAACAGTCGATGATAATAGCGTCACAAAGACAATATATCGGCACAATATAAATAGCTAGTCTCAAAAGATAAAATAGCAAAATTTTATATGGCTTATATATGCTCATTTGAAAGGATTTGGCGAGATCTACAACTTTTCAGTTGAGTCAAATCCCAAATTCCGAATGGAAGATAAAAATGTTTGGCAAAAATAGAAACTGAAAACTTGCAACACAAATTTGAGGGTAAAGATGGCCAATTTTGGGGGTCTTAGAGAGCAACTTCCACAAGCCAGTCGTTTTTTAACCGGGCTTGTCGTTAGATTTCCAACGAGTACAAGAACATCGATAATGGACATCATATGCAAAAGTTATGCCCATTTTACTGAAGGTATCTCAAAACTGAATCCTACTTGGACTCAGGCGGGAGATTATGAAATTTTGGAGGATTATGAGGTAGGAAACATATCACAGATGATTTTTAATATAAACTACTTGTGATAACTTTATTATTACAGACGGTTTTTAATACAAACCGTCTGTGAATTACTGTGATATCTAACATTATCATAGACGATTCTTGATAAAAATTGTCTATGATGTTTGTATAAATAACCGTTTGTGATAATACCATATATGGTTATTCGTATAAATCGTTTGTAATACTTACAGCATAGACAGTTTTTAAAAACTGCCTATGATGTAAACGTCCAATTTAAACTTTTTTTTGTAGTAGTGATGTCTACGGAAACGGCCGATGGATTGCAACACAAATTCATGCACGAGGTCGCCAGAGACCCCTTCGACTGTAAGCTAGCTACCGCAAACTCGGTCTGGTTTTCCCTTTCCACATGATCGTACCAAGGGATACCATTATCTCGCTTGGTCTTCCTGGCATCTGATGACATGCTGACGATAAACTTGCGGCACCCGCGGATATTGTGACGACCTCAAATTTTAAGATTTTCATAAAACATTTTCGCAAAAATCTTTTGAACTCACTTTCGAGTTGCTCGTCCTATTTTCCACTTTTTCCTTGAGCTTTTACCTTTTGTTCGAGTTTTCTTTTTTTTACCGAAAATCACTTTTTACGTCTAAAATTATCAGAAATAATAAAAAAAAACCCCAAAACGTTTTCCCTCCAATTTGGACCAAATCCACCCCACCCCCCTCTTCTCTTTCTTCTCCTCTTGGGCCAGCTCAAAACTCCCTTTCCTAAAACTGTAGTTGTTAGATTAAACTCAGTTAAAATTTAAACCCTTCGATCTTAAATACTTAAGAAATACTTTAATTAGACATATTTTAGTTGAAAGTTTGGAAGTTTATAAAACCGTATGCGTTGTTTCACAAAAACACACCCTTTCATGGCATCTTTTGGAGATTATAAATAGCCTATGAATATTTTTACTAACATGGTAGTAAAAGTAATCATCGAAAAAAAACCGTAGTGAAGTGCGGGTGATAATTCTAGTTACCCGTGGAGGCTCCATTAATTCGCAGAATTTATCCATGTACCGATGCACCGACGCAACAACTGTTTACAACTTTCCTACTAGGTGCTGCACGTGTTTGCATGAGGCATACAAAGAAGTTTCGTAGTACACTTGTCAAATTTTTGCGCGTCATGCGTAGAAGGCCCCATACAACTTCTGTGTCACACGAGCACGAAACCGTAGAAGAATTGTTCATGGTAAGGATGGGATGACACATGCAGACGGTTGACCATTTCGAGACGTCACTCACCAAGTCAATGCATAGATTTTTTTCTTGACTGTTTCACGGAACTGAAGCTATGATAGAATTCATCCTACTACCAGGCATGCGTGGATGACATTATTAACTTCAAGAGTTAGGACTAATTTTACTTCCAACCCAAATTGCCTATAAAAGCAGCCATCTAGTGGTGTCACATCACTTTATGAAGCTCAATTAAAATATTAACTCTTAGACCTTAAATACTTAAGAGATACTTTGATTAGACATATTTTAGTTAAAAGGGTGGAAGTTTACAAAACCATATCCATTGTTTCATAAAAAGATGTCCTTTCACGGCACCTTTCGGAGATTATAAATTGTCTAGAAATACTTTTACTAGCGTGATAGTATAAGTAATCATAAAAAAAAAACCCCAACAGTGAAGCGCAGGTGATAATACTAGTTACCCCTGGAGGCTGAATGGCATCTAGGTTCCATTAATTCGCAGAATTTATCCACGCAGTGACGCAACAACTGTTTACAATTGGGCAAAGTTGATATATCCTACTGCTTAGTGCTTGTTTTATAGATATATTACTCCTCAGTTGAATCTTCGAAATATGCCACTACCCGTGGTTTGGTTTAGCAGGAGGCAAGGGAATTTCGGTCCACACAGAAATGCGGGAGCAAATATGGTGGGTGTATTAGGGGGAACAGCATATAATCCTGTATAATAGCATTTCTCAAGGAAATTTACTTGGCAGTGGCATAATTTGAAGAAACAACTGAATAGTAGCATACATCTAAAACAGGCAATAAGCAGCATATATCAATTTTCCCAATAATATTAGGACTGTAGTCAGCCCAGCAAGCACTAACAAATCCCGTACGCAGTTGAAAGCATAAACATATCTAGTCACTACTAGAAAACGGATTATTCCTCACGGGCTTTAATTTTCCTGACGGGCCCGCAAGGAACGTGAGGGATTTCAATTTTTGTGACGGGCCCACGTAGCACCGTCACAAAAATTTATTTTTCTGTCGGGCTTCTTAAGCCACCAAGGAAAAAATATTATTTTTCTGACGGTATTATATGAGCCGTGAGGATAATTGGAACAAGCCCGTGAGGTTTCTGATCAGCCCGGCCGGTATTCGTGCAGCACGCCACTGGAAACCTAGACATTTTCGCAGCCGCGCCTCCTCCCCATCCGCTCGCCCGCCTCCGCCCCAAAATTTCGCAGGCACCGCCTCCTCCCCATCCCCTTGCGCCCGCCGCCTCCGCCCCAAAATTTCGCGCGCCCGCCGCCTCCTCCCCATCCCCTCGCCCGCCTCCTGCTCCCCATCCCCTCGCCCGCCTCCTCCGCCCCAAACCCTCGTGCCCCTGCCGCCTGCTCCCCGCCTCCCCAGGTCCTCCCCGACGCCCCAGGTCCGCCGCTGCGCGCCCCAGGTCCGCCCCGCCGCCCCGCCTCCCCGGATCTGCCCCGACGGCCCAGCTCCGCCCCGCCGCCCCGCCTCCCCAACTCCGCCCCGCCGCCCAGCCTCCCCAGATCTGCCCCGACGGCCCAGCTCCGCCCCGCCGCCCCGCCTCCCCAGGTCTGCCCCGCCGCCCCGCCTCCCCAGGTCCTCCCCGACGCCCCAGGTCCGCCGCCGCGCGCCCCAGGTCCGCCCCGCCTCCCCAGATCTGCCCCGACGGCCCAGCTCCGCCCCGCCTCCCCAGGTCTGCCCCGCCGGCCCGACGCCCCAGCTCCGGCCCGCAGTCCTGCCTCCCCCGCTCCCACCCTCCTCCCCCCCCCCTGACGCCCCAGCTCCGCCCGCTGCCCCAAATCCGCATTTGGTTCGGTGTTCATGTTTGCAGCTGTGCTTGCATGGAACAATTCTAAAGCTGCAGTGTATATCCATGATGAACTTGCTTATTTTGTTTTAAAAAAGGAAGAAATCTTCTTTTTTTGGTATTTGAGGATATATTGGCAGAGAGCTGGTCAGTTTGCTGCACAAAAGCTCTTGCAGGCTTGCAGCCTCGTGTGCTTTCTCAATTCAACTAGTGCCATAGGTGTACTATTCTGAAGCTAGGGATCTTTGCTTTTTATTTCTTCTGTAGGGAAATCTGTAGAATGGTTTGTCACACACACTGCATGCAAATGAGGTTACCAATTCTGAGTTCTCAACCTACCTTTTTTTGGCTCTTCTTTTGTAATGCAGTAAATTTACAATACGATTCTCCATTTAGAAATCTTTATGAGCAATATGCTGGCAATCTTACATTTGTAAATACACCCAGGATGAAGCTGTTCAAAAAGTGGTGGAGTTTATGGATACGTACTCTTTAAGCCAGGAAGACTTTGACACGATTGTTGAATTATCCAAATTTAAGGTCGGTAATTATTCTGAAAGCAGTCTGATTTTTATTCTATCTAATGTCATGTTCATTAATCATCCCTTTGAATGTTAACAGTAGTTAATGCAATAAATAATGTACTAGGTCTCCCTTGTGTTGGAAATGTTCATTCCAGATGGTAGGTTGTCTCTTAACTATGTATGTTCCACTGTACTAACGATGACTTTTGAATTGATTTTGCGAACATGTTCTAGATGGTTGCCTGTTCAACTTTTGCATTTATCCTGTGTAGCGTGTACTCATAGCGCATTATGTGAACTGTAAATTTTTCTTGAGGTCATCTTTGAAAGTTGTATGTAATCATGTTTTTATTCATGTAATCATATTTCCATGTTCATTGCTATGCAGTAGGAACTAGGTAGCAGTACTACAGTAGCACAATGGGCCAATGGCAAATGAAAGTGAGCCCATAATAGCAAATACTTTGGTGTTTTGGTCTTTTTGGTTGTATGGAGTGTGTGACTTCTAAGCTACTGTTATCTTGTAATCATGCCACTATGGTTTCATTTGTATGGAGTATGGACTATGCTACTATGGTTTCATTTGTCATGTAATCATGTTTATATGTTTCCTGCTGCGC
Organism: Dendrocalamus latiflorus; assembly: GCA_017311315.1. Taxonomy (NCBI): domain Eukaryota; kingdom Viridiplantae; phylum Streptophyta; class Magnoliopsida; order Poales; family Poaceae; genus Dendrocalamus; species Dendrocalamus latiflorus. Next base: position 22,651,634 of record CM029628.1, read on the forward strand.
CTGCTGCTGCATTTCCTGACATGAAATCGCAATTAATGTCTATACAATGGTTTTCTTTTGATGGCAGTCTGTAATTGATCAACATAAGTACTCATGGGAGCTGCATCATGCTACTTGGGAGAAGAGCAAAGTCAACAAACAATGGACAATGTCGTCAAGGTATGCCATTCAACATTCATGTTTTCTAGCTGCACCATTATTCATGTTTATTTGCTTTGTTTCCTAGTAGTGAGTTAATAGCATGGTTAATATTTTATGTGTGTGTTTCATGGGTCCCTTGAGGGGCACGGAGCTAGCTTTCACAATGCTTGGTGTTCACTGTGAAATGCTTGGTGTGAAACTTTCACAATTATCTGTGCATTGATAAGCTAGCTTAGCTTTGCTTTGTTCAAAAATACTGTAATAGATTGATTCTTTGTTCTGTGAATAGAGTAATATTGTTTTAGTTTTTTCTAATACAGGAACCAATATTTATGAACAGGTGAAGTATATCTCGTTGCAATGGCTAGCAGCTTTTAGTAGCGGTCCAAACCAAGGAAGTAATCGATTATATATACATGAAAAGCAATACGACATACACAAAAAGACATGTACAAGTGGCTAGGCCACCACTTTATATATTTACCAAATTTGATGGACATGCCTTGGCTCTATCTTGTTAGATTTTTGCAGCTTATTATGTAAGCTACAGCTTTCTTAGCGGTGGTCAAAAGGAATATTACCAGCGATTCATGTGATCTAACACTAGTAGCTCAACATGTTCCTAGCAGCCGTGGGCAAAAGGAACATGATTTTATTTCTGTGGTGAAAAGTACATTGATTAGTAACAATGCAGTCTACCTTAAATGAAATTTACTCTAGTGCATGGATGGCAGTGTGCAAAAGGAGTTATGAATTAGTATCAAAATGTAAGACAGGCAAAAGAGAGTTATTAATACAATTAATTTCAGAGCAAGGCACAATAATGAGAAGCTTGCTGTAAGGCTGAGCTATTTCGTGCTAACTCAATCATGCCTCCGTATCTTCACTGCTTGCTCTTCATGTCCAGCATTGAGAACTAGAATGTTCCTTATGTGTTATGTCTTCTTTCAATGGTGCAATCCACAGCTGCTGCAATCCACTGCTGGAAGCACATTTTTACCACTCGATGGAAGCAAATGGGCTGCTGCTGCTGCTGCAATCTGCTGAACTTAAATGTAATGGAAATATACTTTTGTATGTGGTACTTGATTTTAGATGTCTTTTGGATGGATGAACCAATCTGGAGATGAAGTTTATGAATTGGATGCTTGTGTATGAATTAATCTATGGATTGTTTATGAAAACCCAACTTTTTATATATTTGTTTAATTATGTTTCTTGATTGATGCAAGGATGGTGTTGTGACTAATTTGATTATATGATGCACGGATGTGTAAAATTTAGATATCAATGCTTATTTTGTAAGTTATTAATGCTTATCTTGTAAATGCTAATTCCTCGCGGGTCTGATTAATTTTCCTGACAGCTTGGTCCCTTAGAAAAACTCATTTTTCTTGCCGGTCAGGCTATTGTATTGACCGTCAGTACAATGCATTTCCCTCACGGGTAACATTTCGCCCGTGAGTAAAATTTATTTTTCTCACGGGAATTTTACCGTCAGGTTAACTGATTTCCCTCACGGGTAACATCTCGCCCGTGAGTAAAATTTATTTTTCTCACGGGAATTTTACCGTCAGGTTAATTGATTTTCCTCACGGGTAACATTTCGCCCGTGAGTAAAATTTATTTTTCTCACGGGAATTGTACCGTCAGGTTAAATTATTTCCCTCACGGGTAAAACCGTCAGGTTATATATCCCTGACGGGTTCCCGTCAGCCAAATTTTATTTTCCTTTCCAGCCAGCCCTGTGGGCTTTTGCCTGACGGGAACCCGTCAGGGATATATAACCTGACGGTTTTTGCTATTTTTCTGACGGTTTTGAACCGTGAGGGATGATCTGTTTTCTAGTAGTGAGTGTATAACTTTTTTTTATCTCCGTACATCCTCTTCGAAACATGATGTAAATAGTCTTGAAAAAAATATGAAAAACTTGGTTAGATAAGTCATGATGCATTCAAGCATTGTGCAAAAATTCAACTGAGAACACCATTTATATTAGGAGAAATAAAAAAAGATAAATTTTAGTGAATAGCATATATTATTTTTATTTTATTTTCGGATTAGCAGGTTTTGTCTTTTTATTTCTCGATGTGTAGCTCAAATTTAGATTTGAAAATTTATGACATAATAAATTGATTTTTTTGTCAGTATTTTTAGAATTTTTTATGACTATTTGCATCGTATTTTTGAAGAGAATACACGAAGATGCACCAAAAGTTAGGACGCAAGTTATGTTGTCTTAAAGCATGCACTACTACAAAAAAAGATCATCACAGACGGTTCAAAACTGTCATCACAGATGGTTTTTTGAACTGTCTGAATTTATGCGTCAGTGATAATCAAAGGTTATCACAGACGATTTATAACTAGATCTATCTGTAAAGAACATTATCATAGACGGTTCTAGCTACCAACTGCCTGTGATACTCACACATCATAGACGGTTCTAATTACCCATCGTCTGTGATGTGTGAGTATCACAGATGGTTTCTGGTTCGAGCCGTCTGTGATAATTCTTCACAGATGGTTTATACCACAAACCGTCTGTCATAGTTCATTCTATACCTCAAGAAATGTTAACTATATCATTTGAAAACAAGCAAATACAACAACAAACATAGAAACACATTCTATTTTCATTAAGATTAGAATCCACCATTACAACATCACAAGATAACGAGTAGATTACCCATAGCACTACATACACAAGAGGATACTTACGATTTACAAAGATAAGCTTCACGGCTACAAATTCAGAAAAATATTTACAGTACAAGAAACTTCAGGCTAATGTAAGCTAGACTTACACATCCTTCATTAAACTACAATCTAAGTAGCAGAAACAAAAAGGCAACAAACACCATTTTCACCTTCTATGACAAAATCAATAGCTTCTATGCCAGTAACTTAGAAGAGTGCAGATTTGCCATTGCTTTCTTCCTTTCCATCTTGCTTCAAGTGAAATTTCAATCGCCCTTGCCGAACCCCTTCCCACCCTTGCCACACACAAATGAGTTGGAGTTGTACTGGTAGTATTGGTTCTTCGAGTAGGGAGATGGAGTTAATAAAGGCCAGAGGTGGGGAGGATAACGATGCCTGCCGTTCGATGTGCAAAGAATAGACAGATGAGATTAGGATCCTGGGGGATATGCCGCGAATCAGTAACGTGGCAGGACATCACAAACGGTTTGGATTACAAACCGTCTATGATAGATACATCACAGACGGTTCATAATCAAAACCGTCTATGATAACAGTAGATATCACAGATGGTTCATAACAAAAATAGTCGGTGATAATGGCGTCACAAAGACAATATATAAGCACAATATAAATAGCTAGTCTCAATAGATAAAATAGCAAAGTTTTATATGGCTTATATATACTCATTCGAAAGGATTTGACGAGATCTACAACTTTGCAGTTGAGGAGAATCCCAAATTCCGAACGGAAGATCAAAAATTTTAACAAAAATAGAAACTAAAAACTTGCAACACAAATTTGAGGGTAAAGATGGCCGATTTTGGGGGTCTTAGAGGGCAACTAGCACAAGCTAGTCATTGTTTTAATCGGGCTGGTCGTTAGCTTTCCAATGAGTACAAAAACGTCGAAAATGGACATCGTATGCAAAAGTTATGCCCTTTTTTCTGAAGGTGTCTCAAAACTGAATCCTACTTGGACTCAGGCGGGAGATTATGAAATTTGGAGGATTACAAGGTGGAAAACATATCACAGATGATTTTTAATACAAACCGCCTGTCATAACTTTATTATTACGAACGATTTTTAATACTAACCGTCTGTGAAATATCACAGACGGTTTAAATAAAAAATCGTCTATGATGTCTAACATTATCACAGACGGTTCTTGATAAGAACCGTCTATGATATCTTGTATAGATAACCGTCTGTGATAATACCACAGACGGTTATTCGTATAAATCGTATGTGATACTTACAGCATAGACTGTTTCTAAAAATCGTCTATGATGTAAACGTCCAATTTAACCCTTTTTTGTAGTAGTGATGTATACGGAAACGGCCAGTGGATTGCAACACAAATTCACACACGAGGTCGCCAGAGACCCCTTCAACTGTAAGCTCGCTACTGCAAGCTCGGCCTGGTGTTCCCTTTCCACATGATCGTACCAAGGGATACCATTGTCTCGCTTGGTCTTCCTGACATCTGATGACATGCTAACAGTAAACTTGTGGCACCTGCGGTCAAATACTTCGATCCTGAGAATGCAAAGGTGTGCGGATATTGTGATGTCCTCAAATTTTAAGATTTCCATAAAAATTTTTTGCAAAAATCTTTTGAACTCACTTTCGAGTTGCTCGTCCTATTTTCCACTTTTTCCTTGGGCTTTTCCCTTTTGTTTGAGTTTTCTTTTTGCTGAAAATCACTTTTTCCATCTAAACTTCAAAGAAATAATTGAAAAATCCCCAAAACTTTTTCCCTTCAATCTGGACCAGATCCAGCCCACCCCTCTCTTCTCTTTCTTCTCCTCTTGGGCTAGCTCAAAGCTTCCTTTCTTCTCTTTGGGCCACCTTCTCCCTACAGCAAATCCATTCTTTGAACTTTCACTTGTATAATCATGAAAAAGGTCACGGCCCATCCTCGGGGAGCATGGAACCATTGTCGTGGGCTGCCAGATCTAGTATCAACATCGGTAGATCCAACATCTTCCTCTTCACCAGTGCCTTCTTCACCAGTGCCAAATCTAGCATCGTCATTGATGGATCCAACATCTTCCTCTTTGCCAGCTTGAGGTTGTCACTACTGATTGTAGTGAAGCCTTTAACAATTTGTAAGTTGTCATGGTTAGTGATGAGTGGAATGCCTTCTATTCTGATTGGTGAATTTTTCTATGTTTATGATTGGTCGGGCTACTACTCACTTCCATGATATCATATTAGGACTGAAGATTTGGAGTCCAATCTATTTTTCCCTCCTTGCTCGCTTGTTTTAGTAGAAATAGCCTTTCTTCTCACTCCAGTTTACAAAAACGATCTTCTTCTACACCGCGGAAGAAGCATTAGATGACGCGTGTCACCTAATGCGGTACAATACCACATTTGGGGTTTGGTGCACATGAGGCCATCTGCCACGTTCCAATACCGCAGCAGGTGGCTTGTTGTTCTCTCCTACTATGGTAGGTGGAACAAGTAATCTAATCTTCTAAGCTCTCGTACTGTTGTGCTCCCATACAAGTCGTTAAAGGGAAAGTGTGCTTAAGCTCTCACATTAGCAAGCGTGCATAGGATCTCATATGAACCAACTGCCCAGATTGCTCTAGCTGACATAAAGGCGACGAGAAGGCAAGCCGACATAGTATCATTTTTTTGAAATTTAGTAAGGAGCTATAGTATGCACTTAGAAAGAAGGTAGGCACCCGGATTTGAATGCTCAGCTCCCTCATATCCTCAACCACAATCATCTGTTTTGCTCTAAGATTTGTGCTCGCCTCCTCTCTCTCTCTCTCTCTCTCTCTCTCTCTCTCTTCCCCTCTCTCAGCTCTCATCGACTTCCAACCACGTGTGGCTTCCAATGGTGGCGGTGCAGGATACTATGAGCTTAGAGAAGGGAGAGAGGGGGGAGACACATGAATCTCAAAGCAAAACGGATAACTAAGATAGTGCTTGCGGCCACAATCACTTGTATTCATGCATGCACTATCTTGGTTGTTTGTTTTGCTCTGAGATTCGTGCACAACCACAATCACTTGTCGGAGGAAGCTAGCTTATGACTAGATGGCTAGGCGTGCAGGTATGCAACCAGCTCATTAGGGTTTAAGAACTAAATTTAGTACTGGTGTCCACCGATTTTAAGGTACACACATGTGTGCGTTCAATGGAAAAGTGTGTGCTTATGCTTTGTGAAGCCTTAGGTGCCTCTGATTAATTTCAAGCATGTGTAGAGGGTGTGCACTCGTGTGTATGCGTGAGTGTTGTAAGTGTGGTGTGTGTTAAGTGTATGCGTCAGTGTTGTACTCTTTGGGAAAAATCACCAGTGGGATTGCTTCTCTCTCTCTTTTTTTTTTTTTGAGGTCATGGGAATGCATTTTCGCACAACTGCGCAAGAGATCAATCTGGCCGTCAAGCGAGTGCATCTGTAATTGGCCCAACACACTGCCGCTATTGTCGTCCTCCTATTTTCGATAGGACCGATTAAAAGTTCAATCTAATTTTAATCGCCAAAACCGCGAGCATGAGTCATGCAAAGAAGTTTCGTAGTACCATGGGAAATGAACTTAGTCAAAATTTTGCGTGACGCCTAATGGGGCCAATACAACTGCCACGCGAGCGCGAAAGCGTAGAAGAATGGGGCCAATATTTTTACTACCATGTTCGAAGTATCACTCTTACACAGTAGTAACACTTGAAGGATGGGATGTACACACATAAACGGTGGGCCATTTCAAGATGCATAGATTTTTCTTGACTGTTCCACGGAACTGAAGCTATGGTAGAGTTCAACCTACTACCGGGCGCGAATGATGTTATTGACTTCAAGAGTTAGGACTAATTTTCCAACTAAAATTGCCTATAGAAACAGCCATATAATGGTGTCACATCACTTTAAAACTGTAGTTGTTAGATTAAACTCAGTTAAAAATTTTAACCCTTCGATCTTAAATACTTAAGAAATACTTTAATTAGACATATCATCCACTATACAAAGTCGGGGGGGGGGGGGGGGATTCCTGCCCAGGGACCATGTCCACGTTGACTTCGCTTTTCCTGCGGCCGACGCGCGCGCGCGCTTGCTTCCGCTCCGCCAACCGCGTGTATGCGCGCTCTTTTACTGTTTGCTTCTCGCGTGCGTACACGTGATCGTTTTTTCCCGAACATAGATTTGATAATTACGTTTAGGCCCCCCAGTTTTCACAAAAAGGTCCCTAAATTCTTGCGAAAAAACCCCTACACACTTTTTCTTCTGGGTAGCGGCCCGCGGTTTCTCGTATTACGAACAAGCCCTTATTTCTTCTGAAAAGACCCTTAGTTTTTTGCGAAAAAACCCCTCCACTCTCCTTTTATTGCGAAAAGGCTTTCTTTTTTCTGCGAATTTTCGCCTCTTTTACTTTGGTTCACACGGTGGCTGGCGTGTGGCTAGTTTTAGTTGAAAGGTTGGAAGTTTATGAAACCGCATGCATTGTTTCACAAAAACACACCCTTTCATGGCATCTTTTGGAGATTATAAATAGCCTATGAATATTTTTACTAACATGGTAGTAAAAGTAATCATCGGAAAAAAAAACCGTAGTGAAGTGCGGGTGATAATTCTAGTTACCCGTGGAGGCTCCATTAATTCGCAGAATTTATCCATGTACCGATGCACCGACGCAACAACTGTTTACAACTTTCCTCCTAGGTGCTGCACGTATTTGCATGAGGCATACAAAAAAGTTTCGTAGTACACTTGTCAAATTTTTGCGCGTCATGCCTAAAAGGCCCAATGCAACTTCTGTGTCACACGAGCACGAAAGCGTAGAAAAATTGTTCAAGGTGAGGATGGGATGACACATGCAGATGGTTGGCCATTTCGAACTCACCAAGTCAATGCATAGATTTTTTTTCCTTGACTGTTTCACGGAACTGAAGCTATGATAGAATTCATCCTACTACCAGGTATGCGTGGATGACATTATTAACTTCAAGAGTTAGGACTAATTTTACTTCCAACTCAAATTGCCTATAAAAGCAGCCATCTAGTGGTGTCACATCACTTTATGAAGCTCAATTAAAATATTAACTCTTAGACCTTAAATACTTAAGAGATACTTTGATTAGACATATTTTAGTTAAAAGGGTGGAAGTTTACAAAACCATATGCATTGTTTCATAAAAACATGTCCTTTCACGGCACCTTTTGGAGATTATAAATTGTCTAGAAATACTTTTACTAGCGTGATAGTAAAAGTAATCATCAGAAAAAAAAACCTACAGTGAAGCGCAGGTGATAATACTTGTTACCCCTAGAGGCTGAATGGCAGCTAGGCTCCATTAATTCACAGAATTTATCCATGCACTGACGCAAGAACTGTTTACAATTGGGAAAAATTGATATAACCTACTGCTCAGTGCTTGTTTTTATAGATATATTACTCCTCAATTGAATCTTCGAAATATGCCACTACCAAGAAGCAAGAGCATTTCGGTGGTCTGGTTTAGCCGTGGTTTGGTTTAGCAAAAGGCAAGGGAATTTCGGTCCACACAGAAATACGGGAGCAAATATGGTGGGTGTGTTAGGGGGAACAGCATATAATTAATCCTCTATAATAGCATTTCTCAAGGAAATTTACTTGGCAGTGGCATAATTTGAAGAAACAACTGGATAGTAGCATACCTCTAAAACAGGCAATAAGCAGTGGCATATATCAATTTTCCCAATAATATTAGGACTGTAGTCAGCCCAGCAAGCACTAATAAATCCCGTACGCAGTTGAAAGAATAAACATATCTGGTGCATAACTTTTTTTAATCTCCGTACATCCTCTTCAAAACATGATGTAAATAGTCCTGAAAAAATATAAAAAACTTGGTTAGATAAGTCATGATGCATTCAAGCATTGTGCAAAAATTCAACTGAGAACACATTGGTTAGATAAGTCATGATGCATTCAAGCATTGTGCAAAAATTCAACTGAGAACACAATTTATATTAGGAGAAATAAAAAAAGATAAATTTTAGTGAATAGCATATTTACCTTTTATTTTTATTTTCGGATTTCATTCTCAGCATGTTTTGTCTTTTTGTTTCTCGATGTGTAGCTCAAATTTAGATTTGAAATTTTATGACATAATAAATTGATTTTTTTGTCAGTATTTTTAGAATTTTTTATGACTATTTGCATCGTATTTTTGAAGAGAATACACGAAGATGCACCAAAATTTAAGGCGCAAGTTATGTTCTCTTAAAGTATGTCTACGTAAACGGCCGGTGGATTGCAACACAAATTCACGCACCAGGTCGCCAGAGACCCCTTCGACTGTAAGCTAGCTACCGCAAGCTCGGCCTGGTGTTCCCTTTCCACATGATCGTACCAAGGGATACCATTATCTCGCTTGATCTTCCTGATATCTGATGACATGCTGACAGTAAACCTGCGACACCCGCGGTCAAATACTTCAACGCTGAGAATGCAAAGGTGTGCGGATATTGTGACGTCCTCAAATTTTAAGATTTGCATAAAAATTTGTCGTAAAATCTTTTGAACTCACTTTCGAGTTGCTCGTCCTATTTTCCACTTTTTCCTTGGGCTTTTCCCTTTTTTGAGTTTTCTTTTTGCCGAAATCACTTTTCCGTCTAAAATTCTCAGAAATAATAAAAATCCCCAAAACTTTTTCCCTCCAATCTGAACCAAATCCAGCCCACCCCTCTCTTCTCTTTCGTCTTTTCTTGGGCCAGCTCAAAGCTCCCTTTCCTCTCTTTGGGCCACCTGCTCCCTACGGCCTACTTTCCTTGTGCCACATCACCTCATATTGGGCTTCAACCCGCTGCCCTAGCCTAGCTCGTTGCATCAACCCGTTCGCTCGCCGGATGTCTGTGTCGGACGTGCCCACAGCAGAGCCGCTTCCTCCTATTCGCACCTCCCCTGCCTCCTTCACAAGCCAGTCGCCACCTCACCTGGAAACGCGCTGCAGCGCCACCCAATTTTGCCTTCCCTGTCTCGCTGCACGCACACCACGTCACGAAGCTATGCCGCACTGTCACCGATGAGGAGCTGCTCGAATCCTCGCCATCCAACTTGGCCCCTCATCCAACGTCGCCGCACGGCTATGTCTACTTCTTTGCCGGCTATGAAGCCCAAGACCCGAACCATCGCTTCCTTTCCTTTCCACCTCCTCTTCCATCCCCGAGACTGCCCAAGCCGCTGCCGAGCCCCGTCTGTGTCCCTGAGCCCAGCGGAGTCCCGCCTTGTCCTACGACCACGCTGGTAATCTACTCAAATTCACCCCCGAGGTCCTTCCTTTCCTCCGATTGATCACACCATATCCTCCCTGAATTTCTTGTGATTCTTGCACTGTCGTTCTTCCCCGTCAAATTGCGCCGGAGCGCAGCTGGCGTCAAGCTGCACCGCCATCCTCCTGTAACATCCTGATTTTCAGAGCCTTTTTGAAGCTTTTAAAATAAAATTCACCATTTGGATTTTTCTGGAATTAATTAAAACTTAATTGGAATTTTCATTAATTAAAAAGATTTAATGTGATTAAATCAAACATTAATATTTGCCAAAAATATTTTATTTGAGTTCCTTGTGTCACAAAGAATTTTCCTGTATTTTCTGGGATTTTTCGGAGTTTGTTTGAGCTCAATTTGAAATTTCCAAAAAAAAAAAAAAAGAAACAGGAGAGAGAATGAACAGTACCCGCGGGGTACTGTTCATCATCGTCTCCAGCGCGCTGAGTCCCGATCGATGCCCTGCTCTGTACAGTTTTTTTCCCGTTTTTCTCTCTCTTCGTAACTTCCAATCCGGAGATTATCTCAATATCCTCCCAAAAGGAAAGTTGTGCCAAATCATGCAAGGAATCCATCCCAATTGACCTCTTTCCATTTCGTTCATCCGTTTGCCTTTTATCTCCTATTTTCCAAAACGGACTCTAAACCGAAATACGCGAATTGGAGCCGGTTTCTACCTCTTCCAAGCCTATAAATAGGACCCCTTGACCCCTCTAAACTCATCCCAAGCCGTGGCAAGTCCCTCAAAGCTCAGGACGCCGTCGGCATCGAGGCCCTTCGGTCTCGAATTTGCTCGTCGCGTCTCGAGCCATCCGGTGAGTTTTTCAGTAATCCTTTCGCGTCACATTGTGCCATTGTGTGCCATCTACGTTCTTGCCAAGTTAATTTGGTTTTGGTGCAGCCAATCTCCCGAAATCGAGTTTTCCCCAATCTAGGTCAAGAGCGCTTCCCGACGTCGATTCGTCATCTCCGGTAAGCTTTAGCCCTTGCCGTAATTTTTCTTAGACTTGCCTCGTCGCGTTCTACGCCGTGCTCACTTCCGTTTCCCTGAAAAGCCTCCACAAATTTTTGCCTCCGAACCTCGCCATGGCCGCCAATGGCATCTCGTGTCCCCCATCTACCCGGTGATGTTTTCACCAATCCGTTCGCGTCACTTTGTGCCAAACCATCCCAGGTAGCTACCCTCCAAGTGGATTTAGATTTCGTTCACCGAGCACCAAGATATTAAGTTTCTCTTTTTCCTTCCCGATGTCGTTCAAACGTCGTTTGCGTCATCTCCGGTGGGTTTCTGGCCAAGCCGATAATTTTCCTAGCTTCACCAAGCCGTGTTCCAGCCCGTGCTCACCCTACTTCTCCACGTTCCTTGCCCGGATTTTATTCCTCTCTCCTACCCATGTCGTTGTAGCCGCCCGTGCCGTCAACGGTCTCCGTTTGGCGTGCCGTCAGTTCCTATGTGTGCCTTGGGTCCCTAGCAACCCATTTTGCTAATTAGATTCATCTCCCATGCCTCCTCTCGCCAGCGCTAGCCTTCTCAACAAAAGTACTGTTCTCGGATGAACAGTAACATCTGTGAATTTCCAGCATTTTCTCGCCCCGGCAAACTTTAGATCGCTCGTTCTCCTTCGTCCGAACTCTGATCGACCCGATTCTTCTTCCTAAATTCATCTAAAATTGAGCTCTATCTTTTGGTTCTGGGTTTGCAGTTTTTGGAGTTCATTTGAATTTTATTTGAATTTATTTTGTTTGTTTTGTCATTTCGCGCGTAGAACCCGACGTCGCCGAAGAGTTTGTCGAACCGCAGCAAGAGGGACCAACCAGTGCACAAGAAGGCAAGTCTCCTTTGACCATTTCGAGCCTATGCTTTTGAAATGTTTTTAAAATATTTTAAATTATGTGCATTGCTATTTACATAAAGTCACTAGTTCAAGTCTTTAGGAACTAGTTATTCCAACTTGCTATGCCCTCCATTGAAATTGAATGCCATGTACTCTTGTCACCATAGAACTCCCTTTGTCTCATTAATGAGAGTATTTAATTACTTGTTGATGTTAGTATGGTAGTATAATGCTTAGTCATGCTATCTAATAACTTTGGAACTCTTGAAAATTGGGAAATTATGATTTATTATTAAATCCTTGTGTTTGAAAGTGAAGTGGCAATTGGAGTTGTCACTGTGATTTTAAAATAAAATAAAAATGTGAAAGTTGGTTTAGATTAGGGTGGATGGCTGTTTGGGTTGGTGCAGTAAGCACGAGAACTTGATAAGTGTATGTTCCACCCTAGTCAATTAAGGACCGACGCTTGTGTTTGTCCAAACTGAGCATTAACCGTACAACCACAAGTCTATATGGGTACGACCTAGCTAACTAACCTATAAAGGTGTAGTTTAGATATCACCAGTGGTGTATTGAGTGCCAGGGCGTACTGGTTACTCATAGTGAGGGACAGGGTTACTGTACTCATATGGCGCAAGAGGGGGCTTCAGATTGGGCGGATTTAACCCTTCTGCGGTGAAACCTCAGCGGGTGGTATCTGGCTATACTGGAGTAGGTGAAAGGCTTTGTGATATTTTATCTGGGTCTCATGCCAAAGGAAGCGTGTTGACTTTTAGGATAATTTATCTCTTGTGGGTAAAGTTGTACAACCTCTGCAGAGTGTAAAACTATTCGAATAGCCGTGCCCACGGTCAAGGGCGGGCAAGGAATGCATTCACATGGTAGATTTCTGGTTTTGGTTTTAAAATCAAAAGTTTTGTATTCCGAGGGTGGAGGGAACTCTCGGAAGGGAATCCTGGCGGATGGAGCCAGAGAGGGTGGATGGAACCCGCAGTTTAAAATTTGACCAATGGTAATTGGTTAGCTAGTGTTGGTAGTTGGAACCTTCGCTAGAAAGTTAATTCTGTTAAAACATTTACTTCATTAAAATAATGCCTTCGAAAATAATTAGTAGTAATTGAATTTTCAAATATTGCTTTGTGCAAAAGAACCATATGGCCTTCCTTTGTTAAGCCTTGCATCTATGCATTTTTCCCAAGACTTGCGGAGTACTTTATGTACTCACATGCTACACTTAAAAATAACATCTCAGAGGAAGTTGAAGCTCAAGAATGTGACTACGACTACTGCTTCGCTTGTGGCTGTGATGGATTCTTCCCGGAGGACTAGGTCGCGTTTCCCCAGTCAATTGCCTGTGGCGAATTGATGGGTCGTCCTCGAGTTTTATTTGCTTCCGCTGTGTTTGATTGTGCGAGGTCTTAAACCTCCCTTGTATTAATGAGACCAGGTGGTCAGTACTCTTATTTATTGTAATAAATCGTCGATGGTGATGTTTTCCATTCTGTTTGACTGTGTGCACTAGCTTTGATCTGGGACTAGTGCTGTAATACACAGAGGGTCCGGGTTCGAAAATCCGGGGCCCCTTAGAGGTGGTATCAGAGCCAATTTGACTGTAGGACGTGACCTAGTTAGAATGGTCGTTAGTAGAAGAGCTTCAAAATTTATTTTATAAAATAAAAATTTAATAATGTGCTACCCTTGTCTTTTCTTATCTTTCTATCCTTACCTTCGTCATGGTATTCTTCCTTATCTATCTGGTTATTGACTTTTTGGGAATGGTAATTATATCCCCTTCCCTCTGTAATTTCTATAGATGGATCGATGAGGTTGCGTCTGAAAAGCACTTGGAGAATCCTTGGAGACCTAGAGTATACGGAAGACAACAAATTATTGGGAAGTACTCTTGTCGGGAAAGCCGTGATAATCAGTGCATGTCAAGTTAGGTAATTTGGAGAATTGTTGCTAGAGTGATATATTTGGATCCATAATTGACAAGATTGAATAATATTCGAGAGGATTGAGATAAAAGGTATATTTGTGGATACCAATTGATTATAAATAAATCTAACGAGTGTCATCTTTGTGGATTGACTAGAGATTAAATACAAAGTTGAACTTGAGGGAGCTAATTAGATCATGGGAGGAGTCTAAACTTTGCCTTGGATTTATTATCTAGGATTGAAAGGAGCAACTGGATGTAAAACAAGATTTTTGTTGGAGGGATTACTTGTGATCGTTGGAGAATTAGAATTAAGAGATTGATCCACTAAAGGGAGAGATTAAAAGATTAAGAAGTTGAATTATCATTCATGATAACAATTTTGAGTGATTTGGTTGAATCATGAGGAGTAGATGAAGTTTGTGGAGTTAATCGATTATCAGAGTTTGGTGGACCTATTGATGATAAGTGGATACTAGTGGAATTAGATATCTTGGTGGATTAGTTTTATCTTTGCAAAGTGGACATTGAATTGGTGTGTCAAATTGAATTTTGTAGATTTAAATGATCATGGCTAGATAATTGGATTTTAACTAATGGGATTAACTAGGTCGTTTAAGGATGTTCGACCTGGAGGATTTAAATTAATTTTGGGAGATAGATTGTTCAATAAGAATTAATTGAGAGATCGTCCGATAAGAATTAATTGAGGTATTTGAATTCATTCAAATTTGGTGGAACCAAAATGATGATTATCAAGAGATTGGTTTTGGTGGATTAATGAATATTAAATTATTGCTTAGATGATCTTAAAATTTATTGAAGGTTGAATTAATTTTATATTATTTGACAAGAGTTATGGATCTGTTGGACTAGATAATGATCATAAAATAATTGGTGGAAATCACAAACTACAATGTTATTGGATTCTTGTTAGAAAATTCTATAGTTTGCTGTCGATTCAAATTAGAGCAGAGAATAAAAGTTTATGAGATTACTTGTCGAAATCAATAAGGTGCATTTGTGCTATATGATTTTGGAATCAAGAATTTTTGAAGAGTTGAAATAATTATGTCCTTCTCGGATGAACACCTGCGGAAGTTAAGCCCTTTTTGGTGGAATTTTGAATTAATCAATATGATAAGGCCAATTGAAGTTAATCCAAAGCTTGCAGGCAACTAAAGATGTACCCCTCCGATTTGTTGATTGTCTTCCGTATTCCTCGGTTAAAGGAATACTTCAGAGTACCGAAGAACAAGTTAGAATCATGAAGAAGCAAGGACTAGTTCTTTAGTTGTAGTACCCAAGTAAAGTCTTACGATTTTAGAACGCTATATATATTACTTGCTTGTGTGTTAGGTGGACTGTACCAAGTCTTTGTATACTTGTAGTACAGCTATCCTTAAAAAAAATTTGATTTCAAGCTAAGCTTCTCCTAGTTGATCTCTCTTGTGTGTTGGTTTGGGATGTTGTTTAGTTTTCCCCCTAATCTCTTACCTATGCTAGTTTCCTCTTATCTTTTGCTGTCCCCGGACCGCTTCAGATGGTGAACACAAGGAGCAACCCTGGCAGCAGACGTGATGCCAATGCCCAGCCAGACAACAACATTCCACCACCTCCTGCTCAGGCCCCCAGCTTAGAACAGATGATGGCCATGCAACTGCAGCTACTTCAAGCCCTAGCTCAAAACCAGGTGCAGCAAGCTCCACAAGCACCCAACCAAGCTTCCCAGTCTAAGTTGGGAGAATTTATGAGGACAAGGCCTCCTACTTTTGCTGGTTCCGTGGATCCTTTGGAGGCAGATGATTGGATCAAGGATGTGGAGAGGAAGTTGGTCCTAGCTCAGTGCAGTGACTCCGAAAAGGTGTTGTATGCTGCTCACCAACTTAAAGGAATTGCTGCTAATTGGTGGGAAAATTACCGCGCCGCTCATCAGAATGCACAAACCATCACTTGGGATGAGTTTGTTGAGGCTTTCCGCACTGCCCATATTCCTACGGGAATAATGGAAATGAAGAAAAGGGAATTCTATCAACTGCAGCAAGGAAACCTCAGCGTCTCGGAATACCTGAACCAGTTCACCCAACTGTCCAGGTATGCGTCAGAAGATGTTGCATCAGAGTCAACGAAGATTTGGAGGTTTATGCAAGGACTTGATCCCAACCTCAAGGTGCAGTTGGTGTCCAAAGATTTTCCGACATTTCAGCATATGGTAAACAAGGCCCTTGTCCAGGAAGACGCTCAATATCAATTGCAGGACTCTCGTAAGAGAAAGATGGCTTTTCAGGCACAATATAATGCAAGCAGTTCAAAACCCCGAATGAATCCACCCCAGTTCAACAAAGCTCCAGCAGCCGCAGATGCACCAGGAACTCCAGGATCTGCGCCTCGTTCAGAGATGCAAGAACCCCGCATCTTCACCGGAGTCCGACCTCAGAAAAGCAGCACCTCAGCCTTTGGAGTGCAATGTTTTCGATGTCACGAGATGGGGCATTATGCAAGCAATTGCCCACAGAAGCCTCAGATTAACACCCCAATTCCTTTCAATTTGGGATTTACACCAGCGCGAACTCCAGTTGTAGGACAAGGACGGGGAGTATCTCCAACTGCAGGAAAAGCTCCAAGAACTCCGCAATCACAAGGAAGAGGACAAGTTAACCACATCAACGCAAAAGGTGCCCCAGGGGCAGCAATCATGCTTGGTAAGTTTCAATTTGGTTCAAAGCAAAAAGCAGCTTGAGAACACTGCAAGGAACCAAGAGCTGCGTTTTCCTCTCCTATCTTTTCCTAGTCCGTCCGAATCTCGGGGACGAGATTCTTTCTAAGGGGGGTAGATTTGTAACATCCTGATTTTCAGAGCCTTTTTGAAGCTTTTAAAATAAAATTCACCATTTGGATTTTTCTGGAATTAATTAAAACTTAATTGGAATTTTCATTAATTAAAAAGATTTAATGTGATTAAATCAAACATTAATATTTGCCAAAAATATTTTATTTGAGTTCCTTGTGTCACAAAGAATTTTCCTGTATTTTCTGGGATTTTTCGGAGTTTGTTTGAGCTCAATTTGAAATTTCCAAAAAAAAAAAAAAAGAAACAGGAGAGAGAATGAACAGTACCCGCGGGGTACTGTTCATCATCGTCTCCAGCGCGCTGAGTCCCGATCGATGCCCTGCTCTGTACAGTTTTTTTCCCGTTTTTCTCTCTCTTCGTAACTTCCAATCCGGAGATTATCTCAATATCCTCCCAAAAGGAAAGTTGTGCCAAATCATGCAAGGAATCCATCCCAATTGACCTCTTTCCATTTCGTTCATCCGTTTGCCTTTTATCTCCTATTTTCCAAAACGGACTCTAAACCGAAATACGCGAATTGGAGCCGGTTTCTACCTCTTCCAAGCCTATAAATAGGACCCCTTGACCCCTCTAAACTCATCCCAAGCCGTGGCAAGTCCCTCAAAGCTCAGGACGCCGTCGGCATCGAGGCCCTTCGGTCTCGAATTTGCTCGTCGCGTCTCGAGCCATCCGGTGAGTTTTTCAGTAATCCTTTCGCGTCACATTGTGCCATTGTGTGCCATCTACGTTCTTGCCAAGTTAATTTGGTTTTGGTGCAGCCAATCTCCCGAAATCGAGTTTTCCCCAATCTAGGTCAAGAGCGCTTCCCGACGTCGATTCGTCATCTCCGGTAAGCTTTAGCCCTTGCCGTAATTTTTCTTAGACTTGCCTCGTCGCGTTCTACGCCGTGCTCACTTCCGTTTCCCTGAAAAGCCTCCACAAATTTTTGCCTCCGAACCTCGCCATGGCCGCCAATGGCATCTCGTGTCCCCCATCTACCCGGTGATGTTTTCACCAATCCGTTCGCGTCACTTTGTGCCAAACCATCCCAGGTAGCTACCCTCCAAGTGGATTTAGATTTCGTTCACCGAGCACCAAGATATTAAGTTTCTCTTTTTCCTTCCCGATGTCGTTCAAACGTCGTTTGCGTCGTCTCCGGTGGGTTTCTGGCCAAGCCGATAATTTTCCTAGCTTCACCAAGCCGTGTTCCAGCCCGTGCTCACCCTACTTCTCCACGTTCCTTGCCCGGATTTTATTCCTCTCTCCTACCCATGTCGTTGTAGCCGCCCGTGCCGTCAACGGTCTCCGTTTGGCGTGCCGTCAGTTCCTATGTGTGCCTTGGGTCCCTAGCAACCCATTTTGCTAATTAGATTCATCTCCCATGCCTCCTCTCGCCAGCGCTAGCCTTCTCAACAAAAGTACTGTTCTCGGATGAACAGTAACATCTGTGAATTTCCAGCATTTTCTCGCCCCGGCAAACTTTAGATCGCTCGTTCTCCTTCGTCCGAACTCTGATCGACCCGATTCTTCTTCCTAAATTCATCTAAAATTGAGCTCTATCTTTTGGTTCTGGGTTTGCAGTTTTTGGAGTTCATTTGAATTTTATTTGAATTTATTTTGTTTGTTTTGTCATTTCGCGCGTAGAACCCGACGTCGCCGAAGAGTTTGTCGAACCGCAGCAAGAGGGACCAACCAGTGCACAAGAAGGCAAGTCTCCTTTGACCATTTCGAGCCTATGCTTTTGAAATGTTTTTAAAATATTTTAAATTATGTGCATTGCTATTTACATAAAGTCACTAGTTCAAGTCTTTAGGAACTAGTTATTCCAACTTGCTATGCCCTCCATTGAAATTGAATGCCATGTACTCTTGTCACCATAGAACTCCCTTTGTCTCATTAATGAGAGTATTTAATTACTTGTTGATGTTAGTATGGTAGTATAATGCTTAGTCATGCTATCTAATAACTTTGGAACTCTTGAAAATTGGGAAATTATGATTTATTATTAAATCCTTGTGTTTGAAAGTGAAGTGGCAATTGGAGTTGTCACTGTGATTTTAAAATAAAATAAAAATGTGAAAGTTGGTTTAGATTAGGGTGGATGGCTGTTTGGGTTGGTGCAGTAAGCACGAGAACTTGATAAGTGTATGTTCCACCCTAGTCAATTAAGGACCGACGCTTGTGTTTGTCCAAACTGAGCATTAACCGTACAACCACAAGTCTATATGGGTACGACCTAGCTAACTAACCTATAAAGGTGTAGTTTAGATATCACCAGTGGTGTATTGAGTGCCAGGGCGTACTGGTTACTCATAGTGAGGGACAGGGTTACTGTACTCATATGGCGCAAGAGGGGGCTTCAGATTGGGCGGATTTAACCCTTCTGCGGTGAAACCTCAGCGGGTGGTATCTGGCTATACTGGAGTAGGTGAAAGGCTTTGTGATATTTTATCTGGGTCTCATGCCAAAGGAAGCGTGTTGACTTTTAGGATAATTTATCTCTTGTGGGTAAAGTTGTACAACCTCTGCAGAGTGTAAAACTATTCGAATAGCCGTGCCCACGGTCAAGGGCGGGCAAGGAATGCATTCACATGGTAGATTTCTGGTTTTGGTTTTAAAATCAAAAGTTTTGTATTCCGAGGGTGGAGGGAACTCTCGGAAGGGAATCCTGGCGGATGGAGCCAGAGAGGGTGGATGGAACCCGCAGTTTAAAATTTGACCAATGGTAATTGGTTAGCTAGTGTTGGTAGTTGGAACCTTCGCTAGAAAGTTAATTCTGTTAAAACATTTACTTCATTAAAATAATGCCTTCGAAAATAATTAGTAGTAATTGAATTTTCAAATATTGCTTTGTGCAAAAGAACCATATGGCCTTCCTTTGTTAAGCCTTGCATCTATGCATTTTTCCCAAGACTTGCGGAGTACTTTATGTACTCACATGCTACACTTAAAAATAACATCTCAGAGGAAGTTGAAGCTCAAGAATGTGACTACGACTACTGCTTCGCTTGTGGCTGTGATGGATTCTTCCCGGAGGACTAGGTCGCGTTTCCCCAGTCAATTGCCTGTGGCGAATTGATGGGTCGTCCTCGAGTTTTATTTGCTTCCGCTGTGTTTGATTGTGCGAGGTCTTAAACCTCCCTTGTATTAATGAGACCAGGTGGTCAGTACTCTTATTTATTGTAATAAATCGTCGATGGTGATGTTTTCCATTCTGTTTGACTGTGTGCACTAGCTTTGATCTGGGACTAGTGCTGTAATACACAGAGGGTCCGGGTTCGAAAATCCGGGGTCCCGACACCTCCTCTCTACCTCCAAGGCTCCAACAACCCGCAGCCTCCTTTGTCTCCCCACTGAGCCAACCTCGTCACGATGTGTGACTCGCCACGCTGAAGCCAAACCCCACCGCCTTTAACTATCCCCTCCACCATACAGAGCCACCACCGAGCTCTGCCACCACGCCATAGCTGTCATTGTTTACAGCCTCCTCACAAAGATGGAACCCCCAATCCGGGAACACACCATGCGCGCGTGATTTCTGTCGATTTCCGCCGGAGTCGGCCGCCACAATGCCCGCCTCCTCAGTGCCCTACCGCCTCGTCGCCGTCGCATTCTGGGCGTCGTCGTCTACCTGTGCAGTAGGAACCGCCTCCCCTAGATTCGCCACCTCCAAGAACACGTATTGTGCACTTGTGGTCGCTGGCTCACAATCCATCTCTCTCTCCATCTTATTCTCTGTTTCAGTTGCGAAGAAGCACAGTAACCAAGCATGGTACTGTGCATTCGTGGTCAAGTTGAGCCTCAGAAAGCTCCACAAAAAATATCATAATTTTTTTAGCT
The DNA here is from genome assembly GCA_017311315.1 of Dendrocalamus latiflorus. Classification (NCBI taxonomy): domain Eukaryota; kingdom Viridiplantae; phylum Streptophyta; class Magnoliopsida; order Poales; family Poaceae; genus Dendrocalamus; species Dendrocalamus latiflorus. Next base: position 22,672,183 of record CM029628.1, read on the forward strand.
CATTCGATATATTTAAAAATTTTAAAAATTAAAAACTATGAATTAGGTAAGTAATTAAGTCAGCTTAATCACCTGCCGTCCTGTAAGCGGGCGGCAGGTGCCTGCCATCTGGTGGGCAGGTGGCAGGCGCCTGCCGTCTGCTCACGGGGCGACAGGTGCCACGCATCATCTGCTCCGCGCTGCCGCCCACCCACCGGACGGCATAAACGATATTTTTGTTAATATAGTACGTATACGGCTATTTTTGTAAATATGATATCAAAACATGCCAAAAGTGGCTTTAATTCTCGGATCCTGTCCTTTGTATGTATGTATTTTTTTGTGTAGCAGTCTACAATTTGCAGCTTTTTAGAACCAAAACATTTGGATCCACTACCTAAAATTTGTGAAATTCATTTTTCCACTTCATTGATTTTCTCCTTATTTTAAAAAACCTCATACGATATATTTGGATATTTCTCCTGCTAGAAATGCATTTTTAAATCTCAGAAAATAGAAAGCCAAATATCAAAATCCTAAATACCAGAAAACCTCGAAAGCCAGCGCAAAAAACTCTAGTGGGCCCTAATCGGCCTGCGTCGCACCCGCGGTCCAGCAACCCACAACATTCCACGACGCCCTCGGCCTTCTGGACGGAGCCCAACTCCTGTCTATTCGTGGTCCAGACGTCCAGAAGCCTTGCCTCCCTCGCGCCTACAATGTGCATGCAGTCGCCTTCAACCTTTGGTCACGCCCACTCGAGCCCGCCGTCGGCGTCTCCTTCCTTTGCAAGCCGCGCCGCAGCCGCCGCTCGCTCCTGCCTCCGCTCGGACGCGTCGCAGCGACGCGCCTCGCCGTCCACACGCTGGACATGCACGCGCACGCTGTCCCAGCCCGCGCCTGTGCTCGCCACGCAGCTCGCACGCGCGACGCCCTGGAGCGCGTCCAGTGCCCGTCCGTGATCCCACCGCCGCGTTCCCACCTGTGCACACCGCCTATAAAAGGAAACCCATGAGCACCAGGAACACCTTTCTGCCCTCTTTCAAACCCCAAGGTCAATTTTGGGCGCCGCCGTCTGCCCGTCTCCATCGTCATCCACAGCTCCAGTAAGACCTCGGCATTCCGTCCGGCCACCATGAAAAATTCCTAAAATTCAAGCTACACGCCGTCGCTTTGCCAAAGCCTTCATGTCCACAAGAATCAGCATGACAAGTCTAGCCAGATCCATCTAGGTCCCGGCTGAATCCCTGTCGGAATCTCGCTAGCGGTGTAGGAGGCCGCCGCCTCCCCTGTTTCCGCCCGGCGCTCGGTGCTACGCTGCCTCGCGCCGTCCCAATCCGATTAAACCACACCTCAAGCTTCTTCATGCCCCTTTTATGCTCTACGAGCCACCGCCCACGCCGGAAAGCCACTGGAGCCGCAAACGCCGGAAAGCCACCGCAGCCGCCCCGCCATGGATGACCACAGCCCGAGCACCTGTCCACCGTGGACAGCCCACTCCGAAGCTTCCAAGCCAAACCAATCGGATAAATGGAGTCCGTAATCCTCCATGATGCTCTCCATACCGTCCTTACGCCATAAATTGGCCGTCGACGCCGGCGCCGTTGTCAAACCAGCAGAGTTGAACCCGGAGTAACCGAGTGGACCCGATACCGAGCTGATATATGGCCGGTATTCACAGTTTCGGGCCGATTTCACACCGAGTCATCCTATTCCAGTACAGTACTAGGTTCACTGATCCCAAAAGTATAGTTTATGCTCATTGTCCATCTTAGTTTACCACTGACCTAGTCCAAACTCTAGTCGCGTACACCCGTTAGGGTTTCCGGTGATTCCCCCATGAACCTTGCCCCTTCTAAAGTGCATTTGCGAGTTCATTTGAGTTGATTTGGCTTTATTGTTTATATGGTTGGTCTTTTCGTGTTATCCCAGAGCAATAGGAGAAGGAATTGGAATCGGAGCAGGAGGAGAAGGACAAGTAGCTGAAGCAAAAGGGTGGTACTATGTCAAGCCGGCAAGGTAAGCCATGTCATTGATCGGATTATTGATCCTATCAGAGTAGTATTTTCTAGTTAATAAGGATGCATGGTTTACTGTTAGTAAAGTACTCTGCAATGATATGATAAACAGTTATGCCCTATTAATTAATATTGCTCAAACCTACCTTGACATTGATGATACCTTGTTAATCCTTGATCAACAAAGGATAGGAGTTATAGTATACACAAAGCACTAGATACGTTATAACACTATGCACACATTCACTTATTAATTGGCAGATGACCAAATAGTAGTGATTTATGCTATGAAATAAATTGATTTCGCCGTTGGTAAGGTGGCTATGCCCCTCACCTGAAGCATACAAGGATGAAACCCCATGTGTCACGTTAGTGACATAGTTAATGCTTAACCACACGATCCATATATCAGACCTAATTGTATGCTACTCTAGCGGATTGAACCTCTATAGATTTGGACCCTACCATCATGCTTTTCTTGTTTATTAGCCTCCGAATGGTACTCCGGCTGTCTTAATAACCACTTACCGTTGTGATAACCAGATGGGCGATATTAGAAGGGGCCAACCGCTTCCATCTATGTGGAGTACTGGTTGCTCATTGGCTGATACACTGAAACAACAAGTCGAGCCAACCATTGGTATGATCTTTAACTTATAGTGTGGAAGGAATACATATTCCGAATAATATTACACTTTCCAATCCAAACTTGGCCTAGTTATGGGTATCGTGCCAGTAAAGCAGGCAGACATTACAGAGTTGTAAAGTATTCAAATACACTGTGCTTCCAGTAAATGAAGTTGTATCTATGGGTGAATGCAATATGTTCCCATAAGTAGCCTTTGAATTATTGTTGATGAACATACTTGCTAGCATCATTTTTGCCGAGTTAAGCCAACTCTTGAAATTGTCATTTTCCAAGTTATTATATGCTACTATTTAACAAATACTGTTAAGGATGAGATAACCATAAAACCGAACTCTTGTTGTATTTCACTGCATTTATAATTCATTTCCCACATGGCTTGTTGAGTACCAAAAGTACTCACTCTTGTCTATGTCAACTTCAGACTACGTGGAGGTCGAAGAAGGTGCATACTTTGAGGAGAATTAGTACAAGTACCTGGATGGAGTGCAAAATTATGTGTTCTAGGTCTTGATTGTCCTAAGGCTGTGCATGTGGAAGTCTTCCACTAGATCCTTTGTTTATATAATAATTGGCCAATCAGCCCTTTAAATAGAACCTTGTCAACCCTTTAAGTACAACCAAATTTGTACAACATATTATGAACCTATATAATAAGGACATTGTTTAATAGAAGTTCATATTTTTGTATCATTTTGTGTGCAACTGTAATCCTGGATAGTTGCAAGAATACATGATTCCTAGTTAATCAAGGGAGTCCTCCCCCTTTTTTGCCTTTTCCGTGTGAAAGCACCTTTTCGCTGATGTGCTTTCTCTCTCGTCGTTCACTCACAGTTGTTGACATGTGGGGTCAGCCCGCCAAGAATCATCGTCCACATCGCATCGTCGCCATTGGAGCCGAGCTCTTAGGCACCGTAGCAACTACAATAGTCGCATGTGCACCTACAAAAGCCGACCTCACCTTGAACTCGCCTAATCGAAGCTCCGCCATGTTGCCTCACCACCCTATGGCCGTTGAAGGGAGAGCGGCCATCCAGTGCACCATCTCCGCAAGAAATCGAGCCTGGCCATGGCTACTCGATGTGAAGAACTCCATCATCTTGTCCTTAAAGCCAAGCTGAGTGCATCTCCTTCCTCTCCACTTCACACCGATTACATTTTGCCCCTTGATCGTACTTTTCCTCCTCTGGTTCACCCAAAATACGTTGTCATTCTCAGCTTGGTGTGTGCTCCACTGCGCTTCATCATGGTCAACTCCTTTGGTGAGCTCTTGCCCTTCCGACTGTGTCACTTTACACCATTTTGCTTTCTCATCTAAGACCATACCTTGATTTCTTGTTTCTTGCAGTGAATTGCCGAAACTGGGTTGTCTTCCACACCTCCGGTTGTCACTGCCACCTCGCACCATTCCCACTCCAGTCAGCCCCTCGCTAATTCCACACTTTTAAACCATCTTGGCCCTTTTCCCTAGCTCATGTGCCCTTCTTTTCTAGTCGAGCGTCACCGTGGAGTGCTGCCATCGTGAAGTCATCGCCGCCGCCCTTGTTCATCACCGTCGTTCCCTAATGATTTCCACACCGACGAGTTCTAGGCCTCAATGAGGTCCTTCTCAACTTCCCCTCGTTGCACTGAACCTCACCATGTGCTCAATTTCAGCTCTCCATCACCGTCGAGCTTCGCCGCCGCTATGGTTCACCGTCGATCGACCACCTTAGAACTCCTTCGCGATTGCCAACCTGTAACATCCTAAAATTTAGCTTTCTTGAAAAATTTAGTTTTAAATTAATTATTTAAATTATCTAGATTTTATTTGGTTTCTATTTGGATTTTATGTGTAATCTTGGAAGACAATCTCAAAATTCCAATTCCAACCCGAAATTCCAAATTCAAATTCAAATTCCAAAAAATCAAAATCAAATCTCCAAAAATCCAAATCTCTCAAAAATATCCGTTCTATTTTTTGGATTAAATCCATTTTTCTTGGCCTTTTTTCTTCCCCTTTTTTTCCTTTCTTTCTCTCTTCCATCGGGTACTATTCATCGGTACTGTTCATCTTCTCCAGCTGACCGAACATGCAGACCGAGTAGAACAGACCTAGTGCCTTTGACTTCCTCCCCAAGCCAACTCTCCAACTAAACATTATCTCTTTGTCGTGCCAAAATGAAAGATGCTCCAAATCATGCGAGGAATGGATCTTTGCTATTCATTCATCCATTTGTTGTTTAAGTAACTCATTCGTTCCCAAACTGACTCAAAACCGAAGCCTGCGAATTTGAGTCTATTTATATCTCTTTTGAGCCTTTATATACAACTCTGTGACCTCTCTCAATCCTTTCTAGTCTTTGCCAAGCCTCCATAAACCCCAGAACACCACCGTCATTGAGAGCCCACCATTCCCAAAATTATTCATCGCTCCAAGCACTCTGGTGAATTGTTTGAATTCCTTTCACATCACTACATGTTCCCGAGTATCTTGCACCCTCATATGAAGCTTTTCCCAAAATAGATCTACATTGTCTTCTGTTGTCGATTCTTGCCTTTGATGAGCCAAAACCCAATTCCTTGCTACTGCACAATCATCATCACCTCCTCTACGTATTCCATACCTTGGTTCACCAAGGGCATCGCCGAGAAGGTCCACAACCAGAGCACCCCTTGTTTCCAATGCACATCGCCGTTGCTAGCCCGTTTTAGCCATCCTTCGGCCAAGCTGAGCTCACTACATGTTCCTTGGGCTGAGGCTATGCCCATGCTTGCATTATTTCCCTGTGTTCTCCATCGGAATGCTGTCGCGCACACGAGCCCGCCCCTAGCCACCGCCCCATGTGCTGCCTCGGCCATTGCACTACGTCTTTGCCTAAGCCGCCACCTCCCACATGTTCCTCAGGTAACGAGCAACCCATTTTGTAGGTTGATTCTGCCTCCCATGCCTCCCCTTGCTAGCGTCGTCACTGCGCTCTGGAAACGATCCTCTATTCTCCTTTGTTAACTCTTCATTTGTTTTGCCTAGAGCCAATAACAGTTGGGCCCCACCTACCATACACACTAGCAAATCCAAAATTCCAACAAAAAGAAGATGCTCAGGAATATTTCCTCATTTTAGAATTTAAGGATTTTCCGTTTTGACCGATCTTCTGATCGGTCGTTCTCCGAATCAAGTGATTCGAGTTTCTAAATTCGTCTAAAATCCTAATATACCTTCCAGTATATATTTTATATTTTTGTGATATTTTTGTATTTATTTATTTGTGCTTTCTCGTTCTGTGTGCAGAACCCACCGCCATCAAAAATCTTCTCGACAAGCGAAAAGAAACCCTAGCCATAGAAGGCAAGTCTTTTCTTGACCATGTTGATCCTAATTTTATCAAAACTATTTACCATTTTAAATTTAAACACATTGCTATTTCACATAAAATGTTAACTTTTGTCTTAAGGTGGTTAGTTAAACTGATATTGTTATAACCTCATTTGATGTCGATATATATGTACCATTATCACCTTAGGCTACCATTGTCTCGGTATTGAGATTATATTACTGTTTGATTAATTTAGAATAATAAAACTGCTTAAGCAAGCTATTTGGTCATTATAACCCTATGGGTGTGAGTAATGTTATCAAATCTCTAAGTAATTGTTTTTATCAAGTGTTTGGCATAGGTATTGTCATTGGTTTATAAAATAAAATACAATGGTGAAAATTTATTTTAGACTTAGGCAGATGGTAAGATTGGATTGGTGTAGATTGAGCATGAGACCTTGTATTGTGAATGTACCACTCAAATCAATTAAGCACCGACGCTTGTGAATGTCTAAATTGAGCACTACCAAACAACTACAAGTCTAAATGGGTACAACCTAGCTAACTAATTTTATACCCTAACTAATTTGCAATGTCTTAGCTTAGATTCTGCCAGATGGCTAAATGTGGGGTGTCAGATAGTTGCATTGCCACACGGCCCAAGAGGGGGCTTTTGACATGGGCAGATTGAACCCATTCAGCGGTGAAACCTTAGCGGATGGATTCTAGTTGGGTTGGCACATTATAAAGGTCTTGTGATAATCATTTAGTCGCACGCCTAAGGAAGCGTGTAATGGCTGACAACATAAGTTGATTATCTCTTGTAGGTAAAGTTATACAATCTCTACAGAGTGTAAAACTATTTGAATAGCTATGCCCATAGTTAAGGGTGGGCAATGTGCACTTTCACATGGTAGATTTATGGTTTTGCTTTTAAATGAGCTTTGGAAAATCTAGGAGTGGTTAGAGCTCTCTGATGTTCATTCTGGAAGATAGTGCTAGTTGGGTAGACAGAACCAGATTCATTGAACCTTGGCGATTAGAGCCTTACTACTAGTTGTTGGCATCTAGAAGCTTCACTAGAAATTATCTAATTTCATTTATTGCAATTAATTTGTTAAATTGATGATTTGAAAAATATATAATGGTAATTAAAATAAAATGCTGCTTTGTGTAAGAACCATATTATCCTTCCTTTGCTAAGGCTTGCATATAATTGCATTTTCCCTCTAGGTATCCACTTTGTAGTCTACAAAAATATCTCAGAGGAATATGAAGACGCAAAAAGGAGACTACAACTACTTTGCGTGTGGCTTCAATGAAGGATCCCCAGAGTTCTAGGTTGCCCTTCCCCAGTCAATTGCATGTGGCGAATTGGTGGGCTATCTTTGGAGTTTATTTTATTTTGCTTCCGTTTTGAGTTTGTAAGTCTGTGATGTCTTGTAACGTCACTTGTTTGTAATCACTGTTCTACTATGTACACTAGCTTTGGTCTGAGACTAGTGCGGTAATACACAACCTCATCATCATGTTCCTAGTGAGCTCTTGATCCTCATGCACTACTCAGTTTAGCCTCGGGTAGTAGTTGTTCTATCGTCGCCATAGCAGTAACTAGTGCCACCGAACTAGCTCACCGTTCTTCCTGTACCGGTGACCATAGTTCTCTGTGCTGTCACCCTTAGCATCAAAATGCTCCCAGGAAGCCATCCCATGCATCCATTTCACCCTAGCACCATCACAGCCACCACACGTGAGCTAGTCATCGAGGTCAGCCACCTCCTCTGCTTCAGTATCGCTGATAGCTGGGCCCCACCTAGCAAGTGCTTAGTCATGTGATTAAGATTAGTTTATCGCTAATGATGTTAGGTAATGTGAATGAGTAGCGGACATATGGGATCAACCAATTAATTAATCAAGATTTTAATTTAAACTTATTTTAAATCTTAAGTCACTCACATGTGGACCCCACTTGCTGGTGAGCCATTCGTGAACTCGCTTCACCGTGGACTTGGCCAACCTATCGGCATGATAACGCAATAAATCCCAATTTTCCTATAGAAAGAAAATTAAAAAATTAAATTGAAAATCTGAAACCCTAGTGTACAACGTTGCCCACTTCTTTTTCTTGAATTTGCTCCCTCAACAAAACTTTGTAAGGCTCGTTCTCTCTCATACAAAATCCAATTTGAGCGATTCTTGTTTCTAATTTTTTATAAAATTGTAAAATTTATTTATGAAAAAATCATGAATTTTTTGAGTATGTTTGAATTTATTTAGATTTTATTTGTGTTTCTTAGCTTTTCCTATTTAGATATCCACGTGTCGAAAAGCTTCGAAGTCAATCCAGAGCAAGACGAAGTATTCAATGAGCAAGACAAGCACCTTCCTTTCACTATGTTGATCCCATATTTCAACATTATATATATTGTTTTGCATGCTTATTTTTGTTAAAATTGATATCTTATGTTTGGTTTCTAGTTAATGCCCACTTGTTGAATTACCATTCCTTTGAAAATTGAATTGCCTTACTGTTGTCACCTTAGAAATATTATCCACTATGATTATAAAAATTTGTGGAATTTTTAGAGTGGTATGTGTCATATGCATAGCCATGCTTAGTTTTATAATGGTAAAAATAGTGAAAATTGGTATAACTCAATTTTGGACACTTTGGGAAAATTTTTAGCTCAGTTTGGACTAAAAGGTTACGTCTGATATTTTGGTTAAAAATATCAAAATAAAATGGTTTAGACCTAGATGAGTTTATAGAGATCAGTGCAGTTTGCACGAGATCTCGATTTATGGCAGTCTCGCTTGGGTCATTAAGGAATGAACTTTAATGCCGCTAATCCAAACACTATGGTACAACCACATGTTTCGGTAATAAGATGAACTTGGCTAAGTAACTTATCCAATTCTAGCATTGAACCATAGGTGGTAGGGGTAAGTTTATCCATTGGTCGTGCGGTCTTAGCAACATATCTCCTTGCTCGAAGGAGCTATTGCATTCTGATGCAAGACTTACCTACACAATGTATGAGCTCTCTTGACGATGGTAAACACATGTCCATGTCTCGAGGTATTAGCTCATCAGTCAGTTCAACGTTAGAAAAAGATATTGTAAAGGCCTTGTTATGATCATCGCATTCTTTAATGTTGAGTGTGGACGGACAATATAAGTTGATCATATCACGTGATAATAGTTATATAGTGACATACTTTGGATCAAAAGTCCAAGCACATACTTTGGCACTATCATCTTATTCGTGATATTGTTGAAAGAGATGATGTGAAGACATGTAAAGTACACACAGATTTGAATATTGCTGATCTGTTAACAAAGACTCTCTCACAAACCCAACCATGAGGTGCACATAAGTGTTGTGGGTATTAAAAACTTGCATGATTGACTCCAATGCAAGAGAAAGATAGTTATTGATAAGCCCTAGAGGCAATCATAAAGATGATTGTATGTGAGACCATGTGGAGGTCACCCCATGTTTGTGATGAGTAATTGACCCTTAGATTAGAGTTTGTGTAGAGATTGAGTTTGGTTTTTGAAGTTTGTGCAGAAGTTGGCCCTCCATCTGTAAGGTCTAAAGTTTCTACGACTTTGTGGTATGCAAGTGCTTTTGTGTGAGTTCTGGAGCTATCACTGTTTACGACTTGCTGGTTGGTAGGTCTGGTCTATTCAATCGACTTCTATTTACGACTTCGTGGTTGACAGGATCTAAAAGTTATGCTTTTACGACTTGGTGGTCGCAGGAGCTTTTACGATTTAGTGGTCGTAGAAACTTTTACAACTTGGTGGTCACAGAAGGTTTTATGACTTGGTGGCCACAGGAGTTTTTACGACTTGGTGGTCGCAGGAGCTTTTATGACTTGGTGGTTGCAGAAACTTTTACGACTTGGTGGTCGCAGAAGCTTTTATGACTTGGTGGTCGGTAGTGACTTTGACAACTTGGTGGTAGACAGAGGCTTTTACGACTTGGTGGTCGACAGAAGCTTTTATGACTTCGTGGTCGGTAGTGGCTCTTACGACTTGATGGTCGTAGCTCTGCCTGGTCGTGATCGGTAGTCGTAGCAATATGTGCATAAGTCGAAGCCTGTGTGATCGGTGATCGTGGCTATCGTTGTGGTAGTCGTAAGTCGTAGCAATCAAGTTTGGTAAAGTTGTAGCTACTTTGAGCGATAGTAATGGTGTTCTCTGCGGTAGTCGTATTCTATGTTCTCCATGGTCGTAGCGTTTGATACATGGCTATAGCGCCCTGCTATGTGGTCGTAGGCTGCTAGAAGGTTCTCATGTGCTACGAGTACTTCTTTTTTTTGTGCATTTGAGTACTCATAAGCAGTAACAGTCCAGTCGTGAGTTGAGGTTGTTCACTAGAATAACTTTTGATTGTGTAAATTGATGATCTTTGTGTATCGTGTGGTGCTATGTGATGGTTTGCTTGTTGGTGTTGGTTGCAGGACTTTGGAGCTAGGTCATGGTGAGGTGTAGGAGGACCGGGACTAGGCACAGGGAGGTGTTGAGGTCCAGAACGGTCAGGGAAGTGCCGAAGATGATCGAGGCTGGTGAGGTGGTTGCAAGCCGGGATGACGAGGAACCAGAGTGGGAGCTACCGGAGATGGACATGACGGGCAATAGCGCTGTGGACCAGGACTAGGCTTAGGGAGAGCTTGGTCCTCCCAAGGGGAGTGGCTGTGAAACCAATCATCAGAGCAATACATCAAGTTTCTATATATTGCTTGTGTTGTTTTCATCTGATTGAGTTGGCTTCGATCTGGTTCTTTCTTGTTCTTTTGTTCTTTGGTTGTTTCATTCCTTTCTTGATATGAGAAGAAGTGTTTGCTTGTCTTGTTGATGATCTAACTTGCTGGGTGCTGTGGAATCATTCTCAAAGCCATCTTACTGGGTGCTGTGGAATCATTCTCAAAGCCATCTTGGCTATTCTATTCCACGGGCATGGTCTGATTGTCCTTTTGATTTCTCAGTTTCGGTTCTTGTGTGCGCTCAGTGAAATCTCATAAAGCTCTCAATTTGGTTGCAAAGTTTTCAACTAAAGATTAGAGCAACCTCTTGAGACCTTAATCTTGCTGTGTACAAAGTTTTTATGGCCAGTTGATCTTTGAATCAAAAGTTTTGTGGACTTTGGATCTTGCGGTCGTGAGCGCTCTATTCTTCCTTTAAAGTTACGACCACCTCTAGATTTGACAACAGTTAAGACTCTTACCGTATAAATTTTAGTCTCAACTACATTCAGACCATTTGATCTGTTCTCGTTATTCTGTTGAGTTTAATTTAAAGAAGTCAGAAGTCAGTGAAATCTTGGTTTGGAACGTCGATCGATTTTACGATCACGTTGGTTTCGACCACGGTCGAGTTCTAGGCTGAAGCGTGTTATTTACGACCACACAGTAACTTCTGAATGCTGCTAGTTCTTTTGTTTTCGATTTTGAAATAGTCATGCTATTCACTTCTGAAATCTTGATCGCCTTTATGATCACGTTGGTTTAGACCACGGTTGAGTTTCAGATTGCTTCGCGCTATCTTTGACCACGTTCAGATCTTTCGATTACTTCGTATTTTATTGTTAAATTTGAACTAAAGTAGTCGGTGGTTAGTGTACTCTTTGGAACGTCAATTAGCTTTAGGACTACATTGGTTTCGACCACGGTCAAGTTCGAGATGGCATTGCACTGGTATGAAGAGCATTCATTCTTCTGACCGCTTCGCTTTTTCCTAGCACATGGAGTTTCCGACCACTCACAGATCCTTGTTTTCTCTGGTTGGTTTTTGAGCTGAATCAATCATACTGACTACAGATCATTCTTGGCCTTCGACCACATTGGTTGTTCGACCACCTGTTGGTTTATGATCACATTAGTTACGACCACGTTGATCTTTTGGTTGCAAACTGGTTCTGACCATGTCAGTTGTTTGACCAGCTATTGGTTTATGATGGTTACGACCACGTTGATCTTTTGAGTTGCAGTCTGGTTTTGACCATGTTGGTTGTTCAACCATCTCATTGGCTTACAACTACGTTACCGACTGGTTTTGACCACGTTGGTTGTTCGACTACTCGTCTTAGTAGAAATGAGTTTGATCGCATCTCTCATCTTTCATCAGCCTATGATATTTAGGTGACTCTCAATGCATACTATGAGGGCACTATCCAAATCAAGACTGTCCGACAGGACCAATACAAGCGAGAGAGTACAACAAGTTTGAGATGCTCGCTGGTGACTCCTTGGATGAGTGATTTGGTAGGTTCCACAAGATTTTGAGCAACCTCCGAGCTATTGTTCTCACATACCTAGACTCGGACAACGCTCGCCAAATGCTTTCTGCTTTTGGTCTTAGGGAGTGGAAATGAAAGTGACCACCATCAAGGATACAACTAATTTATCGACTTTGACTCTTGATGCATTGTACTCATCCCTCAAGACTCACGAGATTGACATTGTCTCTCGCAAGTTGAAGTCACAGTCGATGGCCTTGGTCACTGATCCCGGTTCTGCTTCTGGAGCATCTTCTGATGGTGCTTTTGGTTTCTCTTTAGCTGTCTTGTGTGAGATGAGTGATGATCAATTCGAGTAGTTCTCGGGGAGTGAGTTAGCACTCTTAGCTAGAAAATTCTCACATGCATATAGGAGGGTTAGGGAGAGAAAGAGGAGTGGACAAGTGATCTGCTTCGAGTGTGGTGGCCCCAACCACATTTGAGCGAACTACCCCAAGTTGGAGGAGGGCAAGAACGACTACGTCGAAGTGAGCAAGAATGACTACATCAGTAAGAACCGCAACAAGAAGCCCCCAGCTCGTGATCAAGGCAAAAAGAAGAAGCACAACAACCTTGGCAAAGCCAAGAAGCTCTTTCACCATGTCCTCACCGCCTTCGACAACTTCAACTTCAGTGACGTGGAGGGCTGGAACGACGATGATGGCAAGGATGATCTGGACAAGGACACCAAGGACTGTGACAACTTCATCGGTATGTGCTTCATGGCTGATGAGAATGGCATCAGCGATAATGAGCCCTACAGTGACTCTAATGAGGTATGCCCCTCCAACGACCAGCTCAATGATGCTTTTCTCAAGTTAAGAAAATTTTATGCTAGGTCTAGGATAAGGTGTGGTGAGTTAGAGAAGGAGGTAGAGAGCCTATCACGAGAGCTTACTTCACTTAGAACTGCTCCCTCCCATGACGATTGTGATGTATGTACTTCTTTGCTGGGAGATATAGAGAAGCTAAGGACCTCTCATGATAGTGTGATTTCTGAGCTAGATTTGCTTAAGGTGGAGAATGTTAGTCTGTTAGCTGAGATAGAGATGGCTAGAGTTTCTTCTCTTTCATCTGATTCTGTTGAGACTACATTTTGCACCTCATGTGAGGATAAGGACAATGCTTTTAGAAGTCTTTATACAATGCTTTTTGATCTACCTGAAACATGTTGGAGTTGTAATAACTTGAAGATTAACTTAAAGAAGGCAAATCATAAAATTGCTGAAATGCACGTTGCTTTGGTTGAGCCTGTTGTTTCTTATGCCAACTATCCTAAATTAACTGCTGAACTTAAATCTGTTTCTAAACAATTTTAGGACATGTGTAATTACAACAAGAAAATGCTCAATATGCATCTAAGGCTCCTGTTAGCTCACCGTGCAATAATTGTGAAAAACTAAAATCTGAATTGATTGCATTGGATGACAAATGTGTGAAGCTAACTAAGGATTTACTAGAGAAGTCATAATCTTCTTGCTCTTTCTGTGCTGAAGTAGGGGGAAATCTAAGGACATGGTAGAGACTTTTAGTTCCTCTCCTTCTAGTTCCTCATCCTCTCCTCCTCCCTATTCTTCATGCGCCTCTCTTTTTTGGGAGTGTGAATACCTCATGAACACTCTTGAAAGATTTGTTGGAGACAAGAAAAAGATTAATTTTATTCTAGACAAATCCAAGATTTGCATGTTCAATCAAGGTCAAGGATATGATTTCTTAGAGGATGTAAGGAAATATCCACTGCTGTTGTTAGACCTATAGCAGGAGGTGTGATTGAGGTTGCGCCCGAATCCAAGAAAATTGAGTTTAAGTCTGCAGGCTTTATCCAGTGGATCTCTGACAGTAAGTGTGTGCTACCTGCTACTTCGACCTCTCAAAAGGTGAAGCCTCATCATGCTGCTTCGACCTCCTAGAAGGCAAAGTATCATTGTACCTTATGTCAGAAGGTTGGACATAGGATTGAGAGGTGCTTTAAGCATGTCAAGATCATGCAAAGAGATCATGTTCATGCTCTTAGGCTATTCAGGGTCAGCCCCAGACTCGGAGTGCTCCTAAGACCAACACGAGGTCCAGAGTTGTAGATAGCTCCTCTGAGGAGTTTAGGCAGCATCGAGGACTTGGTTTTCTTGCTCCTTTTGTTTTTGGTCCTCGAGTTGCCTCTAGTCATGGTATCCACCCTCCTGAAGATAGATCTCGTTTTTCACATCAAGATAGCTATCCGCGACGTGATCAGCAAGCTACTGTAGGTCAGGCCCGCTCATCATAGCGATCAGATCCAGTAGAGGCTTCTGGTCTACACCCAGACTTTTTGGTTCTGTGAGAGACAGAGAGCACATGGTAGCTAGAGGATAGTCATTTTTGACTACTTTCTCTCCTCATCGTGTGACTCAGTATTGGGTTCCTAAATCTGTTCTCATTTCCCCCACTACTGAGCCATGGATGATGTCTTCTCACTGATTGCGGGGAGAGCTTGTGGTAGTCTGTCCTTATAGCTCGATTTAAGGGGAAGCACCTTGTACTTTATGTATGTTACATTTCTTTGGGTGCATTGGGTTGGTCTTTCTAGCATAGACTAGAGTGGTTCTCTTTCTCAGTTGCTTAGACTTCTTCCTCTCATCTTATGGTCCTAGGATGCTGCTATTAGTTGCTTTTCTTCTCACTGGTTGAGTTCACTCACTTCTTTTAGGTCTAGGAAGGGTTGGGCCCCCTTGGATAGACATGGAATGTGTTTACTCCCTAGTATGTTAGATGACCAGCTAATAGTCCTAGAGTCTTAGGGGTAGATGAGAGCCAGTCCGAGCCATAGTATTCCTTTTATCTTGTCTATGCTATAAGGACTGCCATTTGTTCTTTCTGTCCAAGCTTCTCTCTTCTTGCTTATTGCTTTGGATCAGGGGGAGTTCATTTGAGTTTTTCTAGAATTTAAGGATGACATAACTCAACTTGAATCAAATTGCTTCTAAAATTGTTTCACATGTTGAGGGAGAGTTGGATTTTCTTTGCGTCATATGGCATTTAATTTCAGCATTGTGCATTGTATTATAATTACATGGAGCCCTGATTATTATCCATATATGACATAATAAGATTACATTACATCTTGTCATGAACTGTGCTAGGTTGCTAGATTTATTATGACTTTCTATGTGTAGCCTAATCTTTGCCATGCTAGCTTGAGTAAATGTGAACAACTTGAATTAAATTATGTCTTATTAGATCTTGTAACTAGTCTAGCTTTAGTTATCCTCTTATGATTCATGCCATGTCAAATAAGCTGAGTTGAGTCTTGAATCTACATTAAGCTTTAGATTGAGCTATGTTAGTTCATTAGTGAAGCATGAGTTAGTATTAACTCTTTGTTCTTGAACTAAGTCAAAAAATGCAAAAAGATCTCTTTTGTGCAAAAAAAACTGATCTCACCAATCCTTTTTCATGAGATGACTTGCCATTGCACTAGGCATGAGCTCAAGGGGAGTTTTGGATGACCAAGATCGTTTCCTTAAGCTTCTTGCTTGGAGTGGTCGCATAAGGCTTGAGATCTAGCATATAGCTAAGAAAACAAAATTTTGTGAAAAATGGTTGAAACCAACCATAAATTTCTAAAAATGCCAAATGTGCTAAATTTGCTCAATTACAAGTGATATCAAGAACTTGAACAAATGTCTCATTTTTGAACTTGTAGCACTCTAAAGTAACTCAATGATTGCTTCTTGGTTCCACTTAGAGTATTGACATGGCTTGACTCATGTTTGGATATCTTTTACTAGACTATGATCTTGAGTGACTTGACATATTAAACAATCCATCTAATTTCAGATTATGGCTTATTTGGCTTTAGCTTGGTAATACATGGTTTGTCATGATCTAGATAGCACTTTCACCTTTTATGGCTTGGTGTAAAACCTGGAAAGTCACTTTGGATAATCTTCATGGCTCTTAATGTTTAAAATAAATTAAATTGCAGTCACTTCATTTCATTCATGCTCTATTTTTCCATGCATCTTGATAACTCTATTGCCAAAAAGGGGAGAATGATAGAGAAAAGCCATCAAAGAGGGAGAATACTTGGTCATCTTGCTATGGAAATGGTCATGGTGAGAAATTGCTCTTTTCTTTGGACCATGAGCAAGATTGGGCTTTTGTGAGGTTTTAGGGTGATGTGGAGTTTTTGTAGAAAACTTGCTCATTCTTGTTGTTTGCACCATTCACACTTTGTCGACATGGTCATGAGTTCCTTCTTCATTGGTCATGAGTTCCTTCTTCACTTCTTTTAGGCCATGTGTGGTTTTTGCAACTTCTTTTCTTTTCAAAAACAAACTCATCTTCATGCTTTTTTGTGTTTGTCAATATACTCATCAAGGGGAGATTGTGAGATCATGTGGAGGTCACCCTATGGTTGTGATGAGTAATTGACCCTTGGATTAGAGTTTGTGTAGAGGTTGAGTTTGGTTTTTGAGATTTGTGCAGAAGTTGGCTAACTGTTTATGAGGTCTAAAGTTTCTACGATTTTGTGGTCTACGAGTGCGTCTTTGTGAGTTTTGGAACTGTTGCTGTTTACGACTTGGTGGTCGGCAGGTCTGGTCGGTTCGATTGACTTATGTTTACAACTTGGTGGTCGGCAGGCTCTATGACTTGTGCTTTTATGACTTGGTGGTTACAGGAGCTTTTATGACTTGGTGGTCGCAAAAGCTTTTATGACTTGGTGGTCACAGAAGGTTTTACGACTTGGTGGTTGCTGGAGCTTTTATGACTTGGTGGTCACAGGAGCTTTTACGACTTGGTGGTCGCAGAAGCTTTTATGACTTAGTGGTCGCAGAAGCTTTTATGAGCTGGTGGTTGGCAGTGGCTTTTATGACTTGGTGGTCGATAGAGGCTTTTACGACTTGGTGGTCGGTAGAAGCTTTTACGACTTGGTGGTCAGCAGTGGCTCTTACGACTTACTGGTCGTAGCTCTGCCTAGTTGTGATCGGTAGTCGTAGCGATCTGTGCATAAGTCGAAGCCTGTGTGATCGGTGATCGTGGCTATTGGTTGTGGTAGTCGTAAGTCATAGCGACTAGGTCTGGTAAAGTTGTAGCCGCTGTGACTGATAGTCGTAGTGTTCTCTACGGTAGTCGTAGTTTGTGTTCACCATGGTTGTAGCATCTGCTACATGGTCGTAGCGGCCTGCTGTGTGGTCGTAGGCTGCTCGAAGGTTCTCATGGGCTACGAGTACTTCTTTTCTTGTGCATTTGAGTACTCATAAGTTGTACCAGTCCAGTTGTGAGCTAAGGTTGTTCACTAGAATACATTTTGATTACGCATATTGATGATCTTTTTGCATCGTGCAGTGTTATATGATGGTTTGCTTGTTGGTGTTGGTTGCAGGACTTTGGAGCTAGGTCATGGTGAGGCGTAGGAGGACCGAGACTAGGCACAGGGAGGTGTTGAGGTCCAGAATGGCCAGGGAGATGCCAAAGATGATCGAGGCTGGTGAGGTGGTTGCAAGCTGGGACGATGAGGAACCGGAGCGGGAGCTACCAGATATGGACATGATGGGCAATGGGGAGGTGGACCGGGACTAGGCTCAGGGAGAAGTCAAGGTCCAGACGGTCAAGGATGCTGGGTGCCATCATGCGCAAAGAGAAGAACATGGTGCGCCAAGTGACTTAGCTTGTTTGCAAGCGAGGATGGTTCGGTTGGATCCAGACGCGTGAGAGGCTTGACGACAATCATTAGGGCCACATGCAAGCTGCTTTGAGAAGCGTGCAGGAGTAAAACCCGGTGTTAGGTGGGGTTAACGGGTTATTCCTGGTTTGGACTAATGGTTGGATCCACTAGGTCTAGAGTTCGTTTGTGAGCCTATAAAGGGGAGAGGAGGCAAGAGTTAGTTGAGGCTTGAGGCAGACCGTGAGTAGATCTGGTGGTGGCTGGCTAGATGTCCCTTCATGTGTGTTAGGTTAGAGAGTGGGTGTCGACTCTAGGGTTAGAGCTTGGTCCTCCCAAGGGGAGTGGCTGTGAAACCAATCATTAGAGTAATACATCAAGTTTCCATATATTGCATGTGTTGTTTTCATCTGATTGAGTTGGCTTCAATCTGGTTCTTTCTTGTTCTTCTATTCTTTGGTTGTTTCTTTCCTTTCTCAATCTGAGAAAAAGTGCTTGCTTGTCTTGTTAATGATTTGACTTGCTGGGTGCTAGGGAATCATTCTCAATGCCATCTTGGCTATTCTATTCTACGGGCATGGTCTGATTGTCCTTTTGATTTCTTAGTTTCGGTTCTTGTGTGCGCTCGGTGAAATCTCATAAAGCTCTCAATTTGGTTGCATAGTTTTCAATTAAAGATTAGAGCAACCTCTTGAGACCATAATCTTGCTGGGTACAAAGTTTTTATGGCCAGTTGACCTTTGAATCAAAAGTTATGCGAAGTTTGGATCTTGCGATCGTGCGCTCTCTGTTCTTCCTTTGTAGTTACGACCACCTCCAGATTCGACCACAGTTAAGACTCCGACCGTATTGCTTTTAGTTTCAACCACGTTCAGACCATTCGACCTCTTCTCGTTATTCTGTTGAGTTTGATTTAAAGAAGTCAGAAGTTAGTGAAATCTTGGTCTGGAATGTTGATCGGTTTTACGATCACGTTGGTTTCAACCACCGTCGAGTTCCAGGTTGAAGCGTGTTGTTTATGACAATGTAGTAACTTCCGAATGCTGCTAGTTCTTTTGTTTTTAGTTTTGAAATAGTCATGCTGTTCACTACATGAAATCTTGATCGCCTTTACGATCACATTGGTTTGGACCACGGTCGAGTTTTTGATCACTTTGCACTGTCTTCGACCACATTCAAATCTTTTGATTACTTCGCATTCTATTGTTGAATCTGAACTAAAGCAGTCGGTAATCGGTGTACTCTCTGGAACGTTGATTAGCTTTATGACTACATTGATTTCGACCACGGTCAAGTTCGAGGTGGCATCGCAATGGTATCAAGAGCATTCATTCTTTCGACCGCTTCACTTTTTCCTAGCACATGGAGTTCCGATCACTCATAGATCCTTGCTTTCTCTAGTTGGTTTTTGAGCTGAATCAATCACGCTAACTGCAGATCATTCGTTGGCCTTCGACCACATTGGTTGTTCGACCACCTGTTGGTTTACGACCACGTTGGTTATAACTACGTTGATCTTTTGGTTGCAGACTTGTTCTGACCACGTCGATTGTTCAACCAGCTATTGGTTTACGACCACATTGGTTACGACCACGTTGATCTTTTGAGTTGTAGTCTGGTTTCGACCACGTTGGTTGTTCGACCATCTCATTGGCTTACGACCACATTGGTTACAACCACGTTGCCGACTAGTTTCGACCACGTTGGTTGTTCGACCACTTGATGGCATACGACCACATTGGTTATGACCACGGTGCCAACTGGTTACGACAACGTTGATTGTTTGACCATTGGTTGGCATTTGATCACGTTGTCTACGACTACATCAGTTTCGACTGCAACCATTTTCGATCACGTTGTTTCTGGTTTCGTTGGTTATCAACTATAGTCACTTTAGTTGGGTAGTCGATTTCTGACCACGTTGTACTTCCGTCTGGTAGTCAGATTCATGACCACTCTGTCAGCTCATGACCACGTTGTTGAATCTTATGACCACGTTGTAAGTTTTCGACCACGTTGCTAGTCTTGACCACAGTCAGTTTTCTGTTGTGCTCTCTCTATTGCTTTGGCTTTTCAAGTGTGTTTTCAACCCTACTCTTCATAGCTCAGTAGCTATAGGAAAAAAGGGTTAAGTGAATACTTAGGGAGAATTTGAAGGCACCATTCACCCCCTCTATTGCTTGTCTGGTCCTACATTGTATCGTTTCTATGTTTATGAACTTTTAAAAAGTATGCTATTTTGTCCCTTAAATAAACTATCATTTATATTGTTTGTCAAGTATGTGACTTGTTCGTCAAACTCTATATTTGTGTTTACAATGTTATTCTAAACATCGCTGATCGTATAACATTATGTCAAACAATTATGATTTATGGATCAACACATGTATTAATTGATGATCATGTTTCACAGATCATGGATATGGATATTTGCTATTAATCAATAATGTGGACATACGTCGGAGAATATAGTGTTGGATTGGCCCACCTTGAACAACTGCGGGAACTATTATATTCTTAAGTGTCACCAGTTGGGCATACATAGTGTATGTGAGATCATTAGACATGAGTTCATCAAGGCTTCCGATATATGTAATAGTTTACTTCGGGTTTGCCAAACACTACTCCATAAATGGTTAGTCATAAAGGTAGCTTTTGGGTTACTATAAAACATGCAGAGGAATATGAGTGATCAAGATGGAATTTGCCACTCATCTTTAACAAGGGAGATATCTCTAGTCCCTCGATGTGATTGGATTAGGGAAGTGCATAGCCATGCTGAATACAGTTGAGGTGTCAACTACAAATAAGTAATCCACTAAAATCGAGTGAAGGATCAAGCTATCATAGGATGACACGTATCTCACCTTAAATTCGATCTGGTATCATGAGGCAAAGAGATCAATGCATGAGCACTATACAGTTTCATTCAATATGATCTTTATGTGCATTCGGGGGTCACTATGTTATACTAGGGACCACTACTGACTTATGGATTGAAAGGTGTGCTTGGGTGATAGCCAAGTACACATAAACCTACAGGGTCGCACACCTAATATGCTAGAACAGACCAGTTTAGATATGATCTGTTTGAATGGGATTTGTACCTTAATGGGCCCCTAGCATATGGTTCTACTAAAAGGGCTCTTTATATGGGGAGGCATGGGGCTTTGGAAAGTATGTCGCATCGCCATTGAAATCCTAGCCATCTTCTTCTGAAGGCCTTACCGTGTGTGCTGGTGCTAGCACACCGGTGCACGACGTTCCACCCCTGGACGTGTGGATACCGTAGAGGCACTATTGCGATCAATGCTGTACTGATCGAGGACAATTTGCGACATGCGTGAGGAATGAGAGGGGCTACTAGAGGAGACGATTGGCAGCCAAGGACGTTGGACGATTGACTACTTCCACTATATTGACGTGCACGACGTTGGACTGGGCTGCATCAACTATTTTAGTCATATAGCTTCTTCATTTACGTGCTAAAAATTTTTTATTGCGCGCTAGTAACCTACTCATATCTCTACACTTCTATGCCGTAGGTTTTGTGTTCACCTATTCAGTTGCCTGTGGATTTGTGACATACAACGAGGCCCTTTTGTCTTACTTATCGTTTATTTCTGCTACAAGTATTTTTTTCTTCTTATCTATTTAGCTGATCGATCCCTTTGTGCAAAACTTGGTCATGTAGATCTATGTCAAACCTTCTAATATTATGTGCCACTTTGTATTAATTACTTGTGTACAGATGTAATACAACGATATACTTATATATATACTAGCTACTGATTATGGAATTAGCTCAATAATTATATAGGATTTAAAATTGAATTTTCAGGTCTGACACGCATCTCGCTAGTGGATGGAAAGAAGAGAAAAGCTAAGTAACATGGCGCCCAACCTTTCCAGAACAAACAAAAGATTCCAGCAACTTTTCGGTAGCATTTCGTTGGCCTTAAAGCACCGCTCACCTTTTTTATTCCACTTATCCCGTTGATGCTTTTCTTAGCTCTTAAGCACCACTCGTCTTTTTATTTCTTTCCTCACTATCTCGTACTGGCCGTAGCCTGTCTACTGTGGCTTATGGCTCGATTGAAGCTGAAAAATAGTTATGGTTAAAATTATATTATATCTGATTGAAATTATATCGTAACTGAAGGTAACTTATTTGGCATAATTAAATTTAAAATTTTTTAAAAAATAGAAAAAATATGTTAACTCATCATGGAATGAATACCAGAAAAAAAGAACTGATAAAAAGCTTAAAAAGTCAAAAGTTTAGAAAAAACAAAATTTATGAATAGAGAAAAATAAATAAGAAGCTAGAAGTTCAAACCGAAATAAGCGGAGCGTAAACCGGCTGTGCTTTTTATCTTTTATCCACGATGGGTTCTGCTTTTCTCCGGGGATTTCTCCGGGGAATACGACCAGCACTCATCTCCAGCTTTCAGTGGTCATATCATCTCTGTTTCTTCCCGGCCTTCCCTCACTATCTTCTCTGCCATTATTGATTGCGCGGTTGCGCCCCTGAGAAGCACAGACTACTCCACATATAGCGAAGAGACCTAGACTACTCATGTCGAAGACAGCCATGTCATCCGTCGGCGACGGCAGGCCGTCGTGCTCTGCCTCGACCATCGTGTCCAGCACGGCGAGTGGGTATCACCTGCTCAAGATAGACGGTTACTCGTGCACCAAGGACGTCCCCAACGGTGATTGCATCAAGTCTCGCTCGTTCAGCATTGGCGGTGGTACTTGGCATATCGAGTACTACCCTAACGGCATCCTCTCAGAGGACGCCGACCACATATCCCTTTTACTTTGTCTTGAGGACGATGTCGCCGATGCCGTGAAGGCACAGTTCAAGTTTAGTTTACTCGACCAGGCCGGGAAGCCAGTGCCATCCCACTCTCACAATAGCGAGGTACGTGGCTTCCCTAAGGAGGGTTGGGGGTATCAACAGTTAATCAAGAGGGAGGCCCTGGAAGAATCTGGGCATCTCAAGGACGATGGCTTCACAGTCAGGTGTGATGTCACGGTCATCAATGAGTTCCACACAGAGGATGCCAAGGCTGCTACTCCATTCGTGTTGGTGCCACCATCAGACCTACAGCAACACCTCGACGGCCTCCTCTCAGCCGGAGAGGGCGCAGACGTAACGTTCAACGTTGGCGGCGAGACGATCGCCGCGCACCGCTGCTTGCTTGCAGCCCGGTCTCCGGTCTTCAAGGCTGAACTCTTCGGTGCCATGAAAGAGAGCACCACCACAAATGCCATTCGGATAGATGACATGGAAGCGCAAGTGTTCAAGGCTTTGCTCTATTTCATATACACAGATTCATTGTATGAAATGACAGAAGAAGATGTCTCCTTCCAGCATTTGCTTGTCGCGGCGGATAGATATAACCTCCCAAGGCTAAAGTTGATATGCGAAAATAAGTTGTGCGAGTACATAGACGTGAACAGCGCGGCGACCATCCTAGCTTTGGCTGAGCAGCACCATTGCCGTGGGCTAAAGGAGGCGTGCATGGAATTCCTCTCCTCTCCTACAAATCTAAAAGCTGTCATGGCAACCGATGGCTTCGAGCATCTAGCTACAAGCTGCGTCTCTCTTGTGAAGGAATTAATTGCTAAGCTAATAACGACGGTACGTTGTTAGATTGAGCTCGTGTTTCAGTTATTTCTAGTTTCTATTTTCTTGTCAAAGGCAAAATGATGACCTTGTTGTCATCAAGTTGTTATGTAAAAGCTTAATTGCACAATTTATTGGTCCCTCTGCTTGAGGTACCAGTGTGCTTCCTCTGTTTTTCTTTTTCTTTTTACTTAAGAAGAAAGAGAGTTAAAGGTACAGGCGACCAGCTAAGGGAGGCTGGTTTAATCCGCAAAAACGCAACCTGGACTGTCGGGCCCGAGGAGAAGGAAAAAAGAATTTAATGGTCGTGGAAAGCTCTCTTTCGTTGAGCTACGTCCTCCTTGGTTTTGTTTGCCACTTCTTGCGCCGAGGCCGTTTTGTTTTTCATTGGCCGCCGTCATCTCACCCATCCGCAGTTGCTGCTGCCACTGCAGCTTCTGTTGGTCACGTCACTCCTCGTGCGTCCAATGCCCTCGATTGATGCATGAGTATGTGAGTTACGTACCGCGAAGTGATGGCGGTGGACCTGGTTTATATGATATTGTTGGGTAAAAATGTGGCTTTTGCATGTTATATACATAGCTTCGGTTCTTTCCATGTTTGTACTAGTGTTATACACTGAGATTTCTAGGAAGCTAATATGTGGCATGTGAGAGGCTAGCTATACCTACCGGCCAAGACGTTTTCTTTAGGGAAAATAGTAGGAGACTCCCACTGTGCTATAATAGATAGATAATAATGTACAAGAGAGGAGTGGGCAAGAAGGAGAGAAAGGGTAAAGAGAGATTAGATAGATCGAATCCAAATACAAAGCAAATCACGAGAATCTGGTTTGACTCTATTCAAGAGAAGTAATGCCTCCATTCTATGTCTTGCCTTCCAGTCATTCAGACTAAGATACTACTGCTGAAAGATGTAGTCATTCTGAAGCTTCCAAATGTGACATGCAGCCATGATGAACTTCTCCATGAAGAATAGCCTCAAGTAGATTGATTTTGTGTTAAGCATCCTTGCTAGTATATCCATATCTGAAGCCCAGTGCACCCCAATCATATTCCAGCATTGCAGAGCAAAAGAACACTCAATGAAGAAGTGGGTAAGGGTCTCAACCCTCTGTACATCACAGAGCACACAAAAATTGTCACCGTCCGTATTGAAGTTCCTCTTCCTTAGCATGTCTTTTGTGTTAAGCCTTTCCATCATAAGGAGCCAAGGGAAAACCTTGAGCTTTGTCATACATCTGCACTTCCAAATAAGAGGGAAAGCCAGAGAGATGCTCAATTGGCTAAACTGGTGAGCATACAATTTTTGCGAGGAGTACAAGGAGTTTCCCCAGTGCATGTCCACTAGTCTGGAGTATGTTGCTTGAGCATGACTCCATTAGTGAAATTCAGCAATTGGGAGTATTCTTGATAAGCTTCCTTCGAAAGTGGCAACTAATAAAGAGTATGTGACTCCATTGAATTCATATAATTCTTGATCGAGATGTCCTGATTGAGGGCAAATGAGTATAGTCTCGGGTATTTTGTGCATAGTAGAAGTCCATCCTAGCAATCTTTCCAAAATACAATATCTTGTCCATTCCCAATCTTCCCCATTGCAATGCCACGGAACTACATGATGTTTTTCATTACATCTCTCCACCAGAAAGATCCACAAGTATTTGACGTGTGAGGCACTGTATTTGTGTAGTATTTGTGCCAAAGAAATTTAACCCATGGGGTATCACTTCTTTCATAGAACTTGTGTAGGTGTTTTAGGAGTAGGCCCCCATTGAGGACCCGAAGGTTCAAGACTCCGAGATGTTTTTTGTTCTTTGGCTTGCACACTTTATCCTATGAAGCCTGGAAATTGCAACGTGTCTGAAGATGTTTGGATCCTCTCCAAGGGGCAATGTCGCCGCGCTCTGTCAATATGATCTATCACCCTTTGGCATTCTTAGCATGCACATGTGATAAATTGGCTGAAGGGAAAGGACTACACTGATGATTGTTAGTCTTCCCCTCCTCTATAGGACAGAATGCTCATTGTGCTAGCTAGACGCTTCTCAACTCTATCCACCAAGGGGAGGAAATCCTTTACCTTTGGTCTTGTTGTTTCGACTGGGAGACCTAAATAGGTAAATGGCATAGTTCCAATTTTGCATACAAACACTCCTGCAAAGTTGGCCACTTTGTCAAGAGATACATGAATTGGAATCATGATTAATTTGTGAGGGTTGACTTTTAGTCCGGTGGAAATTGTGAAAGTCTGAGGCATGCCTCTTAAACAAAGAAGTTGTCTACAACAAGATAGGAGAATGATTAGGGTATCATCTGCATACTGAACAATTGGGAAGACCTCATTACCTAGAGGTGAAATCGGGTGCTTGAGAAGGTCTCTTCTTGCCGCCTCATTAATTATAGACTGTAGAAGGTTAGCCCCTAGTACAAACAAGAGTGGTGAGAGTGGGTCACCTTACCTCACTCCCCTTTTGCACTGAAAGGAGTTTCCAAGTATCCCATTAGTGAGAACAAAAGAGTGACTCGCGGAAACAATGCAGCCTATCCAAAAGATCCATTTGTCAGGATGGCCTTTTGCATTCATCACTGCCATGATGGTTGCATGTTCTATATTGTGTAAAAAGCCTTTTCGAAGTCCAACTTAAGTACTAATATTTCTTTTTTGCTCTGTAGACATTGGTGAATATATTCGAAGGCCCAAGCAAGACTGTACTATATAGTTCTTGTTTTTATGAAACCTTACTAGTTTATGTGAACTAGGTTGACGATTACCTTCTACAGTCTGTTTACCAAAATCTTTGTAAGAAGCTTTAAGACTGAATTGAGCAGAGAGATTGGTCTGTAATTATTCAGTGACTCATGGCTCGGCTTCTTTGGAATTAGAGTAATGAATGATCCATTGATGCTTGTGATGTTAACCGCCTCATTGAAGAAATCCTGACACAAGAAATAAAAGTAATGCCTAATTATATTCCAGCACTTACGAATGAATAGGCTATTAAATCCGTTTGGCCCTGGAGCTTTGTCTCACGGTAGCATGTTGACCATGTCATCCACCTCTTTTTGAGAACAATCAACGGCCAGGTCTTGTAGATGGTCATGAACTGGAGTTGGGTGAGTTCTTTTGGGCTGAGAATTATGGCTATAGTTTTTGAATTCTAACCTATTCATGAGAGGAAGTACATAAAGAGAAATAGTCGTATGTGATTTTGGTGGGTACAACTGAACTTGGTACACTTTGTACTATAATTTACCTATAGACCCTACCTTGAAAAATGCACTATTTAATGGCGAGCTACTGTAGAAATGGAAGTCAAAGCCTAAGCATAATCCCAAAGGAACTAAGCCATTAACTTACTTAGAGTGAAATGCATGGTGGGGTGAGTAGTTGTTCCCATTCTTTGCTTGAATGCATTCCAGATGGCCGCTGCCTTGTCTTCATGGGAGTGTATAGTAGTGCCATCATCCAGGGTTAGAAAGTGATCCAAGTTCCTTCTGTGATGCTTAGTTGCCCATGCATAGAAGAATTTGGTGTTTTCTCCTAGCTTTTCCCAACGGGAAGTGCAGCACTTCTGCCAATACATGTGCTGGTATTTCAGGAGCCTTAAGTAGTGCTTCTTTTTCCTTTCTTCAGTGAAAATGCACAGCTATTCTTCCAAATTATTCATGAAGAGAATTATTGTTTGACAATTCTGAATGTGTAGGGATAGCTGAGATATTGTTTTACTCCAGATTCTGAGGCCCCTATGTAGGTTTTTCAATCTCGCTATGATAATAGAAGACTATTTGATTGCTGCACTGGCAAGTTCGAGTATAGGTTGACTACATATGTAAATCCAGGGTGTTCCGCCCAGTAGGATTCAAATAGGAATATATTTGATTTTGGTATGACTGTGCCTATGTGCAATGCACAAGGAGCATGGTCCGAAGTATTTTTGGAGAGGAAATGGACCTTAGTATGCGGGAAGGAGATGGTTTATTTATTTTGTTGTGAAAAACCAATCTAATTGCTCCAATAGGTGATCCTCCTGCATGTTACTCCAAGTGTAAGACATACCCTTAAGTGATTACTGATGATGCTATTGAAGGTGAAGATGTCATTTAGGTTTCCTCCCAATTTATTTCTGCTCTGAACAGAGCGAATAAAGTTAAAATCTCACATAAAAATCCAGTTCTGTTGCATTGGGATATCTAGGTGAAAAAACCATTGAACAAATTCTGCCCATGTCTGCTATAACATCCTGTTTTTCAGAGTTATTTGAAGCTTTTTAAAATAAAAATCACCATTTGGATTTTTCTGGAATTAATACAAGCTTAAAATAAATTTTCAATAACTAAATCAATTTAATATGACAAAATTAAAAACTAACATGTGCTGGAAATATTTTATTTGGGTTCTTGGTGCTTCAGGGATTTTTCTGTGATCTTTTGGATTTATTTGCTATTTTTTGAAGCTCAAATGAATTTAGCTAAATTTTTGAAAATTATAAAAAACCTAGGAAATCAATTTCCCTTCGGCCATTAACCTCAGCCACCAGATCCATGTCTAGCCACGTGTTGGCCATCCAAGCCATGGCCACTTTCAACTGCCAGATCTAGTAACGGACATGTGTCAAGCATCTAGGGCTGTGCGACACTATTCATCTATGCCATCTCATCTCAGCCATCTGATCATCCAAGCCACAACATGTCACACCTCTGATGGTTGGGCTATTGTTCATCTTCTTCCCACCACCGCTCTCCGTCTTTGATCAGGACTCCTCGGAGTTTGTGCCTGAGCCGACTCGTACCGCCGTCTCTGAGTGGGACACCTCGATGTCTATGCCTTTATAAGTGCGTCGTTCCCTCATGTTTTGCACCTCGTAGCCATCCTCGTTGAGCCACCGCCATGCGCCACCATCGAGTTCTTTGCCGATCTCGCCGTCGTTGCCACTGACTATAGCTCCGATCGCAGTTTGCCTCCTCGTCAGTGTGCCATTTGCTGTAGTTCACTAAGCCACCCTTGCCGCTAGTGAGTCCACCACCGAGCCCTATCCTACCTCCCCCTCTTATGTCTCCGCCTATTGAGCCCCTATCCAGCCACCGTCCAACCCTGAATCGCCTCGCTTCGCGCCCGCTCGGCCGCCGAAGCACCGCCCAGTCCGTGCACTGCTCACGTCAACCAGCTAACGTCACCCCGCACCCACGCCTCGTGTTGCTTTAGCTTCTGTGTAGACCTAGTCCACCACGCACTGTGCTACTGACAGCGGGGGCTCGCACGTCAGATCCACTGTTCCGTAGACTTGTGGACCGAGCCACGGCACTACCACGTTAGCCCTAGACGTCTGTGCATACTAGATTGCATTCTTTGTTACAAATGACTTGCAAAGTACCAATGTACTCCTGGCTTTATGCCTACTATTGCTCAGTTGAAGAAGGAGAACCATATCAGCAGGAGGTACCTAAGGGAGAATACTTTGATGACTTCATGAATTAGGACTTCGCTTTCCAGACAATTGCCTATGGCATGTCGAATGGCTACTATGCTTATTTTTGTGTTTTCCGCTGCTAGTTTCTTAAGCCCTTCAGGCTATTATTTGTAAGCTTGGCCATAAGGTCACAACTCTAATAATTAATAATATTTGAGCCTTTTCCTTTATTAATCATGTATATGATTGATATTTCATCTATGTGTACATGTGTGCACTAGCGTGATCCTGAACTAGTATGGTATACACATAGAGTCCCCTATGTTGCTCTAGGAGGGAGACTTAACGAATCCAGTGACACGCTGTGACACAGGACGCGATTTTCAGTACCTGTTACAACACAACAATCCTATATCACACTTTATTATAATGCCTCTAGAATTGACAATACCCATGTATATAATTCTATATATTTTGCAGTGCCACCAGCAGCTACAGGGCAACGTATGTGGATTCTACGTTTGCCACCATATGAAGGAAATCACGGACACTACGATGAATGATCCAGAGGTTTGTCAACCTTCCAATAATTATTATTTTCTGATTATATATATGTATATATACACACACACATGCTAATTAATGACTTAACATTGCTCCTAGCGACAGCGGGTGGACTTCAATGAAAGTACATATGATCTCGACAAACTCATCGAAATTCGTAGAAGCCTCTCCCAATTCTTGCTAGCAAAGGTCATAAACAAGACTAGAGAGTTCCACCCCAGCTATGGTGATAATTAGATGTTGAAACATTGGATTCAATTGTACAAATCACTCAATTGTGCTTAATCAAATAATTCATTCAATTTAATTTATTTGTGAGATCTGTGTAATGATTATTGTGCTATATATATATATATATATATATATATATATATATATATATATATATATATATATATATATATATATATATATATATATATATATATATATATATATCTCTGTGTGTGTGTGTCTGTGATCTACTGGTGTTGTTTCATTCATCTATGTGATTTATGTAATGATTGTCCTATACTATATACGTGAACTTGCTTGTTTTCAGAGGGCATGGCTAGCATATCTTGAGGATAGCCAAAAAAGGGCAAATAAAATTGCTGTTGAAATAGTTATCACAGACGGTTTGGTGTTCCAAACCATCTGTGATATATATCCCAGATGGTTTCAAACACTGAACCGTCTGAGATATGAATGATATCATAGACGGTTTTTGTTATTAACCGTCTGTGATATGGTGTATATTATAGACAGTTCGGAACACCGAACCGTCTGTGATATGAACCACATCATAGATGGTTAATAACAAAAACCGTTCGTGATAGTCGAATATCACAGACGGTTTTTTATAAAAACCGTCTGTGATAGTCGAGTATCATAGACGGTTTTTCTAAAAATCGATTATATTATAAGTTATCACAAACAGCATGGGAGCCATCTGTGATAACCACCTATTATCACTGACACATAAACACAGACGGTTTAGGAACCATCTGTGATGACGGTTCTGAACCGTCTGTGATAACACTGTCTGTAGTAGTGATTGCTCTAGGTGTAGGAGGTAGGCCCCCAAAGTGCGTAGGCCTGTATACTTTATTTCAATTGACCTTGCACTTACCACCTATTAACTACTCTGACCTATCCCAAAGGAACTGTTGTCAGACCCTAGAGCAACAACTCCTGGATCCTCTGTGTAAATCGCACTAGTCTAGTATCAGCTAGTGCACACAGTGGACAACAAAGATAAATATCAATAATAATGACATTTATTGATTACCTAAATATGGGCCTGATAGCCAAAATTTACATCTACAGCCCATAGGCTAATTTTAAATAATAGCAATGGAAGAAAACATCGAAGCGGAAGAAGCCCACTAAGCCTGCCGACAGGCAAACGACAGTAAGACACGGCCTACTCATCCTAATCCTCATAGTCGAAATAGTCCTCCTCTGAGATGAGATAGCAAGGGTGAGAACAAAGTTGTACTCCACAAGTTACATGAAAAATACAACAATAATGCAAGGCCGACAAGTGAAGGCATATAGAGTTAATTGAGTGTAAACCAAAATTTAAAGAAATATAGTAAATATATTGGAAAGTACTAAATTTAATGTAGTAAATAAAAATAGTAACTTAAGCAAAATAATATCGTTGGTGCAGGTACCAACCTGACACTAACCTAACTACGGGCATCCCACCCGGACTATCATTCCAAAAAATCTTATATGGATTCCATTCATCAATAAGCCTTTGATAAACCATTTTGAAAAATAAAGTATAATCCATGAAAAAACTTTACTCGGCATGCCCATGACCATAGGCACAGCTATCTAGGTTAGTTTATACACTTTGTAGAGGTGGTACAACTTTACCCACAAGACATGATCAACTCATATGGCCACACGATTAGCACAATTCCTTGGGTGTGCAGCGGAGCGATCATGACAAGGTCTTTACAATGCAAAACCACCAACCTGACAACGCATCCACTAAGGTTTCACCCCAATAAAGAATCCACCAGATCGGGGCACCTTCTTGTGCCATGTGAGGCTTCTCATGGCTTACGCCACGCTCACATTCAATGTAGCAAGACTCAGATTGGGGCCGCAAATTAGACAGTCAGGACTGTCACATACCAGTCTTTTGGTAGTATGATAGGTCTTTATAGCAGTAGTTCATAGACTGGTTCTTAATTGACTTAGGCACTTTTCATATACCCCTTGTGCCAGGCATCAATATTGTGTCACCGAACAACATGTGCCAGTAAGCACGCACCACCTAACCATTTGCCTAAGTCTAAATCAAGTTTTATATTTTATTTAAGTCAAGAATAGTATTTAAAAGTTCATCATTTTATATGAAAAATATTATTCCAAGCCTAAAATTATTTCTAAGCATGTCTAAGCATTTTCTACAAAACTCCCTTGCCCATACTAGTGTACTAACTAGAGTTGTATTCTAGAGTGACAAGGTATCTAGGAAACAATATCAACAGGGTATTAACAAGTAGGCAGTAACTAGGTTTAAAACTAAATTGAAATGCGTTGAATAAAAATGTGCATGTAGAATAATTTAAAATAACATAATTTTATTTTTTAATCTAGGATCAACATGATCAAGGTGTGTAACTTGCCTTGCTCCGCTGACTAGTGCGAATCGTCAAAGTAGAATTCTTCTGAATTGTCGTAGTGTACACATGAAAATAACCACCAAACTCAAATAAAATTCAAATAAATTTAAATAAACTCCAAAAATTAAAAATTAAAAAAAATGGATAGATTGGAATTTTTGATGAATTTAAAATTTTGAATGGGTCCAATCGGAGTTAAGATGAAGGAGAACGAGCTCTTGGAAGTTTGAAATCAAAAGAAAAAGAATAAACAGAATTTCTTAAATTATTTTTCTACAGAAAAAGTTATTTATGATGTTAGCAAAGGAATTTAGGATTTCAGCTCTAAAGGAAATTCAGATTATGGCATCATGCTGACGTTAGCCCTAGGTTTGACTTTTTGGGCTTGAGGCTGACATGTGGGCCCGATCTATCATGGACTGAATCCACGAGCTGAGGTGGCAAGGGGAATGGCTTGGCACCTATGTGCCAGATGACTTGGCTTATTTTGCTAACGTGGCCTTAGGTGGCAGACACGTGGCACAGGTGGGTCACGGTGCTAATGTGGCAGGCCACATGGCACGGAAGGTGGCCTGGTGATGATGTAGCTTGCAACATGGTAGCTGATTTGGCCAAAATGCTGGCATGGCAAGACACATGGCTGCCACATGGGTTTGAGGAGTTGACTCGACTGCTGACGGCACTTGATGTGCTGGTGTGGCAGTCTGTTGCTAAGGTGGCATGACCGGTGGCGCCTCATGGTGGCCACATCGCCCTGGCATGCCGACGAGGTTCATCGACCCATGGCGCATGGAGACCAAGGGCACTAGTGGTGCACCAATGCACGGCGACTGCTAGTGATCGGTGCAAACATGAGAGAGAAGAGAGGGCATGTGGTCTCACCTGGACATGAAGCCCGATGATGACCGGAGTTGTCTGTGACGAGGAAAGGCGATGGTGTAAGCCTGGGTGCTGGTGTGACGGCACTCCAGTGGTGGGAAGGCATAACGAAGAGGCAGAGAGGGCCTCAGCGATGCTTGCACAACAGACGGAGGGGCTTAAGGCAGCTTGGGTGGGTGCCAATTCCTCACCAGAGAGGAGGCTGAAGCTCGAGTGAAGGAGTGAACGATGCAGGAGCTCTCTGAGCTCGGGAGGGTGAGAGGAGGCAAGGGGGAGGTTGTGTGAGGAGGTGCAATGCTTGGGGAGGCATGTTTATAGGGTGTCAGAGGGGCATGGCTCTACAATTTGTTGCCGAAGATCTTGGGCGATGGCAGTGATTGCGAAGGATTTAACGAAGGGTAGTGCAAAGAGGGGATTCGAGGGGAAGAAGCATGGGTCGCACAGGGGAATAAAAGGTGAAGATGGAAGGGAATCCCGATGAGGCATTGGGTGGTGAAGATGGTAGTGGAGATGGCGGTGCGATGGTTGCGAAGAGCGAGGAAGAGAAGAAGGGGGCGGGGAGGAAGATGGTCCGGATGGGTGCCATGTGGAGGAGGGAAGGGGATCCAACCGTCCGAGAGAGAGGGCAGATGCAGGTGAAGGCATGGCAGGATTTAATCCTGGCCGCCACGTGATGGCCAAGGGGAGGGAGGGGGTTTTGAATTCTTTTTAAATTTTTAGAAAATGCCAAAAAAAATCAAAAAGCCTAAAACAATAGCAAATAAATTCCAAAATTCTAGAAAAATTCATAAAATTTTTGAAAGCATTTTGGACTTTAGGAAAAATATTTATATCTTAATTTGGTCTTTAATTTTTATATTAAAAATGCTTTGTAATCTTAAAATTGATTTTAAATTCTAGAAAATCATAGAAAATCTAGATAAACGTCAAATAGTTCAAATAATTAATTTGAATTAGGATTTTATAGAAATTCAAAATATCCTTTATTTAATAGTATTTTATGTTTTTACTTAAATTACTTTTCAAAAGAAAAGCCTTTTTAAAAGTTGAAAATTAGGGCACATAAAACTTCAAAATCCCAGCAACCAAATCAATTGTTTTTATGTTAAATTAATTAATTTAATTTTTTGCACTAATAATTTGAAATAAACTGTTGGGCTGTTGCAACTGTCTCGTCCATCTGTTTAGGAGTTGAGCACACTTTTTGGTCCTCTGACGACCATGAAAAAGTATGTCAATTGGGCAGTTAGCATGGGTTTTGCCAAGATTTTTCTACCCGCAAGTGTGAGCAGTCTACCATGCTGTCCTACCAACTGACTCGCATACTTGTCTTCTAGCCTTTAGAAATCCGCTCGCTGCAGTCTTTGCAGTGCAAACGGTAGGCCAAGATAATAAAAAGGAAAGGATGCATGTGTGGCTGGTAGGTCATGCAAAGCGCCTTGCAGGTCAATCCCTTCACAGCGTATCAATGCCACTTGACTTTTCTATAGGTTCGTTTGCAAAACTGTTGTGTCCCCAAATTTGTTTAGAATGTGGATCAGCGTGCAAACATCTTCCTGTTTAGGTTGTAGGAAAATGGCTGCATCATCCACATACAAGGAGGCTCATAAGTTGGCTAGCCAGCCCCCAGGGGTTGAAGGAGACCATGATCCATCATTATGCTGAGAATCTTTTGTAGGGGGTCTATTGATATAACAAAGAGGAAGGGGGATAGTGGGTCTCCCTATCACAACCCTTTGTGGTGTTGTATTGCATCCCCAGGGACACCATTAAGGACTCTAAAGGTGGCTGTGAAGAGGAGACATGAGACGTAGTCTATCCGCCGTGTAGGTAACACCCTTTTTTGAAGCTGGTACTCCCAACGGACGGAGTCGAACGCCCTCGCAATGTTGAGATTGAGAAGAAAAGACGGTGTTCTATTTTGATGGAATCTTCTGGCAAGGTTGTTGACATATAGGAATCTTCTTTAGATGAAGGTGCTTTGGCTTTGGGAGACTAGCTCATTCATGAAGGGTGCTAGCTACAAGGCCATGGTTTTGGCAATGCTCTTGGAGATGTTGTGAATGAGGCTGATTGGTCTGAAGTCCCCCGTAGATTGGGCTCCATCCTTTGTGCTTACTAGGATCAGGTTTGCCATGTTTGTTCATTGGAAGTTATTTGTTCACATGTTAGAAACCGTGTAGGGCAGCCAAGAGGTCCCCCATTTATGGTGTCCCAATATGCATGATAGAAATTTCCATTAAAGCCGTCTGGCCCTGATGCCTTATCCGTCGGTAGGCCCATAATCGCCGTATGGACCTCTTGTTCAGTTAAAGGTGCAGCTAGGCTATCCAAGTTCAACCGTGATAGTTGAAGCATGTCAGGTGCAATGTGTCCTGTAGGTGAGAGAAGTGATCAAACAACATGCCCGTTTTATCATCATGTGAGGTGGCCTAGCCCTGGCCCATCTTGAGGCCTTGGATAAAATTCTTTCATCTCTGGGAGTTGACAGTTGACACTGATGTGGAAAATTTTTGTGTTGGTGTCTCTCTCTCGTAGCCAGTTAATTCTTGAGGCCTGTTTCTTGCGTGATTTTTCTATGACCGCCAAGCCCATCAATCACTTCTTTACATGACCTCAAAGCTCATTCACTTCCATTGTGAGTGCACAATTTTCTTGTGCAATATCAAGGCAGAGGATGATTTCTTGGGCCATACGCAGTTGGAGCCTGGCTTGCAGGAGTGTAGTATTGCTCCAAGCCTTTAGCCTCTTCATTGTGTTCACTAATTTGTTGCTGAATTTAAGGATAGGGTCTAGGCTAGGATTGGCTTCCATCCATGCATGTTGAACAACATCTTGGAAACATGGTATTCGGGTCTAGAAAATTTTGAAATGAAAGACTTTTGGCGGTCGCGAACTAGAACATTTGATAGAAGGGGCAGTGGTCTAAGAGGGATGTGGACAAGGCTTGTAATGCATGATTGGTTAAAGCAGTATTCCAAGCATTGCTACAGAAAAACCTATCGAGCTTAACAAGAGTGGGGTTCTCTCTTTCGTTGCTCCATATGAATTTGTGGTTTTGTAAGCAAATCTCTTTAGCTCACAACTGTTTACAGCATTTCAGAATTTGCCCATGAGACGCCGGTTGAGATTCATATTGTTTTTGTCGGTCACCTTGTAGATGAGTTTGAAATCACCTAGGAGCAGCCATCTGATGCCGTCCAATGGCCTCACCAGATGCAGTTTTGTTTCGAACCTTTCCTTGTCCCTATCTATGGATGGACCATATACCACCGTAAGTAGGAAAGGAGTGTCGCAGTCCTTTGTCGTTACCTTTACTGTAAGCCAAAAGTCATTGCGGCAGGGGTTGGAGATTCGGATGACATTGCTATTCAATAGGATTAGGATGCCCCCACGGGTGTCATCTCCTGGCAGGAAGGAAAAGTCATATAGTCTACCTCAACCGATGGAGTTGGCCTGGGCTTGGTCGACTGTGGACAGCTTTGTCTCTTGGAGGCATGCAATGTCGCAAGGGTTAGCACTGATCAATTGTTGGATGGTTGCACAACATGCAGGGGAGTTTAGGCCCCTCACATTGCAACAAAGGATGGTGAGGTTAGGTCCCGACATCGCATAGACACAGCTCTAACCATTTGGGTAATAGCGGAGGCGAGGAGTTTGGACCATGCAGCGATGACATTAGGAGCAACAATAGTGCCAACAAGAGGCAGTTGTCTCAGGTGCAGCAGAGTACATTGGCAGGAAGAAGACTACAAAGAGCAGAGAATAGTTCAGTGGTAGCATAACCAAAGTAGTACGCATGATAGCACAATGACTGGTGCAAAACACAGAGATAATAGCAACATTAGAAGCAAAAGCACATGTCGTTGTGACATCAAAAACAAAAGCTGAAGGCTTTATGCGAGTGAAGGTTGGCCTTTTAGGAACAAGTAGGCAGTCGGCTGCCCTACTGCACGGATGCCCATGCATCGTGACACTCCAGCTTTGTCGATTATGTTTTCCCATAAAGGCATCGTCGATCATGTTAGCTTGGTCTATGTTGAGGTGGAAGAGTATAGATAGGGCTTGTATGGCCACTGGTGGCAGAGGCCCATTGAACATGGCCATGTATTGACTGAGTGCCTGATCCATGATGGCTTGGTGCTCATCGAGTACTCCTAACCTATGGGTAAGACTTGTTGGGCGCGCCTCAAAACTAGAGTGTTACTCCATTTCGCTAGGCGTTAGTTAACTCCGGTGAGGTGTAACACCTAGGGTTCAGCCTCGTTTGGTCGACATCGCTGGTTGGGGTGCATGCAGGAGGGGCGACGTGGGCGACATGAAGATGTCGGCTAGCTGGTTATGTTTATCAACGCTGCTATCAAGAGAGTTGAAGGTGTCTTCACGAGCTTTGTTCGTGTCATCTAGACTATTTCCGATGCTGATGGCGACCGGTGGTGAAGGGCCAGCTCTCTCCACTGCAAGCTGGTTGGTGGTGGGCAGAATCTGGGGAACTGACAGGTAGCCAAAGTGAGTGACCTGCTGCCTTGGGGAGTTGGCAACATCTGGTGGAGTGCAGGTAGAGGCTGGGGCGTTTAGCACACTCGATGCTAGGTCCGTGGTTGATGTCGGTTGCTGAGTGAATAGAGTTGTTCCCTTTTGAGAGGAGGTAGCCGCGTCGGCAGCACTGCCCATCGGACAGAGTGGCTGTATCCGTGGCACTAGGGAAGCCACTGGCAATTGTTCTGCTGTGGAGTTGGCAACCACGAACTCCATGCCCATGGGCAGTGACATGGGGGTAGCATTGCTTGCTGGCGCAGCTGTGGCGCTTGGTGGCATGAGGTGGATCCTGTTGGCACAGTTGTGGCACTTGGTGACACAGAGGTGGATCCTACCAGCAGTATTGTAGAGTGTAGACTGAGAGAATGGTGAGGTGGCAACCGGGGGTACCACAGCCGTAGTAAGGTGGTACTGCTGGGTGCTGTAATCATGGAACTAGGCCACAAGCCTTGGGCCCTGGCGAGCGCTAAGGCTACCATTCCATCCACCAGCTTGGGAGGTGGGGTGTGGCGAGCTGGCGCGGTCGACAGGGCTCGAGGCAGCATCACGGTAGAGTGGTAGGAGTAGTATAGCGCTGGCATCCTTTACTGCTCACAGTTAAGCCTCAGTCTTGTGGAGCCATGCCCGGCGATTTCGTTGCTCATCCTCTTCAAATTGGCAGAGCTTGTTGTCGAGGAGCTCAGACAGCTCTTGGCGTAGGAGCGCCATGTGGAAGGCAAAGAGTATCTGCAGGGTGGCGCCCATGAAGTCCTTGCGCACCTTGTCGGCAGGTGGCTGCTGGTTGCTGGCGTCCCGATCTTGAACAGAGTCGAAGATG
The DNA here is from genome assembly GCA_017311315.1 of Dendrocalamus latiflorus. NCBI lineage: Eukaryota > Viridiplantae > Streptophyta > Magnoliopsida > Poales > Poaceae > Dendrocalamus > Dendrocalamus latiflorus. The sequence goes on from CM029628.1 coordinate 22,710,517, forward strand.
ACATGACCCACTGGTGCAAAATTGTGGCATCGTCGGTCTCCTTCGGTGGTGTGACGCGGCCATGAGGATCTATCGCGTTGGTGCTCCAGAGCGTGTGACTTTCCACACTGGTCAGCTTGGTGGGTGGAGGCTCTCCACTGACCGACCTGGTCGTGCTTGTGCTAGTGACAGTGGTCATCATCGTCACTGTCATGTCACCTGTTGCGGTACTTGTCAACATCATGGCATGTTTCACAGGTCAGCTTCCTAGACATGTTGCGGCGGTAGATGCCTGTGGCATCCCTGTCCTCCCATGCGGTGTTGCTGCTTTGATGGTGGCTATTCTGGCCCTCCACCACCTCCAGTGTGCCATCAACAAAACCCAGGCGCCATGACAGGCCATGCTTGGCCAGCTTAAAAGGCACATAGTTGGCAGTGCCGAAGTCCGCGTCAAGAGGGGCAACCGAGAAGTCTTCAATGAAATCCAGGTACAAGAGTACCCGGAAGGTAAGCCCCTTCTTGCAGCGGCCAGAGTGAGCCTGTTCTGAGTGTAGACTTGACGAACAAGCATCAAGACAGCCATCAGTGAAGGTGAGCCAGGTTACCTTAGGTATGGATATGGGATTTACCATCCATGCCCATAGGTCAAGCGTGCGTGCATCTTCTTGCTAAAGCTATTTCTCGTTGACACTCTCCAACAAACACTTGCTACCAATAACTCTGCTGGCGACCTCCTGGTTCTATGCGTGCAGTGAATGCCCTCTAGGCATAACCGCACATGAACCTCAAAGATGCCCCAAAGGCACGGCGGAGTGGCTTCCAAGGCTTCACATGGAGCTCCAGGTCATGGAAGTTGAACTTGTGGAGGCTGACGACATCGTCCCTATGGTGCTTGTGCTCAAAGTTGATGAGGAAGTTCTCGGAGTAGTGATGGTGCTCTGAGAAGTGTGAGGACCGCAAGTTGAACCACCTCCTTAAGGCCTCAGCAATGGTTCGGAGCTCTGTTTCAGGCCCTTGTTTTGCCCAGCCAGACAACAGCTGAGTAGGTTTCTCTCTTTTGTAGCACTCTCTGTAGCTCCCTACTGGAGGGTATAATGCAGGCATCCTCGGCTAGATGAGTGGCCGCATCACCCAAGTTGGTGTTGGCCATGCTTGTGGTGGCCAGCACTCGCTAGGGTGAGGTAGAGGTGCTAGGGAGCAGCTGGGCAACGGCACTCTCTCGCTTTGTGGCTAGAGCCACCACTACGAAAAGGGTCATCACAGACGGTTCAGAACTGTCATTACAGATAGTTTTTTGAACCGCCTATATTTATGTGTTGGTGATAATCGGAGGTTATCACAGATGGTTTGTGAGCCGTCTGTGATAAAGACAACACAGACGGTTTGTAACTAGAACCGTCTGTGAAGAAAACTATTACAGATGGCTCGAACCGTCTGTGATACTCCCATATCATAGACGGTTCTAGTTACCAACCGTCTGTGATTGGCGAGTATCACAGATGGTTGGTATATAGAACCATCTGTGATAGTCCTTCATGGACGGTTTATAGAACAAACCATCTATAATAATTCATTCTATACCTATGCCCTTTAAAAACAAGCAAATACAGTGGGAAACACAACAATACATTCCATTTCTATTATGATTAGAATTCACCATTACAACATAACAAGATAATGAACCTAACTCTTTAACACGGCAAGAATATATAAAAAGTAGAGATCCTAACAGACAGTACAAGCTGGATGCATCGAATGGTGGCCGGATATCACTGGCAATGGAGAGGAGGCGGTAACGCCACCTTTATTGCACGACGGTGAGACTACACAAGACGCTCTTATGACACTTACGACAAGAGTGTGTTGCGCAGTCGAGTGTGTTGCGCAGTCGACTGTGGTGTCACAACGGAGGCGCTAGCTCACGGCGGTAGTTGGCGTCATCGAGGAACAAACTGGATGCATTGGATGGTGGCTGGATATCACTGGCAATAGAAAGGCGGCGGTAGCGCCACTTTTGTGGCACGACGGTGAGACTGTAAAAGACACTCTTACAGCATTTACGACAAGTGTGTTGTGCAGTCGACCGTGGTGTCACAACGGATGCGCTAGCTCACGGCGGTAGTCGGCGTCATCGAGGAACAAGCTGGATGCACGGATGGCAGCCGAATATCACCGGCAATGGAGAGGTGGCGGTAGCGCCACTTTTGTGGCACGACGGTGACACTGGATAAGACATTCTTACGACACTTACGACAAGAGTGTGCTATGCAGTCAACCATGGTGTCACAACGGAGGCGCTAGTCCACGATGGTAGTCGGTGTCGTTGAAGGAAGGAAGCTATATAGTGGATGAACTCACGCGTGACTACCAGTGGAAAGGTAGATGGGGAGTGTTTAATAAGGGTCGAGCAGTGGGAAGGTAGATGGGGAGTAATTAATAAGGGCCGAGTGGTGGGAAGAACCGGTGTCTGCCATATAATGTGGAGAGAATGGACGGGTGAGATCGAAATCCTGGGGGATATGCCACGGATCTGTGATATGTCATTATCAGAAACGGTTTGTTATACGAACCATATGTAATAATGTACTTATCAGAGACGGTTTGTTATACGAACCATCTGTGATAGTTTCACTGACGGTTCTAATTAAAAACCATCTGTGATAATGCATATATCATAGACGACTTTTAATCCTAACTTTCTGTGATAGTTTCAGTTATCAACCGTTTGTAATAGTCAAAACACAAACACTCCATATGAACCATCTGTGATAAGACATTCAGCATAACTTGTTTTGTAGTAGTGAGCGCAGGCAGCGAAGGCACCTCGATGGGTCTCTACAGCTCTATGATCGTGGATGAGACAGTTGAAACACCTTTCTTTTGTTCGCTCGGGGAACCGGCGGTGGTTGTGAGTCGGAGCAGCGTTGGGAGTCCTTTTGGGACGGCTGCTGTCTTCCTGTGGCCTTGACGCAACCAGTACTTGTGCTTAATTAGCTTCCACTGCGATTGAGCTTGCAAGGAGTTGTTGGGGGATTGAATGCTTCCTCCTGACTGATGGAGCGACAGATGGCTTTGAGTCATCCTGTTGGGACTCCGGAAAGGGCGTGCGCCGTTGGGAGCGAGAGAGAGCAGGCTGCTTGAATTCCATCTGTCTGGAGGAGTTGGGAAGGAGCAATTACCACCGATCTGAGTCGTCGTGTGGAGTGGCGGTCTCCTGCAAAAGTCACTCTGCGGTCTGAGTGCCTGACCCTGAGCGGTCAACTTCCTGTACAACCAACTGATGCTTGAATCAATCTTATATAGAAAAAATATGCATACCTAATATGACATCTGGACTAGAGACTAGAGAGTTTCATTTGTGAATTCAGTAATTCTTGCAGAATCTGTAGCTCTAGCCCCAGAAACTAATCCTTGGGCCTCTGGTAATGCATTGACGCTACTTGTTGATGGCGGATTTGATTTCTTTGCACTCACGCTATCAGTTGTATTTCCAGAAGCCTGCCCTTCTCCCTGAACGAGTTTCATCAGTTACAATCTTTCTTTTATATATAAATGGGAGTGCTACGTTCAGGAATTGAGTGGGCCGGAGTGTTTCGTTCCTTGTCAACTGGATACAAATTGCAGAAGTAACTTGGAAGAATTGGAGGAACTGAGGATAATTTGGGGTGGGATTTAAGGGAAGATGAAGGACCATGTGAGATGGTCCAGATTAATGTTGTAATGAACCATTACTATGTTTGTAGAGTGGTCAATTGGTTTTGCAAAGATCGCACCATGTGTCTGGACTCGTTTTGGGCAGATATTGAGGATTTTGGGATTTGAGTCATAGATTTAGTTAGGTTGACCTAAGCCATTATATTAAGGTTGCATGATGTATGTCTTGGCTAATGTAGGTCAAGTTATGAAGAACTTGTATCTGAAAACGAATTCTTTATCTTTGAATGTTCAGTGTTGCTTGGAGTCAATTGTAGTCAACGACAATGATCAAGGCTAGGCTCATGGAGGAGTCGAGGCCCAGAACGATCAAAGATGCCGGGTGAGACGGTGAGCTCAAGCATGGCACAAGAAAGGCGGGAATGTTGAAGGCAAGCTCGAATGGTGGGATGATAGCAGGCAGAGGCGTATCTAGCATGGGTCAAGGGTGTTCAGCCGAACACCCAAAATTTTTTACAAAATACCAGGTATATAATAGGTATATTAGATGTATATACTATTAGTTGTATTAAAATTATATTTTATACCTGCAAATAAATTTAGCCTGCACTTCTCGTTTCTCGCGTACAACTCATGTAATATACTAGAACTATTTTTCTTTCCACCTCAGCCCTCTTCACGTCCAAAGAGATAAAAATATAAACAAAATCATAACATTTGTTTTATTTCTCATCTTATGGCTGTCTGTGTGAGAGGCGGCTTCAGCCTTCGAGTGGAGAGCGGGCGGAAGTGCAGGCTAGAGGCGAGTGACGACCGGCGAACACGGACGTGGTGCCATGATGTGATGACAATCATACGTGAGGCGGCACGCAGTGCAAGGTGAGCGTGTGGCGGCGCGGGCGAGCAAAGAGGTGTCGCGGGCAACCAGGCAGTGGCACAACGAACACGGAGGTAGGGAGCGGGTGACAAGAAGGGAGCAGCGCGGTAGCCGGGAGGGAGCGTGGCATTGGGAAGTGAGTAGCACCTCTAACTTATTATCATCGTTCTCTCTTTCAGATCTAGGTGTGTTCTACCCCCACTTCACTTATTTTCTTTCTTGGTCTATTTTGCTTCATGGAAGAAACATACAATTTTCTCTTAGATAGACAGTTCTTGCTGATGGAAAAATAGCAAAAAAAAGGCAAGATCAACAAGATATACAACTCTCATTTATCTCTATAATTTGTTGTTTAATTCATATAATTATACTCGCCTTTTGTCGCCTATTTTCTCATAAGAAATCATTAATTTTTGTAATTTATGTATTTCTATTATACCTACATACACGTATCATTGTATCGGTGTTTGGAGGGGGGACGGTGCACTGCGGTATCGACGTATTCAAGCAACTTAGCTCCGAAATTCGAACACCCATTCTAAAAATCCTGGGTCCGCCACTGATAGCAGGTGGCATGCACGGACTAAGTGAGCTGTGGTTCAGTGGAACCAGGACAAGAGAGATTTGACGGTATGTGGCAAGCTAGTGGTGTACCTATACGTTGCAAACATGAAGAGTGCTTGCAAAGGATGTTGATGACCAGGCCAATAAGAGGTATTTTGACCTAAATACCATAAACCATCTTGGATCAAAACTGCGGTGCATGGGCGATGCGTTGGAGAGCGGTTTAGGTCAAGATAGAGCTGATTTGATTAAGGCTAAGGATTTAACGGATGCCCATTTATGCCCATTGAAAAACATGCATAAGTGAACTTGAGTGAGTAAAACCCACGTGTGTGGGGTTAATGGGTTTCCCCTATTGTAATATTAGATAGGATCCATTTTGGGGTGTAGGTGGCTGGTTGCCCACCTATAAAAGGGGTTGCGATGAAGACATATAGAGTTAACCATCCAACCTTTCTCTTATGTGCTCTCTTGTTTAGGGATAGGGTTTGAGAGTGGAGCACTTAATGTACTTTTTGTCCTCCAAGATAACCTCAACCTTCTCAAGGTAGCAATACATCAATCGTGGCATATTTTCATGAATCCATCTTGATTTGGTTAATTTGCTCTTGTTTTGACATTAAAGTGTGATTTTTTAATCCAAGGGTTTTGAGTCAATTTTTTTTGTGCTCTAACTTGCTGTGATATGTGGGAATACATCTAGACTCATCTTGGTCATCATCCACTCATGAGCTAATTATATTCACCGATTTTGATTTTGACTCTATTTTGATGTAACCTTCAAACAAACTAAAAAAGATCTCATCTTTGGCCTTGATTTTGATGATCGTTTATTGGAATAGGTTCACAATACCCTATAGATGATCCTTGCAAAGTTTCACATCATTTGGACCTACGAATCAAAAGTTCCATCTATTTTCATTTTGAATCAGAGCTGAAAAATAGACTCTGTTCTGTTCTTTGTCTGAAGTTTTGACCACGTTCAGATCTACGACTACATTGGTTTCGACCACGGTCAAGTTTTTGATCACATTGTTTCTCCTTTCGACCACATTTAGGGCTTCAATTGCTCCATTTCTTCTCGACCACGTGGGGTTTTTGACCGCTCACTGATCGTCGATCTCACTTGTTGATTTTTGAACTGATTCGACATCATCGGTCGCAGGTCATTCATTGGCTTTTGACAACGTTGGTTGTTCGACCACGGTGGTTTCGACCATGGTCAAGTTTCAGATCGCATCGCATCTTTTTCGACCATGCTTAGTCTTCCAACTGCTCTGCATCTTTTCGACCATGTTGGATTTTCGACTGCTCACTAGTTATTGACCTCACTAGTTGTATTTTTGACCACATCAGCCTCAGGCCATTTGTTGTCTTACGACCACGTTGGGTTTTTGACCTCTCACTAATTGTTGACCTCACTGGTCATATTTCGACCAGATTCGATCACGTTGGTTTTAGACCACTCGTTGGCCTTCAACTATAGTGGTTTTGACCACGTCGATTTCCGACTACGTTGGGATCCAACTGGCAGTCGATCACCGACCACGGTGATCTCTGCCCGATAGTCGATTTCCAACTTTGTTGGATCCGACTAATAGTCGATCTCCAACCACGATGATCTCTGTCCGATAGTCGATTTTCGATTATGTTGGATCCAACGGGTAGTCAATCTGTAATATAGTTGAGCTCCGACTATGTACGTTGGCTTCTGTCTGATAGTCGTAACTGACCACGTTATTTTTCCGTCGACCACTAGTGCTTTGATTTAGTCGTTCTGAGCTCTGTTTTCCTCTGTTTTTTACGTAGACTTCATATCCCAATCTTCATAATTTTGTAGCTATCAGAGTAAAGGATTTGTGAATATTTGAGGAAAAATTTCTAGGTACCATTCACCCCCACCCCCTCTGCTGCATATCCGGTCCTACAGAAGAAGAGCGTACACGGATCACGACAGGCCAGAACATAAGGAGAGGAATGAGCAGAACTCAAAACTCGAACTCAAGAACATAAGGAGAGGAATTGAGTGGCTCAATTGAAATCAAACTCAACAGACGGAATACAAGGCTTCAGTTCAGTTCCATCTATCCGTCTGTCTTGCTTGTTTCGGTTGGCCTGGTCCCAAACTCAAGTGAACCTCTAATTAATTTGTAAAGACAATTTTGTCTAGTTACAGCCCGGATTCATCATCATTTATCGAAACAAACGACTTTGCAGAGGGAAAATCCTCAATCTAGCATACATACCGGCCACAAGCAGAAGACTTAATTTGATTAGTTTGCAGCAGACCGGGCGCAGCAGCTCAATAGATGCGTCAAATTGAGATGGATAATATATAATACGTAGTCGCGTTCTTCCAGCGCGTAGCTAAAAGTCCGCGGCTTACATGCTTGAGTGCGTACGCAGTGCCCGTCACCGCAAAATGCGACCACCTAGCTAGCTTGAGTGCGTACGTGCGTATGCATGCTTCGTTAACAATTTAGTAAATCTCGTTTCGTTACGTCACATGCATGTCATATTAATTTGCCCTCCCAGATTACATGAGATTAGGTTAGATGATGCTACTGCAGTCGTCATGATTAGCTACTTCTCGGAAATGCATCTGTATCGACGTCGTCCGTACGTACGTGCCCCCGCCACTGGCAGATCCAGGATTTTTTGAGCCTGGACAAGCTCACTGTGCTGTTCGTTGACGAGCGCAGGTAATGGTTCAGGGTCGTTGGGAGGTGGCTACGCTGCTGCTCCCAGCTCCGAGCCAGTATATCCCAGTATATCGATCAGACCAAGCTGAACGTACGCCAAAGCTAGACGTGCTCGTCGGCGTTTCCTATCATTGATGCAGTAGTATATCCTAATTAAGGGCCAAAAGAAGACATTAATGGCCCGACTGAGTGCATAACATGGCTAAAACAAAATGGCCTACTTACGTGGTATTATAATTTATTGGTTTTACAAATATTTTAAGACAGAAATTAATGATCTAAATTGTGTTTTAGGACTCTAAAACAATATTTTGTGACCGGAGGAGGGAGTATATTATTTGTAAACCCTAAATTCCAGCTGGCCGTGGGCCCTGCATAGATTCTACACACATGTCAACGTGCCAGCAATGGACACATACACATCATGGACGATCTCTTTGAGCGGAAAGTCTCTCCCGGGTCTGCACCTTCTTCCAACGACGGACGCTCGTAAAAAGACTTGGAACAATTGACTTTATAGCTACCTTCCCGCGCCTCACCAACCCACATAGAATGGAATGTTTCGCTAGGCAACTTAATTAATAAAAAGGTATTAATAAACATCACTCGGATGTTTTATTCAAAACTATCATCCAGATTTATGGTCATTGGATTAGAGATTCTTAACAAAAATCAAGAGATAAGCACATGCCTTTTTTATATAGCTTATGGCTTCGGCTTCTCTACAAGTCGACACAAATAGGACAGTTTTTTAAAACGATTTCTTGAAGCTATTTCTCTAAACAGGTATCTCCATCATCCGCCATCGTCTCGAAAAGAATAGACAAAAATCATCGGCTACAGTTTAAAAGAACAGGTGCATCCACATGACATGCAATAAAATATGATACATCGCTCATGCAAACTGAGGGCCTGTTTTTTCCAAAAAAAAAATATGAATAGGAAATGGACGTGAGTTTACGTGTATGTATTGTGTATTCTGTAAGAATTAAATAGAAATACGATTGAATTGCTCCTAGTAGGTTTTTGGAAGCAATGGTGCGTGCTACCTTCACATGAAAATATTGTAATTTTGGATGAAAATGGCTGCTAGTAAGAGAGATAAATGAGAGAGCATACCTTGGAACCCTCAACGGATATTTTAACTTCACTTCAAAAAATGTTGAGAACTCCTCTTTTGCGTACGGTGGATTTCTTTTGAAGCAAACCTACAACTTTCTAAAAAAAACTCCTAGTGTATGAAATTTTCTTTGGATTGATTTCTTATCTTTTTCCTCTAAAATTCCTTTTGTTGTTCCAAACACCGTTCGTGAATCATGATCGATGAGGCGAGGACGATGTACACAGTAATTCTTACACTAAGCCCGATCATAAATTATGCATCAGTATACTCAAATCACATGTATATATATGATGGTATATGTACACTAGTCGTACATATACATGCATGCGACATCCACTACTCCGTAGAGACATCGTACGTTTAGTACATGTAGATATAGATGAACTCCTTCGCACAAAGAGAAAAGAAAAAGGCGTATGGACACCAACATATGCACTACTAAGATTATTGTTGTGTACCATGCATGCAATTAAGCAAGCAAGCCTGCTAGTTGCGTGCACGTGTTGTTGCACGTACACACGTGCGATCGATCAGTCCATGGAGTAGCAGATCTGCTTGAAGGCCTCGACGTGGTCGACGTCGAGTGCCATGAACAGGTCGATGCCGCCCTTCGCCGAGCACGACGGCACGAAGATCATCAGCCCGTCGATGGGCAGGTCCGGCGGCAGGAACGCGCACGGCGCCCCGCCGCCAAAGTCGAGGTCGTGGAAGCGGAACCCGAGCCAGCTGTCCACCTCCAGGTCCGGGCAGAACACCGTGCCCGGAGACGCCGCCGTCGACACCAGCACCTCGTCGCGCGCTGCCTCCCCGAAGTCCACGAATGACTGGATGTACTCGTCGTCGACTCGGGCCACGGCGTCGCGGATGGTGCTGATCACCGCGGCGTAGCTGGAGGACAGGAGGTCCCGGACCTGCATCCTCGGGAACGCCCACAGCACCATGTTTCCGAAGTAGTTCATGGGCACGGCCGGCACGGCTCGGCCGCGGCAGTTCACGGCGACCCTCACCTGCGTGAAATCCTCCGGCGCCAGGTCCCGCGCCGCCGTCACCTTCTTCCACGTGTGCGCCAGGAGGCACTGAAAAGTGCTGCAACGCACGCCGACGCGGGCCTTGAGGCCCGCGACGAACTCCTCCGGGAAGTGCATGGCGAGGTTCTTGATCCTGTCCATGGGAACGACGGCGTAGGAGTGGCTCCGGCTGTGCTTGCCCTTGAACTCAATGTTCCGGTGGTCGAACGCCGGCGCCGGCGGGCTGCGGGGCACGGCGGTGGCCGCGCGGTCGACGAACGGCGACGGGAGGACGGCCGAGTGGGTACGCACGGCGGTGGCCCAGGCGGTGTAGAAGAGGCTCATGGACTGGCCGTCGGCGACCTGGTGGTGGCAGGCGGTGCCGATCACCAGCCCGCCGCATGCGTACCGCGTGAGTTGCACCTGCAAGAGCGGCTCATCCGCACGTTCCTGAAACAGTCACATGCATGCGAGCGTGTCAAAATCCAGTGCGTTAAGATTCTGAAGCTCCGGACGAATTAATCATGACAAACGCGCGCGACAGGTGATGCCACGCACGCTTGCACACAGATACGTGTTCATATCATACGTGTCACTGTTTACACAGAAAATTTACGTAGAAAATACTGTTACGTTTTAGAAACTTTGTTCGATCGATCGTACGTGTAGAAAGAAAGGCTCCTCGATCTGTAGTTACCTTATCGGCTTTCGGGTAGAGCTCGTTGATGTGGGCGGACAGGTCGTGCTCGAGCGCGTCGGCGAGGTCCGCGGCGGCGGTGGCCTCGAGGACGAGCACCCCGGCGTCGTTCAGGTGGAAGCACTTGCTGCCGTGGTCATCAACGGCGAACCTCCCCGCGAGGTGCGGGAACCTAGCGACGGCGGCCACGAGACCGTCCTTGATCGCGTCGTTGGCTGGCGCCGGCACGTTCCACGCGAAGATGGCCGGGATGTAGTCGTCGGTGGAGGCGCAGTCGAAGACGGTGAGCAGGGCCTTCTTGCCGCGGCCGAGGGCCATCTCCCGCGGCGGGCTCAGCACCTCGCTCCGTGTGATCTCCACCATCGCTGCCATTGCTAGAGCTATGCCTAGCTAGCTCTGTTGATAATGATGAAGATCAAGTGTGCGCGTAAGCTTAGTACGTTCTGTGGGTTAGTGTAGGTTGGCGTGTGCGTGTATATATAGGGTTTTTTCTGCCGGGCTGATTAAGAGGGCGCAGGAGAAGCAGAAAAGACAAGCGCACCAACCACGCGCGGCTGGTGAGGTCAAACGTGCGTTAGCTAGCGTTGGGCCCGCGCGTGCGAGCCCGGCCATTGTGATTGCGAAAAAGCAGGGGTTCTTGCCAGAAGATTAAAGTGCGTTTGCTAGCGTTGAGTCCGCGCGTGCGAGCCAGGCCAATGTGATTGCGAAAAAGCAGGAGTTCTTGCCAGAGATAATGGTTTACAACTGGTATATATTTACTTTCTATTTATCATTTATTTATATACAAATATATTAGTATGAACACTATATAAGTATATGAGTGGGAACACTCTTATATATGAATACTAAGCACATCTCTAGAGGGAACATCAGCATAATAGAAATACTAAACAATAGTGAAAATATAACTATCCTAATTGTTTAACACTCCACTCAATCACAACCGGTGAGGCTAAGATTGTGCCATACGATCTTCAGTCGTTGTATTCCAATTGGTTTGGTGAGAGCATCAATTAATTGATCTCGTGATAATATGAACCGAATCTCCAATGTTTTTCTTATCACTCGTTCTCGAAAAAAAATAAAAGTTCACCTCAATATGTTTAGTTCTCATATAGAACATAGGAATAATAGAAACATATGTGCCTTTAAGATTGTCACACCATAGAACATATATTTACGATTGATAAATTCCAAGATCTTCCATAGTGACTGTATCCAGATAATTTCTACTGTGACATTTGCAAGAGCCTTATACTCTGCCTCAGTATTGGATCTCGCCATTGTGGTTTACTTGCTTGAACTCCATGATATGAGACTGGAGCAAAAAAACTATAAAACCACCGGTTGATCTTTTGTCATTTGCTGATCCTACCCAATATGCATCAGAGAATGCACTAACCAAAATAGAAGTAGACTCGTGAATACGGAGTCCAACACTCATTATTTATCTTACACACCATAAAATTCTTTTCACCACTGTCCAATGATGTTCGGTTGGTATATTCAGAAATCAACACACCTTGTTGACTGCATATGATATATCTGGTCGTGTCAATGTTAGATACTAAAAAGCACCTACTATACTCATGTACCGTGTTGCTTCTATAGCTGATAACTCTCTGGTCAGACTTTTTGATAATTTTTCAGTTGTCAACACTGGAGAAGTTACTGGTTGGCATGCTGTCATATAGTCTATTGCAAAAGGTCAGTAGAATATTTAGACTGAACAAGAATGAGATCCTCCCCTGATCAACATACTTCGATGCCCAGGAAATAATGAAGATCACCGAGATCCTTCAGAACAAACTCCGACTGCAATTTCTGAATCAAGGTATGAATAGACTGAGGAGATGAGCTAGGGACAATAATGTCATCAATATAAACCAGAATATATGTGATCACGTAACTATGATTATAGATGAACAGGAACATGTCAGCTCAGGAAGAAACAAAATCAATTTCTTCTAAATAAGAATTGAGTCTAGAATACCAGGCATGAGGTGATTGCTTCAACCCATAAAGAGCTTTATCAAATTTGCACATATGATACGGAAACTATGGATCCTTATAACCCGGTGGCTATCGTATGAACACATTCTCTTCCAAAACGCCATGCAAAAACACATTCCATACATCCAATTGACAAAGTAATCATCTGTGTGACACTGCTAATGATAGAATAAGATAAATTGTAGCGGGTTTCACAACTGGGCTGAACATATCTTTGTAGTCAATCTCGTACCATTTTTGAATCCTTTTGCATCAATCTAGCCTTATAGTATTCAATAGAATAGTTAGCCTTCTTGTTTCATTTAAATACCCACTTACAATTAATGATATCGCGACTGGGTTGAGATGATATCAAGTGCCATGTCTTGTTCTTTAAGAGTACTTGATATTCAGTGTCCATTTCCTCCTAATTTCTGTCACAAAGAGTATCCTCAACAATTGTTGGTTCAATCATAGCAAGAAATGTGCACAAATGGGTATCATATTAGACCGTACCATCGGTTCGAATCCTTGGTTGGCGAATGTTGTTTTGCATCATTGTTTGCATGGGATGAGGTGATGGTATAGGAGGATTAGGTCCATAGTCATTTCAGGGATATGTGGAGTAGGTGAAGCATCAAATACATGTTTGGGGCCGGTAGGATCTTCCGTGGGACTCGTGTTGGCAAGCAACAGGACATCTTGCATGAGATCCGAGAGATCAGCACCCCTGAGATCTGTGCTAGTAGCGCGCACCGAATTGCCCCTAGGGTTTGTCCTAGTTTTCTTCCATCTGGAGTCATCGCTTAGATTTGTTGTGAGCGAGTCACTTGTAGCTTTCACAGAGGGAAACAACAAATCTGGATGGATAGCTAGGTCAGATTGCACAATAACATTGGAATCAAGTATACTAGTACCCATATTAGTCTCCGTACCATCCATACGTCCCACAACTGGAGGGAAATTTGCAGAGTCCAAGGAACGAAAGATTAAAATTTGGTCAAGTAATGGTAGATCCAATAGTGGTGATTTTTTATCAGCAAAAGAAAATTATTGCTCATCCTACACGAAGAGACATGCAGACACTTATATCCTTTATGAAGAGAGCTATAACCAAGAAAAACACACTGTTTAGATCAAAATTAGAGTTTCCGATCATTTTATGGATGAAAATAGGACCAACATGCACAACCAAAAGTTCTAAGAAAGGAATAGCCTGGAGATGTTCTAAAAGGATGATCTAGTGGAGTTGAATCCCGTATCGTTATACTAGGGAGATGATTTATCAAGAAACATGCTATTTGGCATGCCTCGTCTCAAAAATGAACGGGCATGGAGGCATGGGTGAGTAAGGATAAGTCAACTTCTACGATATGGTGATATGTTCTCTCAGCCGAGCCATTTTGTTGATGAGTGTGTGGATAGGAAACATGATGAGTGATCTTCACAAATGATGATTACGGAAGCAATTGCAAGAAAATCACGAGAGAGTAATTGTGGGATGAGCTTGTTGGGTTGATCTCGGCTAACTAACCCCGAGATTTCAGGGAGGCAACTCCACCACTCGCGCCATGATCGGAAGCGCCACTAACCCATCTTGGTTTCGGTCCCGGTCACTATAGCGCCAGATATAAAGGGGATTCGGCAGGTTCTTTCGGAGGTTGGTTCTAAGGGCCACAAAATCCCACACAAAACCCGATCTATAATGGAGCGCTATGGTGAACGAAGGCCGAAGCCCTCTTCGTCCCCATCGGCATCAACGACCGCATCCCCGGCCACCTTCTTTCGCTGCATCAACCGAACACCCCTCATGGCTTCTCCGACTTCGGGTATGTGACGCTTCCGCTCTAATGTTTTAGCTAGGTATTCTTGATTTGATCTAGGGATTAATGCTTATGGTTGACACTTAGACATAGATTTAGTCTACATTTGGTATCAGAGCCACCCTAGAACTTTTCATGAACCCTAATCTACCCTAACCGAACTCGGATTTGCTAATTAAAATTTTGGATCTAATGTTTAAGGCTCGGTTAGCAATTAGAAGGAGGTGATTTGATTTTCTTTTGCAAACTCTAATGAAAATCCCCAAATGTCAAGCCCACCTGAACCCTCAAATCCCCAAATCAATCAAACAAATTTCGGATCGGGGTGGGAAGAAAAAAAAATGGATTGGAAATTACGGCTTTCGGGGCCGCCGCCTCCTTGCTCCGCGCTGGACTGTCGCCGGTGCCGCCCGAGCGCCGCCGTTTTTGCGAGCGCGTCGCTGTCGCCGCCCGCCGCCCCGCGGGAGCTACCGCGGCGGACGCCGCTTCGAGCACCGCTGATGCCGCGTCACCGCTCTTCACGAGCGCGCGCCATCGCCGCGCAGCTGGTCCACGGGCGTGAGGCCGACGCCGTGCCGCGCTCCACTCGGGGCCTCCGCTGATGCCGCCTCTAGCCGCCGCAATCCGCCCCGTCCGAGCGCCGCCCCGCGGGAGCCTTCGCCGGTGCCGTGACGGGCTGCCGCCGCTCCTTTTCCGTAGGGCCGGAGCTGCTCCGGGCGCCACCGTCACCGCGACCGCGCAGCCGCGCCTTGCGCCCCGCCCCGCCGCCTGATGCAGCCGCTCAGGTCCGGTTTTTCCGGGAGGAGAGGAGAAGAAATGGGGCTAGGTTTAGGGTTTCGGGGTGTTATTCCCGCCGCGCATGCATTTCGGCCGTCCGATCGAATCGGACGGTCAGGTTTTTGCGGGCCGAATTTTTTTCTGGGCCGGTTTAGTTTTCTGGCCATAGGATCAAGATCCGATGGCAGATGGATAATGTAGGCATGCGCGTGTGGATTTTGGGCCGCCCGTGCGCATTGTTTCGGCCGGCTACTGCGCGCGCATGAGGTGGCCGGTGCGCCGGAATTTTTTATGGGCCGAGCGCTACGGGTTTTGGCCCGTACACGTGCGCAACTGTTTGGGCCGCGCACGAGTTTTGGCCCCCTAATGGTTTTAGGCCGTGCGGGCATTTTCTGGGCCCGTGCGGGAGCTTTGGGCCATGAAGTTTTTGGCAGGCCGAATGCATGAGTTTTTTGGGCCGCGCCATTTTGTGGGTTGCGCGTGTGCTCTGTTGAGCCACGCGGATTTTTTTGGGCCGTAAGCATGTTCTTGGGCCATGTAATTTTTTTGGGCTGCGCAATTTTATGGGCTAAATGAATAGTTTGTTGGGCCAACTGTAGTGATGTTTTTCCCTTTTTTCAGTGCATTTCTTATGCTTTAAGTCTCCATTTTATGCACTATTATTAATTATCTTTCAGTGGCCCAAATTTCATGTATCTTTACCTTATTATTATGTATAATCTCTGATTAAGATTGAACCAACGGGATATTTTAATTTTGAGATTTTATGATTAATTTTGGCATTATGAATACATATGGTTATATTCTGACCAACGTTGTTTATAATCATATGTCGCCATATTATTATGTTTTGTCTCTAATTAAAATTGAACCAACGAGATATTTTAATTGGAGATTTTTTATGTTTTTGGCATTATGTATGCATATGATTACATTCTGACCAACGTTGTTTGTAATCATGTGTCGCCATATAAAATTATTGAGTTCCTTTTCATTTTCTGCCCAACGGTGATATGAATTGGAACTGTATTTTGCATGTTATTAATCAGACCAACGTAGGGTTAATTACATGCAATATATATTTATGATATTTCTATGTTTTGCCCTGTATTTTGAAATTTAGCACTTAATACATCAAACGTTGCCGCCATAAAAGAACGAATTCATGTTGTCCTTGATGTTTTGGACCTTGATCGGGTTGCCGCCATAAACGTTGCCGCCGCACATATTCTTAATCGGGTTCCCAGTAAATCAGTACGTAAAACACCTTATGAATTATGGACTGGGAGAAAACCGAGTATGAAATATTTACGAGTGTGGGGTTGTCGTGCTGAAGCTAAGTTATTTAATCCACACATTGGGAAATTAGATCCTAAGACAGCAAGTTGCCATTTTATTAGGTACCCTGAGATATCTAAAGGGTATCGTTTTTATTGTCCTAATAGGATAACTAAGTTTGTTGAAACAAGGGACGTTGTGTTCTTTGAAAATAATGAGGACCTGGAGCCCAGGAAAATAGATCTTGAGGAGAAGCGGATTTATGTCCCTTCACCGCTCATCCCAGAGACCTTTATTCCTGTGCCTAAGGCGGTTGCACCTCCAGTAGATAATACTGTTGTTGCACCCACTGTTGAGGTTTCTGAAATTCCTGATGTTATACCTAATGAAGAGCCTCAACAGTCTCTTGAAATAACTAATGAACCTATTAGAAGATCACAGCGGGAGAGAAGATCTGCCATCCCAAATGATTATGTTGTCTATACAAATGAGGATGTTAATGATGTAGGGAAGGTAGATGATCCTACCTCTTATAAAGAGGCCATAATGAGTGAACATTCTTCTAAATGGCTTGGAGTCATGGAGGATGAACTAAAGTCTATGAGCACTAATGATATATGAGACTTAGTAGAAAGTCCTGACGGAGTCAAACAGTAGGCTGTAAATGGGTCTACAAAACTAAGCGTGACCCTAAGGGAAATGTCGAAAGGTTCAAAGCAAGGCTCGTAGCAAAAGGCTTCTCACAAAGAGAGGGGATTGACTATAATGACACCTTTTCTCCTGTCTCAACTAAAGATTCATTCAGAATTGTTATGGCACTTGTAGTTCATTATGATTTAGAGCTGCATCAGATGGATGTTATGATGGAATTTCTTAATGGCAACTTGCAAAAGAATGTTTTACATGGCTCAACCGAAAGGTTTTGTCATGGAAGGCAAGGAGCATATGGGATGTCGACTTAAGAAATCAATTTATGGCTTAAATCAAGCATCGAGGCAGTGGTACCTCAAATTCGATAAGATAATGAGTTTTGGATTTAAGGAAAATGAAGTTGCTAACTGCATATATGTTAAGTTCAAGGGGAGTAAATCCACAATCTTAAGTACTTTATGTGGATGATATCTTATTGGCCAGCAGCGATAAGGATATGCTGTTTGAGACCAAGAGATTTCTTTCATCTATTTTTGATATGAAGGATCTCGGTGATGACTCTTATGTTCTTGGCATTGAAATTCACCGAGATAGGTCCAAAGGAACATTAAGTTTATCTCAGAAGGCATACATTGACAGAGTACTGAAGAGATACAATATGCATAAGTGCTCTGGCTCGCCTGCTCCTATTGTTAAGGGCAATAAGTTTGGAACATTTCAATGTCCAAGGAACCAATATGAAACTGATCAGATGAAGTCGGTTCCTTATGCTTCAGCTGTCGGAAGCATTATGTATGCTCATGTATGTACGCGCCCTGATTTAGCTTTTGTAACCGGGATGCTTGGCAGATATCAATCAAATCCAGGACCGGACCACTTGAAAGCCGTTAAGAAAGTTTTGCGCTATATGCAAGCTATTAAGCATTTCATGCTCATATTTAAGTTTTCTGATAACCTTGAAGTTATTGGTTATTCAGATTCAGATTTTGCGGGATGTGTTGATACTAAGGAATCCACGTCAGGTTATATCTTCACACTCGCTGGAGGAGCTATCTCGTGGAATAGCTCCAAACAAACCCTTACGGCATCTTCAACGATGCAAGCTGAGTTTGTGGCATGTTATGAGGCTACCGGGCAGGCTGTATGGCTTAAGAACTTTATCCTGGGACTTAGAGTGGTAGACAGCATCTCTAAACCACTCACCTTATACTGCGATAACGAGCCCGCAGTCTTTTATGCAAATAACAACAGGTCAAGTGGTGCTGCCAAACACATTGACATTAAGTATCATGTTGTGAAAGTTAGAATCCAGGATCAAACCATAAGTATCAAGCATATTACTATTAAGTTAATGCTTGCGGATCCGCTTACTAAAGGCTTACCACCCATTATTTTTGTGATCATGTTGCCGGCATGGGTTTATTGGAAAGCCTCTGATTCTGGATAAAAAGGACCTTAAAGCAAACCAACTCCCATTAAGTATAATGAATATCCATTTTAAGATAGGATAGTACACTATAGGTACTGGGGTTGTACGACACTTAATCGGCCATGCAACACATTGCCTTGGTATGCTATTTTATCGAGAATGGGCTTATGATGTTAGCCTTACGATCAAAGGGGAGAATGTTGGGTTGATCTCGGCTAACTAACCCCGAGATTTCAGGGAGGCAACTCCACCACTCGCGCCATGATCGGAAGCGCCACTAACCCATCTTGGTTTCGGTCCCGGTCACTATAGCGCCAGATATAAAGGGGATTTGGCAGGTTCTTTCGGAGGTTGGTTCTAAGGGCCACAAAATCCCACACAAAACCCGATCTATAATGGAGCGCTATGGTGAACGAAGGCCGAAGCCCTCTTCGTCCCCATCGGCATCAACGACCGCATCCCCGGCCACCTTCTTTCGCTGCATCAACCGAACACCCCTCATGGCTTCTCCGACTTCGGGTATGTGACGCTTCCGCTCTAATGTTTTAGCTAGGTGTTCTTGATTTGATCTAGGGATTAATGCTTATGGTTGACACTTAGACATAGATTTAGTCTACAGAGCTGACTGTTTCAGGAGAAAAGGACATGACTGTGGTGGGTTCACAAGGTCGGTGTATTCCTGGGAAACGACCTCACCATCGCTGGCTATAGTCGAAGTTGCCGCTGCACTCGCCGTCTACTCCTATGGTGCTCTAGCGACCCGTGGCTACCTACACCTTGCATCTCCGTAGCACATGCCACCTACTCCTGCCACGGCCAGTAATCCTATTGCCGCCCGCTCCTGTCGGTCCATCTACTACCGCTACTATCACAACCACCGCGCGCTCCCATCACCATGTCATAGGAGTTAAAATGTGCCACACTAGATCTAGCCTGGGAACGGCGACGGGGCAACTCACTCGCGGTAGCGACGGTTGATGGGAGAGAAGGAGGGAGACCAAGGAGCAGCGACAGGCACTACTACAGAACAAGTTATACTAGATACCTCATCACAGACGGTTTTACAAACGTGATCGTCTACCGTCTGTGATATGCAATTATCACAGACAGTTATTAACAAGAACCATATGTGATAATTGCAGACATCATAGACGGTTATTTATTAGAACTATTTGTCATAATTAAGCCTATGATTGTTTTATGATTATTAATATATATATATATATATATATATATATATATATATATGCTTATGCATGGAAATCAACTTAGATGCATTCGATCTTGACAATCTCACCAAAGTTCGAAGAAAGCTCTCCAAATTCTTAATGGTAAAGGTCATTCATCCAAAGGGAGAGTTCAACCCCGACGATCTATATGATTAGATGTTCAAACATTTGATTCAATTTTAATTCATTCAATTGTGTTTAATCAAATAATTCATCCTATTGTACTTCATTCAGTTGTTTAATTCAATTGTGAGATCTTTGTAATGATTATCGTGTGCTATATATGTGATCTGCTTGCTTGTTTTCAGAATGCATGGTTAGCATTTTCCTGAGGCTAGCTGAAAAATAGTAAATAATTTAGCTTTTCAAATAGTTATCACAGACAGTTTGTAACACCAAACTATTTATGATATGTAACATATCACAGACGGATATTGGCATTTGGTGTCTGTGATATGTAGGATATCATAGATGGCTATGTTTAAGAACCGTCTGTGATATATGACATATCATAGACAATTTTTGGTATTAGCCATTTGTGATATGTCAGGTATCATAGATGACTATGTTTAAGAACCGTATGTGATATCTGACATATCACAGATGATTTTTTTTTGAAAAACCGTTTGTGTTATAACTTATCACAGATGATTTGAGAGTTGTCTATGATAACCACCTGTTATCACATATGCATAAATTCAAATGGTTCATAAATCACCTATGATGAGGATTTAGAACCATCTGTGATGATCCTTTGTGTGGTAGTAAGGGTGACTCACTCGAAGCAGTGGTGGTCGGATGGGAGAGCAGGAGGGAGGCAGGCATGCGGTCGGAGGCGGAGATGCTTGTAGAGGAGGAGAGGCACATGATGTAGATTAGTTGATGAGGTCAGATAGGGCAGAGAAGCCATGCAAAGGAGAGGTGATGGACAGATGGGGTCGAGACGACGGAGCCACGTGGAGGAGGCTACATGAGGACAGTGCAGTTTGATGGACATGAGGGAATCAGGGGAGGGATGGAAAGGCGAGGGGAATTGAAATAACGTGATTGGTGCCACTGTGAGAAGACGGTGGTGGTGGGAGCATGTGGAGAGAAGGGGTTGGGGTAGGTGAATGGTATTTTATGGGTAATTATTTTCAATTTTAAGGGGTAGGGAGGGGCATAAGATGGATGGTCTAGATCTTATCTCATGGCCAGATCGGACGACTGTGGAGAGGAAAGGGAGAATGGACCACCACAAACTAGTATTTCTAAATAGTAGAGATATACAAGAAAAGAATACAATCTATAATCTATTATAAACATATCTTTTATTTTTACCGGGTCCCCGTAGAGCCCCGTGGGAGAGGGCGACCCTGTACCCGTCCCGCTAGCATAGCACGGCCCACCCCCATTCCCCATGGGGGAGATCGGCCCCTACCCCCACCACTGATTGGGAAATTTCCCCAAGGGTCCCTACCCTCATAGGTTGCCACCCCTACTTGTGATGAGATCATGATGTTTTGATGAATCATGGACATACACAGTATGTAAAGCTGGCCAATCGATGTTGGGTAGTCCAACAGGTGTGATAGTTGTCTACTTAAATACTGCAAGGTCCAAAACTACATGTTATGTCTGAACAAAACAAATACTCTAGACATGGACATGGCTCGTTCTCGTCCACATGACCATATCCTACTCTACTCTCTTTTCGTCCACATGATTACATCCTGTTCCACTGCCATCTCCCTACTACAGTTATCCTTGCAGATAGGGGTGAAAATAGATCAATTAGTTTCTGACCGATCCGAACAATTTTTGAATAAATGTCAATTTGGATATTTGTCAGATAATATCGGATCAGAAACAAATACGGGCTTTCTTTCTCATATACGAGTATGGATTCAGTAGGTCACTATCTGTCGAATACGAATCTAGATTATCTAAATATTCAAGGGCTAGATATCCATAGCCTACATCCTCTATTTTAGCACTGCCTATTTACATGATATTTTAGTAGCTCATCATACATTAACATATACATCAATACATGGAGTTAGAGAAGGAATCTTAACCTATATATGAAATAGTTATATTTTTTGTTCATTTTATGCGTACAATTTAAAGAGTTTTCATGTTTCAAGAAATATTTGTGACTGTATTCAATTTGATTAGTATTCACTTTGTATTTATATTTGACATTATTTGTATTTGTATCCGTATCTGGGATATCCGTATTCATATCCGCATCCAGGAAAAAAATATGAAAACAAATATGGCAAAGTTATTATCCATCTGTATTCGATTCATTTTCACCCCTACATGCATATCACAGCGCTCTCTCTAGCCTTTTCCTTCCTGCTCTCTCTCTCCCACAACCTCGCTGTCTAACTGCACATAGTCATGGCCAGTTGGATCTAATCCTCCTTCGCTCTCCTCTCTAACACTCATGCTGTACTGAAGTCCTCGACGAAGGCCTCCCCTTCTAAGACTATCGCCACTCATGCTCCAAGGCTCCGCCGTGTCTGGATGCAAACTCCGCAAGAACTATAGCCGTGGTTGATGGAGAAGAAAGGGCAATTTCTTCTCCGTGCACTGGTGGCACTAGCTCCTTGCCTTTCTTCTCCCCTGGCCACAGGTCCTTCTCCTCCAAGGCTTGGGTCCAGCGGCCAGCGGCACGGGCAGCTCCTCCTCTCCCTGGTCGGTGGCACAGGCGGCTCCTCCCCTCCCTGGTCGGCGATGCGAGCGACTCCTCCCTTCCCCGTTCCGCTGCACAGGCTTCTCCTCCCCTTCCTGGTCAGCGTCGCCGGCTTCTCCTCCCCTTTCTAGCCCACGGCTCCTCTCCTCCCTGGTTGGCAGCGTGGGGTGCAGCGGCAGCAAGGTGGACTGAGGGTGAGGTGCGTCCTGGTTTAGTGGATTTGAGGCGGCAAGATTCGGGCGCACGGCATGGTGGCTGAGAGGTGGCGGCGGGAGGATTTGGGCGGAGGCGCGGAGGAGCGGCGCGGCGGCGTGGGAAGATTTGGGCGGAGGTGCGGAGGAGCGGCGCGGGAGAACAAAATTGGGCGGCAGCGCGAGGAATTGGGTGAATCAGAGGCTTAGGGTTTTGACAGAGCAGGCGTGAGAAAAAATAGGAAGCTGATTTTTTCCCGTGCTTTCCCTAGGATTCGGATTCATTCCTAGGGAAACCTTCCACCTGGCTGTTACGTGGCAGAGCCCGACCAATTCGTCCCGAGGAAATCAATGAAGCTGTAGGGAAGGCTCGGTTTCCCTACTGTTTGGAGCTGCATTTTCTAGGGAAACGAATTCTCCCTACGGTTGTCCAAGATTTTCTAGGGAAAGAAAAAACCTGTAGGGAAACAGGCTGATTCCAGTAGTGCAGACGGTTTTTAACTAAAACCGTTTGTGATAGTTATAAATCACAGACGGTTTTTAACTAAACCTATTTTACAAACATAAACCTATTTTTGTTTATTGGCTAGCCTCAGCAAATGCTAGCCATGCCCTCTAAAACAAGCAGATCAACATGTACATGTATACATCCAATTCACATCTCAATTCACTTTACAAACATAAAACACCCATTTCGCAAATCAATTAATTGAAATGAAATAAAATATCCATTAACAAATACAAAATTACAATCAATGTCAATATCTTATCCCAAACAAAAAATCATTGTACGCTGTGGGACTTTCAAGTTGATTTTATGACTCTAGACATCAAAAAGTACGCGCACTCTCCTCGAATTTGTGCAAAGTCCGTCTATTGCAATGCAGTAGTAGAGATGGGCGCAGCCTGTCGATAGGAATATCAATGTGCGTACATATATAACCTGATAAGTGTGAAATAAATGTGCGCACTTGATCCAGATTGTCATCGTGCAACCTATCCAAATCCGAACAACAATCGACATCATCCAGCGGCATATCATTCACTTTACTGGCGATGTAATCCGGTGGCATATCATTGATTTCGCTATGACTGGTCTAACACGTATAACTCTTTTTGAAACACCTCCGAATCAAGTGCGCTTCAATCTGCTCTCGGTTCTTAAACATTTTTAAATTCTCGTAGTCAGTGCATGCACAGTACTTATATTCCACCCCTTATTCAACATATTCTCCTCGGCAGCTCTTGTAAAAGCAGACACACCATTAATATACTCTTTACTCACACGGTTCGCGGCATACATCCAATTTCGGTCCTACGTTATGCATATATATAACAACTTAGTATTAAAAATTAAATTAATTAATTATTACTACATGTATACCACATGCATTGAGGCTTTGTTAACTTAATTCATATTATAAACACAACAGCTATTTCCCCAGCGATTGCTGAAGGTATATAACCAACAATTTTGACAAATTTGGCCTCCCACATGAGGGGAACTGATCATGTATGGTCAAGTAAATGCAAACCATCTTCAATAACACTCACCAAAACTTAGATCTAAATTGTAATACAAAGAAAAATAAATTTCATTACTAACCATATCTAGGGCAACTAGGAACGTATGAATCTTCAAAACTCTAGGTGCAGCACCAGCTGAAATCCACCAAATTAACTGGCCTGAAATCCTTGCCTCCTCTAGGTGCAGTGCCGGCTAGATCTGGATCGAAATGAGACAGATGCGATTCTAAGCGGCGCAATAAATATATAGCAGGATTGTGATAATCAGCTTATCACAAACGGTTTTTGTTAAAAACTGTCTGTGATAATTCATAATTATCACAGACGGGTTTTAATAAAAACCGCGTGTGATATTTCAGTATCACAAACGATTCATCGATAAGAACCATCTGTGATACTCCTTTTTTCCGACGCCAACAAATAGTGTCCGTCACAGACGGTTTTATCAAACCGTCTGTGATTTGGCGTCTGCTAATACTATTTCTGTAGTAGTGACAGATGAATTTGTACTGAAAACTTTGCCTAGTTAAGTAAATGGTATAGAAAGTGTACATGTATGGTTGCGTATATACTCTTTGTTTTCCGATAATTAGTACATTTCTTTATAATAGTTGAAAGTTGTGATGCTAACTATGAAAGTAGTTTTTCCATGAAAACCAATGCCTAGATGATATTGTTTGTGAAAGATTCGAAACTTGGGCTCCACGCTTGTGTTATTTGAGGAGAGGGAGGCATTAGCCAGCACACTTGGATGGACAATCGCGTCGATCGAGCATTCCAGCTAGGTGTTGAACCGACGCATGCACAGTACGACTGCGACTACGATATGACATTTTGTTCAGTTTTTTTAATTTATAGTTTATTTCTTTTAACTTATAGTATACTAACTAGCTTTCTAATGGACTATCCTTTTAAAGCGGTGTTTACAAATTGATTGTAGTAGATATTGTACCAAATTTATCTATATCTGTCAAAATCATACACGAATCTCTCTCCATACTGTCTCTTACAAACAGTAATAATTTAAAATTTTAAACCAAAAACTATCAGCTGCTGTAAAAAAAATCCACCCTTAAGCAGAAGGAAACAACGTGTTTTCCGTGGAAACTTGGCATAAAAGGAGGCGTGCGATGCGACGACACTACTACAGAAAGGCTAATAGTAGACAGCAAATCACAGACGGTTTTGTGAAACCGTCTGTAATGTAAACTATTACAGACGGTTTTAATTTGAAGGCCGTCTGTGGTATTTGTGGCGGGAAAAAGGAGTATCACAGACGGTTCTTACCGCTGAACCGTCTGTGATACTGGAATATCACAGACGGTTTTTATTAAAAACCATCTGTGGGATTATCACAGACGGTTTTTTATTAAAAACCGTCTGTGTTGTGTCGACTATCACAACCGGTTGTTGTTAAGAACCGTCTGGGAATGTTCACAGACGGTTTTTCACAAGAACCGGCTGTGATGTCCCTTTGTCTGTCATATTCTAGATCAGAGGTTAATATAGAAGTACACATTGCTTCTAATAACTTAACTACAGAACTACTGAGACAAGAGATCACAAATTAAAGGCAAATTTATTAATTTCAATTAGAGGCAAATTTATTACAAAAGTCGCACAGGTAAAAAGTTTCCTAGATTGTATTCTTTTGGGCTTCGTAAGCTTCTTCTTCAACTTGGGGACTTGGAGGATCAGCCGCTACATTCTCGAACGCCGTTAAGATTGCCCTTGTCCTCAGCACTTCCTCCTGCAGCCTGGGCAAATGATCAGCAGCATCCATAATGTCGTAGAGGATAGCATGAAAAGATTCCTCAGAATCTGCCGTTTCTGCTTGATCGGCAAGGCTGTCCATCAGTCTCTGCAATGCGTGTAGAGCTTCTTCCGCATTGCGCACATTGTGGAGAAGAACCAGGGTGAGGGTTGTTTCCCTTTCTTGAGCGGCAGCGAGACGCCTCTGTCGACGGCGGAGGATCAGGTCAAGCTGACGGATGCAAGAAAGTCGGGGAAGGAGAGCAGCGCAGGTGCGGAGAAGCTGCTCCAGATGCAAATTGCTGGCCGCCTGTGTAAGGTTCCGGCCGAACAATTCGTGATGAACAGATGAGAGGAAGGAGATGATCACAAGAACAGTAGTAGAAGCCATGTTGTATTGTATATTGTATTGTACGTACGTAGAAGAGACCTGGATTAGGAGCGCATATTTAACCTTTAGCACAAACGGTTCGTATACCCAAACATTAATGATATAGACGCTTCGTACAACGATCGAGAGACGTTAATTAGATGATCGAAACACGAAGCGTTCTGGCATCGAAACACGCGCGAAGCGTTCTGGTATGAAGCTTATCACAGACGGTTTTTTATAAAAACCCGTATGTGATAATTTTATCACAGACGGTTTTTAATAAAAAACCGTCTGTCATAACTGGTTATCACAGACGGTTTTTAGTTAAAAACCGTCTGTGATAATGACTAAGGTATTTATTGCGCTGCTCAGACCGCGTCTGTCTTCATTTCGATCCAGATCTAGCCACTGCTGCGCACTTTTTCACTCGGGAGGAAGCTAGGCGATTTCAGGCCAGTTAATTTGGTGGGAAGAGGCAGAGATTGAGCTTTCAATTAAGATTCAGACTTTCCTGGTTGCTGTAGATATGGTTAGTAATGAAATTTATTTTTTTTAATTGCATTACAATTTTGGTGTAAGTAATCCTTGAGTGGTTATTGAAGATGGTTAATTTGCAAAATTGTTGGTTATATAATAGCTATTGTGTTTGTAATATGAATTGAGCTAGGAAATTAAGTCTCAATATAATAAATGTGGCCGATATATATGTAGTTATAATTAGTTATTCTAGATTTTAATACTAAGTTGTTATATATGTACGTAACGTAGGACCGAAGCTGGATGTATGCCGCGAGCCGTGTGAGTGAAGAGTACATTAATGGCGTTTCTGCTTTTATAAGAGCCGCCGAGGAGGATATGTTGAATAAGGGGGTGGAATATATGTGCTGTCCATGCACTGATTGCGAGAATTTGAAGATGTTTAAGAACCGAGGGCAAATTGAAGCGCACTTGATTTGGAGGGGTTTCAAAAAGGCTTATACGTGTTGGACCAGTCATGGCGAAGTGAATGATCATATGCCGCCGGATGACATCGCAGGAAGAGAAACAAAGCCGAGCGTGACGCACAGCTACGAGAAGAGATCAAGGAATCTCTTAGAGAGGAGCTATTAGCTCAGATGGCTGATGTAATCAGAGATGAGGTGCGGAAACAGACAGAAAGTCAGCCTACGACGTAAACCCAGTCCAAATTTCCTGTGGACGACATCCTGGTAATAATTATTACCTCTCGAATGTTTGCTCCATTGGTAGGCCTATTCAAGTAGCTAATTTTGTATCGTTATGTAGGAGCCTACGACGTGCAGGCTCTAAGTGAGATATGGCTCCATTCCCTTGTACGCTGCTTGGGGCCAGGCATATTCGTCTGGTATCAGGGCCATGGTGCACGGTCAAGCTTTAGCGCCAGGCTTCGCAAAAGTTAATGTGGATGGTGTGTATGCCAATTTTGAGGTGGTCCCGCTACCGAAGCCCCCCAACGACGAGATCGTGAATCTAGGACAGGCCATTGGAACATTCATCCAGTGGCCCAAAACCGACATCTCCCTGGAGGCTTCTTCACCGGTGGCAGTACCAGAAGTGCAGTGCGAACCACAGCAACTTGCACTGGTGCCATCTCCACACGGGCAGTGCGAACCACAGCTACCTGCACCGGTGCTATCTCCACGGGTGCTATTCTCGCCAGAGCAACTTGCACTGTCTATACCATTACAGTCGACTAGCATAAAGTCGACCGACAATCGAGGCAGTGGCCAGGGCAAATCAAAGACGAAGGATGATGACGATATCCCGTCCATGCCATTGGCCCGCAAATTCGTGCTAGCTGAGCCGATGGTAGTCCTGGAAGAGCTCCAAAAACTAGGACTTGGTTGCCAAAGATTCCACCTTTGGTATATGGAACAGTCCAATAAGCCAGAGGCAGAACGGCGCTCAGGTATCACTGTCAAATTCAAGCTGGAACATTTCTTGCACGAAGCTCAGGACTGTGTCTTCGCGGTGACCTTTGACGATATATTTGAACTTTTCACGCTCAACGCTCTCGACGCCTCACTCGTTCGATGCTGGACGCTGTAAGTCTGTACATTCACAGTCTCTGTTCACGTAATACCGATATATGTCACAATTTGTTGCTTTCCTGTGTTATATATAGATTCATGCTGACTGAAGCTAGATCATCGAAATCACGAATTGGTTTCCTGGACCCACGCTTGGTCGCCATTGATACCATCATCGAGAATGCATCCTTCGTCGAGGACTATATTACAAAAGCACTGCTGGCTCACCAAGATAAGGAATTTGTTCTTATGCCATACAATGAGAAATTCCATTGGATTTTAATTGTAATTATACCAAAATGGAACAAGGCTATATACCTTGATTCTCTAAGTAAGAACAAATCCAAGTACACAGCTATCGCCCAAATACTCGATAGGTACGTACATTGTACATTGTACTCTTTCTTTCCTTCCGAATAACTAATCTAACCTTTTGGAATAACGAAGGTCGTTCGCCACATACGTTCAACAAACACGTGACTCGACGACAGGGGCCAAGGCCTTGAAACATGATCGCAAGTTTCGGGTATTCGCTAGCTACACATTAATTAATCATATACAACACATAGTAGTAATGCCACTTGATTTAACACATTATATTTTTTGCAGTGCCACCAGCAGCAGCCGGGCAACACGTGTGGATACTACGTGTGCCACCATATGAGACTACTCCTCGATTCCACCAAGATCACTAATTCTAAGGTTTGTCAATCTTCCCACATTTATTTCATACATGTCAAGTTTTATATATGCGCACGTTTATATTCCTATCGACAGGCTGCGTCCATCTCTACATCTGCATTGAAACAGCCGGATTTTGCAAAAATTCGAGGAGAGCTCATTTGGTTTTTGTGGACAAAAGTCGTAAGATCAGATGGAGAGTTCCACTGCCCAGAATGATTTTTTATTGTAATTCTAAGTGCAAATGCAGTGTAGATCTTTTACAATTGTGTATTTGTTAATGGATATTTTATTTCAATTCAATGAATTGATTTGCGAAATGAATGCTTTATGTTTGTGAAATGAAGTGCGTTGTCAATTGGATGTTTTATGTCTGTGAAATAAATTGAGATGTGAAATGTATCTGAAATGAAATGAGATGTGTGAATTGTATATGTTTTATGTCT
The DNA here is from genome assembly GCA_017311315.1 of Dendrocalamus latiflorus. Lineage (NCBI taxonomy): Eukaryota > Viridiplantae > Streptophyta > Magnoliopsida > Poales > Poaceae > Dendrocalamus > Dendrocalamus latiflorus. Next base: position 22,739,997 of record CM029628.1, read on the forward strand.
GTGATTATCTGCTTGTTTCAGAGGGCATGGCTAGCATTTCCTGAGGCTAGCCAATAAACAGAAATATATTTAGGGGTTGAAGGGAATATCACAGACGGTTTTGAGTTAAAAACCGTCTGTGATAGCTGATAATCACAGACGGTTTTCGAGTTAAAAACCGTCTGTGATTATCAGCTATCACATACGGTTTTTAACTCCAAACCGTCTCTGATTATCAGCTATCACAGACGGTTTTTAACTCAAAACCGTCTGTGATAGCTGATAATCACAGACGGTTCAAAAACTGTCTGTGATGACCTTCGATTATCACTAACCCATAAATACAGACGGTTCACAAAACCGTCTGTGATGACGATTTCGAACCGTCTGTGATGACCTTTTTTGTAGTAGTGCGAACTGGTCATATCGATCGACTTCGACGACCACGCTAACAGCCAAGTAGCGTGTTTTTGGCATACACGGATAGACACGTACGACTTAGCCCGAAAGCGACCGTGCGGACTAATTAAGCCAAATTCAAGATCGAGGCAATCGAAGATTAACCTTTGTACTAGTACCAACACCATGAACTAGTTAACCTAGTCTTAACGATAACAACCCACTGCACTAACAAGTCATAACGACTAGTTAGATATAGTCGTAAAACTGGGGAAAAGAGCATGGGTATATAACTAATTAGTTAACTGTAATTTGACTCTGCACTAACATCAATGACCATGCTCGGTCCAATTAGAAGAAAAATAATGCTTCCGTGCCAGCCGGAGATGATGCACGCAACTTAAAAAGAAATACAACACCGGAAAAGATTTGATATATGATTAGTCCCAATCACTTGGTAGATGATAATTCGATTGGTAGAGAATGAAATTGACAATGAGACTACTTGATTGAAATATGATCAAACTGTCCACCAATCGCTAAACCACGCTCTTGTCGTTATCAATCTCACTAAGAACGATGGTTGACCTGATCACGAAGATCAATTCCAACAGACAGTCGAAGAACGAGTAAGAATTCAAATAAAAGAGCAATATGAAAATTACTACATATATAAGTCGTACAAGGATAGTTAAGATATACTGTAACATGAATCTTTGGTCTAATCGATAAAAGAGATAACATAGAGTTTGCACACAAGGGACTAAACTAATCTAAACAAAATCTAGAGAGTTCAAAATGGTGGCAACTGAATGTATGAAATGGAAAAGGGAGAGGGACGGCCAAGGATCGTCCTTGGGTTGGACAAGTGCCCCTATGAAGGTAAAAGACCCATGCGCCCAAGTGGAGGTGGCGTAACATCTTTGGATTTGGATTTAGAATCAGTTTTGGCTTGTTTTGGCGATTGCGATGCATACAAAAGGAATTTAAAGGTGGAACCTAATTTGTTTGAAAGAAGGCGAGATAAGTTTTCAATCCTATACCGATACACCTCAAATGGGGTCCTATGCAAATTCTATGCATCTTAAAACTGCTGCTATCTCCGGAAGTCGAATTGGATTCAGAACATGTAGAACTCAAACTTTGGCTTGACTTGTAGAAGGAGTGGGCATGTAAACCTTGAGGAGGAGGTGGCATGATGGTTGACGTAGATTTATACTTCTTCCTATTCTTGTCATAATTCGTAAATACAAAAAAAAAATCGTAAGAACGAGATTTAGATAGCAACTGATTCTCTAAATCACAGTTATTCGACCCTAGACCGAAAGCGACCGTGTGGGCTAATTAAGCCAAATTAAAGATCGAGGCAACCAAAGATTAACCTTTGAACTGGTACTAACACCATGAACTAGTTAACCTAGTCTTAATGATAACAACCCACTGCACTAATAGCAAGTCATAACGACTAGTTAGATATATAGTCGTAAAACTGGGGAAAAGAGCTTGACTATATAACTAATTGGTTAACTGTAATTTAACTGTGCACTAACATCATGACCATGCTCGGTCCAATTAGAAGAAAAAAATGCTTCCGTGCCAACCGGAGATGTTGCACGCAATGAGGATATTTGACCGAAACATGATTAAACTGTTCGACAATCGTTATACCATGCTCTTGTCATAATCAACCTCGCCCAGAATGACAGTTGGGCTGCTCATGAAGATCAATTCCTATAGACAATCGAAGAATAAGTAAGAATTCAAGTAAAAGTGCAATCTGAAAATTATTAGATATACAAGTTGTACAAGGATAGTTGAGATTCTGTAACTAGGGGTGCAATCGGTTCGGATAGTTCCCGCCCGACCGAGTCAGTTCGGATGGTATTTTGGAAAAATAGTCAGTAACCGGATGGTTTTACCGGATATGCTATCGGAATCGGATAGTGATTGTCAGAATCGGAATCAGGAGAGTAGTTTCCGTCGGATAGGAGAATATCCGGATATATAATCGGTAATATCCGGTGCTAGTTATTCGGTAATACCCAAATTGGCAAAGGATTTAATTTTTTATTTTGGGTTTTGATTTTCAGAAAATCCCAGAAATTAAAATAAAAGCTAAAAAATACTAGGAAACTCCAAATAAATCCCAGAAAATTCCCATAAATTCAGAAAAAAAAGTAAGGAACCTAAATAAAATAAGCTCAACTTGTTTTAGGCACAATTACTCAACTAAATTTATAACTTGATCTCTAGACTTTAATTAAAGGATTTAAGAAAAATGAAATTAATTTCTAGAGAAAATCCAATTAAACCAATTAAATAAAGAAATAAGTAAATAAACAAAATTTTGGGATGCCACAGTAATACTCCTCAGGAAGTGGTTCCAGATGACTATTCTGTTCATTATTGTTGGTATGTATACAAGTTGCTCTCTGAACTCAACTTTCAAATGCATGATATTTCTATATTATATTTAATTATTTATCTTGATATGCATGATCTATATTTAATTATTTATGATCTTTGTTTTTGCGTGTTATCCGATGAAATATAGTTACCGTATTGAATCCGCTTCGTATTCGTTCTATATTCGTCATCGATACTATCCGCGTTCGTATTCGTATTCGGCACTATCCGTGTCCGACTCCGACTCCGAAAAAATATGGTATTGGATACAGGATGAGCTATTACCGACCGTATCCGTTCCGATTGCACCCCTATCTGTAACACGAATCTGTTGGTCTAATCAACATAAGAGACAACGTGGAGTTCGCACACAACAGACTAAACTGATCTAAACAAAACCTAAAAAGTTAAAATATAAGATGGAGAAGGTAGAGGGGAGGCCAGGAGTTGTCCTAGGGTTGGACGCACACCCCTAGGTAGGTACAATGCCCATGTGCCCAGGTGGAGGTGGCGTAACACCTTTGGGCTCGAATTTAGAATCAGTCCCGACTTGTTTTGGCGATTGCGATGCATACAAAAGGAATTTGAAGGTGGGGTCAAATCTGTTTAAAAGAAGGCAAGATAAGCTTTTAATCCTGTACTCATACACCTCAAACGGAGTTTGTATGCGAATTCTATACATGTTTTAAATTGATGCTGTTTTTGGAGGTAGAATTGAATTACAGAACATGTAAAATTCGAACTCTGGCTTGACTTGTAGTAGAAGTGGCATGGAAACCTTGAGGAGGAAGTGGCGTGCTAGTTGATCTAGATTTGCATTCCTTGCTATTCTTACCATAATTCCTAAGTATAAGAAAATCACAAGAATAAGATTTAGATAGCAAACCATTCTCTAAATCACAGTTATTTGACCCTAGACCGAAAGCGACCATGCGGACTAATTAAACCAAATTCAAGATTGAGGCAATCAAAGATTAACCTTTGAACTAGTACTAACACCTTGAACTAGTTAACCTAGTCTTAACGACAACCACCCGCTGCACTAATAACAATTCTTAACGACTAGTTAGATATATAGTCATAAAACTGGGGAAAAGAGCTTGAGTATATAACTAATTGGTTAATTGTACGGTTGATCTGATCACGAAGATCAATTCCTATAGGCAATCGAAGAACGAGTAAGAATTTAAGTGAAAGAGCAATCTAAAAATTACTACATATATAAGTCGCACAATGGTAGTTGAGGTTCTGTAATACGAATCAGTTGGTCTAATCGATATAAGAGACAACGTGAAGTTCACATACAAGGGATTAAACTGATCTAAATAAAACATAAATAGTTCAAAGAGGGTGGCAGCTGAATATATGAGATAGAGAAGGGAGAGGGGTCTTCGCTGTGTTTATCTTTTGCTTCCGCTGTATTTTGTGTGTGTGTGTGTGAGGTCTTGAAACCTCATTTGTAATAATGAGACCTTTCGATCGGTACTCTCTATTATTGTAATAAAGCGTTGTTGGTTATGTAATCATCACTGTTTGACTGTGTGCACTAGCTTTGATCTGGGACTAGTGCTGTAACACAGAGGGTCCGGGTTTGGAAATCCGGCGTCCCGACAGAGATGGTATCAGAGCCAATTTGACTGTAGGACGTGACCTAGTTAGAATGGTCGTTAAAAGAAGAGCTTCAAAATTTATTTTATAAAATAAAAATGTTATAATGTGCTGTCCTTGTCTTTTCTTGTCTTTCTATCCTTACCTTCGTCATGGTATTCTTCCCTTTTCTATCTTCTTATTTTCTTTTGGAATGGTAATTGTATCCCCTTCCCTCTGTAATTTCTATAGATGGCAATGAGTTGCGTCTGAGAAGCACTTAGAGTAGCGCGTCATCATGAAGGAGCGATGACTAGTTCTTTAGTTGTCGTATCCAAATAAAGTCCTACGATTTTAGAACGCTTATATATTACTTTCTTGTGTGTTAGGTGGACTGTACCAAGCCTTTGTATACTTGTAGTACAGTCATCCTTCAAAACTATTTTGATTTCAAGCTAAGTTTCTTCCAAGTCGTTGTTTGATTCTCTCTTGTGTGATTGTTTGGGATGTTGTTTAGTCCTTCCCCTGATCTCTTATCTGTGCTACTTCCCTCTGATCTTTTGCTAACCCCAGTTACCGCAATAGTGCAAGCTCCAATTCTTTCACCGCATTCCAAGTTTGGAGAATCCTTGGAGACCTAGAGTATATGGAAGACAACAAATTTATGGAAAGTATTCTTGTCGGGAAAGCCGTCATAATCAGTGCATGTCAAGTTAGGTAATTTGGAGAATTGTTGCTAGAGTGATATATTTTGGATTTATAATTGACAAGATTGAATAATATTCGAGAGGATTGAGATAAAAGGTATACTTGTGGATACCAATTGATTATAAATAAATCTAAAGAGTGCCATCTTTGTGGATTGACTAGAGAATAAATACAAAATTGAACTTGGGGGAGCTAATTAGATCATGGGAAGTCTAAACTTTGCCCTGGATTTATTATCTAGGATTGAAAGGAGCAATTGGATGTAAAACAAGATTTTTGTTGAAGGGATTATTTGTGATCGTTGGAGAATTAGTATTAAGAGATTGATCCAGTAAATGGAGAGATTAAAAAATTAACAAGTTGAATTATCATAAACAATTCATGGTATTAATTTTTGGTGATTTGGTTGAATCATGAAGAGTGGATGAATTTTGTGGAGTTAATTGATTATCAGAGTTTGGTGGACCTATTGATGATGGGTGGATACTAGTGGAATTCCAGAAGATAATACACTTAGATATCTTTGTGGATTAAGTTTATCATTGCAAAGTGGACATTGAATTGGTATGTCAAGTTGAATTTGGTGGATTTAATAGATCATTGCTAGATAATTGGATTTTAACTAATGGGATTAATTAGATCGTTTAAGGATGTTCAAATGGATAACCTAGAGGATTTAAATTAATTATGGGAGATAGATTGTCTAATAAGAATTTATTAAGATATTGTCCGATCATAATTAATTGAAAGATTGTCCGATAAGAAGTAATTGAGAGATTGTCCGATAAGGATTAATTGAGTTCATTCAAATTTGGTGGAATCAAAATGATGATTATCAAGAGATTGATGTTGGTGAATTAATGAATATTAAATTATGGCTTAGATGATCTTAAAATTGATCGATGATTACTAAAAGGTTGGATTAATTTTATATTATTTGATCAGAATTATGGATCTGTTGGATTAGATAATGATCATAAAACAATTGGTGGAAATCACAAAATTACAATGTTATTGGATTCTTGTTAGAAAAATTCTATGGTTTGACGTCGATTCAAATTAGAGTAGAGAATAAAAGTTTATGAGATTATTTGTTGAAATCAATAAGGTGCATTTGTGGTATATGATTTTGGAATCAAGCATTTTTGAAAAGTTGAAATAATTATGTCTTTCTCGGATGAACACTTGCGGAAGTTAAGCCCTTTTTGGTGGAATCCTGAATTAATCGATATGATAAGGGCAATTGAAGTTAACCAAGAGCTTGCAGGCGACTAAAGATGTACCAGTCTGATTTGTTGTTGTCTTCCATATTTCTCAATTAAAGGAATACTTCAGAGCATCGAACAACAAGATAGAATCATGAAGGAAGCTGAACGCCACGCAAGAAGCATGACATAAAATTCCACAAAGTGCAGAAGAGCAACCATTCGAAGTCAAGCAACTTGGGAGCGTGAAGAGGACCTAAGAGCCGAGTTTCCCACTCCTTTCTTTTCCCAGTTCGTCCGAATCTCGGGGACGAGATTCTTTCTAAGGGGGTAGGTTTGTAACATCCCAAAAATTTTCCTTATGTAAAAATTTAATTTCAAATTAATTATTTTAAAGTATTTGAATTTTATTTTGATTTTCTGTGATTTTTTGGGTTTTATTTGGGTTTATCTGGATTTTATTTCAAAGCCTAGAGCAAGAAAATGTACTTTAAATATTTTATTAAAGCCAAAAAGAGTTTATTTTTGCTTTTCCCAAGCTTCCCTAAAATTATAGTAATTTTTCAAAAATTTGTAGGTTTTTAAAATCAAATTCAAAGCTAAAAAGGTATTTTTATAAACATTAAAAGACCAACTTTAAGTTGAAAATATTTTTAGTAAGTCCAAAACATCTTATAGAATTTTTGAGAATTTTATGGAATTAAAAATCACTTTTAAAAGTCAAAAAGGTATTTTATAAAATTATTAAAGGTAAATGTGAATTAAAAATATTTTGCCTAAGTCTAAAATAGCTCCAGGAATATTCTATGAATTTTCTGGAATTTTTAGACATTATTTACTATTTTCTAAGCCTTTATAAATTTTTTTGGTATTTTCTGAAAAATTAATCCAAAAATTAATTCGGGATTAATCGCAGGCCGACATGTGTCCGGCCTGGATTCAATCCAATCCACCCCTTGATCTGATCTAAGCAATTCCTTGTCACTTGTCATCCATCTAACCGCCCATATCCCTTCATTTTCCTTTCTCTCACCGACGGGTGGGCCCCACCTGTGATGAGCTTCTTCTTCCTCCCTTTCTTCTTCCTCTAGCCCTCTCTCTCCTTTCCTCCATTGCCGCCGCAACCAAGCTCGGTTTCTTCGTCTCCTTTCCGTTTCTTCTCACCATTAATGACTCCCGAGTGCCCCTCTTTACTCTCCACTCAAATCCACCATTTCTCCTCGGCTTTAAAGCCCTTTTTAACCGTCGCTGCGCCCATTCCGATCGCCCTTAAAGACCGACCGGCCGTGCTCGGCCGTTACCCCCTCTCCCCGCCGCCCTCTTTTTCCCTTTCGGCCGAAGCCTTTCTCCCTCTCTCCCGCGCTCGATTTTCCCCGTGCCGTGTCTCTTTTCCCCGCCGCCCGAAGGTACTCCGGCGAGCAATTACCGCTGGAGCCGTCCACTTCGCGCCTCACCGACGCCGCCCACGCCTTCCTCGTGCGCCGGCGACCGTCCTCCACCACTCGCCCGGGCTCCCTCGCCACCGTCGCCGCCGCCTTCTCTCCTCTTGCCGGCCGCCTCCGGTCGTCCCCAAGCCCCGCCGCCGGTAAGAGCCACCCCGCCGCCACCTCCCCCCTCTTCGCCGCCCCTCGCCGGCCACCGCCGGGCGCCCGTGCGCCGCCGCCCGTTCCGGCCTGGGCCATGTCGGTCGGCCCGCGCCCGCATGGTCTCTGCGTGTGCGCCGCATGGCGCCACGTCGGCCAAGCGTGCCACCTCGGCAAGGCTCGCGGTGCGTGGACTCGGTCCACGGTAGACTGGGCCCACATGTCCGAATATTCAAAATTGAAAAAGTTGTTGACGTCAGCCTTGCGTCATAAAGTACCTTTTTCTTCAGAGAAATATTTCAGCCGAAATTAATTTCCTTGCTGACGTCATAATTAGCTTTTTTCAGTACAAAAATAATTCCAGAAAATAGCCTTTTTCATTTTCTCTCTTTTCAAACTTCCAAAGGCCCTAACTTCCTCATTTTAACTCCGTTTGAGCCCGTTCAAAATTTTAAATTCATCAAAAATTCCAAACTATACATTTCTTCCATCCTTTTAAATATTTAAAATTTATTTGATATTTTAAAATTGAAATTTCAAATTCCAATACCTAGTTCATTTTGAAAGCCTCAGTTCCATTCCAAATTTTCTGTGCATTTCCAAAATTCAAATTTAAACTTTGCAAAATCTCCATAAAATCCATTCAATTTTTCTAGATCCAATTATTTTTCTTGGCACTTCTCTTTTTCTAAAAATAAAAAGGAATAATGAGATTTCCCTCTGAGGCCAAAGTTTTATTTTGTTCAAGCACGCTTAACACCAAAGTTCTCACCACCCAGTGACAGATTATTTTCAAGCATTTGGCCTATTCTCTTTTAGCCTAATATTTCTTCTTCCTACCTTTGCTATTCACCTCCCCGCGTCAGACCAGTAAACACTCTGTTCTTCAGTTAAATCCACCGTGAACCATGCATGCACACAAACAAAATTAATTCCTTCCACCAAATTAATTGGCATGCAGCAAGAACACCTTTATTCATTGCTAAACATCATTTCTATTTCAGTTTTAATCATCAAAATTTCAATTTTTCAGTTTCTTGCATGCAAAGTTGAAACCATCATTTCTTTTACTCCAAGCATTACTTCGTCATTCAATTCCTTTGCTCCTCTTGTGTTGCACTCTATCAAACCAGAAATCTAGCCAAAAAGAAGATCTTAAGAACTATACCTTCGTTTGATACTTCCCAGTAAATTCCTTTCCAACCGATCTTCCGATAACTCGTTCTTTGTTGTCCTAACTCTGAATCTAATGATTCTTTCTCCTAAATTCATCTAAAATCTTAATCTTTCTTCCAATATTGTATTTTTGTGATTTTAGTTGTATTTATTTATTTGTTTGTTTTATCGTTTTGCACATAGAACCCGACATTGTCGAAGAATTTCCCGATCCGCAGCAAAAAGGACCAGACAGCGTGCAAGAAGGCAAGTCTCCTTTGATCATATTGGACCTATGTTTGAGAAATGCTTTTTATTATTTTAAATTTAATTGCATTGCTATTTACATAAAACAATAATTTCTATCTTAAGGTATTAGTTATTCCAATCTTGTTATGCCCTCGTTGAAGTTGAATGCCATGTACCTTTGTAATCTTAGGATTTCCTTTGTCTCAATAATGAGAGTATTATAATTCTTTGATAACATTAGAACTGTAGTAAATTGCTTAGTCATGCTATTTAACTTTTGTAACCTTGAAATGGGAAATTATAATTCTTTAAACTAGTCTTTTGTATTCAGAAATTTAGTGGCGATTGGTGTTGCCACTGTTCTTTTAAAATAAATTAAAATGTAAAAATTGTTTTAGAGCGGGGCAGATGGTTGGTTTGGATTGGTGCGGTAAGCACGAGATCTTGTAAAGTGTATGTTCCACCCTAGTCAATTAAGGACCGACGCTTGTGATTGTCCAGACTGAGCACTACCGTACAACCCCAAGTCTATATGGGTACGACCTAGCTGATTAACTTACGATAGTCTAGTTTAGGTGCCACCAGTGGAAAGTGGGTGCCAGGGATTTACTGGTTATTCACAGTGAGGGACAGGGATTTACTGTACTCATATGGCGCAAGAGGGGGCTTCTGACTGCGTGGATTTAACCCTTCAGCGGTGAAACCTCAGCGGGTGGTGTCTAGCTAGATTAGAGTAAGATAAAGGCTTTGTGATATTTTATCTGGGTCTCATGCCAAAGGAAGCATGGTGACTTTTAGGATAACTTATCTCTTGGGGGTAAAGTTGTACATCCTCTGCACAGTGTTAAACTATTCGAATAGCCGTGCCCACGGTCAAGGGTGGGCAAGGAATGCATTCATATGGTAGATCTTTGGTTTTCATTTTAAAAACAAAATTTTGGTATTCCGAGAGTGGAGGGAACTCTCGGAAGGGTATCCTGGCGGTTGGAGCCAGTGCAGGTGGATGGAACTCGATGTTTTGAAACTTAACGGTTAGAGTTGGTTAATTAGTGTTGGTGGATAGAACCTTCACTATAATATGCTTATTAGTTTTAGTTAAAACAATTACTTTACAAAGTTAATGCCTTCGAAAATATTTAATGTTATTTGAAATAAAACATAGCTTTGTGCAAAAGAACCATATAGCCTTCCTTTGTTAAGCCTTGCATATATTGCATTTTTTCCAAGACTTGCGGAGTACTTTATGTACTCACATGTTGCACTAAAAATCATCTCAAAAAAATATGAAGCTCAAGAGGGAGACTACGACTACTTCGCGTGCGGTTTCGATGAAGGATTCCCGGAGTACTAGGTTGCGCTTCCCCAGTCAATTGCCTGTGGCATATTGATGGGTCTTCGCTGGATTTATCTTTTGCTTCCGCTGTGTTTTGTGTGTGTGAGGTCTTGAAACCTCATTTGTAATAATGAGACCTTTCGATCGGTACTCTCTATTATTGTAATAAAGCGTTGTTGGTTATGTAATCATCACTGTTTGACTGTGTGCACTAGCTTTGATCTGGGACTAGTGCTGTAACACACAGAGGGTCTGGGTTTGGAAATCCGGGGTCCCGACAATTTTGGTGAATGCGGTGAGTACAAATGGAATTTAGAGGTAGGACTGGATTTGTTTGAAAGAATGTGAGATAAAGTTTCAATCTTGTACTCATACACCTCAAACGGGATCCGTATGCAAATTTTCTGCACATGTAATTGGTGTTGTCTCCGAAAGCTGAATTGGATTCCAAAACGTGTAGAACTCGAACTCTAGCTTGACTTGTAGAAGAAGTGGCATGGAAACCTTGATGAGGACGCAGCGTGTTGATTGATGTAGATTTGCACTTCTTACTATTCTTGCCATTATTCCTAAGTACAAGAAAATCACACGTGCTGATTGATGTAGATTTGCACTCCTTGTTATTCTTGCCATAATTCCTAAGCACAAGAAAATCACAAGAATAAGATTTTGGTAGCAACTCATTCTCTAAATCACACAATGATTCTACCGATCACTGTTCACCGTGGTCGAAACACCCTTTCGACCACGTTCACTTCCTCACAATATTGTCAAAGCCCCTTCCGACCACGTTCAACGCTTCACAACAAAGTCGAACCCCCTTCCGACCACTTTCAACGTGGTCGAAGCACCTTCCGACCACGTTCACCTCTTTACAACGTGGTCGAAGCCCTTTCCGGCCACGTTCACTTCTCCACAACGTGGTCGTAACTCCTACTGACCACATTCACCTTGCACTGCCGTGGTCATAGCGCCTCCCGACCACTTCAGTTCCTTCTGCCGTGGTCGTATCGCCCTTCGACCACGTCTACTTCTGGTATGCGTGATCAAAGAACCTTCCGACCACATTCAAACCTCCTTTGCCGTGGTCGTAATGCCTTCCGACCACGTCTGCGGGTATTTTGCCATGGTCGTAAATCCTTCCGACCATGTTTGCCGTGGTCGTAAGTTGATTTCGACCACGTCTACGAGATCACACAATGAAGTCGATACTCAAGGTTTTTCCTTTCTCTTCGTTTTTCTTGCATTAATCTGATTATATGACTCCTCCCCTTTTATACCCGGCTCTACGTCTTTTGCTCGGGTTTTGACTACGAATACAACCCAATTCCAACTACGTTTACAACTCGACTTCAACTACGATTACAATTTGACTTCGATCACGACCAAAATTTGCACACGACTTCTAAACAAGATTATTTCCAACATTCATTCCCTAATCTTGTTTAGTGACTTCAATTATGCCAATTTTCTTCCTCATCTCCAAGAACTTTATCCGACTGAGCGGTTTTGTCAATATGTCAGCCTTCTGTTCATCTGTGCTGGTGTACTCGATCACAATTCTTTCTTCTTTGACACAGTCTCTGGTAAAATGGTATCTGGTGTCTATATGTTTGCTTCTATCATGAAGAACCAAATTTTTGCTTAGCGAAATACTGGATTTGTTGTCCACTTTGAGTACGACCTTCATAGCTTCGTCTTCTGACAATTCGCCTAACAAATGAGCAAGCCAGACTCCCTGGCAAGATACAACACTTGCTGCTATGTACTCTGCTTCACACGATGACAAAGCTACCACTCCTTGCTTCTAAGATTGCCAACTAACCGGACTTTCTCCCAGCACAAACACCACCCCTGTTGTGCTTTTTCGATCATCAATGTCTCACGCATATCTCTGTCATTGTAGCCGGCCAGCTGCAACTTCTTTTCGCCTCCTTTTTCCGTACTGGATGCCAAAACTCATAGTACCTTTCACATATCTCAAAATGTGTTTAATAGCAATCATATGCTGCTGAGTCAGCTTTTCCATGAATCGACTCACATACCCGACTGCAAACGCAATGTCTGGACGAGTGTGTCAAATGCAATGTCTGGACGAGTGTGTACCAGATATCGCAGTCTCCCGACTGTACTTCTTTACTGTGTGGCATCAACCAGAGATCCTAGGCCTGACTTGCTTAGCTTCAAATGGTTTTACATTGGAATTTGACATAGGTTGCCACACTTCTCCAGTATCTTCTGAGCATAAGCGGACTGACAAAGTGTGATGACATTTTTCAGTCTGTTTTACCTCTATGCTGAGATAGTAACTTAGGAGCCCTAAGTCTGTCATTTTAAATAGCTTCAGCATCTCTTCTTTAAACTTCATAATCTCCCTTAGATTTGTTCCGGTGATGATCAAGTCATCCACGTAGACACCCACAATCAGCCTTGTCTCCACATCCCCTCTTGTGTACACAGCATGTTCAGATTTACTTCGCTTGAACCTGAGTGATGTGAGACTTTTGTCAAGCTTCATATTCCAAGCTCGTGGAGCTTGTTTGAGCCCGTACAAGGCTTTGTTTAGCGTCAACACCTTCTCAGCTTGTGTTTTGGACTGGAAACCTGGTGGTTGAGCTACATATACTTCCTCCTCAATGTCTCCATTTAAGAAAACCATTTTCACATCCATGTGGTGTATCTCCCATCTACCATTTGCTGCCAAAGCAAGGAGAACATGAATTGTTTCCATGCGAGCCACCGACGCAAATACTTCCTCATAGTCCACACCATGTTTCTGGACATAGCCTTTTGCAACTAGTTGTGCTTTGTGCTTTACCACCTCTCCCTGAGAATTTCTTTTTACTTTGTAAACCCACTTCAAACCAATGGGTCAATGACCTTTCGGTAAGTCAGTGAGTTTCCATGTGTTATTGTCTTCAATCAACTTCAATTCTTCTTGCATAGCAGCCCTTCAATGTTCATCTTCCTTTGCTTCTTCATAGCTCTCAGGCTCTTCAATCGTGGTGTAAAGCAACATCTCCTCAGTCTGCACCGGCTCAGTGTGTGCATAGATCTCGTTGATGCTCTTCATCTTCGGTATTCTACCATTTGAGTCTTCCTCATCAGAAGCTTCTGTTTCAGGTGAAGTCTCATAAGTCTCAGCACCTGATGGATTTGTGCTCTGAGGTGTGGTTGGAGCTTCTTCTTCCCAACCTATATTGTCGGCACCGGCTACATCAAACGTCACCCAACTCTTCATATCTCTTTCCATGTTTTGATGTTCTTCCCACTCCCAGTACTTGTCTTCTTGAAAGACAACGTCTCTACTTACGTGAAGCATCTTTTCGACTGGATCATAGCACCTGTACGCCTTGCTGAATGGCTCAGAACCAAGAGAAATCATCTTCTTGCTCCAGTCATCCAACTTCTTTAGATAATTGGTTGGTTTCACATGTGCTAAGCAGCTGAACACTCTCAGATGCATGACATTTGGCTTTCTTCCTGACCACAACTCATATGGAGTAACTCCATCGAGTGATCTTGTGGTGGTGCAATCGAGAAGATAGACCGCGTGCCTTACTGCTTCTGCCCAAATTCTCCCGGGCAGGAATCTGCTCTTTAGTAGACTTCGTGCTGTGGCCATCATAGTTCTATTACTTCTTTCTACGACTCCATTTTGTTGAAGTGAGTACGGAGCTGTGAAATATCTTGTTATTCCTTTCTCTTCACAGATAGAGTCGAATTCTTTTGATAGAAATTCTCCCCCTTGATCTGATCTGACAGCTTTAACTTTGTGATTGACTTCGTTTTCAGCAATGGCTATGAACTTCTGAAAGCTGAACTTAGCTTCATCTTTGCCTTTTTGCATGTACACCCACATAGCTCTGGAGTAGTCATCAACGATCAGCATGCAGTACTGATTTTCGGCATCCATTCGCGATGTGATCGGTCCACACAGATCAACATGCACTGGCTCCAATGGGTGAGATGCTCTGAACTGTGCCTGGGATGGAAAAGAGCTGTGAGCTTGTTTTTCCACCAGACATCCTTCACAAATCTGTTCCGGGTGATCGATCTTTGGTAGGCCAACCACCATCTCCTTCTCTGCCATGGCTTTGAGGCTTTGGAAGTTCATGTGACCGAATCTTGCATGCCACAACCAAGCTGAATCATCCGTTGAAATCTTCAGGCACTTCGATTTGCATGTCTCAATTGGAATTTTGTACATACAGTTTACTGTCCTTTGTACCTTCATTAGCAGTTGTTCATTGCTGTCGAATACCTTCAGGTAGTTATTTTTCAGCTTAATTCGACACCCTTCTTCGGTTAGCTGTCCTAGGCTTATAATGTTGCTGCACAGGCTCGGTATATAGTATACGTCTGACAGCCGTCTCTAGCCTCCATCCTTGCACTTCATGAGAATTGAGCCTTTTCCTTTAATATGAACAGTTGAGCCATCTCCAAATTACACCTTACCGAGTACTTTCTCATCTAATATATGAAACATCGAGTATGTGCCGGTCATATGGTTGCTAGCTCCATTGTCGAGATACCAATCTACTGACTGTTCATGTGTATCCTTTCCCTTCTCCATTAGACTTGGGAACACTCTCCCTTCATTCAGCAGTATCATTGTCGGCACAGCTTTGATACAGTGGGACAATAGCAATGTTGGTTCTTTATGTTTAGAGATTTGGGCAAAGTTTGCCTCCTCCACTTTCTTCTTGTTCATGCAGTTTGCTGCATAAAGTCCAAACTTTTTGCAGTTATGGCACTGGATATGGCTTCGACATTCGGAAGCGTAATGGCCGAATTTTTCACACTCAAAACTTGGACATGCCATTTGTCTTGTAGGTTGTCATTGCCTCCTCGACCAGCTCTTTCTCCGCGTCCTCCTCTACTTCCTCTTCCAGACTGGAATCCATGGCCTCTCTGGCCGTATCCACATCCTCGACCATGGAATGCGCCTCGGCCGACTGATGAGCTACAACCATGACCACGACCGCCCCTAGATGACGAATTTGCATGGTTTTGCTTGCCTCGGTTTCGGGTGTCCTCCTTTACAAGCAGTGCTTGTTCTCTATTGTGAGTGTGATAACCCTTTAGGAGCTACTCATGTGCCTTGAGCGCCCCTGTCACTTCCTCTATCTTCATCTTCGAGAGATCTTGGGAGTACATGAGCGTTGTCACCACTGGAAGAAACCTTTCTGGTAGAATTCTCAAATATTTCTTCACAGCCACCTCATCTTCCAGATTGTCGCCAAGATATTTGATCTCATTCATGACTTCATTGAACTTCCCAGGGAATTCTTCCACCGGCTGGTTCTGTCCCATCTTCATTGCTTCAAATTCACTCCGTAGAGTTTGGAGTCGAACTTCTTTCACTCGGTCAACGCCTTCATGCATTGTTCAGTGCAACCCAAGCGTCTCGCGCCGTCTCCTTGCCGATCAATTGTCGCATCATTGAATCGGGCACAGCTTGATAGATCACAGCCAACGCCATCTGATCTAATCGATTGTCAATGATCTTGTCTTTCCCCTTTGGATCAACTGCACCCCAGACACCCTGAGCACGCATATTTGCCTTCATCTTCATTGCCCAGACCGAATAGTTGTCCGGGGTGAGAAGAGGATACTGCAGCGACACGGACTCCTTGGCCTTTGATGTCTCTCCCATTGCCTTTGATGTCTCCCCCATGGCTTTGATGCCACTTGTTGCAATCTTTACGATCTCTATAGGACCTTTCCAATCGCTATGACCACCTCCTGTAGTCGTACGACCGGTTACAAGAGGCCACGACCACCTCCCGCGGTGTTTCGATCGCTCTGTGGGTTTTACGACCACACAGACAGTTGTTTGACCACGCTGTAGCCCCTCCGATCGCTCCGACTTTGTAGTTGTAAACTTCTGTTGAAGTTTCGACCATGTTCTCTGCCGCTGCACTCGCCTTCCTTCAACTACGATCAAATTAATATAGTCGTAGAACCCTACGACCACGCAGTGATTCTACCGATCACTGTTCACCGTGGTTGAAACACCCTTTTGACCACGTTTACTTCCTCACAACGTGGTCAAAGCCCCTTCTGACCACGTTCAACGCTTCACAACGTGGTCGAAGCCCCTTTCGACAACTTTCAACGTGGTTGAAGCACCTTCCGACCACGTTCACCTCTTTACAACGTGGTCGAAGCCCCTTCCGACCACGTTCACTTCTCCACAACGTGGTCGTAACTCCTACCGACCACATTCACCTTGCACTGCCGTGGTCGTAGCGCCTCCCAACCACGTTCAATTCCTTCTGCCGTGGTCGTATCACCCTTCGACCACGTCTACTTCTGGTTTGCCGTGGTCGAAGCACCTTCCGACCACGTTCAAACCTCCTTTGTCGTGGTCGTAATGCCTTCTGACCATGTCTGCGGGTATTTTGCCATGGTCGTAAATCCTTCCGACCATGTTTGCCATGGTCGTAAGTTGATTTCGACCACATCTGCGAGATGACACAATAAAGTCGATACTCAACGTTTTTCTTTTCTCTTCTTTTTTCTCGCATTAATCTAATTACATGTCTCCTCCCCTTTTATACCCGGCTCTACGACTTTTGCTTGGGTTTCGATTACGAATACAACCGATTCCGACTATGTTTACAACTCGACTTCGACTTTCGACTACGATTACAATTCGACTTCGATCACGACAAAAATTTGCGCACAACTTCTAAACAAGATTATTTCCAACAATGCCCGGAATAACTAAGCATTGACTCGTCACCACCGTAACCTGACATATCACTGCCATGCTGGCTTCATCAACTATGTCACTGCCTAGGAGCTCATGGAGTGTGCCATCCCCCATAGACTCCTCAAACATTAACGTCAGGCTCTTCCTTTCTGTAGACAGCGGCTTCTTACTAGTTAGAAGCTCCAGAAGAACGACTCCGAAGATGCAGATGTCGTTCTTGTCAGTGAGCTGGTACTCAAGCAGGTAGTCTGGGTCGAGATACCCCGGTGTGCCTTTCGGCACGGCCTGAGTCTTCTCGTCTTTCGTTGAGCAGCCAAAGTCAGACACCTTGGCAACCCATCCCACACCAAGAAGGATGTTGGCCGGCTTCATGTTACCGTGGAGTATTGGGTGCGACAGCGAGTGCAGGTGCGCGAGCGCCTCGGCGGATTCCGCGGCGATCCTAAGGCGGGTTCCGAGAGTGACGCGGCATCTCTTGTTTGTCTGGTGGTGCCGTAGCTCTTGCAGGGTCTTGTTCTGCATGAACTTGTAGACTAGCATGGGCGCCTCGAACTGCAAGCAGCAGCCGAGGAGCTTGACGACGTTGGGGTGGTTGACGCGGCAGAGTATGACCAGCTCCTACACGAAATCCATCATCCTGCTCTCGTCGACCTCCTCGCACCTCTTTATCACGGCGGCGTTGTTGTCCAGGATCGCCTTTTAAACGGTCCCTTGCTCTCCTTCCCCGACGATGTTCACCTTGTCGAAGCTATTTGTCGCCGACTCGATCTGTCCTCTGTTGTAGAGGGTGAACGCGATGTTACCCTCTACTTTCATCATTTCCGACAGTAGCTGGCCTCCATGCTGTTGAAAATATTCGTCACTCTGTCTTAGCAGAGCTTGTCTTTTGATACTTCGTTTGTGGCGGAGCACTTCTCTTTCAAGGAAAGCAGTCAATAGTCATTAGGGAGAGATGAAGATTAGTCATTAGGGGAAAGGTTGAAGCAAGTGTTTTGATATTGATGTATTGAACAGTCCACCAGTAGATCAAACAGATCATAAGAATTTCCTTTTTGAGACGAAACAGATCATAAGTTGGTGTGCAATATCTATGCTATACCTTTTGTTTTCTTTACTGAACAACAAGCTAAAGCAATTCAAGTGTCAATGTGAGTCAAAACACTGTGCTAACATAAGCCAACGTTTTTAGCAAGGACTACATAACTATTAGCGATACCTTCCATGTAAAGCTATCTTGTATATCGTGTATAGATAGAAACAAATTGCTGATATCATGTAACTAATCCCGTACTTCACGGTTGTAAACTCCTATAACATCAGGCTATATAAAGCATGCAACCTCAGCCTTTCACGTTGTGAGGTGCTTCCCAATCTTCGTTCTTTGTCTATCATGGTATCATATTAGTTTCGATCCATCTCTTCCGCTACCCTCCAACTCGCACACGCGTCGCCTCTGGTCATCTGCGTTCTTCCTTCTCTGGCACCATCGTCATTGTGGCCAACGTGGCACCACAGGTCCTCATGAACACATTCAACACCGTCGCTATCAAGACGCACGTCTCAATAGTCCTCGATCCAAGTGCTCGAACCACACCAAGTGGTCCTCCTTCAAATCGATGTGTGGTAAGTTCGGGCTTCTTGCCCACATTGACGGCTCCACCCCGGCCAACCCGACCAACGCCCTCTGGGTCCAGGCCAACTTCTCTGTCCTCAGCTGGCTGTACGACTTTGTCAGTGACGACATTCTTGATGTCACCATGGAACTGGACCAGACTGCTTGCGCTCTCTGGGTTGCCATCAATGCACTGTTCAATGCCTACAAGGAGTCCCGCACAATCTTCCTCATCAACCAATTCCACTCCATGGTTCAGGGAGATCTCTCCATCTCGAAGTACTGCCAGTGTCTCAAACTATTGGCAGATTCCCTGCGCGACATCGGTCACACCATCTCCGAACAGCGGCTCATCCTCAATCTTCTCTGCGGCCTCAATGCTTGCTTCTGCAACATCATCGATGACATCGCCAATGCAGAGCCCTTCTCCACCTTCGCCAAGGCGCACTCCATGCTCACCCTGAAGGAACTCCATTTGGCCAACGAGAGCAAGGTCGTCGCCGACACAGCTCTCATTGCATCAGCAACGCCTTCCTCCTGCGGACCAGGCAGGTGCCGCTCTTCGGCGCCACATGCAGCGAATGGCTCCATGGGTAGATGCAATGGTCGCGACTCCAAGCGTGGTGGGAAGAACCACCATGGCAAGCAGAACAAAGGCAGTCACTCATCCTTGTTGCACGCGCCGACTCCACAGCCGTCTGGCCCCTGGGTTTGCTTCAACCCATGGGTGGCCACTCCCAGGCTGTCCCAGCACGGCGAACTGGTGTCCAGCCCCCGATGTGGGCATCCTCTGACCCCATCCCCCAACGGTCTCCCAAACATACAACACCACCTTTACCTCGCTTCAGATGTCGAAGCCCGGCTCTCCTGTCGTGCCACAGTGGGATCAGGCTAGTCTTCGTTCTTTGTCTATCAATAGCAGACATTTTTTCTAGTCATTTCTTATTTGGAACTAACACTAGCTGCGCTAACATAAGCTGGTGTGCAAAAAAGAGAATGGGCTTTCTCACATGCACACAGATGTCCGTGTACTATTATCACTATCAAATATGCTTTGAGATTGATGCAAACTTTTCAAATTCAGACCAACATCTCATTTTCTAATAATTCTAATGTCCTTGCACAAATATCGGAGCATTTTGAATGGATAGGACATCAGAATGGATATATACATGGACGTCCTCGTATATATGGACTTGGATTTCTCTCTTAAAAAAGTATGAACTGCTACTTCTAGTCATGAAGGAATGACGTCCAGAATGCGTGCTCCCAAACCCTATTAATTTTAACCAAAGATATTTATATAAAATGTATAATTTGGATATATGAAATTAATGCAAGTGAATTTTTCATAAAAAGTACGTTCATAATATTGAATTATTACAACTTTTTTGGATATCTGATAAAGAGAATTTAGTGATCAACTAAGCGTCTTGTTGACTTTGAAAAAAAAAGTCACACTTTTGTGACTGAGGGAGAATAAAAGAAGCTAAAGCCGACACTTTTAGCATGGACTACATAAGACATCTTTGCTAGGGATTTGGAAACGGAAAAGAAAGTTGGAATTAAGATGCCAGGAAGCAACAAAAAATGACCTAAACCCTAAACGCCCTCCAGGAACCTCTTTTTCCTTCTATAATGAAATGCCCCAAAATTTTCAAAGGTTTTTGTGAATTTTTCTGAACTGTTGAGTGAATTTTGAATCCTTTCCCAATTCGGAAATCCCCAGAAAAATCCGCTTTCCTTTTCGGGCTTCCCGTCTTCCCTTCTCTTTGGAGCCTTTCTCCTTTCCGCCTTCTCTCTGCAATCGCGCTCGCCCGACGCGCGGTCCTCCGCCGCGCCGTGCACCGCTCCAACTCACCGTCGCCGGCCGCCTGCGGTCGCGCCACGTCACCCTTGACCGCGTCGCTCAGTCCACTCATGACCCCACCTGTCAGCCTCGCCCCTTCTCCCTCCTCCACGCGACGCGCTGGTGCCCATCCGAGCAGGTGAACTACTCCCGCACTTCCTCCCGCGCCTTTACTCGCTGTGACGCCGCCCGTCGTTCGGACTCGACTCCCCGCCCACCCCCGTAGCTTCCCCATGCCACCCTGCAGCGCAACAGCACGCCCACTCCGCGCCATTACTCCCCTTGGGCAGCCCCGACCTGCTCCCTTGCTGCCCGCTCTCCCCGCACCCTCTTAAGCTCAGCCGACCCCGCCAGGAGCTCCACCTCACTCTCTCGTTCCTCCCCAAGCAGCCGATTGAACTCTAAGCCGCAACATCTCCGCCGATCAGTTTCTTCAACTCCGGTGATCTCCCAAGCCTCATTCCTTCTTTTCTCCATTAAAATCTGATTGCATTCGCTGACACGTTCCCCTTTGCTTCCTGATCACGCTGGTGGACTTCGTTGGCCGAGAGCGTCTCTCCCCTGCCCTGGCAGCGGAGCTCATCGTCGACCGAAAGGGGGCCGCCGTGGACTGCTCGGTAGAGAGCTTCTCCGCTCAAGCCAACGCTGCCATTGTGTTCCCCTCACCCCAGAGATGCTCCAGTAACCGCCGATTTGCCCGGAGTGCCGCCGATGGCCTCTAGTGCCAGAAAATCCCCGGCGAACTCTTCCCGACCGTTCGCCGCCATCAAGCCTTCCCGTCCCTCCCAAAACCCCGAAATGGGTTCCTCATCTTCCAAGGCACCTCGTGCCACCCTCAAATCCCGCCAGAAGGCGTCGCCGGCGTCGTTCCGCTCGTGCCATCGTTCTCTGCCTCTCGATGAGAGCAACGAGCGGGAGGTAGACGACGACTACGTGGATGCATCTTAGCCATCCACGTTTTCGTTGCTGTCTAACCTCGGCCGCCGGATGGTCTCATTCCTTGGCCGTCCGATCCCACTTAACACATCAGATCTGGAGCGCTCGCTCGCACTTCATTGTCGCCGCTCATCTGGGCCACGCGTCGGCCATGCACCTCGGGTGGGCGTGCGCACTTGGGCTGAAGCCGCGCAGCCTGCTCGGCTGCACCGGCTACCTCGCGTGTGGGCCACGCAGGCTGCACTGGCCGAAACCCTCCCCAGGCGCACTATAGCAAAAGGCTGGCCGACACTGTTCACCGAATTTCCATGGATTTTCCAATTTCTAAAAATCCAGAAAATCAAATAAAATCCCAAAAATTCCCAAATTACACCATTTTGTTCATTTTGATGCCCTAAAGCCATTTTTGACATCCAATCCACCAAATTCCTTCCAGAAAAATTTGAAAATCCCTCATTTGAGTTTTAATGCATTTTATTCCTTTTTAATAGATTTATTTTTTCCTCACTTGATTAGGCTCAAGCTGGACTTATGTTATTTTTGTGTGTTTGCGCTAGCTTCGGAGTTTTCAGAGGCGACGGTTCAAGGGCAAGACCAAGGAAGCACTTTTTACGAGGTCGCTGAGCTAGTCGAGTATCAAGGCAAGTTGCAAATCCTTGATCATATTGAATCCCATGCCATTTAAATTTTGTAATTATGGTATTTGCATTATTGTTAATTGTGAAATGTTAATTGCTTAAAATAAAATGTTTAGAATGACCTGATATTTAGATATTACCTACCACCGACAAATGCCATGTTAAAATTGTAGCCATGCCTTTGTCAACCCTAGAATTACTTTAAATATTGTATAAATACCTGTAGTATATATTTCATGCAAGTTTTACACTACTAAGGTTGTGGTCGCGGGCCAGTAGATTTAAAAAGTTGGGAATTAGGGTAGAGGAGCTGTGGGACACCGCGAGACGATCCTCGCCCACCACTTTACCCTTAGGTTGAGGTTGGTTGCCTCATGAAAATGTAAGGACTAGACCCTTGCGACGAATAAATGACATATCGGCCACTCAACCACAGGTGTTGACTTGTCAACCCTGGTTTAGTAGCTGCTCAACTCAAGTGAAACCCTACATTGGGAGTTGGTGTGGATCGGCAGATCCAGACTAGACAATGATAGGTCTCCACAACTTAGGCTTGGCATTTCGTACTGGCCAGCGGATACCCGAGGTTGTGCGAGCCCCTAACCTATCGGGTAGAGTGTATACCAAGGATTGAGCAGTGAAACGACTCGGTTCCTTAACTCAGTCATGAGGGTTAAGAACGCTTATGGGTAAAGTTGGGCAACTCTACAGAGTCAACAAAAAGGTATTCGAATACGCCGTGCTCCCGGTTAATGGAGCTGTGTCTATTGGGTGATTCCAGCAGCGAGGCATAAGTAGTTTTCACAAGTGTTTTAGATTGAGTACACGGTTAATCAACTTTGTCAAAAATCCCATTAATCTTAAGGAGTAGTCTTTGGCTTTTGAGTTTTCAAAAGTGTTTACAAATAAAAGTGCATCCATTCAAATTAATAAAACAAGTATACTCCCTTCCTTTGGTGATCCGTGCAATATAGTTAAAGTAAGGCTTTTCTTTGTGACTTGCTGAGCTGGATAGCTCACGGCTTGCTAAACCCTTCAGAGTATCAAGAAGCCGATGAAGGATTGCCATTCGAGGAAGTTCCAGAAGAGCCGTTCTTCGACGAGAATTCTTGATTTTAGGTCTCAATCGCACTCGAGCTTACTGGTGCTTTTGTGAATTGTAATATATTTCGGGCTTGCACGCCCGCTGCAGTAAAACTTGGTTGATGAACCATATATTGTAATCTAAGCTGGCTCTTTTGCTGTAAGCATGTTCTGTGATGATATTCTCTTGCTCGACGCTCCGTAACTGGCCAAGCTTAGGTAGTTGCGGAATGCCGAGTCTAGACGCCCTTGGAAACGGGGGTGTTACATATAATGCAATGACACGCTTTGCATCTAAAAAAATCATTGTGGACGGCACCGAAAAGAAAATACACTTTGGTGTAACCGTGCTGCATGAAAAATTGGAAATATGGAAGTACCTATAGCGAGTTTATCTCTAAGTTGAAGTGTTTGCTCTCGCATGTCCCATTTTGGGCGTTGTCTTCGAGATATTCCGAGGGCACCAACACTTGAATCCGCCGGGGATAGTGTGGGTATTCTGGTGGTTCCGTGCACTTGTTAATATCTGCAATCAAATATCAAATATAGGTAAAAACAGTGTGACTGGAAATTATGGAAGCTCTGTATTGTTTTCTGAAGAAAAGGAACAAGTTATATTATTTAATCATTTTTAGTTTATTTTTATTAATAACCCCTCACTAACTTATTTTCAAATCTGATGACATGGCCAACCAACACTGCCACGCCACAGTATAGTCTAGACCCGAGCAAAAAAAAGATATTTTGGCCGCACCATTATCCCTAGCATTGCCAAACAACGCTGCCACACCAGATACGGTGGTGTAGCAAGATTTTGATGGCTGGCGTGGCAGCCTTGTTTTCATGGCTGAAAGGGTCAGTTTTGAATATAAAGTTGTGTACTGGTTGTTAACAAAATATAGTTCAAAAAGATTCAGTAATAAAAAATCAAAGAAAAGTTTACTCTGAATTATTGATTTATCTTTCTTAAGAACAACAGGATATATATATATATATATATATATATATATATATATATATATATATATATATATATATATATATATATATATATATATATATATATATATATATATATATATATATATATAATTGTTACTTATAAGAAGGACTACAATGGATTTACCTTTGTTCTCTTTATCATCACCCAATCAACAAAAAAACGATGGTCTCCACACAAAAAGAAACAAAATTGGACGGTGTTAAGTCTAAATATCATGTGGAAACCCGAAACCACAGTGTGTGTATAGTTTATGGAAGCCATGTATAAAAATATTCAAAACTTCTAAAAAAATTACAACAAGTACGGGACAAGACATTATAAGACTGCAAAAACTCAAGAACAAACTCAACCACATCTACAATATATAAAAAGACAAATTCATCATGAATAGTGATATTTCACTGTTTATAGCTATTCATTTCACTGCTTGTCAATTTCATATCTTCCACGTACGATTGTATTTGATCTTGAAATTTTATGGTCTTATAGAATATCACCTCCCCTATGTATAATATTTTTGAAAACTTTTACGTGTAGTTTTTCACAAAATTTACACGGACATGGTGGTTTCCACATGACATTTGCACATTAAACAAATGTTACAACTGACCGAGTTTGCTACAATGATTTCCTATACTACGTGCTGCCGCACGCACGCAAGTCTCCGCCCCGGTTTTCCGACCCAATGGCCTTGAGCGTGCACTACTACAGAAAGTCTAATACTAGACGCCAAATCATAGATAGTTTAACAAAATCGTCTCTTACCGACACTAACACAGACGATTTTAATTTGGACACCATCTGTGTTGATGACGTCGGAGAAAACGAGTATCACAAACGGTTCTTACTGATGAACTGTCTGTGATATTCCAGTATCACAGACGGTTTTTATTTAAAACCGTCTGTGATAATCTGGAATTATCACAGACGGTTTTTTATTAAAAACCGTCTGTGATAATGAAGTTATCACAGACGGTTTGTATTAAAAACCGTCTGTGATAATCTGGAGTTATCACGGACGGTTTTTTATTAAAAACCATATGTGATAATGAAGTTATCACAAACGGTTCGTATTAAAAACCGTCTGTGATAATGAAGTTATCACAGATGATTCGTATTAAAAAACCGTCTATGATATGTTTCCCGCCTTGCAATTTCCCAAAATTTCATAATTTCCCGCCTGAGTCCGAGTAGAATTCAGTTTTGAGTCACCTTCAGTAAAAACGGGCATAACTTTTGCATACGGTGTCCGTTTTCGACGTTCTTGTACTCGTTGGAAAGCTAACGACGAGTCTGATCCAAAAAAAATGACTGGCTTGCGCCAATTGCCCTCCAAGACCCCAAAAGTCGGCCATCTTTGGACCTAAACCTGCGTCGTAAGTTTTTTGTTTCTGTTTTTGCGCTTTTTCTTGGTCTTCCTTTCGGAATTTGGATTTTGCTTCAACTGAAAAGTTGTAGATCTCATCAAAACCTTTTAAATGAGTATATATAAGCTATATAAAACTTTTTTGTTTTATCTTTTCAGACTAGTTTTTTATATTGCATCGGTATATAAAATTTTGTGCTCTAATTCACAGACGGTTCTATATATAGAACCGTCTGTGATATTCATTCATCACGGACGGTTCTATATATAGAATCGTTTGTGATAATCTGACCGCTGGGCCCGTCGATCCTCCTCAACCCAATCCTAGCCAATAGAAATCAATCAATCCTTACCCCACAGATCGTAGCTCCGCCTCTCCGTCCCCGCGCCAAAAAATTTCGCACTCCCTCCCCTATAAATAATCACCAGAACCAAGCCTCCTTTCTGTTCTCCTCCTTGCTGTTCTCCTCCTCTTTATTGTTCTTCTTGTTGTTCTTCTTCTCTTTGCTGTTCTCCTCCTCCTTGCTGTTCTCCTCCTCCTCCCCCAACCAACTGACTAAAGCAAACACACTGCAACCAGACTAGTCTATGATCACACACAGACCTACCAAACTTTAAGTTCTTCTTCGACCATGGTATCTCGACCACACCTCATGACCATAGTTGCTCGACCACGGCTTCTCAACTACGTCTTATCAACCACTTCATTGACCACGGCTTGTCGACCACGGTACTTCGACCACATCTATGACCACAGCCTCTCTTCAACTGCTTCACCGACCACGGCTTGTCAACTATAGTTCTTCAACCGCATCTCCGACCACACGGGTCTTCGAGCACCGACCATCATTGTAGCTTACGACTGTCGACCTACGACTACTGTAGCTATGACTATTATAGCTACGACCACTATAGCTACGACTACTACAGATACGACTACTATAGCACTCAGACTCACCAACTACTACAGTCTCAGACTCACCGAGTATACAGACTCCTGTCGGGACCCCGGATTTCCGAACCCGGACCCTCTGTGTATTACTGCACTAGTCCCAGATCAAAGCTAGTGCACACAGTTAAACAGAAATGAATACATCACCAGCATCGTGTTATTACAATAATTGAGAGTACTGACCGAAAGGTCTCAATATTACAATTGAGGCTTCAAGACCTCGCACACATGAAATAAAGCGGAAGCAAAAGATAAACTCGATGAAGACCCATCAACAAGCCACAGGCAATTGACTGGGGAAGCGCGACCTAGAACTCCGAGAATCCTTCATCAAATCCACCAGCGAAGTAGTCGAAGTCACCTTCTTGAGCTTCGTATTCCTCTGGTTATTATTTTTGAGTGTAGCATGTGAGTACATAAAGTACTCCGCAAGTCTTGGGAAAAATGCAATAGATGCAAGGCCTGACAAAGGAAGGCTATATGGTTCTTTTGCACAAAGCAACATTTTCATTCAATTACTTCTAATTATTTTCGAAGGCATCAATTTAATAAAGTAAATGTTTAACAGAACTACCATTAATTCTATAGTGAAGATTCCATCAACCAACACAAGTTAACCAATGATCAATTTTAACACTGCGGGTTCCATCCACCCTCTCTGGCTCCAACTGCCAGGATACCCTTCTGAGAGTTCCCTCCACCCTCGGAATACAAAACTTTGATTTTAAAGCCAAAACCAGAAATCTACCATGTGAATGCATTCCTTGCCCGCCCTTGACCGTGGACACGGCTATTCGAATAGTTTTACACTCTGCAGAGGTTGTACAACTTTACCCCTAAGAGACAAATTATCTTAACAGTCACCACGCTTCCTTTGGCATGAGACACAGATAAATTATCACAAAGCCTTTACCTCACTCTAGACTAGCTAGACACCACCCGCTGAGGTTTCACCGCAGAAGGGTTAAATCTGCCCAATTCGAAGCCCCCTCTTGCGCCATATGAGTACAGTAAATCCATGTTCCTCACTGTGAATAACCAGAAACTCCCTGGCACTAGACTATCATGAGTTAATCAGCTAGGTCGTACCCATATAGACTTAGGGTTGTACGGTAGTGCTCAGTCTGGACAAACACAAGCGTCCTTCCTTAGTTGACTAGGGTGGGACATACTCTTTACAAGACCTCGTGCTTCCTGCACCAACCCAAACCAACCATCCACCCTAATCTAAACCAATTTCCACATTTTATTTTATTTTAAAAGAGCAGTGGCAACTCCAATTACCACCAAACTTTACAAACACAAGTTACTACGATAATTCATAATTTCCCATTTTTCAAGATTACAAGGGTATTACATAGCACGACTAAGCATTATACTACCATTCTAATATTCACAAATAATTATGATACTCTCATTATTGAGACAAAGGAAATTCTAGGGTTACATAGGTACATGGCATTCAAATTCAATTGAGGATATAACAAGGTTGGATATAACTAATGCCTTAAGATTTGAACTAATATTTTATGTAAATAGCAATGCACATAATTTAAAATAATTAAAATATTTCAAAATCATAGGTTCAAGATGATCAAAGGAGACTTGCCTTCTTGCACGCTCTCGAGGTCTTCCTGCTGCGGAGTGGAGAGGTCAACAACGTTGGATTCTACGCGCGAAAAGACAAAGCAACAAAGCAAATAAATACAAATAAAATTCACATAAAATCCAAAAATTCAAAATAGGCCATATTTGGATAGATTGTGATTTTAGATGAATTTAGAAATTTGAATGGCTGAATTTGGAGTTAAAATGAGAAAGTTATGCTCATTTGAAATTCTCAGTTTGAATAAATCCAGAATTTATGAAATTTCTGACAGGTGGGGCCCACTAGAATTATTAAATTTTAATCTTTTATTTTTATTCTGAGATTATGACAGGTGGGACCCACTGGTCAATGAGCCCACGGGATCAGCCTCTGACATGTGGGACCCACTGGACTCCGGGTCCACATGTTAGTGACCAACGCAGAGGGGTGGGCCCAAACGACAGTGGCCCGCACAGACCGGCGGCCGCTGACGGGTGGGACCCACTTGTCAGCGCGGAAAAATGAAAGAAAGGCTCAACCTCAGTGTGCGGAGTCGGGGGCTCGAACGCGCGCCGAGGGAGCCGGGGGAAGGGAAGAGTAGCGCTGGTAACCAGTCGGGCGGGGAGGCTTTGCCTACCGAATAAGGGTAGGTAATCCCTTTGAGGGTTACCTGCTGGAGGGCCGGGCAGAGGTGGCCCGAGGCGGGGTTGCCGGCGGCGAGGGATGGCCGGAGGGGTTCGGGTGAGGTCCAAAACGCGGTCCTGGAGCGGAGGCGAATCTGACGGAGGTGTCGGCGAGGCTCGGAAGGCGACGACGCAGCACTGGTCCTTCGGTGCGACGGTGCTCCGGCGACGAAGAGGGGTGCCCGAGGCGGCGGCGAGGATCGCACGGACGTGAGGAAGCTCAGGGTGGCGACGGCGGGCTCCGGGGATGACCGAGGCGGCGGCGATTGCTCGTCGGAGTTCTTACCGTGTGCGCACGGGGAGCTCTCGGTGCGATGGCGCTCGGGGCTCAGGGAGAGAGGTGGAGGGCGCTGGGAGGTGGTGCGGGAAGAGGCGGAGGCCGAGGGGCTATTTATAGGGACAGAGGAGGGGCAGGGGCGCGGCAATTGCTCGCCGGTGTGTCGGCCGGAAAAAGGAAGGAAAGGGGAGAAACGGGAAAGATGAGGCGAGAAAGGAAAGGGGGAGGCGGCGTTAGGGGGATTCGGTCGCGCGGGTTTCCAAATGGAGGGAGCCGGGAAAGGAAGGAGGGGATCCGGCTCGGATGTGGTCGCCGACGCAAAGAAGAAAAGGGGGAAGAAAGAAGGAAGGCGTCTCCGCGGGGGAGACGACGGATCTGACAGGCTGGGCCGGGGTGGCAGCGGGAGCGGGGCGCGAGTGATTGACGGGCAGGGCCCGCAACGCAGAGAGGGAGAGCGGCTAGGATGGAGACGCGCGGCAGGGGAAGAAGATCGGGTGGTGGACGCGGTTAAGTGGAAGGGAACGGTGGATCGGGCCGGGCGCGAGGACGTGGCTCATCCAGGCCGTCCACGCATCGGGCGAGGAGGAGGGGAAGGCG
Organism: Dendrocalamus latiflorus; assembly: GCA_017311315.1. NCBI lineage: Eukaryota > Viridiplantae > Streptophyta > Magnoliopsida > Poales > Poaceae > Dendrocalamus > Dendrocalamus latiflorus. The sequence goes on from CM029628.1 coordinate 22,769,906, forward strand.
GGGCTGGCTGGGCCGGGCCCGCTTGGCAGAGGAAGAGGGGGAGAACGGCCGGATTGGGCCGAGGGCGACGTGGGCGGTCCTGGGCCGTCCACGTGTCGGCTGGGGAAAGGGGTTTGGAAATTTAATTTTTGAATTTGATTTATATTTTCAGAAATGGCTAGGAAATTATTTAGGCCTCAGAAAAATATGAAAATACCTCCAAAAATTCCAGAAAAATTCACAGAAGCTCCTGGATATATTTTGGGCTAAATAAAATTATTTCCAACTAATGTTGATATTTAATTTTCATATTTTAACATACGTTTTAACTTTTTAAAAATAGGTTTTAAATTCCAGAAAATCCAGAAAATCAAATAAAAGCCAAGTAAAATCCAAATACTTTAAAATAATTAATTTGAATTTAAATTTTCCAGAAAGCAAATTTTTGGGATGTTACAAACCTACCCCCCTTAGAAAGAATCTCGACCCCGAGATTCAGACGGACTGGGAAAAAGGTTGGGGAACTCTGCTCTTAAATCCTCTTCACGCTCCCAAGTCGCTTCTAACTCAGAATGGTTGCTCCACTGCACTTTACAGAACTTGATGACCTTGTTTCGCGTACGACGCTCTGCTTCATCCAATATCTTGATTGGATACTCTGGGTAAGTTAGGTCCTCCTTCAAGTTTACTTCATCCAAAGGCATCTGCTCTTCTGGCACTCTGAGACACTTTCTTAGCTGGGACACATGAAAGATGTCATGCACCTTTGACAGCTGAGGCGGAAGCTCCAACTGGTAAGCAACTTCTCCCCTTTTCGCTATGACAGGAAAGGGTCCAATGAATCTAGGGGCAAGCTTTCCACTGACTCCAAAACGTCTCATTCCCTTGAGGGGTGACACTTTCAGATACACATGATCCCCAGGTACAAATTCTAAGCTTCTTCAACGATTGTCCGCATAACTCTTCTGTCTGGTTTGAGCTGTTTTTAACCTGTCCTGGATTAGACGAACTTGCTCCTCTGCCTGCTTCAACACATCGGGTCCAAACACTTGTCCTTCTCCAGTTTCTTTCCAATACAACAGTGTCCTGCATTTTCTGCCATACAAAGCTTCAAACGGAGACATCTGTAAGCTGGATTGATAACTGTTGTTATAGGAAAACTCCGCATAGGGCAGACTTTGATCCCAATTAGCCTTGTTTGCTAGAACACAAGCTCTCAACATATCTTCCAAAATTTGATTTACTCTTTCTGTTTGACCATCTGTCTGTGGATGATATGCGATGCTAAAGTTCAAATTTGTGCCCAAAAGTCCATGTAATTTATGCCAAAATCTTGAGGTGAATTGAGTACCTCGATCTGACACAATCTTCTTTGGAACTCCATGCAAACACACGATTCTGGACATATACAACTCTGCGAGTCTATCTCCAGAGTATGTGGTCTTCACCGGGATGAAGTGGGCGACTTTTGTCAGATGATCCACAATAACCCAAATGGAGTCATGTCCTAATTTTGTTCTCGGTAATCCGGTTATGAAGTCCATTCCAATTTCTTTCCATTTCCACTCAGGTATCTGCAAAGGTTGCAAAAGTCCGGCAGGTCTCTGATGTTCAGCTTTAATCCGCTGGCACACATCACACAAAGCAACATACTAGGCAATCTCTCTTTTCACACTTGGCCACCAATACCTTTCTTTGAGATCTTGGTACATCTTTGTACTCCCAGGGTGAATTGAGTATCCAGATTCATGGGCTTCCTTCAGAATTAACTCCTTTATCTCTCTCTTTTCAGGTACAATGATTCTCTTCTCAAACCATATGATACCTTCTTCATCTTCTGAAAATACTGGCGCTTTTCCTTTCTTCATGTTTTCCTTGATTTCCTTAACATACTCATCCTCTTTTTGAGCTGTCTTGAACTGATCTTCTAGAGTTGGTTGAACCTCCAAAGTAGCCAGGAATCCTTCCTCTACTACTTCTAAATTGAGCCGCTGGAATTCTTCTTGAAGTGCAGGCATACTGTCCTTTATCCACAGCTTATTACAGTAACTCTTTCTGCTCAATGCATCAGCTACTACATTGGCCTTTCCTGGATGGTAATGTATTCCCACATCATAATCCTTTATTAGCTCAAGCCATCTCCTTTGTCTCATATTGAGATCGGGTTGAGTAAATATATACTTCAAACTTTTGTGATCCGTGTAGATCTCACAGCGGTTACCAATTAAATAATGCCTCCATATTTTTAGAGCGTGCACAACGGCAGCAAGCTCTAAATCATGGGTTGGGTAATTTCCTTCATGGGGTCGCAGCTACCTTGAAGCATAGGCTACTACCTTTCCCTCTTGCATCAGCACACAGCCTAGTCCTTGCCTTGATGCATCACAGAAGACTTCAAAATCCTTTCTAATATCCGGAAGTGTTAACACTGGTGCAGAAGTTAGCCTTTTCTTTAGTTCTTGAAAACTGTCCTCACACGATTTACATCATTGAAACTTCTTTTCCTTCTTGAGCAACTGGGTGAGAGGTCTTGCAAGCTTGGAGAAACCCTCAATAAAGCGTCTATAGTAACCAGCCAATCCCAAAAAGCTTCTGATCTCAGATACTGACTTTGGTTGTGTCCAATTGAGCACATCATTTACTTTATCGGGGTCTACGGACACTCCTCCTGCAGAAATCACGTGACCTAAGAAAGCCACTTTCTTCAACCAAAACTCACACTTGCTAAACTTGGCATACAACTGGTGCTCTCTGAGCTTTTCCAAGACTATCCTCAAATGTTCTGCATGCTCTTCCTCATTCTTGGAGTATATTAAAATATCATCAATGAATACAACCACAAACTTATCCAGATATTCCATGAACACCTTATTCATCAGGTTCATAAAGTATGCGGGTGCATTGGTTAGGCCAAAAGACATCCCTGTATACTCATACAATCCATAACGGGTAGCAAATGTTGTTTGGGTATGTCTTCTGGTCTTATCTTCAATTGATGGTAACCTGATCGAAGGTCGATCTTAGAGAAGACACATGATCCTTTCAACTGATCAAACAGATCATCTATTCTGGGCAAAGGGTACTTGTTCTTAATAGTCACATCATTCAAGGATCGATAATCCACACACATGCGAAGACTACCATCCTTCTTCTTCACTAGAAGTACTGGTGCTCCCCAAGGTGAAGTACTTGGCCTTACAAAACCTTTCTCTTGCAACTCCTGAACTTGTTTCTTAACTTCTGCCAAGTCATTTGCAGGCATACGATAAGGTCTCTTGGAAATCGGAGCGGTTCCAGGTACTAGGTTGATGACGAACTCAATTTCCCGGTCCGGTGGCATTCCGGGTAAATCTTCAGGAAACACATCCGGGTATTCACTTACTATAGTCACCTTTTCCAAAGTTACTTCCTTCAAACTGTTCAATCCACACTTATTCCGAGAGGATGTGTTTGACTTATACCTTACTTGGATTCCATCCGAGTTGGTAATGGTAACAGCACGATCGGCACAATCTATCTGTCCTTTATACTTGGTTAACCAATCCATACCAAGTATGACATCTAGGCTCTTGGAATCTATTATAATAAGATTCGCTAAGAACTTTACTCCATTTATATCTACAGTTGCGCTAGGGCAAACTGTGTTAGTCCTCATTTCCTTTCCAGGTGATTGGACTAGCATAGTGTTCTTTAGTTTACGAACATCCCAATTATATCTTTCAACAAAATCTTTTGACACAAAAGAATGCGAAGCTCCAGAATCAAATAATGCTGATGCAGGTACTGAGTTGACAAAGAACTTACCCAGAACTACGTCGGGTGCATCCTGGGCTACCTCCGCAGTGACATGGTTAAGATGTCCTCTGCTCATCGTCTGCGGAGTCCTTGGAGTTTGAGGTGTCCCACGACCTTGACCTGCAGTTGGAGCTTGTGATGGTGTGGTCCCCAAGTTGAAACGAACTGGGGTCACAGCTGGGCGCTTCTGGGGACAGTTGCTGGCATAATGCCCCATGTTCTTGCAGTTGAAACACTGCACTCCTGCTGCTGAGGTCCTGTTCTGCTGTGGTTGCCCACCATTGCTTGCCCGGGAAACTGGTGGATTTGGGCGAGGTCTTGTAAAGGGCGTCCTTGGCACACTTGGTTCCGAGGGTCTATAGAACTGAGGTGGATTGGGACGAAAGCGAGAACTGCCTGCTCCCTGCTGAGCTTGAAACTTCCTCTTCCTAGTTTCATATAGTTGACGTTGAGCATCTTCTTGAACAAATGTCTTGTTCACCATATGTTGGAAAGTTGGGTAATCATTGGACACCAGCTGCACCTTGAGGTTAGGGTCAAGTCCCAGCATGAACCTCCAAATCTTTGTTGCCTCCGATGTGACCTCTTCTGATGCATATCTGGATAGTTGGGTGAACTTGTTCAGATACTCAGAAACACTGAGGTTTCCCTGCTGCAGTTGGTAGAATTCCCTCTTCTTCATTTCCATTATTCCCGTAGGAATATGCGCAGTGCGGAAAGCCTCAACAAACTCATCCCAAGTGATGGTTTGTGCATTTTGATGCGCGGCGCGGTAGTTTTCCCACCAATTAGCAGCAATTCCTTTGAGTTGGTGGGCAGCATACAACACTTTTTCCTAGTCATTGCACTGAGCTAGGATCAACTTCCTCTCTACATCCTTGATCCAATCATCTGCCTCCAAGGGGTTTACGGAACCAGCAAAGGTAGGAGGCCTTGTCCTCATAAATTCTCCCAACTTAGACTGTGGAGCTTGGTTGGGTGCTTGCGGAGCTTGCTGCACCTGATTCTGAGCAAGCGCTTGTAGAAGCTGCAGTTTCATGGCCATCATCTGCTCCAAGTTAGGGGCTTGAGCAGGAGGTGGTGGAATGTTGTTGTCTGGCTGATTGTTGGCGTCACGGCTGTTGCCAGGGTTGATCCTTGTGTTCACCATCTGAAGCGGTTCCAGGGTTAGCAAAAGGTAAGAGGGAACTAGCATAGGTAAGAGATTAGGGGAAAACTAATAACATCCCAAACCAACACTCAAGGAAGGAACAAGCAACAACTTAGGGAAACTTTTATTGAAATCAAGATAAATTTTATGAATGGTTGTACCACAAGTGCACTTAGGCTTGGTACAGTCCATCTAGCACACCAAAACATAATATAAAGCGTTCTAAAGACGTGGACATTATTTGGTACTGCTGACTCAACTAACTACTCATCCTCCACAAAGACGTGCTCCTCGGGGTCCTCCTCTGGGTCCTCTTCCGGGTCCTCCTGGCGCTCTTTCACATGGTGCCGTGAACAATCACACTCGGCGGAGGCGCGAGGACGGGAATGGTTGCGACTGGAGGCAGTCGACCGTGAACGAGATCAAGAACGGAAGAGTCGGCGTCTCTTGCTGAGTTCGCCTATGTCGAGGTCGGGTAGGGGACTTGGACGTCGCACCTTCTTGCGTGCTGTGAGCCTGGTGCAGAGTCCCGAAAGTCGAGCAGGAGCTGGGTTGCTGGGGACGACAACTGGTGCGGGCGAAGACGGCGTGTAGTCTGCTGCAGCTCAAAGACGTCCTAGCTCGAACTCTACTGCCTGACTCTGGTGAAGCTGAGCTCGAAGAGTGTCGGAGTGCTGATAACTGGAAGTGAGCAGCATCCGCAGCTATCCAATTTCCTCCAAAGCTCTAGCATAAGTGACTGCCATCGCCTGCGTGAGCTGCACTTGGTGCGATAGTCGAGGATCATCAGCTGGAATATCAAAGGGATCTGGGTACCTCTGTCCTGCCCAAGGGTTGATGAAGAAGCAAAAGGGGGACTGGTGCACAGCATCCTTGTGCATATGGCACAAGTCATCAATGGCAAGGCGTGTTGCATCTTGGACAGCATCAAAACAGCGGAACCGAGGATGTTTGATGGGGTATGTGTGGGAGTTGAATTCCCCATCCCGTGCATACAGGAATACTTCCATCGTCCAAGAATCACGGTCCAGGATACGAGTCTTCCGCCCCCTGAAAATGGGCGGCGGACGGTACTCCAGACACTGCATGAGTTGACGAAGGAGGCTAGCAAATGCTCCAGCATCCTCACCATGAGAGTAATAGTCCCAAGGGGCAGCGGAGGTTAAACCGGCCATCTACAATGTTGAAATAAAAGAGAAGATTAGTAAAAGGTTTTAACAAGAGAATTTAAGGACAAGAACGCAATACTAAGTAAGGAGAGAGTAGAAGCGGAGGTTGAACCGACCATCATTGTACCTTACGACTGTCGACCTACGACTACTGTAGCTATGACTATTATAGCTACGACCACTGTAGCTACGACTACTACAGATACGACTACTATAGCACTCAGACTCACCAACTACTACAGTCTCAGACTCACCGAGTATACAGACTCCTGTCGGGACCCCGGATTTCCGAACCCGGACCCTCTGTGTATTACTGCACTAGTCCCAGATCAAAGCTAGTGCACATAGTTAAACAGAAATGAATACATCACCAACATCGTGTTATTACAATAATTTAGAGTACTGACCGAAAGGTCTCATTATTACAATTGAGGCTTCAAGACCTCGCACACATGAAATAAAGCGGAAGCAAAAGATAAACTCGATGAAGACCCATCAACAAGCCACAGGCAATTGATTGGGGAAGCGCGACCTAGAACTCCGAGAATCCTTCATCAAATCCACCAGCGAAGTAGTTGAAGTCACCTTCTTGAGCTTCGTATTCCTCTGGTTATTATTTTTGAGTGTAGCATGTGAGTACATAAAGTACTCCGCAAGTCTTGGGAAAAATGCAATAGATGCAAGGCCTGACAAAGGAAGGCTATATGGTTCTTTTGCACAAAGCAACATTTTCATTCAATTACTTCTAATTATTTTCGAAGGCATCAATTTAATAAAGTAAATGTTTAACAGAACTATCATTAATTCTATAGTGAAGGTTCCATCTACCAACACTAGTTAACCAATGATCAATTTTAACACTGCGGGTTCCATCCACCCTCTCTGGCTCCAACTGCCAGGATACCCTTCTGAGAGTTCCCTCCACCCTCGGAATACAAAACTTTGATTTTAAAGCCAAAACCAGAAATCTACCATGTGAATGCATTCCTTGCCCGCCCTTGACCGTGGGCACGGCTATTCGAATAGTTTTACAAGTTACTATGATAATTCATAATTTCCCATTTTTCAAGATTACAAGGGTATTACATAGCACGACTAAGCATTATACTACCATTCTAATATTCACAAATAATTATAATACTCTCATTATTGAGACAAAGGAAATTCTAGGGTTACATAGGTACATGGCATTCAAATTCAATTGAGGATATAACAAGGTTGGATATAACTAATGCCTTAAGATTTGAACTAATATTTTATGTAAATAGCAATGCACATAATTTAAAATAATTAAAACATTTCCAAAATCATAGGTTCAAGATGATCAAAGGAGACTTGCCTTCTTGCACGCTCTCGAGGTCTTCCTGCTGCGGAGTAGAGAGGTCTTCAACAACGTTGGATTCTACGCGCGAAAAGACAGAGCAACAAAGCAAATAAATACAAATAAAATTCACATAAAATCCAAAAATTCAAAATAGGCCATATTTGGGTAGATTGTGATTTTAGATGAATTTAGAAATTTGAATGGCTGAATTTGGAGTTAAAATGAGAAAGTTATGCTCATTTAAAATTCTCAGTTTGAATAAATCCAGAATTTATGAAATTTCTCACAGGTGGGGCCCACTGGAATTATTAAATTTTAATCTTTTATTTTTATTCTGAGATTATGACAGGTGGGACCCACTGGTCAGTGAGCCCACGGGATCAGCCTCTGACATGTGGGACCCACTGGACTCCGTGTCCACATGTCAGTGACCAACGCAAAGGGGTGGGCCCAGACGACAGTGGCCCGCACAGACAGGCGGCCGCTGGCGGGTGGGACCCACTTGTCAGCGCGGAAAAATGAAAGAAAGGCTCAACCTCAGCGTGCGGAGCCGGGGGCTCGAACGCGCGCCGAGGGAGACGGGGGGAAGGGAAGAGTAGGGCTGGTAACCAGTCGGGCAGGGAGGCTTTACCTACCCAATAAGGGTAGGTAATCCCTTTGAGGGTTACCTGCTGGAGGGCCGGGCAGAGGTGGCTGGAGGCGGGGTTGCCGGCGGCGAGGGATGGCCGGAAGGGTTCGGGTGAGGTCCAAAACGCGGTCCTGGAGCGGAGGCGAATCTGACGGAGGGGTCGGCGAGGCTCGGGGATGAGCGGAGGTGGCCGGCGGCGAGGAAGGCGACGACGCAGCACTGGTCCTTCGGTGCGACGGTGCTCTGGCGACGGAGAGGGGTGGCCGAGGTGGCGGCGAGGATCGCACAGACGTGAGGAAGCTCGGGGTGGCGACGGCGGGCTCCGGGGATGACTGAGGCGGCGGCGATTGCTCGTCGGAGTTCTTACCGTGTGCGCACGAGGAGCTCTCGGTGCGATGGCGCTCGGGGCTCAGGGAGAGAGGTGGAGGGCGCTGGGAGGTGGTGCGGGAAGTGGCGGAGGCCGAGGGGCTATTTATAGGGACGGAGGAGGGGCAGGGGCGCAGCAATTGCTCGCCGGTGTGTCGGCCGGAAAAAGGAAGGAAAGGGGAGAAACGGGAAAGGGGAGGCGAGAAAGGAAAGGGTGAGGCGGCGTTAGGGGGATTCGGTCGCGCGGGTTTCCAAATGGAGGGAGCTGGGAAAGGAAGGAGCGGATCCGGCTCGGATGTGGTCGCCGGTGCAAAGAAGAAAAGGGGGAAGAAAGAAGGAAGGCGTCTCCGCGGGGGAGACGACGGATCTGACAGGCTGGGCCGGGGTGGCAGCGGGAGCGGGGCGCGAGTGACTGACGGGCAGGGCCCGCAACGCAGAGAGAGAGAGAGCGGCTAGGATGGAGACGCGCGGCAGGGGAAGAAGATCGGGTGGTGGACGCGGTTAAGTGGAAGGGAACGGTGGATCGGGCCGGGCGCGAGGACGTGGCTCATCCAGGCCGTCCACGCGTCGGGCGAGGAGGAGGGGTAGGCGGGGCTGGCTGGGCCGGGCCCGCTTGGCAGAGGAAGAGGGGGAGAACGGCCGGATTGGGCCGAGGGCGACGTGGGCGGTCCTGGGCCGTCCACGTGTCGGCTGGGGAAAGGGGTTTGGAAATTTAATTTTAGAATTTGATTTATATTTTCAGAAAAGGCTAGAAAATTATTTAGGCCTCAGAAAAAATATGAAAATACCTCCAACAATTCCAGAAAAATTCACAGAAGCTCCTGGACATATTTTTGGCTAAATAAAATTATTTCCAACTAATGTTGGTATTTAATTTTCATATTTTAACATACCTTTTAACTTTTTAAAAATAGGTTTTAAATTCCAGAAAATCGAGAAAATCAAATAAAAGCCAAGTAAAATCGAAATACTTTAAAATAATTAATTTGAATTTAAATTTTCCAGAAAGCAAATTTTTAGGATGTTACAACTCCGTAGTACTCAAACACATCGAGTACTTAACTATTACCATACAGTACTCATACACATGAGTACTCGATATAACCATACAGTACTCGAATACATGAGTACTCGACACATGATTACAGTACTTGAACACATGAATACTCGACACACAATTACACAGTACTCGAACACACGAGTACAGTACTCGAATACAAGAGTATGACCTACAACAAGATTAGTTCCAACAATCAACCTTCCCTAATCTTGTTGTCATCATCTAACATGTCGACTCATGACATTGATGACCCACATCGTCTTGCTGCACGCAGCAGCCTCTTCTTCTTGCCGCACGTAGCGGCATCTTCTTCTTGCCGCATGCTACAACATTCTTGTGCGACTCACGCGCCTTCTTGTGACGATGGCTATGACCATCATCATTGGCCTCATGGCTTGTCCGCAGCAGCATCATTCATTGCTCTCCGCTGCTGGCATCGCCACTACGCTGCCACGTGTGAAGCCGGTACATAACCGATCTCACCGTGGTTGCACAGAGCTTCATCGTCGTGTTCCTGGGTGCTTGGTGTTGCAGCTGGCTTGTCATCGTCGCCCTGCGCAGCTCTGCCCGATGCACATCACCATCCTACAGACACACGGTCAACTGCGGTTTCCACTCGCCTCGAACTCTCACATCCGACTGATGCACGGTCAATTGTGGAAGCCTTTCGCCTTAGCCCATCACATCCGACTAACGCACGGTCAGTTGTGGAAGCCTTTCGCCTCGCCTTCTCACATTCAACCAACGAACAGTCAGGTGCGGAAGCCTTTCGCCTTAACCCCTTAGACCTTGAGGCTCTGTTACCAATTATTGGAACTGAATCTATTAGCTCCGATCGCTACTCGTCAGGAGAAAATGTACACATGGTTTCTTCCTTGGAACGACACATGCACACGAGTAGGGAGGAGGACGAACAAACACAAGAGAGACTTCTTTTTGTGGTAACACATGCCTTTTTGTTCTCTCTGTTATTCACTCGCAACTCCCCTCATTGCTTATAAGAAGTACATGGCTTAAATAAGCCTCACGCATGCACTAAATCGACTAACAACTAGTACCTATCCTCACGCTACCGTCTAGGATCTTCTCCACGATCTGCACGATTCGCACTTTGAGCACCATCTGAAAGACTCACTCCACCAACCAACTGACTGGAGCAAACACACTTTAGCCTGACTAGTCTACGACCATACACAGACCTACCAAGTTTCAAGTCCTTCTTTGTCCACGGTGTCTCGACCATGCCTCACGACCATGGCTTCTCGACAACATCTTGTCGACCACTTCACCGACCATGGCTTAGCGACCATGGCACTTCGATCGCATCTACGACCACGGCTTCCCTTCGATCGCTTCACCGACCATAGCTTGTCGATCATAGTTCTTTAACCATATCTCCGACTACACAAGTCTTTGAACACCGACCGTCACTATAGCTTACGACTGTCGACCTATGACTATGACTGCTACAACCACTGTAGCTACGATTATTGTAGATACGACCACTATAGTTATGATAACTATGACCACTGCAGCTATGACACTATAACACTCCGACTCACCAACTACTACAGTCTTAGACTCACTGAGTAGATAGACTCCACAGTACTCGAACACACCGGGTACTTGACTATGACTACACAGTACTCGAACACATGAGTACTCGACACACGACTATAGTACTTGAACACACGAGTACTCAGCACACGATCACACAACACTCGAACACATGAGTACAATACTCGAATACAAGAGTACGACCTATAACAAGATTGGTTCCAACAATCAACCCTCCCTAATATTGTTGTCATCATCTAACATGTCGACTTGATGACCCACATCCTCTTGCTGCATGCAGCAGCCTCTTCTTCTTGTCGCACGTAGCAGCCTCTTCTTCTTGTCGCACGCAGCAGCATTCTTGCGCGACTCACGCGCCTTCTTGTGACGATGGCTATGACCATCATCATTGGCCTCATGGCTTGTCCGCACCGGCGCCGTTCATTGCTCTCCACTGCTGGCATCGACACTACGCATGCCACATGTGACGCCGGTACATAACCAGTCTCACCATTGTTGCACAGAGCTTCGTCGTCGTGTTCTTGGGTGCTTGGTGTTGCAGCTGGTTCGTCATTGTCGCCCAGTGCACCTCTGCCCGATGCACATCGCCATCCTACTGACACACGGTCAGCTGCAGTTGCCTCTCGCCTCAGCCTCTCACATCCGACCAATGCACGGTCAGCTGCGGAAGCCTTTCACCTTAGCCCATCACATCCGACTAGCACACGGTCAACTACGGAAGCCTTTCGCCTCGCCTTCTCACATTCGACCAATGAACGGTCTGCTACGAAAGCCTTTGACCTCAGCCCTTCAGACCTTGAGGCTCTATTACCAATTATTGGAACCAAACCTATTAGCTCCAATCGCTACTCGTCAGGAGAAAATGCACACATGGTTTCTTCCTTGGAACGACACATGCACACGAGTAGGGAGGAGGACGAACAAACACATGAGAGACTTCTTTTTGCGGTAACACATGCCTTTTCTGTTCTCTCTGTTATTCACTCACAACTCCCCTCATTGCTTACAAGAAGTACATGGCTTAAATAAGCCTCACGCTTGCACTAAGTCGACTAACAACTAGTACCTATCCTCACGCTACTGTCCAGGATCTTGTCCATGATCTGCACAACTCGCACTCTGAGCACCATCCGAAAGACTCACTGCACCAACCAACTGATTGGAGCAGACACACTGCAACCTAACTAGTCTATGACCATACACAGACCTACCAAGTTTTGTGTCCTTCTTTGACCATGGTGTCTCGACCACGCCTCATGACCACAGCTGGTTGACCATGGCTTCTCAACAACATCTTGTCGACCACTTCATCGACCATGGCTTGGCGACCAAGGAAATTCGATCGTATCTATTACCACGGTTTCCCTTCGATGACTTCACCGATCATGGCTTGTCAATCATAGTTCTTCGACCATATCTCCGACCATACAGGTCTTCGAACACCGACCATCACTGTAGCTTACAACTGTCGACCTATGACTATGACTGTTACGACCACTATAGCTACGACTACTGTAGATATGACCACTTTAGTTATGATTACTATAGCTACGACCATTGCAGCTACAACACTGTAGCACTCAGACTCACCAACTGCTGCAGTCTCAGACTCATCGAGTACATAGACTCCACAGTATTCGAACACACCAAGTACTCGTCTACGACCACATAGTACTCGAACACATGAGTACTCGATATGACCACACGGTACTCGAACACATGAGTACTCGACACATGACTATAGTACTCAAACACATGAGTACTTGACATACGACTACAATACTCAATACACGAGTACTCCACACACGATTACACAGTACTTGAACACACGAGTACAGTACTTGAACACACGAGTATAGTACTCGAACACAAGATTATGACCTACAACAAGATTAATTCCAACAATTGTTCCCCGCGGTGTGGTTGCAGCTCAGAAAGAAGCCCGGTATTGTGCAATGGTCAGGCGATTCAAGGCCTTCAGGCTCGATGCCGAACGGGTAGGGGATGTCTACGTCACCGCATTTTCTTTGGTAGTTGCTTCTAGGTGGCAGTAGTGCTCCAATGGTGGGGAGCCCTGTCACAAGCGCTACTCTGAGACATAGTATTATAGCTGCAAGTTTTCGGAACAGCATGGATGCTCACGAGTTTTCTTGAGTTTCTAATCAAGGACTTGCTGCGACTTCATGTTCGAGGAGGCATCATATATGCACAAGTTGTGTGTTGGCATTGAACATTTCCAACAAGAATGAAGGGGATGGTCTAGACCATGAAGATGTCTCTCAGAGACTATATCTCATCCATCTAGAAATTTATTATTTGGGAGTTCTTGTGTCTGTCCGGTTTTGGCTCCAGAGAGGTTGATTTTGGGGTTTTTACCATGTAGGTGTTTTGACTTAAGTTCGTGCTATGATTTAACTTGCTATGACATATGAGAACCCATTCAAATAGCTAGTGGTCATACCGCCCCCACTTAGAGATCAAACCGTAGGGGGTTGTTGAGGCATGTTTCGCTAGGTTTTTCTTGAATCTCTTTCTTGTGGGTGATTGGTCTTTAATCTTCATAGCTTAGCTATTGGAGTGGAGAGCTTTGCTTTCATCTTTTGAGGAAATAATTTGGAAAACTTTTAGTCATGTTGGCTCCTATTCACCCTCTCTAGTCGTGTTCTCGGTCCTATTGTTTTGGGGTACCTCCTTATTTCAAATACTCATGGTCACAACAAGCACATAATATGTCTATGTATCCATCAATTTGCAACCAGTAATTATTTACACGTTTTGTTTTATAGTACCGGTATGGCAATAGAGGGGTGTGAATGGTGCCTTCGAATTTTACTCCCTACGTATTCGTCGATCATTACTCTAATAGCTTTGAAAATGTATGAAGATTAGAAACCAATCGACATATGAAAAAATCCGAGAGAAAATTGAGCAAAACCATCCTCGATGTGCCCAGCAGTCAGACCGGATCAACAGTACCCAATCAGACCACTACAGTAAAATCAACATGGGAATAGTAAAAACAACACTATTTAAAAAACAAAAAACTATGAAACTTTGTATTTGTAAATCTAAATGATATGAAACTTTGCATATACCTTCTTTAGGATGTCATGAACCTATTCCAACCAACAATCAAGAAAATCATTGTCGAAATTGTGACCATTTTCAATTTGAAGGAAGATTACACCAAAACAGACAAAAACTAAAAATAGAGAATATAACTTGCTTGTGGGTGGATGATGGGTATATATGTATTTCCACATGTCGTAGTAAGCAAGAATACCAAAGGAATTGAGGCAAAAATAACTGGATCAGTAAATCACTCGAAGAGGCCAAATTAAGCAAAACTAGGCAACTTTAAAATTTGGATCATCTCCATCACTAACTCATTCTTGGCATCCAGTAAGATCAAGACGGTGAGAGAGGAGATCAAAATCAATCAAATCAAGAACAAATAAATGAAAATAAGAGGGATGTATGAGAGATGAATAAAATTGATATATTGCAATTTAAGGATGAAGATTTTACAGCCACTCCACCTGAAGGACAAGAAAGCACATCACAACACTCACATTTCTCCAACAAAACCCTAGAACCATATGCTTCAATGAGCAAGGTTGGATGGTTAACTAGCAAGTCTTTATTCCAACCCGTTAAATAGATAGGCTAACCAGTCCTATCTAACCCTAATGGATACTATCCATTTAGTGTATATAGAGAAACCTATTAGCCCCACACAACACGGGTTTTACTTACACACTACACTTATGCACACTTTTCAAAGGACATAATCCCAAATCCACTGAGTCTTTAGACTTTAATCCACTTGATCATGTCAACTCCTCTTTGGCCTAAACCGCCTTCCTATGCACTGCTCAAGCACCGCTGTTTTGATCCATATTAGTTTCTGGTATTTTGGTCAACTTATTAAAATACTCTTTCTTGACTCGATCTTCATCTTTCCTTGTAAGCAATCGTTATACTTGCCACGTGTAGATGCACCACTTCCTTACCACGCGTCAGCAAATCTCTCCTATCCTGGTTCCACCAGACCACGTCTTACTTGGACCGACCAAGCCATATGTTGCAGCCCATCGCTCAAACTTACTTTCAACATTTCCATCTTTCTCGTGCTATGCTTGAGCTGAGCCATCTCACCTAACATTCTTGATTGTTTTGAGCCTCACCTCCTTTATGAGCGTAGCCCTGATTCTCGCCGTTGACCATGGTTGACTCCAAGTAACCTTGCACATCTAAAGACAAATAAATCATATTTAGACACAAGTTCTTCACAACCTAACACACGTTAGCTGAAACATGCATTATGCATCAAATATGCACTGACTTAGGTCAAATCAAAACATCCTTCGACCAAAATTCCCAAAATAAGCCGAACTGGAGACAAACTTGCTGGTCAGACCGCCTACCCTGGCTAGTCTAACCGCTGGTGGTGGCCGGTTAGACCGCCAATGGGTCGGTCTGGCTGCTGGTTAGGTGCGGTTTGATCACCACCTCTGCCTGGTCAGACCGACTAGACTATAGGCAATGCAGAAAATCCGATAAAATTATAAATTTAAATTTTTACTTTTCTTAAATAATAATAATTCATCGTAACATAAATTTAGACCTTCTTACGTGGTCTTTGGTGTTCTAAGTACCCAACCTTTTGTTTAGTAATAAATGTTTCTGCTCGAGCAATTGCTGGGCCTAATGTTGAGGGGATCATATGAGTGCGTATTATATACGAACACGTTGTGTATCGATATTGAACATTTCCGAGAAGATGGTTGCGGATAGTTCACTCCGGTCAATAATCATCTCGTCGCCGTCCGAACTACTAATGATTAACATCGCTTACAGGCATCCACGCATGCAGCGTTTAATTATTATGAACTGTTCCATCGCTTTCTCTACTTTTGCTTTCTATCATTCTGTGTGCTAACAAGAGATGCGTGAGTGACAGCTTATGCTGGCTAGTTGAGTGGCAAAACACACTTGCGCGAGATCGGAAATTGCTTCGCAGCGCGGTATTGGCCCCCACGGCAAACAACAATCGATGTATATATTTTGGCGTTTTTGCCCATCCAATCATCAAGTGAGGAAACTAGACAGGACGTAGAGCTCTACGAAACCTGGGTGGTTTCACATAAAATTACGGTGCTATTCTACCGAAGGCATGTGGAACAGCAGAGAAATACATCTATCATCTAGACACGTCGAGAAATCTCATATCAAATTATTATTAAGATCAGTGTACCTTCCGATTATGAACAATTATTTTATTTCATTTTCTCGCTTTCAGGCAGAATCGACATTAAAAAATGAGAGTAGAATGGGGAGAGGATACGATTCCGTGCGACTGTGTCCTGCATATATCCGTGTCTACTTTGTACTAGCAGCATAGGCGCGGCGACACGCCGCGCCAGCCACCGTGTGCACCGAAGTAAAAGAGGCGATAATTTGTGAGGAGTTTTTTTAAAAAAAAATCGAGGGCACATGCGTATTTTCGAAAAAGTTAAAGGGTTTTTTCCGTAAAAATTGAGGACCTGTATGTAATGAAATGAGGACCCGTACGCAATTTAGAAAACCGCGGGGCGCCATCCTGCAAATTGGAGGGGGGTTTTCAGAAAAATTCGCCGCAAAAAAACCGTGTACCGAAGTAAAAGAGGTGATAATTTGTGAGGAGTTTTTTTAAAAAACCGAGGGCATATGTGTCGCTGCAAAAAAACCGTGTACCGAAGTAAAAGAGGTGATAATTTGTGAGGAGTTTTTTTAAAAAACCGAGGGCATATGTGTATTTTGGAAAAAGCCAAAGGTCTTTTTCGTAAAAAATTTAGGGCCTATATGTAACTAAACAAGGACCTGTACGTAATTTAGCAAACCGCGGGGCGCTATCCTGCAAAGTATACGAAATTTCGGTAAACTGAGGGGTGTTTTCGCAAAAAAAAGTTTAAAAAAAACTGTCAGGGACCTGTTCGCGAGGAAAAAGGACCTGTACGTAAATTCGAGAAAACAAAAGGAAAACACCTCCCCTGACCGTACAGAAATCGCCCCGCCACGCGGCGGCCAGCGCGCGCGGGCGGGGGACGTGGCCGAGCGGGGGGGCGCGCATCCCCTGCTATAATAGGGGGTTTTATTTTATTTGACTTACCAACACACATTTGCAGGTATTGCTTCGCCACGCGGCGTTGACCCTTATGGCCATCATGCAACATGTAACTCGAGAGATAGCAAAAGAAATGACTTTATTCTTAGATCTCTTCTAGTGGATAGTTGATCTCTGATCTTTATAATTTTTTGTAGTTATTAAAGTAAAGAGATTTGCTAATAATTTGAAAAAACTTTTAATTGTGTTGGCTTCTATTTTCTCCTCTTTAGTCGCCGTTTTCGGTCCTACAGTTTTAGGGTACCTCCTCCTTTTAAGTACTCATGGTCACAGCAAGCACATAACATGTCTATGTATCCATTGATTTGCAATCAGTAATTATTTACACGCTTTGTTTTATAGCATCGGTATAACAACAGAGGAGGTGAATAGTGACTTCAAAATTTTTTCCCCTAAATATTCGTCGATCTTCACTCCAATTGCTATAAAAAGCTATGAAGATTAGAGACCAATTGCCACACAAAAAAGTCCTAGCAAAAATAGAGCAAAACGACCCTCGATGTGCCAGGCAGTTAAACTGGATGAACAGTACTCGGTCATACTGCTACACTAAAAACATCACTATTTCAAAACAAAAAAATCATTGAAACTTCTGATACGTAGATCCAAATTACATGAAACTTGACATACACCTTCTCTAAGATGCCACAAACCTATTCCAATCAACGATCAAGAAAATCATTGTCAAAATTGTGACTTTTTCAATTTGAAGGAAGTTTACACCAAACTGGGTAAAAACAAAAAATGGTGAATATAACTTGCTCTTGAGTAGATGATGGCTAGATATATTTCTACATATCACAGTAAGTAAGAACACCAAAGGAATCGAAGCAAAAATAATTGTTCAAGAAATCACTTGGAGAGTCCAAATTAAGTAAAAATCGAGCAACTTCAAGAACTTGCCAAACCTAATAGCTAGGGGATTGATATCCATAAAACATCTCTATCACTAACTAATCATTGGCATCTAGTAAGAGTAAGAAGGGAAGAGAGAAAATCTAAACCAATCAAATCAACCAAAATAAGAGGATCTACGGGAGATGAACAAAACTGGTATATTGCTACTTGAGCATGAAGGTTTTATAGCCACTCTACCTAAAGGACAAGAGTACATCACAATACTCACACTTCAACAAAACCCTAGAATTGTAGGCTTCAATGAGCAAGGCTAGAAGGTTAACTAGAAAGTCTCCATCCTGACCTATTAAATAGACAAGCCAACCAGCCTCATCTAACCCTAATAGATGCTATCTATTTAGCGCATGTAGGAAAAATCCGTTAATCCCACACAACACAAGTTTTACTCACACACTACAGTTATGCACGTTTTGCAAATCACATGAGCTCGAATCTGCTAGCTAAGTCCTTAGCCTTTGACTAACTTGATCATCTCAACTCCTCCTTGATCCAAACTGCCTTTCCAAGCACCGTCCAAGCGCCACAGTTTTGATCCAATTTAGTTTTTGGTATTTTAGTCAACTTACCAAAAAAATACCCTTTTTTAACCCAGTCCTCATCTTTCCTTGCAAGCAATCGTCATATTTACCACGTGTAGATGCATCATTGGCTTGTCGCGCATTGGCAAGTTTCTTACATTCTGGTTCCACCGGACCACACATCATTTGGACTGACCAAGTTATATGGTGCAACCTGACCCTCAAACTTCCCTTAAATGTTTCTCGTCTTTTTCGTGCTATGTTTGAGCTCAGCCATCTCACCCGGCATTTTTGGTCATTCTGAGCCTCAAGTCCTCCGTGAGTGTAGCTCCAATCCTCGTCGTTGGCTACGGTTGACTCCAAGCGACTCTGCACATCCAAAGATAAGAAAATCATTCTTAGGCGTAAGTTCTTTACAATTTGACCCACGTTAGTTGAAACATGTATCATGCAACATATATGCACTAATCTAGATCAAACCAAAACATTCTTTGACCAAAATTCCCAAATTCTCAAAATCGATCAAACTAGAGGCGGACCTACCGATCAAATCACCTGCCCTGGTCGGTCTGACTGCTGGTAGTGGCCGGTCAGACCGCCAAGGGGTTGGTCTGACTTCTGGTATGGGGCGGTCTGACCGCCACCTCTAGTCAGTCAAACCGTCTAAATTACAAGCAATACAAAAGACCTAATAAATTTACAAATTTAAATTCCTACTTTTTCTCAAATGACAATAGTATATTATAACATAAATCTAAACTTTCTCACATGGTAACTTCGTGTTTGAAGGCAAGTACTTGGCCTTTAGTTTTGTAATAAATGTTTCTGCTCGCGCGCTTGGTGGGCCTAAGGTTGAGGGGATCATATGTGTGCGTATTATATACGAACACGCTGTGTGTGGACATTGAACATTTCCGAGAATATGGTTTCGGACGGTCTTCCGTGCAAGCATTGAGAACGGTTCCATCGCTTTCTCTACTTTTGCTCTCTATCGTTCTGTGTATGCGTGGAAATGGCTCGGATATTTTTTGACTGACTGATCGTCGTATCTCAGTCAGATTGGATTTGGGTAGGTATATCGGATAATTATCGAATTTGAAGTCGAATTCGGATAGTTGCTTTTGAATACAGAATCGGATTGGACTCCGACGGATATAGAAAATACCCAAAATTTCACTACCCAAATATGTTCGTCGGATATCCGGCTCATCAGCCGATTCAAGTTCAGTATTTCAGCCCAAGGTGAAGCCGTGAAAGGGCCCAAGCCCAACCAGCATTCAACAGTCCAACAGTCAGCAGCCTTTACTCTTTAGACTCCTTGGGTCCTGGACTTCTCTTCAAAAGTCACGCGGACTACTGGAGACAGACTAGGAGAGGAGCGGCTGGCAGCTGCCTAGGGTTAGAACTCAATAAGGCTAGCTAGATTCAATCCGAGTGCATCCCGCCATTCGCCGACCCACCGATATGGACGGATCTAATATAGTTCAAGGGTGTTCAGCTGAACACCCAAAAAAATTTATGTAATATCCAATATTTAGTAGTTATATTACACATATATACTGATAATTAGACAAAATATTTTATGTTTGTACCCCCAATTAATTTCAACCCACTCCCACATCTTCCCTCCCCCAGTTGATTTTAATCCATTCCCACACCTCACCTCTCCAATTCACATAAAGTAGCACGACCTAATAACCCATCTGCTCCCTCATAAGATTAGCACATTGGTCCATCTGTAGACCTCTAAAACCTTAACCTATCCCCTTCCTCCCCTCTCTACATCTCTCTCAGGCTCCACTGATCCATACCAAAATCGCTAAACTCAGTGGTACTGGCGCACGAGATCGAGGGGCAATTGACCACCAAACGACTTGGTGAGTGGCATGAGCAACTCTGGCATTTGGCTTGATCTCAGTCGCAAGGAGCACAGCCACAATAGATGGCAATACGTCTATAAGGAATAAACAGGCGACGGCTACCACCTATGAGCCGAGGAGGGAGCGTGCAACGGCGGTGTCCAAGCCAACAAGGTAGTAGGCACTAGGCAACGACTATACGTCATCGTGCACTGGTGCACACAGGTCATACATATCAGACTGCATCAACACAATTTCATCTTAAGTTATTTTGTAATTTCTCTAAATTATTTTATATTTTTCTAGATTATTTATGGACTGGCGGACATGGATTGCGTAGGCAAGCGACAGCCCGTGGATGTGGCAGCAAGACATGACGACAATCATGCGTGAGGCGGCGTGGGGTGCAAGGTGAGCATGTGGCAGCGTGGGCAAGCAGAGATGTGTTGCGGGCAAGCAGGCGATGGCATGGTGAACACGAAGGTAGTGAGCGGGCAGCGGGAAGGGAGCAGCGCGGTAGCCAGGAGGGAGTGCAACATCGGGAATTAAGCAACACATCCAACTTATCATTATCGTCCTCTCTCCAGATCTAGGTGTACTCCACTCTACTCCACTTATTTTCTTTCTTTCTCCGCTTTGCTCTACTCTGCTCTAGCTCCAGTTCTTTCTAGAGCTTAGCATTTGCTTTCTTCGTTTTTTTCTAATAGATGTTGTATACAAATATAGTCTTTGCTTTAGGCAATGAGCAGTTAGTTGGACCCTTATTACATTTGTTTACATGCTAATTTTTACTATGTTTTGCTCCATGGAACATACAATTTCCTCTTGGATGGATGATTCTTGCTAACGGGAAAAAGGGCAAAAAAAAAAGGTAGGATCAATAAGATATATGACTGTCATTAATCTCTATAATTTGTTGTTTAATTTATGTCATCATGCTCACCTTATGTTGTCCATTTACTCATAAAAATCAGTAATTTCTGTAATTTATGTATTTTTATTATATCTATATACATATACCACTGTATCGGTGTTCTGGGGAAATGGTGCGTTACGGTATCGACATATTCAAGCAACTTAGTTCTGAAGTCCGAACACCCATCCTAAAAATTCTGGATCTGCCACTGCCCACCGATCGCCGACCCGCCGCTCATCCTCCCACCGGCAGATCTCATCCTCCCGAAGTCCTGGTCCGTTGGGTTGCCGTTGGTTCGCCGTCCGCCGCTTGCCAACAGCTGCCGCTTATCCTCCCAGCGCCAGCGCTTGCCGTTGCCGGTCTGTGTTCCAAACATGCCCTTTAAGCTATTTAAAGTTCCTCACCATTGCTAAATTGTTGTTTTTGTTTTCAATTTCTGCTGCATTGTTACTTTTGTTACCGTTGTTGTTTCACTATTTTGTGGATCGAGATTTCTGGTGGTGTCACATGAACTGTCACATGATAGACCTACAGGCTGGTTGTTAGTATACTGAGGTAATGCGATGTTAATTTTATTGCTGTTTTCGTTGTCAACATTGTTTTGGTCAAGATCTTTGGTGATTTTTTTGTAGGATGAACAGAGTTTGCCTTGAGTAGGATGTGACATTGTTGATTTTGTTTTGGCAGTTTTGGTGGGCTCTGTTTTTCACTGGTTTTGTGACAGGGGTAGTTTGTTCTCATTTGGACAAGCAATTTATTCCTATTTGGTTTATATTCACTATTTATTTTATGTCCAGTTTTCTGATGGCTATGTAATTATGAACGTATAAAGAATACAGAGGTGTACAGAAAATTATATTATGTCCTTTTTAACTTCGTTTCTATCTCAATCAAAGGTTCCTTGTAGTCAGTTCAGCAGAGTAGATTGTGATACAGGAATACCCATGTTAATTAAATTTGACTGGTCACAATTATGCACATACATTCTGATAGTAACAATGCATGAATGTGTTGTAGCCCTGCCGATTGAAGTTGTTACATCTAAGGGTTTTACAAATGCAAATGTAGTATCTTCATGGCATTTGAATGTGTTGGTGGCTCTAATTATCAAAGTTGATGCCTGACAGCATATTGTCTATATGTTAGCCTCAAACCTGACTAACACATGCAATTCCTGTATATTGGATAGCATTTTGTTGCGTAACTAGAAATAAAAAGAAGTCATAGCTTGTTGGTTATTGCTTTTCTGACTCTTGACACCTTTGCCTTGGAATTGAAATAATGTAACAGTGTGAAACAAAAGAATAACATCACTGGAATGTGGCCCCATAAAGGAGGTCACATACTGTAGTGGTTGAATAATGTTCCAGAAACTAGTGTAAGAATGTAACCAGAGTAACAGTAGTTTTACTTGCAGACACATTTCTGTACATGAAAGGATGCCTAACTCCATTGTTGCCCTTTGTTCGGCCTGTCTTAAATTTCGAACAATTGAAGAAACAGTGAGCTTGTGTTCTGTATGTCAGGGCCAAAGCTGGAGGCTAAACAGAACTGTTAGCCTATTGTAATTATAGTATGTGTAATTATAGTAGGTAACCCTTGATTTGTGGCATGTACCACGCCTGTGCGGTTGGCTCATAAGCCACCCCGGCCTCCATATGTACTGATGCATATTCATGGAATAGAATTAGTCATTCCAATTACTTTTACATGGTATCAATCGCGGTTCCGATCCGCTACCCTTCCGCAACCCAAACCAGCGCCCGCCGCCGATCCGATCGCCACCACCGTCGCTGACTACGTGTCGCTGGGTGTGTCGCCGGTCTCATCGCCCGCGCTGCCGATCCGATCGCCCGCCCCGTTGCTACCCTCGTCACCGGGTGCGGCCGCCGATCCGATCCTGCCTACCGATTCCTGATCGCCCGCCCTGCTGTTGATCGCGTCACCGGGTGCGGCCGCCGGTCCTGCCCCTCATGGCCGGCGAAGACGACGACGCCGCTGCCGCGGCAGCCGCCAAGGCGGCCAAGGAAGCCGAAGACCGTCGTCTCGCGGCCGAAGCTGCTCGCGCTGAAGCAGTGCGTCGGGCTGGGGAAGCTCGCCTCCGCGCCGCCGCCCTCGATGAGTACGAGAAGGCTCACAAAGCTCTCTGGGCGCAGGCCACCGCCGTTGTCAATGTCAAGGCCCTCATCCCCATCGCCCTGGACAAGGCCACGGACACCTACACCAAGTGGCGCGGCATCTTCCTCACCGTGCTTGGCAAATATGCCCTAACACGCCATGTCCTCGAGGATGAGGCTTTTCCCACGCGCCCGGCCTGGATCTAGGCGGACTGCTGCGTCCTGACATGGATCTACGGCACCGTCTCCGGCGACTTGCAGCAGTCCCTGATGATGCGCCAAGGTCCAGCGCGCAACGCATGGTGCTACCTCGAGGATGAATTCCTTGGCCAGAAGGAGTCCCGTGCCCTTCTCCTCGAGACGCAGTTCCGCAACTTTCGTCAGGAGTCCCTGAGCATCACCGACTACTGCCGTCACCTCGAGTCCATGGCTGCATCCCTCGCTGAGTTCGGCGACCCCATCGGCGATCGCCAGATGGTGCTCACGCTCCTCCGCGGCCTAAGCGGCAAGTTCCGCCACATGGTGTCCATCCTCAAGATGCACCGACCGTTCCCGACGTTCGCGGAAGCCCGGACACACCTCCTGCTGGAGGAGCTGGAGATCGACGCCCGCCCTCCGTCCCCGCCAGCCGCCCTTGTCGCTGCGGCACCCGGTGCACCAGCACCTCCACGTCCAGGGGCAGTCCCTCCTCCGCGCCCTCCTGCGCCCACCGGTGGTCAACGCAACGGCCGTCGTCGCGGACGCAGTGGACGTGGCGGCCCCTCGACCAACACCAGCGGCGCCCCCTCAGCACCTCCCGCTGGTGCGCCCCAAGGTGGACAGGGCGGCTCTTCACCAGGCATGCACCCGTCGTTCGCCCATCCCTGGGCCGGCACCGTGCGCATGTGGCCGTACGACCCGTCCGGGCGCCCGACACCGCCACCTGCGTTCCACGCAGTGCCGCACTACGGTGGCTTCGGCGGCCCTCCCAGCGCCTACAATGGTGCCTACGGCGTCCCACCCCCTCAGTACGACGCGTACTACGGGGGAGTTGCACCACCAGTGTTCCAGGCGCCCGCGATAGCGTATCAGGCGGCGCCCTGGAACCCCACTCACGGCGGGTCATGGAACCAGGACTCCCTGACGCACTCCTTCAACACCATGACGCTGACCCCGCCGGCCTCGACCTCTGAGTGGTATGCCGATTCTGGTGCTGGCTCGCACATGACCTCGGATGCTGGTAAACTCTCCACCATTTCCCCGCCCTTTTCATCTACTCCTTCGTCTATCATCGTGGGAAATGGTGCTTTGCTTCCTGTCACTGCCACTGGATCACACACTTTTTCTTTACCGCATCGTACTCTTGTTCTTAATAATGTTTTAGTGTCTCCCAACATCATTAAGAATTTGATTTCTATTCGTCGTTTTACCACCGACAATAAATGCTCCATCGAGTTTGATCCCTTTGGCCTTTCTGTGAAGGATTTGCAAACCAGGAACGTGATCGCCAGGTGCAATAGCTCCGGTGACCTCTACCCGTTCTATGCACCCTCCACCAGCACCTCCTCGTTCCTCGCCGCACCCACCTCCCTTTGGCATCGCCGTCTCGGTCATCTTGGGCGTGAAGCTTTGTCCAAACTTATTAGTTCCAGTGTCATTTCATGTAATAAAGATGATATTGATCACATCTGTCATGCATGCCAACTTGGTCGCCATGCACGTTTGCCTTTCAGTTCATCTAGCTCTCGAGCCATTCATAATTTTGATTTAATACACTGTGATTTATGGACATCTCCAATTGTTAGTGTGTCAGGATACACGTATTATCTGGTTATTCTTGATGATTGCTCCCACTACATTTGGACTTTTCCGCTACGCTTCAAATCCGAGACATTTTCCACTCTTTCTAATTTTTTCGCTTATGTTCACACGCAGTTTGGCACCACCATCAAGAGCATCCAGTGCGACAACGGCCGTGAATTCGACAATTCTCAGGCCCGCACGTTCTTTCTCTCCCATGGTGTCGCCCTCCGCATGTCGTGTCCATATACCTCTCAACAAAATGGGAAAGCAGAACGCTCTCTTCGCACCCTGAATAACATCCTGCGCTCCCTTTTGTTTCAGGCAAGTCTCCCTCCGGCATATTGGGTTGAGGGTCTTCACACTGCGACATATCTTGTGAATCGTTTCCCCACTAAAACCCTTGCCTCCTCCACACCATATAGCGCCCTATTTTCCACCCAGCCCTCCTATGATCACCTCAAAGTTTTTGGGTGCGCTTGTTATCCTAACATGTCCTCCACAGCGCCTCACAAACTTGCCCCTCGCTCCTCCCTATGCGTTTTCCTCGGCTACTCCTCGGAGCACAAAGGCTATCGATGCCTCGAGCTTCAGTCGAATCGCATTCTTATTTCTAGACATGTCGTTTTTGATGAATCCTTTTTCCCTTTCTCCGACATGTCTAGCACACCCATGGCACCCTCCGCCCTGGACATTCTCGTCGATGATCATGATCTAATCGCTTCAGTTCCTGGAGCTCGTTTTGTGCGTGCAGGTACCGCAGCTTCCTCGGCGGCACACCCTGTGCCCGAGGCCCCTGATGCAGGGCCGTGGTCGCCTGGGTCCAGCTCTGCTGCCCATGGCGCCACCTCCACGCCACCGTCCGCGTCGCCCGGTGCCGCTGCCCCTGTGCACCCCGCACAGGTCGCTGCCAGTGGCACCACGCCGACCACGAGTGCTGCTGGTCCTGCTGCCCCTGCTGCTCGCGCACAGGTTGTTGCCAGCGGTACCGGCCGCACAGCTGCTACCCGACCGATCATCGTTCCTCCAGTCACCAATGCACACTCGATGCGCACGCGCAGCAAGGCTGGCATCGCACAGCCCGTGGATCGCCTCAACCTCCACGTTGTGCCCATGTCGCCTCTTCCTCGCTCTGTTCGTGATGCACTGTCAGACCTCAATTGGCGATCCGCTATGCAGGCTGAGTATGACGCTCTGATTGCCAATGACACCTGGAGTCTTGTGCCTCGCCCTCCTGGCGTCAATGTTGTGACTGGCAAGTGGATTTATCGACACAAATTGCTCGCCGATGGGTCTCTTGATCGCTACAAGGCTCGCTGGGTACTACGGGGTTTCACACAGCGGCCCGGTATTGATTATGATGAAACTTTCAGTCCTGTTGTCAAGCCTGCGACAGTTCGAGTTGTTCTCTCCCTGGCATTATCTCAGAACTGGCCCATTCATCAGCTAGATGTGAAGAATACATTTCTCCATGGCACTCTCACTGAGACAGTGTACTGCGCGCAGCCCTCTGGTTTTGTGGATTCTTCTCGCTCAGATTTTGTCTGTCGGCTCAACAAGTCCTTATATGGTTTGAAGCAGGCTCCTCGTGCTTGGCATTCCAGGTTCGCCTCTCACCTCGTGTCACTTGGATTTGTTGAAACAAAGTCAGACACTTCGCTCTTTATATATCGCCGCGGTCCAGACACGGCCTACTTACTGCTCTATGTGGATGACATTGTACTCACCGCCTCCTCTGCCGGATTTCTCAAGCACATCATTGAGGCTCTCCAGCGTGAGTTTGCCATGACGGACATGGGTCAGCTTCATCACTTTCTGGGCATTTCTGTGACACGCTCTGCAGATGGCCTGTTCCTTTCTCAGCGGCAGTACAGTCAGGATATTTTGGAGCGCGCCAGGATGAGTGCGTGCAAGCCGTGCAGCACGCCTGTTGATCTACACTCCAAACTATCTGCCGATGGACCGCCTGTTGCTGACGCTACACAGTACCGCAGCCTAGCTGGCGCTCTGCAGTATCTGACCTTCACCCGACCAGACATTGCTTTTGTAGTTCAGCAGATATGCCTCTATATGCATGATCCACGGGAGCCGCACCTCGCTGCTCTCAAGCGGATCCTGCGCTACTTGCAGGGCACACTATCACTTGGGCTGACCATGCGCCGATCTTCACCTGCAGATCTTGTTGTTTACACGGATGCCGACTGGGCTGGCTGTCCTGACACTCGCCGGTCGACCTCTGGCTACGCAGTATTTCTCGGGGATAACTTGGTGTCCTGGTCTTCCAAGCGTCAGCATACGGTCTCCAGATCGAGTGCCGAAGCTGAATATCGTGCTGTGGCGAATGGTGTTGCTGAAGCTACTTGGCTGCGTCAGCTGCTTCTTGAGCTTCGCCACCCCCCTCGCCGTGCCACCTTGGTCTATTGCGACAATATCAGTGTTGTATATCTTTCCGGCAACCCAGTGCAGCATCAGCGGACGAAGCATGTTGAGATTGATCTCCATTTTGTTCGAGAGAAGGTCGCCCTCGGTCATGTTCGGGTTCTACATGTTCCTACGACATCGCAGTACGCCGACGTCTTTACCAAGGGCCTTCCTACCTCACTATTTCAGGAGTTTCGGTCCAGCCTGAATGTTAGCGATGCTCCCGATTAGACTGCGGGGGAGTGTTAGCCTATTGTAATTATAGTATGTGTAATTATAGTAGGTAACCCTTGATTTGTGGCATGTACCACGCCTGTGCGGTTGGCTCATAAGCCACCCCGGCCTCCATATGTACTGATGCATATTCATGGAATAGAATTAGTCATTCCAATTACTTTTACAAGAACAAAGTTGGTAGAGCTGAGCGGTCCAGAAATAAGAATTGATTCTAGGAATGCTGCTTCTGGTGAAGATGGCATGGTAATTTCATCTTATTTAGTTGAAACACAATTGAGCTCAGAAGTAATTGCTAAAAAGTTAGACGACATGGTTCTTGGTGAGAATACAAAAACCTCAAGCAGGATGAAGATAATGATATGTTGTCGACTTTACGAGTACAATCCTACCAGAACCCTTTGTATTCCAGTGTAATATCCAACTAGATATTTATTATCGTATTTGCAACTGCTCCGTATTCGTTCCGTATTTGTAACTGACACTGCTCGGATCCGTATTTTTATCTAGCATTATTCGTATTCGACTCCGAATCCAAGAAAAAATATAGGATAGGATATGGAATGAGCAATATCAGACCGAATTTGATCTGTTTTCACCCCTAATTCTGTGTGCTAGAAAGTGATAACAGGAAATTGCTTCGCAGTGCAAGACAAGAAAATCGTTTCTAGGCATAAATTCTTCACAATTTATCTATGTTAGTTGAAATATGCATCATACAACACATATGTACTAACCTAGGTTAAACCAAA
Source organism: Dendrocalamus latiflorus (assembly GCA_017311315.1). Lineage (NCBI taxonomy): Eukaryota > Viridiplantae > Streptophyta > Magnoliopsida > Poales > Poaceae > Dendrocalamus > Dendrocalamus latiflorus. Next base: position 22,798,635 of record CM029628.1, read on the forward strand.
ATTTCTAAATTCTCAAAATTGGTCAAACTGAAGATAGACTTGCTGATTGTTGTAGGTGTGGAACTCAAACACAAGTGAGGGGGTGGACGTCGGCTGTCTCGTCCATGAAAGTCCAAGAGGATATGTTTTTTTGTATTCCTTGTGAGCTTCTTTTTACAAATGAGGAATATATGAGGTATTTATAGGCTCTAGGGCATATACAAATGATCGGAATAACTCTTGGGGGATAGCTACCTTATGAGTATAAGTGGAGGTATTATTGTCTTTTCTAAATATAGCTGCACTTCTTGGATCTCCAGGCAGTTGTCTTCTGTAGAGTGGGTCTCACGTTGGAGAAGTAAAACTATTTCTCCAACGCTAGCCCCCTACCCCATAGTGTTTGGGAGAAAGACCTAATGGGGGCAGTCTTGAACTGTTCTTGTTATGCTGAAATTATCGTTTGGCCACATCCCGGTAGGGTCAGATTATAGTCGTAAGGGAGGAAAGATTGTCGAAACCAAAATTCTGGCATCCGGACCATAACGAGATTTGTGAGCTAGCTCAAGGTCGATCTCCCTAAGCCACTTCAAAAATCTGCAGGCCTTCCAAGCCATGGGGTCCAATCGTAAAGCTTCCTCCTTACCTCGTTGTTTTGACACCTCTTGGGCTGGCTTTTGCTTGGGCTTCTTAAACTGACCCATCTGACTACTTGAGCCGGCCCATCCTACCGCTCGAGTCCATATCACATTGGGCCATTCGGCAGCCCATCCAGCTGCTTGAGCCATTCCGTTGGCTCATATGAGCGCACAGGAGAGAGGCGTTGGGCATGCCGGTTCCCACTTCTCTTGACACCTTGCGATACCCGCCGCCCTCCCATTCCCTTCATGGCCGCCGTCCCCATTCGAAGAGAGGGAGAGAAAATGTGTGCATCTGCCGGTTAGGTCTGGAGTGAAGGAGCCTGGGGCTAGGGCGAAGCGAAAACCCGGTGAAGCCGGATCCTAAGTCCAAGCGACCAGAGGTGTTTCCGACTTGGCCGGTGCTGGCTCGCCGCGCTGGACGCTTGAGGCTACGTAGCAAGGAGCCGTACCACCATGGAGGCTACCGAAGGCGGGGGGAAGCCACAGGCTGAGCTTGCTAGGTCCAGACCTTAGGGCAAGCAGGGGCTGCGCGAAGGCGCGAACCCCCCGCCGAATGCTGTTGTGGAAGGTGCTTGCAGCAAGAACGGCTGTGGTGAGTTTTCAACCCCTTTGTCAGGTCCTTGACTTTTCACTTCCCCATCTTTGCTTTGAGATTTGTCCCGGTTTTGGGCGTCAGATGCAACACGCACGATTGAGCCGAGGACAAGGCCAAGCGCGTGGGACGCAAGGCGCTGTGCGAGGGAGCTGAGGACTGACAGCCAGGGCGCGGATGGTCGGCCGCCTGGGGCACCAGCTGCCGGTGTGCAGGGCACCGTGGCCTAGCTGCCAAGGCGCGGGGCGATCGGTGTTATCACTAATCTTGTTTTGATGGCATTGAGTCAGAGTGTCAGTTTCAGTTTTAAATAAACAGCCAGCGCAAGCTTGTTTCTGCTGTCCAAAGGTGTGTTGCAATCTGAAGAAGCCGAGAGCGGTTTGCGTTCAGAACTTAAGAAGTCAAAGTTTTTCTTATGTGTGAGTTGTAAGTGCTTGATCCGAGTTATAAGGATCATGGACCAGGTAGTTGTTTGCATGTAGCGTCGTTCTCGGAGTTTAGTTGAGAGTGGGAGGCGTTGAGTTGAGTTTTAGCTCCTGTATTGTCGGTCTGGTACTGTAGCACGACCAGAACCTTTTGTTTCAGAGTTTCAGTGAAAAATCTCTGAGTTCAGAGGCCATTCTCGCGTGTGTTCTATTTCCATTTTGCATCTGTGTTTTGTGTGATTGCAGATTGTGGCACTCTGATCCAACATTTGGTATCAGAGCCTGGACCGGTGAAGGAAAGAACCGGTGAGTGTTCGAATCTGCGCCGGCGACCACCATGGCTGGATCCGGGAAAGAAGCTTCAGGCGGGCTGTCATATCCCGTCCTGACCCGATCGAATTTCTCGGCGTGGTCCATCAAGATGCAAGCGGTGATGGAAGCTCATGATCTTTGGGACGTGGTAGAACCCGAAGATTCGAGAGAACCGGTGGACGCAAAGAAGAACAAGAACGCACGGGCAGCAATCCTCAGTGCAATACCAGAAGATGTACTCTTCCTTGTGGCGAAAAAGAAGAGTGCGCAGGAGGTATGGAAGGCACTGAAAGTCATGTTCTTAGGAGCTGAGCGTGTGCAGGAGGCCCGGGTTCAATCTCTGAAGGAGGAATTCGATGGTCTCAAGATGAAGTCTACCGAAACCATTGAAGATTATGCTTTCAAGGTGGGGACAATTGTCAACAAGATCAGGGAACTTGGTGACAAGGTGGAAGACTCTTATGTTGTCAAGAGAATGCTGCGGTCTCTTCCAAACAGGTTCCTGCAAATTGTCAGTTCAATTGAGCAATTTGCAGATCTGAAGAATATGACTGTGGAGGAGTTAATTGGGAGATTGAAGGCTCATGAAGAGAGGCTGCACAGTGCCGAAGTTGATGATGATGAGCATGTTCTCCTCACTAGGGCTCAGTGGAAAGCCAAAGAAGAGAAGAAAGGAGGGGAGACTTCAGGAGGCAACTCCAGTAGAGGAGGCTTTGGACGCGGCCGAGGCCGTGGACGTGGGCGATGGCGCGGCCACTGGAGCAACTCACCCAAAACCGACAAAGAGCATAAGTCTGAAAACATAACTGACAAAGAGTTCAAGTTTGATAAGACCAAGGTGAGATGTTACAATTGTCAGAATTATGGTCATTATTCTTCATAATGTAAGTCAAAGAAGAAAGAGATGAAAGCACATTTTGTTGAGAAGAATGATGATGAGCCAGCCTTGTTGATGATGCAAGTCAATGGACCAATGCACCTGACAAATCTTCCTGCAGCAACTGTGCTGTTGAATGAAGAAAATGTTCTTCCAAATCTTGGTGATGTGTGTGGCCCGAAGAGTCTGACTTGGTATTTAGATTCAGGTGCAAGCAATCATATGTCTGGAAATCGAGAAGTATTTACAGATCTGGACACAATGGTGGCTGGGACAGTAAGGTTTGGAGATGGTTCTCTTGCAGAAATCTGTGGACGAGGGACAGCCTTATTCCATTGTCAGTCTGAGCAGCATAAGGCACTGACTGAAGTCTACTACATACCACAGTTGAAGAGTAATATCCTGAGCTTGGGGCAACTCGATGAGAATGGCTGCAAGACAGTGATTGAAGATGGGACTCTGAAAATTTATGACCAAGAGAGGCAGCTGCTGGTGAAAGTTAAAAGAGCAACCAACAGACTGTACCTACTGAAACTTCAGCCGGCAAAACCAGTATGCCTGTTGTCAGTACTCAAGGAGAAAGATTGGCTTTGGCATGCAAGGTTTGGCCACTTAAATTTCAGATCATTGAGGGACATGGCAAGGCAGCAGATGGTGAAAGGATTGCCATTGATTGATCATGTAGAACAGCTTTGTGAAGGATGTTTGGTTGGCAAACAACACAGACTACCATTTCCTCAAATTGCAAGTTTTCGGGCACAAGTACCACTGGAATTACTTCATGCAGATTTGTGTGCACCCATATCTCCAGCCACACCATCTGGGAAGAAGTATTTCTTGCTGGTTGTGGACGATTGTACTAGATACATGTGGATTGTCCTCATCAAAACCAAGGATGAAGCATTGACTGCGTTCAAGTCAGTGAAAGCAAAGGTTGAACTGGAAACTGGTTTGAAAGTTAAAGCCTTGAGGACAGATAGAGGTGGGGAGTTCACCTCAAAGGTATTTCACAACTTCTGTGATGAATTGGGTTTGAAAAGATTTCTCACGGCTCCTTATACACCCCAGCAAAACGGAGTAGCCGAGAGGAGAAATCAGACTATTGTCAGTATGCCTAGAAGTTTGTTGAAAAGCAAGAGGATGCCCGGCAAATTCTGGGGAGAAGCTGCTGCAACTGCTGTATATCTGTTGAATAGAGTACTGACGAAGAGTGTTGTCGGGAAAACACCATATGAAGCATTGTACAAAAAGAAACCTCAAGTCCATCATCTGAGAACTTTTGGATGCATTGCTTTTGTGAGAACTGCTGTTCCCCATCTTAGTAAATTGCAGGACCGAAGTACTCGGATGGTGTTTATTGGTTATGAGTCTGGGTCTAAAGCCTACAGGTTTTATAATCCAGAAACCGGCAAAGTGCACATCAGCAGGGATGTTGTATTTGATGAAGAAAGGTCATGGCCTTGGGAGCAGCCAACAACTGACGACACAAGACAATGCAATCATGGTGACTCTTTTACAATCCATATTGAGCAGGGTGAAGACACTGCAGAAGAGCAGAACCTGGGCCAATTAAAGTCAACGTCAGATGACACTCATGAGGAGTCAAGTGCTGGGAACGCAGGCACTGTTGGGGATCTCGGTGGAGGTAGCAGTGAAGAACTTGTACCTGTGTAGCCTGGTAGTCCACCATCTACACCAACTGTATTGTCACCAATTACACCAGCAGAATCTGAAATGGCAGATGAATCATCAAGTGATGGCCCACATCGTCTTCGATCACTTCAGGAGATATATGACGCTTCTGAACCGATTGAACTGCAGTCAGAACAATTGGAATTCTGCATGCTATCAGCAGAAGAACCGACCAGTTTTGAGGAGGCAGTAAAAGAAAAGTGTTGGAGGGAGGCAATGCAAGAGGAATTGAGTTCTATTGAGGAGAATGAGACATGGAGGCTGGTGGAGAGCTCAGGCACTCAAAAGCCCATAGGATTGAAGTGGGTCTTTAAAGTGAAAAAAGATCCCACCGGTGCTATTGTCAAGTACAAAGCTCGGTTAGTCGCGAAGGGTTATGTTCAGAGACATGGTATGGATTTTGACGAAGTCTTCGCGCCGGTTGCAAGGATGGAGACCGTGCGGTTGATTGTGAGCTTGGCAGCACAGCAGAGTTGGCAAGTCCATCACATGGACGTAAAATCAACATTCTTGAACGGGGAATTAGCTGAAGAGGTGTTTGTGTCACAACCTCCTGGCTTCGAAGTAAAAGGCCAAGAGCACAAAGTGTTGAGATTGAAGAAGGCATTGTATGGACTCCGGCAAGCACCAAGAGCATGGAACATCAAGCTGGATTCAAGTTTGACAAAGCTTGGATTCACTTGCAGCCCATTGGAACATGCGGTTTATAAAAGGGTAGAGGACTCCTCAATTTTGTTGGTTGGTGTATATGTGGACGACTTGATTATTACAGGGTCAAGCAAGGCAGAAATTACTGCATTCAAAACTCAAATGCAGCAATTATTCAGAATGAGTGATCTCGGTTTGCTTAGTTACTACTTGGGGATTCAAGTCAAGCAAACAAGTGATGGCATAACACTGTGTCAGTCCACATATGCTGAGAAACTGCTGCGGGCAGCAGGTATGGAAAAATGCAATCCCTGTGCTACTCCTATGGAAGAGAGATTGAAATTGAGCAAAGAAAGCAAAAGCTCTCCAGTTAATCCAACACTGTACAGAAGTATCATTGGAAGCTTAAGGTATCTGGTAAATACCCGGCCTGACATTGCTTTTTCAGTGGGTATTGTCAGCCGTTTCATGGAAAGGCCCACCGTGGAACACATGAATGCAGTAAAGAGGATTCTCATGTATGTAAGTGGCACTCTCAGTTTGGGGTGTTTCTATGGAAGAAGGTCCAGCAGTAATATGGATCTGATCGGGTATAGTGACAGTGATTTTGCCGGGGATGCAAATGATCGCAAAAGTACCTCAGGTGCTGTGTTTTATTTGGGCTCAAATCTGATTGCTTGGCTGTCACAGAAGCAGAAAGTCGTGGCTTTATCGTCATGTGAAGCTGAGTATATTGCGGCGACAACGTCTGCCTGTCAAGGGATCTGGATGGCACGATTGCTGAGTGATATGTTGAATCAAGAACAAAAGAAGTTCAGGTTGTTGATTGACAACAAGTCAACCATATCATTGTGCGAAAACCCTGTACACCATGATAGGAGCAAACACATTGAAACAAGATACCATTTCATTCGTGATTGTGTGGAAAATGAAAAGATTGAAGTGGAGCATGTGCGGACTGAAGAACAGTTGGCAGATATCCTAACGAAGTCACTTGGTCGTGTCAAATTTCTTGAAATGAGGGAGAAGCTTGGCATGGTGGATACAGCAAATGGGAAACAAGATTTGGGGGGAGAATGTTATCACTAATCTTGTTTTGATGGCATTGAGTCAGAGTGTCAGTTTCAGTTTTAAATAAACAGCCAGCGCAAGCTTGTTTCTGCTGTCCAAAGGTGTGTTGCAGTCTGAAGAAGCCGAGAGCGGTTTGCGTTCAGAACTTAAGAAGTCAAAGTTTTTCTTATGTGTGAGTTGTAAGTGCTTGATCCGAGTTATAAGGATCATGGACCAGGTAGTTGTTTGCATGTAGCGTCGTTCTCGGAGTTTAGTTGAGAGTGGGAGGCGTTGAGTTGAGTTTTAGCTCCTGTATTGTCGGTCTGGTACTGTAGCACGACCAGAACCTTTTGTTTCAGAGTTTCAGTGAAAAATCTCTGAGTTCAGAGGCCATTCTCGCGTGTGTTCTATTTCCATTTTGCATCTGTGTTTTGTGTGATTGCAGATTGTGGCACTCTGATCCAACAATCGGCTGCCGGAGCGCCAAGAGCGGCTCGCAGGGCGCCAAGGCCTGGCTGCCTTGGCACGGTCGGCCGACTGCCAGGGCTCCGAGGAGCGGCGCGCAGGGCGCCAAGGCCCGGCTACCGGGGCGTGGACTGTCGGCCGACTGAGGCACCGGCTAGCAGCGTGCAGGGCGTAGAGGTTCCCTTGTCGAGTTCTTGATTTTACTCGGGACGGCGGGGCGCTTGCGCAAGCGCCAAGGAGCACGGCTGGCTGGGGTGGGGCACACTACTTCACCAGCAGCGCAGCACCCTCCGTCGGGCACCGCGCGGACTGCGGTCCTGCCCCCTGGCGCTCGCTCGAAAAGGCCAGGCGGAGGTAGTCATCATCGAACTCGCCCCAGCGCGCGGCACGAACGCGGTCGAGAAGGCAGCTGTAGAGCGCCTCACGGCAGAGCACCCCCTCGGGGATGTGCAGCGGCACGCCTGGTCGGTCTGCCGAGACGTCGACTAGAGTGCCAGGGCATCGAAGGGCAGTCTGCCGAGGAACCATCTGAGGCCCCAAGGCGGTGAGGGCCGAATTCGCCAAGGCGTTGGCTGAAATGTCAGGGCGCCGAAGTCAAACCCGCTGGGGCGCTGGAGACCACACCCGCCAGGCATCGAGACGGTTCTGTGTACATGTGATTGACAGGGCGCTTGCACCTTTTTTTTTTGCTAGGGCGCAAGCATGATAGCCGGGGTTGGTTGTAGGGATGCTCCACCAACTTCAGCTTTTTACTTGTCTGGGTGCATGGGACAGTTTGTTTTGCTGGGGTACATGTGATGGCAGTTTTGACAGGGCGCTTGTCCGCCGGCTGCTTGGCGCTTGGGACTTTGGCTTTGTGCAAGTGCGTTAGCATCGGGGTCCCAAGCGCATGTGCAAGGCATTGGGGTATCTTGCCAGGGCGCATGCTGGTTGGTGCCAGGGCGCAAGGCGTGTGCATCACTACCGGAAAGCTGCTTTATGCCGAGTGTCTGAAAGTTTGCCGAGTGCAATCTATCGGGCACTCGGCAAAGAGCTTACTTTGCCGAGTGCCTCCATGGGACACTCGGCGAAAATAAAGCACTCGGCAAAAAGATTTTTGCCGAGTGCTGTATATTAGACACTCGGCAAAGTAAGCTCTTTGCCGAGTGCTAACAGGAAAACACTCGGCAAAAATAAAACACTCGTCACTAACCGCCGTCCGTTAGAGGTCAGCCGCCGCCGTTAGAACTGTGCCGAGAGTCTGGAGCTGACACTCGGCAAAGAGATCTTTGCCGAGTGTTTTTTTTTTTGCGGCACTCGACAAAGAAATAAAACCTTTTCCTTTCCTACCCTTCAAACTTTTTTTACTCTCCACATACAACATATGGTACTCCATGTTAAAATTTGGTATATTTTTGTATTTGTTTGCTATATTTAATTAATTAATTGTATTTTAAGCAATTTTTTGAATCAAGTCAATTTTGAACTGCAAGTGATTCAAATAATAGGAAAAAATGAGTAGAAAAATGATATTCATGTTATTCAGCCCGGTTTGATGCCTTACCTGTGAAATGAAAAGGAATTTCAAACATCTTGTTCAGGAAACACGACCACGAACGTGTGGCCGAATGATTTTTAAATTTTAAAAAAAGCAAACGAAGTCTGAAAATCATGAGATTTGTCAAGATGTCATGATATCATACGTGGAGGCTGTGGTAAAAAATTGATAAGATTTCGCATAAGTTGTCACGTACGATGCTTACAAACCGAAACATTTCTGAAGAAGAAGCGTAGAGTTGAGAAGGATCCGGTAAGATTTGGATTCAAAGTGACGGTTTAATTGTGGTTTGACTACAAAACTTTTTGTATAGGCAATAGACAACAGAGATTGTTTCATGTGAAATTTTGGAAATTTTTCGGATCCGTTTGATAATTTTAATTTTTAAACTGCAATTATAGAATTTTAATTGATATAAATTGAATTTGAGCTATAACTGCATGAAATAATGGTCTAATATTCGTAGAAGCATCGAATATGCATTGTTGAGTGAATTTGACAAGGCATTTTGAGAGTACATTCGAACAAATTTGCAAAACATGTTACGGAAAAGAAAGAGAGGAAGTTATATTAAAAAAAATCTTTGCCGAGTGCTTTGTGGGCGACACTCGGCAAAGGAGGAGGGCTTTGCCGAGTGCCAGATCAGCGGCACTCGGAAAAGGAGGAAAGCTTTGCCGAGTGCCAGATCGGGGGCACTCGGCAAACAACAGGAATAAACAAAACGGTTCCCCCGCGCGGCCGCGCTCACACACGCAACAAAACTTCACACACGCCGCCGCGCCCGCCCGCCGCCCCGCACGCCCGCCCGCCTGCCGCCGCCCCGCCCCCGCGCGCCCCGCACGCCTGTTGCCGCCCCGCCCCCACGCCCGCCGCCGCCTCGCCCCCGCGCGCCCCGCCCCCGCCGCCGCCCCGCCCCCGCGCGCCCCGCACGCCCGCCCGCCGTCCGACGCCTCCCCCGCGGCCGCCCGCCGCCCCACGCCTGGTATGGTCATGAGATTCTTGTGATTCTTGTGGATACGTCATGATCAAGCTATTCAGTCATTAGCAAAGTAATTGCAATTAAGATATCATTCTGTTGGACAAAATATACAACAGAAGAAATACAAAATAATGCAACAACCAAACTATTAATGAAGATGACAGAAAACGATCTGACAATGTAGCATAATCATTTGATGTTGTGATAGATAGCCAAACAAAGATGAAGCAAGCAGCATGTTCGATATAAGGGTACAGTGTAACTATAATCTCCTCCTTTTCGCTTTGACGCTTTCCAATCCATGCATAGCATTAGGTCGATGTTAGCTTCGATGATTTTGCTGTCAATTAGAAACCACAAATGATGGTTTTGTAACTAAACTGTAAAGCACAAAGATTTGATGCAAAAAGTGGCTTTCCATATGATTAAGATGCATACAGCTCAATGGTCCCTTTCAGTATTGTACTCACAAACTGCATGGCATGCAAGCCTTAAAACAACTACTCCATGGATTGAAACAACCTTGCAGCTATAAGGTGCCCATTAGAATAATGGATGTTTGGCATTACACTGTAGTTAGCATACAAAGAACAACTTTCCATATCATTTAGGGCAGTGTTCGACTGTCGACGACCCTGACCGTCTTGTTCCTCACATTGTACCATATTAAAAAATATAGATAAAAGCCACAGTCACAACTAAAAACTATTGACCACAGTAAAAAAAATACGGACATTCCCTTATACCCAAATTCAGCTCTCCAGACACTGCTCTATTCCTTTAATGTGATTGCCTTGTTTGTTACTGTAATTGATTGGCTTGCAAGGTATAATTTTATTTGGTCCACCCTATTGTAAAGCGAAAGTGTGGGTTAACCATGGTGCAAAGTATAGTTTACTCTAAATTTAAACATTTGCATGAGTGAGCAATGTTAGTAGGGGGATTAGGAGGAACGAACCTGTACAATATTGCTCATCCAATTCAACAATGCTATCCATTTCATTTCAAGAGTTACAAGACGTGGTTACATACCTGCTTACCATTTGTTCCTCCCATATCATGACTTCAAATTTGTAATGTCAAAGTTGATTCTTATATTACTCCCTGATATGTTAGAGGATGGATGACCGTGAGTGGATGTACACGGGCCGCTCAAGTCAGGGTTCGTTGTCCGATGAATGGATTGAGAAGACCGATGCTTTCTTGGAACTAGCATTTGCCAAGGTTAAAGGAGTGCGTGCCACTTGGTGTCCCTGCAGCAGATGTGCAAACACGCGTCGACAAACAAAGGAGGTCATGGGTAAACATCTTTGCAAGTTTGGATTTACGGCAGACTATACCCGGTGGATCTACCACGGTGAATCCGATCGTATGAGAGAGGAGGTCGTGAGACCACGTGTCGAGGATTATGATGCTGATGGCGGGGTAGGAGACATGTTAAATGACTATCATGAAGCACACTTCGCTGAAGGACGTACGGAGGAGGAGCCAGAGGCAACCGCAAAGGCGTATTACGACATGTTGTCTGCGGCACAGAAACCCCTTCACGGCCAGACGAAGGTTTCTCAACTGGATGGCATTGGACGCGTAATGGCCTTGAAGTCCCAGTTTAGCTTGAGTCGAGACGCCTTCGATGCTATGTTGACAGTTTTTGGCAGCATGCTTCCGGAGGGTCACATTCTGCCGAAGAGCATGTACGAGGCAAAGAAACTCCTTCGTGCACTTAAGATGCCATACGAGCAGATGCATGTAATACTTTGTTATTTTCTAATAATGTTTTGTTTATTTTGCATCTCTTTCTAAAGTACGTGATTGTTTTTAATTGCAGGTGATTGAACAAAGATGGTGGGCGGTATCTTAATCACTTGGGCAGGGGTTGGACGCTTGTGGCTGCAGGTGATCACAAACGCCATGTCAATGGCATCCTGGGTCTTTTGTGCAGGCTACACTTCCCTGGCCTGGTTGCGTTTGGCGGAGGGCAGGAGCCGGCCTACACGTGGGACCACTACGTCGCCTTCCCCGATTTACCAGATCGGGATGGCAGGGTATTCGCCAACAAGGCGGCGCGGGTGACGACCGAGCTGTGGGTAAGTCTTCCTCGCACTACATTGCTCAATACATCGCATTCATTGGACTTTCTTGAAATAATGACTGGATACATCGCGTCTATATGCAGGATTTCTTCAGATGCCAGGAGGGATATGAGGCCAAGGCGGCTAGTGTGGCTCACAAAGCCTGTTATAAACTCGTGAAGGACATGCATTACGAGGCGCGCGTCCAGGCCATCGTAACATACAACGCTACCTACCTTGGAGTGAAGATCAACAAAACTCAAGCAAGAAACATGAGGCTGACCCGGGAAGACTACATGCAGGTAAATATAGAACATTAATACTGATTTTTTCTGAGATTAAGTACGCTTAATTTGATCTTCTTATATTTTATATACTTGATGATGTGTAGGTGCCTCCGTGGTGGTGCGCCCAGCATCTCCAGTGCTGGGCACAGATGGTGGACAAGTGGTGCGCCGCCGAGTGGGAGGAGACGCACAACGCTTGCCGGGAGCGGCGTTTGATGATGCCAGGTGCACCACACCATCAAGGCAACCGTAGCCTCGACGATTTCGCGGCTACATGGGTACGCGAATTCATTTCTTTATTATAACGCTCAATTCTGCATAATTTCTAATCATCTTGCTGTTTTTTTCGCAGTCGTCGTCACATGGTGGCCAGCCTTGCTCCCAGTTCAAGGCATGGGCTTTGGCCCACAAGGGCAAGGCGACGTCCGACGTCGACTACAACCCGGAGGACCCGCCCTCGGTGTACAGCAATGCGACCGTCCACAGCCGCCTCAGTGAGTACACATCGATGGCAAGGGCGGTCCATGGGCCAGAGTACGATCCGAGCACCCAGGACCTTGATGGAGAAGTCGTCATGAGGGTGGGAGGAGGCAAGAAGCATGGGCGGTACTGGATTGGCGACAGCACACTCGACACGGCCACTACTCCCACTCTCACCCAGATTTGAGCAAGGAGCACGAGCTCAAGCCCGGCCATACGCCCACGGCCGGACACTGCACAGTCCCGGATGGAGGCACTCCAGGTTATTTCTGTTTTATTCGTCGTTCATTAATTTTTACATACCTTTGCATTGCATTGTAACATTGGGGTGAAATATTGTAGGCCCAGCTGGAAGAAGAGAAGAGGCTACGAGAGGAGATGGCGGCGAGGATGGAGGCCGATCGGCAGAGGAATGAGGCCGAGCGGCAGAGGATGACGCAGATGTTTCAGTGGATGCAAAGTCTTGGCGAGAGGATGGGTCAACCTCTGCCACCGGAGCTATTCCCTCCACCTCCTCCTGCAACTACTCCTGTGAGTTTCTAGTGGAGTATGAATGTTTAAGTTTGTATGTTCCTACCTTAAATCTTGTCTCACACATGCAATCTCTTCTCCTTTGTGCAGAATCAATCGGCGGCTTCGAATAATATGCCTCATGACCCACCACATCAGTCGGGGTGATATATTGTGAGTTGTGGTGATATATGTGACTTGTGGTGATATATTGTGACTTGTGGTGATATATGTGACATGTGGTGATATATATGTGACTTGTGGTGATATATTGTGACTATATGTGATATATGTGATATTGTGACTTGATATGTGATATATTGTGTCTTGTGGTGATTACTTGTTGATATATCTGTGATATTATTGTGACTTGTTGAGTGGGGTGCAATAAACAATTAAAATAGGCAGTTTTTGGCCACTTTGTCGTGTGTTACACTCGGCAAAGTGAGGCTTTGCCGAGTGTCATGGTAAAAACACTCGGCAAAGTAACGTTTCTGGGCATTCTGGGAACATACTTTGCCGAGTGTCATGGTAAAAACACTCGGCAAAGTAACGTTTCTGGGCATTCTGGGAATGTACATTGCCGAGTGTTGTGATTTTGCCGAGTGTCGTGGTAAAAACACTCGGCAAAGTTTAAAACTTTGCCGAGTGTTTTTACCACGACACTCGGCAAACTGCAAGGCTTTGCCGAGTGCCATTCCGTCCTGGCACTCGGCAAACGACGCCGTCACCGTGTTCTCGCCGTCCACTGTCCTTTTTTTGCCGAGGGTCGTTTCGGCACTCGGCAAAGGCTTTGTCGAGTGCTCGATGAAAAGCTCTCGGCAAAGAGCTCTTTGCCGTCAGAAACTATGGCGTGTGAGCTATGCCGTGGGTGGCACTCGGCAAAGACTTTGCCGAGTGTTTCTCGTGCTTTGCCGAGTGCCACCGGCACTCGGCAAATCTGCTGAACCCGATAGTGCATGCTGCCGGGGCACATGCAAGTCGAGGCGTGAACCTCGCCGACAAAACACAACAATAAACCATAGAAACACATGTAAGGGTAGATGGCGGGATGGCTTTGAGTGAAAGGGCATAGCTGCCAAGGCGTGGCTGTTAGGGGGGCGACGTGCAGGGCGCACGGGTGCAAGTCTTTGCCATCGGGAGCGGGCGCCATATGTGAGCGAAGGACGTGGCCAACGTGGGCTCGTGGAGCACGCGGGCTGTTACGACGTCGGGGTGCCTAAAGCGCGGGGGGCATCGGAACACCGGGGCATGACTAGCACGTGGGGTGTTAGGACGTCGGGGCACACGAAGCGCGTAGGGTGTCGGGGCGCCGGGGTGTCGAGGCATCAAGGCATGAGATGTGCAATGCGTTGGGCGCAAGCAAGGACGTTCCTCAACATGAGCGTGAAGCACATGAGCATCCAGCAGGCCTCAAACCACTCCCTGGCCATGTGCCCTACTAGTGGGCTGGAGGCATGCGAAGCGCGCAGGGCGTCGGGACACCGGGGCATGACCAGCGCGTGGGGCGTTAGGAAGCTAGGGCATGCGAAGCTTGCAGCGTGTCGAGGCGCCGGGGTGCCGAGACGTCAAGGGGGGCGATGTGTAGGGCGCTGGGCGCAAGCAAGGACATTCCTCAACATGAGCATGTAGCGTGAGAGCATCCAGCTGGCCTCAAACCACTCCTTGGCCATGTGCCCTAGTAGCAAGCTGGAGGCCAAGAGCGCGGGGCAAGGCCCTTACGTGCATCCTTTTCACAGACTTGTCGAAGTATGGAGCATTTTAGGCACGAGGGCACCCGTGAGTTAGCCAAATTATGGCTTGATAACCATGCGGGTGTCTAAGACTTAGCCAAACTTTACCTTCATATCGTGTGAGTGCTCCACGCGAGGTACGAGGCCTGAGGGATCCACGCGAGTGCACTCATGACTTAGCCAAAATTTTAGATTGATGGGCGTGAGGGTGTCCATGACATACCTAAATTTTAGTTTCATATTGCGTAAGTGCTCCACACGAGGGACAAGGGCTTCGTGCGAGGTACGAGGCCTGAGGGATTCACGCGAGCGCACCGATGACTTAGCCCAAATTTTGTCTTGATGGGCACGAGGGTGCCCAACACGAGGGACGAGGGCTTCGTACGAGGCACGAGGTCTAAGGGATCTACATGAGGGCACCCATAACTTAGCCCAAATTTTAGCTTAATGGGCACTAGGGTGCCCAAGATTTACGTAAATTTTAGCTTCATATCGCATAGGTGCTCCACGCGAGGGACAAGGGATTCGCGTGAGGCACAAAGCTTGAGGGATCCACACGAGGGCACCTATATATGACTTAGCCAAAATTTTAGCTTGATTGGCACGAGGGTGCCCAAGACTTTTAGCCAAATTGTAACTTCATATCGTAGGAGTGCTTCACGCGAGGGATGAGGGCTTCGCATGAGGCACGAGGCTTGAGGGATCCACACGAGGGAATCCATGACTTAGCTAAAATTTTAGCTTGATGGGCACAAGGGTGTCCAAGACTTAGCCAAATTTTAGCTTCATATCGTGTGAGTGTTTCACGCAAGGGTCGAGGGCTTCGCATGAGGCACGAGGCCTGATGGATCCACACAAGGGTATCCATGACTTAGCCAAAATTTTGGCTTGATGGGCACGAGGGCGCTCAAGACTTAGCCAAAGTTTGGCTTGATGTCGCATGAGTGCTCCACGCGAGGGACGAGGGCTTCATGCGAGGTACAAAGCCTGATGGATCCACATGAGGGCATCCATGACTTAGCCAAAATTTTATCTTGATGAGCACGAAGGTGCCTAAGACTTAGCCAAATTTTGACTTGTTGTCACGTGAGTGCTCCACGTGAGGGACGAGGGCTTCATGTGAGGTACGAGGCCTGAGGGATCCACGCGATGACACGCATGCCATAGCCAAAATTTTGTTTTGATGGGCACGAGGGTGCCCAATGTGAGGGACGAGGGCTTCGTGCGAGGTACGAGGCCTGAGGGATCCACATGAGGGCACCCATGACTTAGCCAAAATTTTAGCTTAAATGGCACGAGGATGCCCAAGACTTAACCAAATTTTAGCTTCATATCGCGTGAGTGCTTCACGCGAGGGATGAGGGCTTCGTATGAGGCACGAGGCCTGAGGGATCCACGCGAGCAGGGGCGGACCCAAAGAGGGGGGAGTGAGGGCCCAGGCCGCCACTCTATTCGCAGGAACTCAGGTATATAGCCCAAGATTTAATGCTAGTGCCCCCACTCAACCCAACTAAAAGGCCCTCACTCATGCTAAAATTATGAATGAGAACAATTCAGCATACTATGTGTATTGTTGTGCCCCCTCTCAGATTTTATCCTGGGTCCGCCCCTGCACGCGAGAGCACCCATGACTTAGCCAAAATGTTGGCTTCATGGGCATAAGGGTGCCTAAGACTTAGCCAAATTTTAGCTTTATATCACATGAGTACTCCATGCGAGGGATGAGGGTTTCACGCAAGGCATGAAGCCTGAGGGATCCATGTGAGGTCACCCATGATTTGGTCAAGATTTTGGCGCAAACAGGGCAAGGATTTAATTGTGATAGCATCTTCTTATTGCATGTGCCACTAGCCCCTTGTCCCGAAGCGCGGTCTTTGAGACAAGAGGTGCGATGGAGCGAAGTCGCAGAGATGAAGTAGTGGATGCGGGGCTGCCTTGCCGAGGCATAGCCTACAAGGCGGACAATGCATTGGCACATAGCCCGTTTTGGCGAAGTGGTGGATGCGGGGTCGCCCTACTGAGGTATAGCTTTCGAGGCGGGTGGCGCATCTGAGTGAAGCTTATAGATGTAGAGTGGTGGATGCAGGGTCACCCCACTGAGGCAGAGCCTTCAAGGCGAACGATGCGTCTGAGCCAAGCCAGTGAAGGCAAAGTAGTCGATGCAGGGACCGCCCCGTCGAGGCATAACTTTAGAGGCGAGCGACTCATTGGAGCGAAGCCTATGAAGGTGAAATCATTGACTCAGGGCCATCCCACTGAGGTACTGCCTTTGAGGTGGGTGTCGCATCGGAGTGAAGCCTGTAAAGGCGAAGTCATCAACGTGAGACCACCCCACCGAGGCACTGTTTTTGAGTTAGGCGGTACATCAGAGCGAAACATGCGAAGGCAAAGTCATTGACACATGGCCACCTTACCAAGGCAGAGTCTTCGAGTTGGGTGGCACGTCAGAGCAAAGCCTATAAAGGCGAAGTCGTCGACGTGTGGCCACCTTACCGAGGCATAGCCTTCGAGGTGGGCAGTGCGTCGGAGCGAAACCTGTGAAGGCGAAGTAGTCGACGCAGGGCCGCTCGACTGAGGCATAGACTTCAAGGTGGGCGGAGCGTTAGAGCAAAGCTTGTGAAGGAAAAGTCATCGACGCGGGGCCGCCCCACCGAGGCACTACCTTCGAGGTGGGTGGTGCGTCGGAGCGAAGTCTGTGTAGGCAAAGTAGGAGATGAGGGCTGTTCTATCAAGGCATAACCTTCGAGGTGGGTGGCGCATCAAAGCGAAGCCTTTGGAGGCAAGGTAGGAGATGTGGGGGCGCGTGAAGTTATAAGTTTGTCCTGAAGGCCTAGCTTACTCGTAAGGGTATCTTTATCTGTTGCACCATGCGGGGTCGACCGTGCCCTGGGTCCCCGAAGCTGGTCCGCGGACCTTGCTCGGAGTTGTTTCGAGACCTCGCTTGAGGTTGGCTTCAAGACATCATCTTGGGTTGGCTCCCGGACCTCGTCTAGGGTTGCGCGAACCTTGTCTAGGGTGGTTTCCGGACCCCATCCGAGGTTGATTCGCAGACCTCATCTAGGGTAAGCATGTGGATCTCGTCCAAGGTGGATTCCTCGGTGTGTGACACCACATCAAAGTTGTTGTGGGCCCGAGGTAGCGCGGGGAGCTTCCCTCAACAATAACTTTGTGGTAGAGTATTGCATTGGAAGCTATAACAGATGGGAGTTGATCAAGAATTAGGCTTGCTGTTGGAGGTTGAAGTAGAAAAGCTGTGGTGGTGAGAAAAGATAGAAGGCACATTGTTGGTGGGTCAGTCGGTGTATGAGGAAACATAAGTTTAAGATAGATCGTCTACGATGCATTGGTGTGTGCATGAGTATGATACTTTAATATCATGTAAAATAATAAGATAATTTACCACACATATAATCAACGTATTGCCTGAGATTAAACAGTGGTACATATGCATGTGTACAATAGAGGCATGTAGCTATATGATACATGCATGATAGAAAGTGGCTATGTTTCTAGAAGTCCTAACAACTTATTATGCTTAATGGTTATCTTCTATCAAAGTTTATAGTTCAATTACATTATTTAAATTGTATTTTTCTTCGAGGTTCTATTGTCATTTTTTGTGACACCCCATTTTTGCATTCGTAATTTTTGCCTGGTTTTTGTTGTGGTTTGTTGAAAGCTAATTTAAAAATGTCAAATTCAATTCTTTTTCTCTTCCAAAACTCCTCCTCCCTTTTTATTCTCCCTGATGGGCCAGCCTCCCCCGCGCGGCCCGGTTTCTTTTTCTCCCGGCCCAGCCGGCTCCTTCTTTTTCTTCCCCCAGGCCCCTTTCCTCCGTCCCCTTCTGGGCTTCGCCCGGCCCAGCATCGCGCCTCCCCCTTCTTCTTCTTCTTCCCGCAGCGCCCTGTGCTCCTCCTCTCTCCGCTCTGCGCGCGCCCTCGCCGGACCCTGCGGCAGCGGCCCTCCCCGGGTTCCCCGCGCGCGCGTTCCCCGTGGCGGTCTCCCCGCGCTTCCCGGCGTCCCCGTCGGCCTAGGCCCCGGCCCCCCCGCCATAGACTCCCACGCGCCGGCTCCCCACTCACCGCCGGGACAACCCGATGGAACCGCCCCCTGTCTCGTCGTCCTGGCCACGTCGCCGCTCCCCAGCTCCGGCATGGCGGTCACCGCAAGAAATGAATGGGCTACAGCGACCTGGCGTCCTTCCCCCGCCGCTCCAACGCCGCCGCCCATACCGGCCGTGCCACCGTAGCCGCGCTGCCACGCCGCCGTACCCAAGTGGTAGCCGCCGGACCAAGTTGACCATGCTGCGCACCCCCTCCTCCTCTGCGCGACCGTAGGAGCGCGGTACCCTCGCCCATGCCGGTCGTGCACCCTAGCACGCCTAGCCCCGTCACGCCTCCCTCCTCGCCGGGTACACTACAGGAGCGGGAGCTCCGTCGCCCATGCCCCCCTCTGTCCTATCCCCACTTTTCGCCACTATAAAAACCCACCAGTGGCTAGTCGTTTTCCCCCCTCCACCCCCCGTTCTTCGCCACAAAAATCACCGCCGGTGGCTGTTCTTCGGGCCGTCGCCGCCGCCAGCTCACCCCGACGACCCTCGGCCGGCATTGCTCTTCTCCTCTACTTCCTCTCACCCCTGAGCACCTCCCCTCGAGTTTAATCGGGTTTTCCTTCTCTTTGCAGTCGTCGGCGCCCGTTCTTCCCCGGTTCCGGCCACTCCTCACCGCCGCCGATTCGAGGGATCCCCGGCCGATTCCTCGTAGCCGGAGCTTCCTCGCCACCCCGCGGAGCCGACTGAGCCACCCGTTCGGAGCTTCGTCGACTCATCTTCCCCGGCGCCGATCGTCCACCTCCGCCGTCCGAGCTCGCCGTCGACAACCTTCTCCAAGCCATCTCGGGCCTTCCCCTCCACTCGGGTGAGTTGCGCACCACCCCTAGTATCTTCCCTATCCTTTAATTGCACTCCCGTTGCCGAACTCGCCGCCGCGGCCAACCCCCTGGCTCCGCCGCCGCTGGGCTCGCCGCCGGCGCCTCCCCGACCTACCTCGGGCCGATTCGCCCCACCATCGGGTGCGTGCGAGGTCGGGCGGTCCATTTTGGCCGTCTCCCCGAGCTCCCCTAGCCCACCCTCGCCGCCGGCTGGCTCCGCCGCCGCTCGGTCGGGCGGAGCTCTGCTCCCGCGCGAATAGCTCCCCCCGTTTAACCGTTAACCTCTGTTGATTAGGGAGCTAATCACCTCGCTGACAGTGGGCCTAAGTAATTTTAAAACCCCTAGTTAGGCTGACGCGTGGGCCCTACATTTAATTAAAACTATTAAACCCCAGGGAAATGGCTTAAGTCGCTGACAGGTGGGCCCTTGCACAGTACCTAGGCCCACATGTCAGTCTCTGGCCCATTTTCAGAAAAGAGGAAATTAAATAAACCAGGGACCCCACCTGTCATGCTCAGAGTTTTCCCCAATAAATATTACTCTGAAATTAAAATTAAAAACCCGCGGGACCGACATGTTAGAAAGTGAACTCTCTCTCCCTTTTCATTTTTGGGATTTTCCCGGGAATGGAAATTCAAACGACCCGTTCTCTCTCGTCGTAACTCCGATTTGGGCGAAACTTGTTTCTAAATTTTTCTAAATTCAAGCTCTTTCTATTGGTTCTGGTTTGGTTTATTTCTGAGCTCATTTGCCTATTATTTTATGCTTATTTGTGCTTTATGTATGTTTCCTGCTTTGTCGGTTTGCGTCGTTCGAGTAGAATTTGAAGGCACGCCAGAGCAGCAGGGTGACCTACCTCAAGACCAGCAAGACCCTCTACCTTTAGACCCAGGCGAGTCAATATTCTTGATCATTCTGCTCCTATGTTTTCTTGCAAATTATCTTGGTTTAAAAATAGTCAAACTGCATGCATTATTTCACGTATAAAGTATGTGAACTATAAGGTAGTTACCTCCCCCTTGAAGATCTAAAAATGTATATAGCTATACCCTCCTTGAATTTTGATAGATCATGTACCTTGTCGCCGTAGGTATTACTGTTACTATCCTAAATAGGTATATGTCTAAATTAAATGCCATGCGCGTTCTGTCCAGTCTAGGGCATTACCTGCCCTAATCATAGCTTTCAAAAACTTGAACACTAGTTTTGGGCTAGTCACGGGAGGTACGTGGCTGGATATTTTGTGGCAACCTATTTTAGACTTCTCGAAACCCTCAAAACTTGCTATACCTGTTTGGGCGGACGGTAAGAGTGGTGGGTGTGGAAGTAGCACATTGGCTTGTGGTTTGAACCGCCCGAACACACTAAGGACTTAATCCTGTGATGGCATCTCCGTGTACAACAATACGACCACAAGTCTGCAAATTGCAACTTAGCTAAGTAATTCTATCGAACCCCCGAAACTCATCTCCCCGGTAGTGGAAAGGAGTGCTGTAAGGGCAAAGGAGGGCCTAAAGGGACACCAAGTGGAGGGTGACGTCACCAGCCGTGCTAGCGTTATGGAGAGTGGAGTCCGAAGGCGCTAGTTTCCGTGGTGACATCCCGTGCAAAGTATGGGACCCACCGCCAGTGGGAGCAGCCCATAAGGTGGGATGACGAAAGGGGCTAGGTAGTTCGAAAGGCTATCGTGGTGACCTACTCAACCACACGGCTACGGAATCGTGTGGGGCAACGAGCTGGTCGTCTCTTGTGGGTAAAGTGTACGATCTCTGCAGAGCTTAAACTATTCGAATAGCCGTGCCCACGGTCAGGGGCGGACATGGAAAACTTCCTTGAGTTAGTTCTATTTCTAAAACTCTTGTGGGCGGGAAAGAAAAACAAATTGGAGGGAAGTACTCCAACCTTTGAATTTTCCTGGAGGGAAGTACTCCAGTGTGGATATGAGCTAGTAAATCCAAAATCTTTAGCATCGGTGGATGTAGCCGACACCAATAAATACTTATTACATCACTCAAATTCAGAAAAACTCGCTTTGTTAAATGCTAAGTCATAGGGTTTGTACTTATATTATTTACAACTATCGCTCTTCGCAAATAAATAAACCTGAGCCCTCTTTGTCAAGCTTTGCATATAATTACATGCATTTCTGTGAATGTTGGCTCACGGAGCACGGTTGTGTGTGCTCACCTCGCTTTTCCCCCCTTTTCCCCAGAGTTGGCAAACCAAGACCAATATGAGTACTACCAGGATCAGGAGGGCGAAGGAAATGAAGATGGTGGTAGTTAGGCTAGAATCTATTCTCTCCTTACAGTCTGGCCGACCAATCTAATTGGAAGGTGTCTTTAACGTTAACCAGGTCTCCTGGATGATATTAAGCACACCTAGGTTATCCCGGTCGCTTGCCTGTGGGGAGATGACCCTCCCTTTTGCTTCCGCCAATAATGCAATGGTACACTGAACTTATGTGGACTGAAAGCCCCTTTTGTAATACTTGTCCTTATATGGGACCTGTGTACCCTGGTATTGTAATAATATGACCTGTATCGTGTATGAAATGAATCAGCATTGTATCTGTGAGCACTATCTACTGATCTAGGGAATAGTGCAGTGAAATCACAGGGATTCTGGGTTGGTTCAAACCCGGGGTCCGACATTTTTAATGTTTATGATGTCTTAAAAAACTAAATAGATTATAAGATACGTAAATATATTCTTAAATGTCTAAATTATATAATTTGATACTATAAACTTTGAAACAAGTCTAGCAGCACAAATGCGCGAGTCACTCTGCTAGTTGTGAATATAGACAACAGGCGTGTGTCATAGAAGAGCAACTCCTTTTTATTTAGGGCCTGTTTGGTAGAGCTCCATATTCTCATTTTTCAGCTTCTGCTTTGAATTCTCTGAGAATCCACTTCTCTGAGAATCTGGAGCTGTCTCTGAAAAGCGTTTGGCTGGTAGGTTAGCTCCAGATTCATAAAAAGGAGGATTTAAAGGAAATAGACCATGTTACCCCTAGTTTTGACTCTTCAATTTAACTATGTTTTCTTTCTCTTTTTTCTTTTTGACTGGTGGTGTAGTTTTATGTAGAACATTCTTATACGGATGCAAATTAAATTTTCTTATACAGATGCAAATTTATGTAGGCAAATGATATAGATATAGATATCACAATTATTGTATATCATCTATATGTTCTTGTATTCAAAATCTCAGATTCATGCATTTTCATGCTCACAGTTCACATCCATACGTTGAGTCATTGTAGACAATAACAAATCTTATCCACAAGCTTCAACCAATTTTAATATATGTATTCAATAAGTAGTACATGACATAACTGTTATATGTCCAAAGACTATAATATATGCAAAGATGAAGTACCCTCCACGTTACATAATTACAATGTGTTCAGTCTTTAAATAGCTCAGAAAATGTTGATGCAACAAAAGGCGCACCAGGCAAGTATTTTGCTCCTTCCACCATCATAACATGTAGACCAGCTAAACACAATACCCTCCACATTACATAATTACAATGCATATTTTCATCATTCATATAACTTGTCGGTTGACCCCGCAATCTAGCATAAGCTCTGTAGCTACAACAACAAACTCTTTTCCATATTTAGTCGCAAACATCATTTGGACTTGCATCAGTTCAGGCAAATCTGCACACCTTGGAAAATCAACATTATCAATGCTCCAAATAGATAAATCTCAGCCTCACTTCATGCAAAAAATGATCACACAATTAGGCATTACAAAAAGTGCATTGTTGCTGATATAAATTCGACATAATCAATGGCCACACAGAATTACCACATGCATCGAGCGGATCGACTCCACCATGTTGCCGACAAACCCCATCTTGCTCGCTCGGCTCTTGGTCGGCGGCGAGGATGAGGAGGTGGGAGGAGGGAGAGGGAGGCGGCGGGCCGAGATCGGGAGGGACGCGGAGGCAACAGTGCTGGGGGCCGGAGGGAGGCGGCGGCGGTGATGGGGGCCGAAGGGAGGAGGCGGAAGGGAGGCGGCGGGGCGCGAGAAGGGAAGGGAGGAGGCAATGCTGGGGGCCGGAGGGAGGCGGCGGCGGTGCTAGGGGCCGAAGGGAGGAGGCGGGAGGGAGGCGGCGGGGCGCGGGAGGGGAAGGGAGGAGGCGGGAGGGAGGTGGCGGGTGGCACGAGAGGGGAAGGGAGGAGGCGGTGCTGGGGGCCGGAGGGAGGCGGCGGCGGTGCTAGGGGCCGAAGGGAGGAGGCGGGAGGGAGGCGGCGGGGCGCGGGAGGGGAAGGAAGGAGGCGGGAGGGGGCGGCGGGGCGCGAGAGGGGAAGGAAGCGGCGGGGCAAGAGAAGAAAGAGGGAGGCAGGCGACGCGAGAGAAGAAAGAGGGAGGCGCTGGGGCGAGAGAAGGGGGAGGCGGGTGGGGGGCGACGAGCGGGGTAGGTAAATGGCATTTTGCGAGTAATTTTGATGAACTTCAGTGGGTAGATTTCATTTAGGTTGGACAGCTCCCCACGAGAATCCACCAAAAGGCTGCTTCTCTATTCTAGTTCATTTCTCGCTTTGCTCCTCGCGAGAATCAGAATCCAACCATTTTGAGAAGTTGGGTGTTTGGTGCAGCTCCACGAGAATCTAGTGAGAAGCTAGGAGCAAGAGTTGTACCAAACAGGGCCTTAATCTCTCCGGTCTGAAGCCTAGGAACAAGTGCGTTAAGAGCAAGGCTAATAATACAGCCTTCAGCTGGCTGTATAGACACTTACAGCCCACTTATCAGCCCATTTATATAGTAGTTTACAGCCAGCTGAAGGCTGTATGACCCACCCCTTTCTCTCACAAAGTTTCTTGGTTCTTGTGCTTCAGCTGGCTGTAAACTTACAGCCCACCTCTCTTCTCTCTCCTCCTCTCTCTCCTCCACCTCAGCATACAGCCTACTAACAGCCTCTTATTATACTTGCTCTAAAGGATGAATTTGCATAAACCTTAAAGCTTTACGTGTAGTAGTGAAGTAGTGCGTCGTTGCTTATGAAACCCTCAATTTGCTTACAATAATTTTGGTTATCCCCTTTTTTAGAGTATTGAAATACTTTCCTATCAATAAAAGATGTGCAATTCCAACCTGGATTGTAATTGTATCTCTTATATATTAACATATCCATTTTTCTCAATTCTACTAGGAAAGTGAAATATGCAAAGATGGATTGTGAACATCAAATGATTTACCACAACATTGTAGTAGGGCCAACGACATGTCAGCCCAGTGGCCCCAGTTACTTGCATTACTGTTTTCATTTATGCATTGTTAAGATCGAGTGTCCTGTGTGGAAGAAGAGAATGTGAAGCACAACGGCTGGCCACTCGCACAAACAGAACATCTTTGTGAGGAACATACGGACAAGTACGCAACTTTGAATGCTTCAATTAGATCTAAAAATGCCGACGATAGTACCTACGACAGCTATTTTTATCATCAGGCAAATTCTACGCTTAGCGTGGCTTTCTTCTCAAGACTGTAATATTCTGTGGTTTTGCTCTCGGTGTATCCTGGAGTATCGGCCGTCGAGCTTCTGGCCATCTCAGAGAAGCTCACGAAACCACTACTACAGAAAGGCTAATAGTAGACGGCAAATCACAGACGGTTTTGTGAAACCGTCTGTAATGTAAACTATTACAGACGGTTTTAATTTGAAGGCCGTCTGTGGTATTTGTGGCGGGAAAAAGGAATATCACAGATGGTTCTTACCGCTGAACCGTCTGTGATACTGGAATATCACAGACGGTTTTTATTAAAAACCGTCTGTGATAATCTGGGATTATCACAGACGGTTTTTTATTAAAAACCGTCTGTGTTGTGTCGACTATCAAAGCCGGTTGTTGTTAAGAACCGTCTGGGAATGTTCACAGACGGTTTTTCACAAGAACCGGCTGTGATGTCCCTTTATCTGTCATATTCTAGATCAGAGGTTAATATATAAGTACACATTGCTTCTAATAACTTAACTACAGAACTACTGAGACAAGAGATCACAAATTAAAGGCAAATTTATTAATTTCAATTAGAGGCAAATTTATTACAAAAGTCGCACAGGTAAAGAGTTTCCCAGATTGTATTCTTTTGGGCTTCGTAAGCTTCTTCTTCAACTTGGGGACTTGGAGGATCAGCCGCTAAATTCTCGAACGCCGTTAAGATTGCCCTTGTCCTCAGCACTTCCTCCTGCAGCCTGGGCAAATGATCAGCAGCATCTATAATGTCGTAGAGGATAGCATGAAAAGATTCCTCAGAATCTGCCGTTTCTGCTTGATCGGCAAGGCTATCCATCAGTCTCTGCAATGCGTGTAGAGCTTCTTCCGCATTGCGCACATTGTGGAGAAGAACCAGGGTGAGGGTTGTTTCCCTTTCTTGAGCGGCAGCGAGACGCCTCCGTCGACGGCGGAGGATCAGGTCAAGCTGACGGATGCAAGAAAGTCGGGGAAGGAGAGCAGGGCGGGTGCGGAGAAGCTGCTCCAGATGCAAATTGCTGGCCGCCTGTGTAAGGTTCCGGCCGAACAATTCATGATGAACAGATGAGAGGAAGAAGATGATCACAAGAACAGTAGTAGAAGCCATGTTGTATTGTATATTGTATTGTACGTACGTAGAAGAGACCTGGATTAGGAGCGCATATTTAACCTTTAGCACAAACGGTTCGTATACCCAAACATTAATGATATAGACGCTTCGTATAACGATCGAGAGACGTTAATTAGACGATCGAAACACGAAGTGTTCTGGCATCGAAACACGCGCGAAGCGTTCTGGTATGAAGCTTATCACAGACGGTTTTTAATAAAAAATCGTCTGTCATAACTGGTTATCACAGACGGTTTTTAGTTTAGAACCGTCTGTGATAATCTCCCTACATATACCCTCTCGCTAGGGTTTTCCGTGTGCGCTGCAGTTATTCGATTAGATCTAAATCCCGAGCCCGTCGTCGCCGCCGCCTCCCCGAGCCCTCGCCGGCTGCCTCCCCCAGCCCTCGCCGGCCGCCTCCCCGGACGAAGACGTCGCCGCAGCCTCCTCCTCCTCCGTCGCCGCCTCCCCGAGCCCGTCGCCTCCTCCTCCTCCGTCGCCGCCGCCTCCTCCTGCGTCGCCGCCTCCTCCTCCGTCGCCACCGCCTCCCCGAACGAAGATGTCGCCGCAGCCTCCTCCTCCTCCGTCGCCGCCTCCCCGAGCCCGTCGCCTCCTCCTCCTCCGTCGCCGCCGCCTCCTCCTCATGCGTCCCTAAGGTCACCAAAATCCTAAGGTCACCAAATCCCTCCCCGAGCTTCATGCTTACTGTTAGTGTTTAGGGTTGATGCTTGATACTTCATACGGTTATGGTTAGTTGCTTAGTACATATTTAGGGTTGATGCTTCATGCTTACTGTTAGTGTTTAGGGTTGATGCTTGATGCTTGGTACATATTACATTGGTACATTGTTTACTGCAGTAGCTTAATTAGTTTGCTATTTGGTACATATTACATTGGTACATTGTTTACTGCAGTAGCTTAATTAGTTTGCTATTTGGTACATACTACATTGGTACATTGTTTACTGCAGTTGCTTAGTTTACATTGGTACATATTACATTGCTTGTTGTGTTAGTATATAGTATATAGTACATAGTACATAGTATATAGTATAGGCACATAACCCCTCTCTGTCCACATCACCCCCTCCCTTCTCCCCCTTCCCTCTACTCCTCTCCTCTCTTCCTAACATTGAGCATCATGTATCACTTTTCTTGCTTCCTCATCTTATCATGTGCAACCCTACAATTTGAGAGCACAAATTAACCAATCAAGGAAGAGTATATGATCAAAGGGCATGAAGCAAGAAATCTTGCGATTATTGCAAAAGATACATTGACCATTTGGGTGGAAAGAAATACATTGTGTCGTCAGGCTCACGACTGCCAATTTGAAGCATAGCATAGCATCCGAGGCACATCCAAGGCCTGCAGCTGTGTCTTGACTTAGCCGAAGCAGCCTGAATCGAACTTGGCATCACGCTGGCTAGGGTCAAGTTTTGCTCAGGTCTAGTTGATGCAATTATTTCCTTTAGTTCACTCTTGATATAGACCTTAGAGGATCTCTACAAATTATCAAAGAAAAGTTACTTTTGTTCTGCTTTTGGTAGAGCTCAGTAGCATATTTCTTTCGAAAGAAAAATTAAGCAGTGTTTTACAAGACTTACCTATGAGAAGATTGTGCCCATTTGTTGCAATGCATTGGCTTTTTGTAGGGCCATACGTTGTTTTATCTGGGCAGTCTGTGCAATAGTATCCTCCTACAGTATTATGACAAATACCTCTGCATTTATTTGGTATTAAGCATTCGTCGATATCTGCAACACATCACAATAAGATGAGAAAAGCAATATACAAAAGCAATATACATCATATCATTCTTGAATCTTTTTGTTTATCTCTACTCGTTTGTGGTGCCTCAAATTTTTTAATAGAACAAAATCTTATTCTAAAAAATAAATTCATTTGGAAAACATATATTTCAAAATAACTTTGCTTGCAATGCAAGGTCTGCAACGTTAGGCACCGGAGACCTTGCAACACCATAGGTAATGCATGTGCAATGTTGCGACCAGCGTTCATTTTCTGAAAAGAGTAAAATACATTAAGGGTCATTCAACTTTCGTAGGCGTGTCATCTAGATAACAAAACTTTCAAAATACACATATAGATCACTAACATAATATAAGTGGATTATTAGTCCATACTAAATATCCACACTGACAAAGTTCGTATGTGTGGCATGACATGTAGGATTTAAAGCAGTTGGCGAAACATTTACAGGAAACCCTTGTGTAATTTTTTTGTTTAACCTTACCCATGTACCTTTACCCAAACCAGACTGTACTCCATATACTTTCGTTACTTTTTCTTTAAGTCCCGGACAACCCGTACGAGGAAATCAACGTTCATGCATCATATATTCATTAGCTAGAGCGTGATGAGTCCTGCGAGGATGAAACTATAATTAGCCGCTAGTGCCACACTTTGTCTGCTGCCTCAAGGGTTTCGTTGCAAGAGGATATAGTTGGAAGAAGAGGATAAGGCCTCGAGTTATTGGTGCAGACAGATTCGATCTGGTTCGACCAGATCAAAATAATAGCAAAAGGATATGGTTAAAAGAAAAGGGAGTGTCTAAGCATCACCCGGATGTTTTCTTCCTGATTATTATCTAAATTTATGACCCTTAGATTAGATATCAAGATGTCCCTTGTTTTTTAAGAGAGTGAGATTTTTTTCAAAGGGAAAAGGGTAGAATTCAATGGGGAGAGGGAGAATTCATGGTCATTGGATCTCTAATCCAACGGTCCTAAATCTGGATGATACTTAGGAAGAAAACATCTGAATGATATTTAACAAAACTCAAAGCATTGAATCTTACGACCTTGTTCCAAAGCGCTGTGGTGTCACTGTAGTGGCTGTTAGTTTTTCTGATGTATTCAGTTAAAGGAAAATGAAGAAAAAAATAGAAAAATTGAATTACACCGTTATATCTCCATAGATAATGCAAAGGAAAAATAAAAAACTAAAAAAGAAAAAAAAGGAAAAAGCCATATTGAGCAGCCAACAAGTTCTAAATAGCTTTTATGACTTCTGAAAGCCAGTAGCCAGCAGCGATCGCTATTTACAATGGAACCGTATGAAATATGCCAATGTGGGTAGCTTAAATGAACTAATGATCTACTTATATCACATCAATGACCTGTATATGCATTTTTAAAGTATGATAATTTGGATGATACACCAAAACAAATTTAGTGACTCCATGTATTTTACTCTTTTGAAAAATATGTGAAGACTATTCATAGTGTTGCACTGTTGCAAAGATTTTTCTACAGTAGCAGGACCTACATATGTTGCAAACAGGGTTACTTTAAAAAAAATTCAGTTGAATTTATTTTCAAAAAGTAGTTAACAAAATGGTTATTTAATAAAAAAATTCGTGGTGCGTGTGGCAACAGGTGGCGCTCCATGCAAACACTCGGCATCATTGATCCTTCTATTTTTGACAACCAAAGGTTCTGCCTGTGTAAAGCATGATCCCTTGACTGAGATGCTGATGGCAGGTGTAGTATGCGGTACTGCAGTTGTATTTTCATGAAGCACTGGCAACAAGACATGGCTAAGGTGCTATCCCGTTCAGTCACGGCATTACTATCAGTTCTGCTATAACAGATGGCTTTTAACTTTCGGTTGAAATGGTACTTTAGCGATTGATAACTTTTGGCTGAGACATTCAATTAAAAAATAAAGAAAAAAAGAGAAAATAAAAAAACCGTTATATCTCCTAAACAATGCAAAGAAAAAAAAACAAACACGTTACTAAACCAATGTATTCAAAACAACTTCCCACTTGCTAGAAAACAAAAACTAAAAGCTGTTTTGGGTGGGGCCTTCTAAGCTGTCCTTGTAAGAACGAGAAAGAGAGAGAACTGGGGGGAATTTTGGACACTTGTGTACCCCTAAACGCCCGGAATTCCGGTTTTGGACCCCTAACGA
Source organism: Dendrocalamus latiflorus (assembly GCA_017311315.1). Classification (NCBI taxonomy): domain Eukaryota; kingdom Viridiplantae; phylum Streptophyta; class Magnoliopsida; order Poales; family Poaceae; genus Dendrocalamus; species Dendrocalamus latiflorus. Next base: position 22,828,381 of record CM029628.1, read on the forward strand.
AAAAATTCCGATTTTGGACCCCTTCCGACCGCGCGTCTTCCGTGTGCTGCCACGTGTCCTGGTCGTGCGGTCTGGTACCGCACGACCGCACTGTTCACCCGGTCGTGCGGTACCAGACCGCACGACCGGCCTGCCTCCGCGCCGAGCGCACGATCGCTTCGCCCGACCGCGTGTCTGCCGTCGCCCGACCGCGCGTTCTCCGCTCCGAGCGCACGTCTCCTTTTCTGGCCGCGCTACCCCCCGATCCGACCGCGGGATTGATTCCCGACCGCACGACGGGACACGTGGCGCCATCTCGCAAACGCGCGCTCAGCAGGGGTCCAAAAATGGAATTTTTTTGATTAGGGGTCCAAAAACGGAATTTTGGGTGTTTAGGGGTCTAAAAGTGTCCAAAATTGGGGGGGGGGGGGTTGGTTTGTACCTTTGCATCCATGCGGGACATATGGATTTCCCTGGGTACCAGGCATGCATTTACACCGGTAACCAACATAACCGTAGGAGGAGTTGACGCCAACACAAGAGCTATTAGTACTAACACATGCATATCCAGAGGTGTTCTGTTGTGCCTCTAGGCATGTTAGGTTGGCAACCGCCCATGCCACAGAAAGTATGGAGTGTTCCCAAGGACTACCTCCAGGTAACGCCATGAATTGTTGCTGGTCGTTATCTTCCGTCTTATGTTTGATGCCCACAAAGCCTTCTGCGACATTTATGTGGGTCACCTTATTGTAGTCATCGAATTGGATGGCAGACGATGCCGCGTCCGTGCAGTTGAGTTGAAATAGTTTTCTTCCAGAACAACCTTCTTCTAGTCCGAATGGAAATGGAATACTGATATTCCCACAACTTCGAGTACAGTTTACCCTTCGTTGAACTGGATCATATCCTATTTTTGTGAGAAAAAAATGTTATGACATTTTCCAATAATTAGGGGATCCAAATCTCTATTTCCTCAAAGAGGGCTAACAAAGAGTCCCTTTACCTAGTAGCAAGATTAAATATTGTTGAATCAGTCCTAACTTCGTTTAGAAAAGATGCAATTTCAAAATACGTACAATCAAACTTCTCAAATGTTGTCGACTAATATATAAAAAATATCTACATTTGTCACATAAACCTAGTATTAATAGATTTGTCATAAAACCGGTTGTATAAAATGTACCTCAAAATGTTTTTCCAGATATTTGTCATGTTGATTTAGTGTTCAATGCGAGATGGTTTTCATGTTTGCACTAGATATATGGAAGACATTTAGATTTTTCATGTTTACTCCAGTTGATATGGGCTGTTAATTGCTCTGTTTCATCTATCTACATTTGTGCGCCAGGAGGATGAACGCCCAGTATTTTACTGAATCTTTCGTCTCTTTAACTTTACTAATCTATTGGTTGTAAATTAAAAATACTAACTAAATGAATGCTGCCTTGTTTTCAGTGGGGGTCTTAATTTTGAAACAAAACAAGGCGAAAAGCAGGACCTTATATCGTTAGCATATTATATTTTTGCAAGGCGGGATCTTGTATCAATATGTTAGTGCGAAAGTGAGGGAATTAGAGAGCATTAAAGCACTTCTCTTAATTACCATACCTTTGTCACGAGAGCAGCCGTCCAGAATATAGGGATTGCCTTCATAATCATAACCACTATCACAGCGGCACAGATAACCGAAACTCGATGTCGCATCGATGCAGTTGCTATTTTTGCTGACACAGGCATAGTTTTTCCTTTTATGCAAGGTGCTGGCGCAGGTCGGTTGATCAGATATAGTCCATCCCAGGGAGGCATCGTCAGTAGTTATGGTGATCCTATCCCATAAGGGACTCCGATTGGAGCGTGCTGCAAGATTGCTTTCGCCATGGCGGACAAATTTAAGCTGAAAGGCTCGAAAAGTTGCTGCCAGAATGATGGGGCAACATCCAGTGCCGTTACAGTTCTGTCTAGACACCATGTCCGTGATCTCCTCAGTGGGGCATCTAGCACTGCACAGCCAGGTAGTTGTACCAATGTCCTGATCATCAAAATACGCGTCGAAGTCGCAGCCGGTGACACTTAACGCTGCATGCTCGAGCACAAAGGCTCTACCAGGAGGAATCCACGCCATGTTGTAAACATTGACGCCAGACACCATGGAGATTGTACGGGAGAAGGCGATATCAACATGTTCTCTGTTGATGGAGAAAATAACATCGATATTGTCGACAACCTGGGTGGTGCCGTCCCGTAAGAAGAGCCTGGGGGGTTGGGTGGTGTCACCGTTGACGACGCAAGTGAGCTCGAAGTCGGGGTCGCGGAAGCAGCCCGATCCGATGCCGAAGGGATAGTCGAAGCTCAGATTGCCGCAACGCCTCCGACAGCCGGCGAGCGTGGCACCGGAGGGGAGCGTGCTAATCCCCTCCAGCCTTCTTAAAGCACCAGATGCCTCTAGGCCCTCCACTAATGGCGTCCCTAACAGAACTGCAGATAGAAGACAGCATATTGCACCCAAGAAACTAATCTCCATTAGTATGTACCACTTTACCTTGTGAAACTGGATGAAAGAGTATGCGCCGGGGGCCGGGGGGTGTGTGTGTTGGGGGGGGGTGGGGCGGGGCGGGGTTTGGACATGACATCATGCCATGTGGTTATGGACGAGTTTTATCTATCCGACAGGGTATATTGGTGGGGGGGGGGGGGGGGGGGGCGCTCGAGGACGAGATCTTTAGGAGTGACTTTCTTGTACAATATAAATGAATTATTCATTGTTGGCCCCAGCGATAGAGGGATAACATTAATAGAATGAATCAGCCAGGTTTATATTGGTTTTTGCTACGCTCCATTCCAAAGTGCTTTAGGTTCTGTATTTTTTTGTTTTCGACCTATTTAAGCTAACAATCACTTAAAATATATTGGATTTTAATTTCAGCTCATTTTTTTAGCATGATATAACGATTTTTTCTATTTTTCCTAACTTTTTCTATTTTCCCCTTATTTTTCTTCACAAAAAACTAGCAACCGCTACAATGTAATTTCAACCAAATGCCACAACCAGAAGTTTAAGTAAAAGCTAGTTGGAGCGGAGCCTCGGCGTTTCTACAGTAAATCGCTTTTCTACAGTACCTGGCTTTCAAATAAAATGTCTTTTCAAGATGGGGTTAACTAGACGATTGTAGTACACACTGTGGTGCCTTTATTTATGTCGGCCAAAATCATACGCGAGTGCCTCTCTCTGTAGGGCTTCTCTAAAGCAGTTATTATTCATAAGCCAATGCCAAAAACTATCAGCAAAAACCAATATAAACAGATCCGATATTAACATTATTGTCAAAACAAAAATGATTCACATTACTGGAGTAGTTCTGTGAAAGATCATAGATCTCGATCTATATCAATTTTCATGTCTATAATTCCCGGTCGGAACTGAATGGGGCTTCCCTGTCCCCCACTCCCTATTCCCCTCCCTATTTCCTCAATTTAGACCACTCACTAATGATCCAATGGCCAGTTTTTTATATTTTCACCATTTGCCTATCCATCATAAATAATAAAAAAACAGAAAAAATAAAATTTTATTTTTTCTGTTATTTATTATAATTTTATTTTTTTAAAAAAATATAATAAAATACAGAAAAAGTAAATTTTATTTTTTCTGTATTTTTTTATTATTTATGATGGATGGGAAAATGGTGAAAATATAAAAAAAAACTGGCCATTGGATCACTAGTGAGTGGTCTAGATTGAGGGAATAGAGAGGAGAATAGAGAGTGGGGGACAGGTAAGCCCCGTTCGTCGGAACCGGCCAACTACTTTTCTAATTCAGATTCAAATATCTAAATTGATTCAAAAAAACTGTTACAACTACAAACTGGCAAGAAAGAGTGAAATTTGTTTGAAAAAGAATCAATTCAAGTACAAAAGAATCTATTATTTAAAAAAGTACAAGTTCGATATCCAGGTCTACATAACATCCAATGGTTGTGGCTTAACAATAACTACGAGCTAGAAGTTTTTCTATTTTGTAAAATTTTTAATTTTTCTGTTGTCGCTCGATTTTCAGTATATAAAAATTTAAACTGGGTTAGCAGCTTTTCCTGGTCCTGTGTGAAGGATAGAAACCCGTTCTAGCAATAACCGATGGAAAGTGGACGCTGCAGCATGACTTCGCCGCTGATAGACTCTGAAGTCTTTACCCTAAACCGTGTTGCTTTGCATCCAAGACTCCCAGGCCAGTCAATGGAAGCGCGAGGTTAGTGCATTGTCATTTCGGAGACACTTCTGGAACTAGCATCCAATGTGAAAACGAGCGTACATAACAAGTTCTGTTGAAACTAGTCATGAGTTTAAAACGAATCTTAGACGTAGTAGAGTTCATCTGTATATATTTCTTAAATTAAAATCATAACCAACGTAAAGTTTAAATATATATATTAGTAGAAGAAATTAGACTATATAATAATTTGTCATGTAACTAATTTTGTAAGAGTAAAAAGTAAGAGCGAGAAAGAGAATAGAGATATTCGGAAAACTCGGCTAGGCAGTTGTAGTCGGGACAAATTCTTTCATGTTCTCTATGTTCATTTTGCAATGTGTATATTTTCTTCTGGGATAAAGCTACAATTGGTACCAGAGACCATTATCAGAGCCAAAAAAAAATGTGCGATTCCGTTTTGGCGCTTTCAGCAGCCTCGCGTTTTTCTTAGAAAAAGCTAACAACCACTACAGTGTAATTTCAGCTAAAAACCACAGCTATAAGTTTAAGCCAAAAACTAGTTGGAGAGGAGTCTCAACTTTTCTGCAGTAAATCACTTTTCTATAGTATGTAGTTTTCAAATGAAGTGCCTTTTTAATACGGGATCAACTAGACGATTATAGTATACACTGTAGTGACTTTATTTATGTCGGTCAAAATTACACGCATCTCTCTATGTACGGCTTTTCTAAAACTGTTACTATTTATAAGCCAATACCAAAAACAATAAGTAAAAGCCAATATGAATGGACCTAATATTAACATTACTGTCAAAACAAAAATGATTCACAATACTGGAGTAGTTCTGTAAGAGCAACTCCAGCAGTAGCCCTCAAAACAGGGCCCCTACTTTTCATTTGAGGGCTCCCCCTACTTTTGAGGGCCCTGTTTTTTTACATCTGCTCCAACAGCACCTCTCAAATTTAAGCCCTCAAATCCATTCCACTGCAACTGACACATGGGACCCACTCCTCATTCTCTCCCTCTCCCTCAGTCCAACTCCAACGCCACGTCCCAGACAATCCTCCATCCATCTCTCCTTCGCTATTCGCACCGAAGCTTCCTTTCCTCGCTTCACCGCCGCCGCGGCCTTCGCCGGCGAAGATGATGTCCGGCGGTGGCTACTCCGCCATCGACGACCCCAAGGCGTCCGGATCCGTCCCGGTAAGTACCCTCCCCCGCCTCTCTCCTCGCGCTGTCGCACACCACCACCTCACTTCCCCTCCTCGCGTCGCGCAGGCTGCGACGGGGCCAGATCCGCAGACCATCAAGTTCGCCGACTCCAACCTCCAGACCTTCCCGCCCTCCGAGGCCAAGGGCAAGATCTCCGGCGCCTACCGCCCGCCCACCGACGCCGACGGTCAGAACAGATCTCCTCCTCTCTTCTCTCGTCTCTTCACATTGGATCTCCGTCCGGATCTGACTTGGTTCTGGTGGCTGTGCTGCAGATACCTTCTCGTCCAAGGCCGGAGGAGGCGGAGGCACGGGTGGCGGCGCAGCGGGGTCAGACGATGCCGCGCAGGGCGGCTGGTTCCGGATGTTCTCCGTGGCGGCGTACAAGCCCTACTTCGACGTCGACACCTCCGACGTCGTGGAGAGGGGGCGGAGGCGGCGGTGGAGGGGGTGGAGGCGCCGGGGAAGGGGAAGGGGGCGGCGGGGGAGGCGGGGACGGCAGGGGAGGGGGCGGCGCCGGGGGACTGAGCAAGGAGGGAGGCGGACTGGCGGAGTGGGAGGGAGGGGGACGGCGGAGGCGGACTGGCGGAGACGCGGAGTGGGAGGGAGGCGGACTGGCGGAGTGGGAGGCAAGGGATTTTTCACCGAGGCGGGAAAAAACAGAAGAATGAGAGCCAGAGTAGGGGGCCCCTGGAAATGAGGGCTGAAGAGGGGATTTGAGGGGCTCCTCAAATTTGAGGGCTCTAGTAGGGGCCTTGCTGGACCTCTATTTTTGCCTCAAACCCTCAAATATGAGGTTTGAGTAGTCAAGTAGGGGCCCTGCTGGAGTTACTCTAAAAGATCATAGATCTCGGTCTGTATCAATTTTCATGTCTATAATTCCCGGTCGGAACCGGCCAACTACTTTTCTAATTCAGATTCAAATATCTAAATTGATTAGAAAATCTGTTACAACTACAAACTGGCAAGAAAGAGTGAAATTTGTTTGAAAGAGAATCAATTCAAGTACAAAAGAATCTGTTGTTTACAAAGTACAAATAAACATGAATTATTTATTTGATTTTATTTTTAGACTTTCACTGGATTTTAAGATAAGCTCGATATCCAGGTCTACATAACATCCAATGGTTGTGGCTTAACAATAACTACGAGCTAGAAGTTTTTCTATTTTTTAGAATTTATAATTTTTCTGTTGTCACTCGATTGTCAGTATATAAAAAAATTAAACTGGGTTAGCAATTTTCCTGTTCCAGTGTCAAGGATAGAAATCCGTTCTAGCAGTAACCGATGGAAAAGTGGACGCTGCAGCATGACTTCTTCGCTCATAGATTCTGAAGTCTTTTACCATATACCGTGTTGCTTTGCATCCAAGACTCCCAAGTCAGTCAACGGGAGCGCGAGGTTGGTGCATTCTCATTTCGGAGACATTTCTGGAGCTAGCATCCAAAGTGAAAACGAGCGTACGTAACAAGTCCTGTTGGAAATAATCATGAGTTTAAAACGAGTCCTAGATGTACCTGGTAGTGTGTATATCTGTGTGTTATTTAAATTAAAATTGTGACTAAATTAAAGTCTACATATATATTAGTAGAAAATATTAGCCTAAGGTTCGTAATTAATTTTGTAAGAGTAAAAAGTAAGGGCAAGAAAGAGAATAGATATATTTAAAAAAACTCGATTAGGCAGTTGTAGTCCGACAAAGTCTTTTGTATTCTCTTTATTTATTTTGTAACGTGTATATTTTTTCTAGGATAAAGCTAACAATTGGTACGAGAGACCATTATCACTATCAGCGCCGAAAAAAATTGTGCGATTCCGTTTCGGCGCTTTCAGGTTTCAGCAGCCTCGCGTTTTTTATCGGTCTGCGTGACACCAGGCTCGTCCTGAGGCGCTCGTCCGTATTCGTCTCGTCCCGAGAATCACGTCACGCAAGGAAAAGCAAGAGACAGCGCACTGGTCCTTCGGTTTAATGCAGGACGTTTCGTCCTTCGTTCCTGCGCAGAGGAGAAGCAAGCTGCACGCAAGAAGCTAGGAAAGAGATATTTGACTTCGGGCGGGCATTCAAGACAACAAACAAATCGGTTCCTGCACAGTACTCAATCCCTTGGTCCAAAACAGCAGCCTGTCTGTAATGGGCTAATCTATTTTTTACTCTTTATTTTTTCAATTTAGTTATATCATAAGCCACCTTATTTTAATCCAATCAAGTGGCACCTTAGTCCTTCATCCGAGGCAAAAGAACTGAGAGGAAGCACGCGTCCGTGTTAGAGCCGGCCGAGCGGAAGGGAGTGTCTATACAACATTCGACTGTTTTTAGGACAAAAACAGTCAGATTGATCTGAGACGTTAGGTCTCCATCCAACGGATCCACCCATACAAGTCCCCCTCCAAAAAAAATGACCCCCTCCAAAAAAATGATCTAGGGCGTTGGATCTCTATCTAACGGCTCAAAATCTGACTGTTTTTGTCATCAAAAACAGTCAAATGTTGTATAGACACTCCCTTGGGAGTGTCTATACAACATTCGACTGTTTTTTAGGACAAAAACAGTCAGATTGATCTGAGACGTTAGAGCTCCATCCAACGGATCCACCCATACAAGTCCCCCCTCCAAAAAAAATGACATTGCTGTTTGATTTTGTTTTTTCTTTTTTTAGGGTTTTAAGACTTTTTTGTATTTTCTTTTTTTATTCATTTGTATTATCCATAATAAGTTAACATTTTTTCTATTTTTAACTTTTTAAATTTAATTATGCTAAATAAGCCATCACCAGCTTATTTCAGCTAAACTAAGTGGCCCCATAAAAGTTCAGTCAAATCAGCGGTAGCAAAACGAAAAACAAAGGTTCAATTTTTTTTCTTGTTTTTTCATCGGTTCACACAGCGCCAGGCAAGATTGCAGAGAAGGGGCTTCAGTTTTTTAGTCCGCACGCGTGAAAAAGCCGATCAACAGCAGTAATTTTCTTCGATCCTAGCTTTCAGTTAAAAGGCAGTAGCATTTTGCTTTAGACGCCAAGTTCAAGTGGAAAAGCAAAACCTAGTGCTCAATAGCTGTCTACCCTAAATCAGAAGATAAGCTTCCGTCCTTTGGTCCATGATAGAGAGCAAACCTAAGTTCCCGATACGTGCCCAAGATCATGCCACGTTCTCCAGGAAGCTGTGTCACCAATGATGATGTATCATCCAGTGTGATAGTGAAGATGAGTTTCGTTGTCTCGCTGCAGTATCCGATGCTCACGATGAGCAATTATGCAGACTGGGCAATGAAGAAAAAGGTGTATATAAGAACTCAAGTAAGCTGAGATGAGTCCGAAATGTTAAGGAGATGTGTTCGCCGTCCAAACTCAAGTAAGTTGAGATAAGTTCGGGATGTTGAGAAGATGTGTTCGCCGTTCTAACTTGAGTACGTAGAGTTGAGTCCAGAATATTGAGGAGATGTGTTCGCCGTTCTGTGTCAAGTATGAATTAACTAAGTCGTACACTTGATACCGACAGTCTCAACGAGTTAGAGTCTTTGTATCTGGATAGACCCGTACCAATTGAGTTAAGTTTCTATATATAGCTTGCATGTAGAACGCTTCATATGGAGGCGTAGCTAGTAGTTCATAATGCATTGAGACTAAATTAGGAGTATGTCGAGTCAAGATTAGGGGGAGATTGTTGAAAATACTTTTGAGTTTAAAATAAGTCTGATAAGCAGTAGAGTTCGTCTCTCTGTGTTACTCAAATTGAAGTCATGACCAACTTAAGATCCGAGTACGTATGTTAGTAGGGAAGTATTAGTCTATATAATAAGGAGGCTTTAACCAATTTTATAAGAGTAAGAAGTAAGAGCAAGAAAGAGAATAGAGATATTTAGAAAACTCGGCTAAGCAATTGCAGTTAGGGCAAAATTTTCTATATTCTCTTTGTTTATTTTGTACTGTGCGTGTTTTCTTGTGGGATAAAGCCAACAAGTTCTTCAAAGCAAACAACATCAAGGGCTGAATTTCCCGATTGCACTGGAGCCTAGCTGATAACTAGAGGATCATGGACTCAGGTGGACGTAACAAGTTCCCGGTGTTCTGACAAAGTGAGATGGATAGTGAGGCTGGGAAGCATGAAAGAAGATGCCGAAGAAAATGTCAAAAGTGATCCATCTTTCGTACTCTTCAGCGTCGACATCTACTCTGGTCCTATATACCTTCTAATCTATCTATCTCTATAAATAAAGACAACAGATGAGTTTTAAGGCACGCCTTTTGTATTGAGAATAAGAAAATTTCATAATAATTCTAAAACATATTCTAGAAATTCTCACATTAATAGAGAAAAGAGAAACATCTTTACCACTTATTTTGTTGAGACTAGATTATAACAGTACAGATTAATTATATATATACACATATTAGAGTTGTATTGCAAATGCAATCGTATTTTACTTCTAGGCAGTAGAGTTATATACCAAAAACAACTATATCATAATATCTAGCCACACAATCACACAGGTAGATCAGCTAGTTATATACTAAAAGTCGATGGTAAGCCCTTTACAGTTTCTAAGAAAACAAATACGCTATAAATTCTCACACAAAAAACATCTAGCCCTTTAATTTGGTAGGTCCTAATTTTAAAAACTTAGATTTGATAGTTGGCTTAGAGATATTAGAATATATCTATATCTGTGTTAATTATATACTTAGAGAAAGATCTAGCCATCAATATGGTAGACCCGAGAAATAATGGCTGAGATTAAACGAAAGAGTTCATCTCAAGTACAATCCAAATTAAGTGAAATTCTGTCGGGCCTCCGGATTATCAAACCCGGACCCTCTGTGTATTACAGCACTAGTCCCAGATCAAAGCTAGTGCACACAGTCAAACAGAATGGAAAACATCACCATCAACGATTTATTACAATAAATAAGAGTACTGACCACCGGGTCTCATTGTTACAAGGGAGGTTTAAGACCTCGCACACAAGAAATAAAGCGGAAGCAAATAAAACTCGAGGACGACCCATCAATTCGCCACAGGCAATTGACTGGGGAAGCGCGACCTAGTCCTCCGGGAAGAATCCATCACAGCCACACGCGAAGCAGTAGTCGTAGTCACCTTCTTGAGCTTCAACTTCCTCTGAGATGTTATTTTTAAGTGTAGCATGTGAGTACATAAAGTACTCCGCAAGTCTTGGGAAAAATGCATAGATGCAAGGCTTAACAAAGGAGGGCCATATGGTTGTTTTGCACAAAGCAATATTTGAAAACTCAAATACTACTAGTTATTTTCGAAGGCAACAATTAATGAAGTAAATGTTTTAACAGAATTAACTTTCTAGTGAAGGTTCCAACTACCAACACTAGCTAACCAATTACCATTGGTCAAGTTTTAAACTGCGGGTTCCATCCACCCTCTCTGGCTCCATCCGCCAGGATTCCCTTCCGAGAGTTCCCTCCACCCTCGGAATACAAAACTTTTGATTTTAAAACAAAGCCAGAAATCTACCATGTGAATGCATTCCTTGCCCGCCCTTGACCGTGGGCACGGCTATTCGAATAGTTTTACACTCTGCAGAGGTTGTACAACTTTACCCACAAGAGATAAATTATCCTAAAAGTCAACACGCTTCCTTGGCATGAGACCCAGATAAAATACCACAAAGCCTTTACCTTACTCTAATCTAGCTAGATACCACCCGCTGAGGTTTCACCGCAGAAGGGTTAAATCCGCCCAATCTGAAGCCCCCTCTTGCGCCATATGAGTACAGTAAATCCCTGTCCCTCACTGTGAATAACCAGTCCATCCCTGGCATCCACTTTCCACTGGTGGCACCTAAACTAGACTATCATAAGTTAGTCAGCTAGGTCGTACCCATATAGACTTGTGGTTGTACGGTTAATGCTCAGTCTGGACAAACACAAGCGTCGGTCCTTAATTGACTAGGGTGGAACATACGCTTAACAAGATCTCGTGCTAACTGCACCAAGCCAAACCAACCATCCACCCTAATCTAAACCATCTTTCACATTTTTATTTTATTTTAAAGGAAACAGTGGTAACTCCAATCACCACAACTTTGTAAACACAAGGCTATTACAATAAATCATAATTTCCCATTTTCAAGAGTTTCCAAAGTTATTAGATAGCATGACTAAGCATTATACTACCATACTAACATCAACAAGTAATTAAATACTCTCATTAATGAGACAAAGAGAGTTCTATGGTGACAAGAGTACATGGCATTCAATTTCAATGGAGGGCATAGCAAGTTGGAATAACTAGTTCCTAAAGATTTGAACTAGTGACTTTAGGTAAATAGCAATGCACATAATTTAAAATATTTTAAAAACATTTCAAAAGCATAGGTTCAAGATGATCAAAGGAGACTTGCCTTCTTGTGCACTGGTTGGTCCCTCTTGCTGCGGTTCGACAAACTCTTCGATGACGTCGGATTCTACGCGCGAAACGACAAAACAAACAAACAAATACAAATAAAATTCAAATAAGCTCTAAAAACTTCAAAACCAGAACCAAAAGATAGAGCTCAATTTTAGATGAATTTAGGAAAAAGAATCGGGTTAATCGGAGTTCGGATGAAGGAGAACGAGCGATCCAAAGTTTGCTGGGCGAGAAAATGCTAGAAATTCCCAGATGTTACTGTTCACCCGAGAGCAATTTTTGGAAAGGAGGCTAGCGCTGGCGAGAGGAGACATGGGAGATGAATCCAACTAGCAAAATGGGTTGCTAGGGACCCAAGGCACACATAGGAAGCGACGGCACGCCAAACGGAGAACGATGACGGCACTGGCGGCTACAACGACATGGGTAGGAGGGAGGAATAAAACTCGGGCATAGGACATGGAGGCGTAGGGTGAGCACGGGCTAGAACGCGGCTTGGCGAAGCTAGAAAAATTGTCGGCTCGGTCAGAAACCCACTGGAGACGGCGCAATCGACGTTTGAACGACGTCGGGAAGGAAAAAGGAAAAACTTAATATCTTGGTGCTCGGTGAACGAAATCTAAAACCATTTGGAGGGTAACTACCTGGGATGGTTTGGCACAAAGTGACGCGAACGGATTGGTGAAAACATCACCGGGTAGATGGGGGACACGTGATGCCATTGGCGGACATGGCGAGGTTCGGAGGCAAAACTTTTTGGAGGCTTTTTGGGGAAACGGAAGTGAGCACGGCGTATAACGCGACGAGGCAAGTCTAAGAAAAATTACGGCAAGGGCTAAAGCTTACCGGAGGCGACGAATCGACGTCGGGAAGCGCTCTTGACCTAGATTGGGGAAAACTTGATTCCGGGAGATTGGCTGCACCAAAACCAAATTAACTTGACAAGAAGGTAGATGTCATATGATGGCACAATGTGACGCGAAAGGATCACAGAAAAACTCACCGAATAGCTCGAGACGCGACGAGCAAATTCGGGACCAAAGGGCCTCGATGCCGACGGCGTCCTGAGCTTTGAGGGACTTGCCACGGCTTGGGATGAGTTTAGAGGGGTCAAGGGGTCCTATTTATAGGCTTGGAAGAGGTAGAAACCGGCTCCAATTCGCGGATTTCGGTTTAGAGTCCGATTTGGAAAATAGGAGATAAAAGGCAAACGGATGAATGAAATGGAAAGAGGTCAATTGGGATGGATTCCTTGCGTGATTTGACACAACTTTCCTTTTAGGAGGATATTGAAATAATGCCCGGATTGGAAGTTATGAAGAGAGAGGAAAAGGAAGGAAAACTGTACACAGAACGAACAGATCGATCGCGATGGAGGTTGAAGACGAATGAACAGTACCGTGTGGGTACTGTTCATTCTCTCTCCTCTTTTTTTTTTGGAAATTTCAAATTGAGCTCAAACAAACTCCGAAAAATCCCAGAAAATACAGAAAAATTCCTTGTGACACAAGGAACACAAATAAAATACTTTTGGCAAATGTTAATATTTAATTTAATCATATTAAATATTTTTATTTAATAAAAATTCCAATTAAGCTTTAATTAATTCCGAAAAAATTCAAATGGTGAATTTTATTTTTAAAAGCTTCAAAAAGGCTCTAAAAATCAGGATGTTACAAATCTACCCCCCTTAGAAAGAATCTCGTCCCCGAGATTCGGACGGACTAGGAAAAAGAAAGGAGAAGGAAACTCGGCCCTTAGGTCCTCTTCATGCTCCCAAGTTGCTTGACTTCGAATGGTTGCTCTTCTGCACTTTGTGGAACTTTATGGTCATGCTTCTTGCGTGACGTTCAGCTTCCTTCATTATTCTATCTTGTTGTTTGATGCTCTGAAGTATTCCTTTAATTGAGAAATATGGAAGAAAACAAATTGGATTGGTACATCTTTAGTCGCCTGCAAGCTCTAGGTTAACTTCAATTGCCCTTATCATATCGATTAATTCAGGATTCCACCAAAAAGGGCTTAACTTCCGCAAGTGTTCATCCGAGAAGGACATAATTATTTCAACTCTTCAAAAATTCTTGATTCCAAAATCATATACCACAAATGCATCTTATTGATTTCGACAAGTAATCTCATTAACTTTTACTCTCTGCTCTAATTTGAATCGACGTCAAACCATAGAATATTTCCAACAAGAATCCAATAACATTGTAGTTTGTGATTTCCACCAAGTATTTTATGATCATTATCTAATCCAACAGATCCATGACTCTGATAAAATAATATAAAATTAATCCAACCTTTTAGTAATCATCAATCAATTTTAAGATCATCTAAGCCATAATTTAATATTCATTAATCCACCAACATCATTCTCTTCATAATCATCATTTTGGTTCCACCAAATTTGAATGAACTCAATTAATTCTTATCGGACAATCTCTCAATTAATTCTCATTGGACTATCTATCTCCCATAATTAATTTAAATCCTCCAGGTTATCCATTTGAACATCCTTAAATGATCTAGTTAATCTCATTAGTTAAAATCCAATTATCTAGCAATGATCTATTAAATCCACTAAATTCAAATTGTCATATCAAAGTCCACTTTGCAATGATAAAATTAATCCACCAAGATATCTAAGGGTATTATCTTCTGGAATTCCACTAGTATCCACTCATCATCAATAGGTCCACCAAACTCTGATAATCAAGTAACTCCACAAAATTCATCTACTCTTCATGATTCAACCAAATCACCCAAAATGGAGTTTATGATAATTCAACATCTTAATCTTTTAATCGCTCCCTTTACTTGATCAATCTCTTAATACCAATTCTCCAACAATCACAAATAATCCCTTCAACAAAAATCTCGTTTTGCATCCAATTGCTCCTTTCAATCCTAGATAATAAATCCAAGGTATCAAATTTAGACACTTCCTATGATCTAATTAGTTCCACCAAGTTTACTACTGTACTCATTCTCCATGATCTATTTAATCCACAAGTATTACTTTCTTCACATTTATTCATAATCAATTGATATCTACAAATATGCCTTTTATCTCAATCCTCTCAAATATTATTCAATCTTGTCAATTATAAATCCAAAATATCGCTAAACATGATTGGCCTTGTGCTGACCACGATGTGCCGACCATGTTGTGCCAACCACCTTTTGTTGACCATGTTGTGTCGACCACGATTGGGCATGCTCGACCTACCGTGGTTGTTACGTACCACAGCAGATCGACTACGGCTGGTCATGGTCAACACAGTGTAGTAGACACAGTTTGGTTGACACAGCGTGGTTGGCACAACGTGCTCGACACAGCGTGGTCGACACAATGTGGTAGCACCATAATAGTAGCTTGTTATTTTCCTTTTTCTGGAACCGTGGATTCATAGTATGACAAGCCAAAATCTAGAGGAGCTTACTTGTGTCAACCACGATGTGTCGACCATGGTGTTTTGAACACATTGTGTCGACCACAATGTTTTGACCATGGTGTTTCAACTACGTTGTGTCGACCATGATGTTTCGACAACATTGTGTCGACCACGCTGGATCGATCACATTGGTTCAACCACGTTGGACGACTACGATGTTTTGACCATGTTGTTGCAACCACGTTGTTTCGAGCACGTTAGTTCGACCATGTTGGTCCGACCACGTTGTTTTGACTATGTTGGTCGACCACGATGGTTCGACCACAATGGCTCGACCACGTTGTTTCGACCATATTGCTTCGATCATGTTGGTCGACCATATTGGTTCGACCACATTGGTCGACTATGTTGTTTTGACCACGTTGGTTCGATCACGTTGGTTGACTATGATGTTTCGACCACATTGGTTGATCATGTTATGTCGACCACGTTGTGCTGACCATGCTGTGTCGACTACGACTGGCTGTGCTCGACCTGCCATGGTTGTTACGTACCACGGGAGGTCGACTACGGCTAGTTGTGGTCGACACAATGTGGTTGATGGTCGTATGCATATATCTAACAGATTTACCTAAAGTCCAACAAAGATTTACCTCCACTCATTGCATCTACAAAGCATATACATCATAGTTACTGCCTACTTTCATTCTTACCTACTTGTTCAATGCTTAGATGGCTAGCGCAATCTACAGCTACTAATTGGATCTACCAACTCATATATTACTTAGACTAGTAAGATACCCGTGCATTGCAACGGAGTACCAAATGAGGGTGATTCATATTATCAAATGATGACCCGAACTAAACATTGAACATCAATTTTATCTTTTGAAAATATATATCAAGCAAAGCACATGTGTACAAACTCATAAATAAATTAAATTGAAAATAGATGTTCATATTTAGTAGCTGATATTTTTTCTTGTGTAACATGATCAAAAATAAAATACATAAGACATCTCGGACGTAAGGACATCTTTATTGACAATATTTTTGATAAATTTACTAGCAGAATTAAAGCTACCATACTTTCCCGGTGTAGCAAGTATGCTGATATTGCTCTTAGCAGTAGCTCGCGAGAGAGCAACATATAGTTGTCCAGGTGAGAAAACCAGATCAGGGAGGTAGACACCTACATTCGGGATTGTTTGCCCCTATGCCTTATTGATGGTCATTGCAAAGCTTAGCCTGACAGGAAATTGCTTCCTCTTGAACTTAAATTCGAGCATTTCATAATCGAACGGGCACAAAGGTATGCGAGCAGAAAAACCCTCTTTCCAGCATGTTGCCCTAACACAATTCAGCATCTATTGTATTCCTTTGGAAGGCCCAGACTACCAACCTTGTCCCGTTACACAACCCATTATCTAGATCTAGGTTCTTAGCAAAATCATGGAGCAATTGATCTTCAGTTTGAGGACATGTGAAGGCAATCCATTAGGTGTGAGAGAATTCAAAAATTCAGAGGGGTAATAGTTGTTAGGGTCGTCTTCCGCACAATTGAAACTGTGATAGACCATCTTCTGCCCTGGAAAGCGTTCGATTAACTTCATATTTATAGTCTTCTCTTCAACCGCTTCACCGACCACATAGGTCTTCAAGCACCGACAGTCTTACTGTAACTGTGGCCGTGGCTTCGACCACACATCGACCATGCCTTCGACTATGGTTTCAACCATGGCATCGATCAGGCCTTTGACCACAACTAGTGCACACGTCTGCTACAGTGACAGGCCGCACATGTCTGCTACAGCACACCGCTCCTTCGACCATGGCTTCAACTACTCCTTTGACCACGGCTTTGACTGCACCTTGTCGACCACATCACCGACCAAGACTTGTCGACCACTGCATCTCTGACCACACATGACTTCCAGAACCGACTATCGATTATAGCTACAACCATCAACCACTGTAGCTATGACTATAGATTATCAACCACTGTAGCTACGACTATCGATCACTACACAGTTTGACTAACGACTGCGATAATGCTCCTCCAAGTACCGACTGAGTCATTATGGCTTCGTCCACCCTTTCAACCACGGTATCGACCACGGCATTGACCACGGCTTTAACCATGGCATCGACCATGCCTTCGACCATGGCATCGACCACTCAGTACCCAAACACACAAGTACTTGACATACGACCACACTCAACAACAAGATTATGTCCAACACATACTGTCTAGGCAACGAACGTGCATACATTGTGGATTTGTAAGCATACATGGAAAAATCAAGACCTAAACATGAGGCAAATTGATGGTACATGGAAATATGGAACCATCCAATTCGCTCAATAGATGGCATCAGACCCAAACCCTCACTGCAAGCATGTTACGAAATTGGAAGCAAAATAGTTCAACATAATCATAGAACCACATAACTATTCTCAAGTAGGAGGAAGACACAGGTGGTGGGACCACACTGCTAGTCACTGCAATTGGTGGTGGCATGCCTGCCATCGGTGGAGGCGGTGACAGGAGAGCGCTAGCCCATATGAGAAATATACTGAAATTGATAAAATCCATTAAACACTTCATGAAAAGCAACTTCTAGACATAATGGCACAACATGAAGGAACATCACACCCAAATGACCAAAAAAGAGCTCAAGCCACTGGTTTGCTTTTATTTGGGAGATGGTAAATGTTCTGTAATGCACATATATGCAGATAGTGGGATGAGTAAAGACCAAAAATAGTCATCTATGATAGTAATTCTTCAGTTCAGAACTTCGGACCAGTAACTTGGAGCTTCCAGACCAACACAGGTGATGTTCTCTTAACAGTAGCCATTACAAAATTCTATACAAACAAGGTTCATCAAGTAGCAATCTAACTAATTTTACACACAGCTAAATTTTATATTCACATAAATGCAAACATAGCATGCAGCAATCATAATTTGCAAATATAGGCACAACAAGTTCAGGCATACTGGAACAAAGTTATCTCTTGTACTTAAACATAATCATCACAAACATCAACACACCTGAAACTTGGAGATGCTGCTGCACGAAGACAATGAGTAGGAGTAGCAAGAACGGTAGTTTCTGTCCCCGCCCCTATTTCCCACTACATCGTCCCACCCCTCTGCTTGCTTCAGTGTCACCGGCAAAATGCACTGCCAAAAAATCTAAGTTGTATCAGAAGAATATTCATGAACAAAATGGAAAGAGAGAGGAGTCCAAAGTATTTACCCTGTATATTTTCGTGGAGGAGTTGAAGTGTTCGAAGAAGTGGAAGAGGAACTGATGTTTTTGTAGTGTCTTGCGTGTGTTCCCTCATTTCTTCCAACTGTTGTGCATGTTTGACTCTGCATTTTGCAATGTTTATGGGAAAGGGGATGGATGGATGTAGGGGTGGCGAGTGCAGAGTGGGAAGGTTGACCGGCACTGGACCTGGGCGGCGGTGTGGTGAAGGGGATGGATGGCCACTAGTGTGGCGGCAAGGAGGGTGGCCGAGAGAGGAGCAGAGAGTCCGATCGGCACCAGACCTGGGGAGGGGGGTAGCTCTATAGGTGAGGCGGCAGAGCTGTAGGTGAGGTCGACCTTGGGGAACCCAGATTCGGCGAGCTAGACCTGGGTGGATGTAGGGGGGCCAAAAGTGGAGATGGGAGGTTGACCATTATCGGATGTGCACGATGGTGTGGGGAAGGGGACGGATGGACGCCGGTGAGGTGACAGGAGATGGGGCCAATAGCAGAGCGGAGAGTCCCAGTGCAATGATGGAGGCGCCATAGACGTCAGCCCAACATGGCGCATGAGACCCATGCATCGTAGTTGTTCGCTTGCTCACCGGTAGCAGCCACCCACCAGGAGAGAGAAGAGAGATCAGGGGAGGGAGAGAGAAGAGAGATTGGGGAGGGAGATAGAAGAGAGATCGAGGGAGGGAGAGATGAATTTGTTGGATGGGAATGCGCAACGCACATACATACAATGACATGTGGGCCATAGAGTAAGGAGGCCCACTCGTAAGCCAAAACTGATGGGGACTGCATGTGAGGAGGGAGGTGAATGGGGCTGGGGCTGTGTGCTGCGCATGTTGGATGGGAGCAGGGAGGTGAACGGACAAACTCCCATATTATATTAGTAGAAAGTAGAGATAATCACACACCGATACCACAACCAGTTGTGTTACTGTAGAATTTTATTCACATTCTCAATGAATAAAACAATAGTTCCTATCTAGTTCCCTCATGACTGAACGTTCTCATCCCTACACCATACACTCTTATCACAGAGAACTAGGTAGGCCGGCACTCCTGCATACTAAACACATCTGTGCATTTCCCGTTATTCTATACAGACTTTCCAACTTGGCCAGATAGACGCAACGTAGTGTGTCTCCCCTATCTAGTAGAGCTGAGAGCTAAATAGCTACTTGTGTACAATTGGTCAGTTGGGCATTTTGGAATTGGACAATTGAAAGGCTAGGCCTAGCAGAGAAGCTGGGCTTAGAGAATGTGGGCTGGAGGTGCAAATGAATGTAATAGGCAGAACGTGTATTAACAGTACTAGTAGCTACTTGTGTACGTGGTTTTTTTAAATGTAAAAAATTGGGGTACACTAATGGATCCTGGAGCACTATTTGTACATCGCCTGATGAAACCCTTCCACATTAGAATTGTGCATTGCTTATGGTTGATCAAGCTTGATCATGTTAATACAGACCGGTGTGTTGGATAACTAGGATACCTCGTGCATTGCTGCAAGATGAAAGATGGCATATGAAATCCAAAGCATGAAAATTTGGATATAACATTGAAAACTAAAATTCAGATATAATTTTGGTGTAAAGAATACTCTCCAGGCATAGTTTGCATGTCATATCTCACGATGTAGGGAGTTCTCCCACGATGAAGGTATGTACAAGGAATACACAAATATATAAAACTACCCAGGTGATGTGTATACTTTTTAGTGGTGATTTTTTAGATATACTCTTTTTTTATATGTGAATATGATGGCATTAGTAGAAAAAGGCTAAAAAACATAGACTCTTTTTTAGTTTTTCCATGTGGTTCACTGTAGGGACCCAGATATTAACATCCGAATTCCTCCGTGATTCCACCGCACTATTCCCTGGATCAGTAGATAGTTCTCACAGATTACAGTTCTGAATATCAAGTACATATCATGCGGAAGCGTAAATATAATAGTAAACTTACTCATGGGCCGATTAGGCCGAAATCAATAAACTGCAGCAGCGGAACGAAATACACAGGTGGGACCTTCAGGACATGCCCACAGGCAGCCAACTGGAGGTTCGCGACCTAGCCCTTGCCATCTTCATCTTCTCCGCCAGCTTGTCCAATCTTGTTGTTGAGGCGAGGTGATTTGATTCCTGATTCTGAATTTTGTCGCAAAAGCGAGCGTGAGCACTCCGACCCCGTGCTCCGCGAGCCAATACACAGAATGCAAATAAATAGTATGCATGGCTTAACAAAGGAGAGGCTTGGGTTGTTTTGTTTGCCATAAAACGCGTCTAGTAGCATTTCTATTATTATGTCATATTGTTGTTTTTGTGACCTAAAGACTCCTCACCGCAAATGACATCATTGACTTAATCCACCAAAGACTCACGCTCTTTATTAATTGTTGTCTAAGACTCCCAACAGCGATTACCATAATTGACTTAATCCACGGAAATTACACTCCCTTTATTGAGTGCTCTCTCTAACTCCAAACAATATGTGTCATCCTCTACTCAATCCACCGATCATAATCTTTCTGTATTGGTTGCTGTCTAAGACTCCAACCAGCAAGTGACATTATCCGATTACTCCACCGATTTTACACCTTCTATATTTATTGCTGTCTAAAACTCCAAACAGCGTGTGATATTATTTATATATTCCACCAAACATACTCTTTCCAAATTGATTGCTGTCTAAACTGCAAACAGCAGGTGACATCATTTAGTTAATCCACCAATCATACACTCTCTATATAATCCACCGAGCAATTACTGCCTTAAACTCCAAGCAGCTAGTGACATCCTTTATCTAATATCACTTATTTAATCCACCAATATCTTTTGTATTCTAAATTCCTAACAGTCCAATCCTTTTATTACTGATCCACAACCATAATTTGCTTTTCCAATAATCAACCTTATCTTCCATTATCTATCTCTACTAATTCACTAGTATGTATCCACCAAGATATCATTGACCAGTTTATGCCCCAAGCATTATTACCTTACCTCCAAATTCCTAAAAATCCGATTCATCCATCCAGTATTTGATCAAAGCCTATTAATCCCATTATCGCCAACCACTCCCAGGAATCAATCTAGCAGCTACCTTTTCACTCCCTAATTCTCTAATCATCATTTAAATCATCTACATGACCTATATATATATATATATATATATATATATATATATATTCATTTTTGACACCACCAATTTATTTCTCCCACCATTCTCACTATCATTTCCTATTTATGATTGACATGAATCCACCTATACCTTTATGTGCATACTACAAACATCCATCTCCTTTACTTATGACCCTGTTTATTCCACCCATATTTTATTTTGTAAGAATAGAAATGCCACTATTTGAAGTACAATACATAAAATTTCCTGAGACCTAGCAGCTTTGAAACAAAACATAATGTTCAAAGAATATTAACATGATTTTCCATACATATGGCATCACACCATATGCCTAATATCACCATAATTTTTCCATACATACGGCATCACACCGTATAACATCTTTCAGCGTTATAGCCGCTTAACTTACCACTGGGGCGACACCCAGGACAACTCAAATTAGGGCTTTCCACTGCCCTCCACTTTTCCATTCCCATTTTCCAAACATTTTTAAATAGAACTATATCTAGTTAAGTTCCCATGTCCGCCCTTGACCGTGGGCACGGCTATTCGAATAGTTTTGACTCTGCAGAGTTTGCACACTTTACCCACAAGAGACAGTTCCCTCGTTGCCCCACACGATTCCTTAGTCGTGCGGTTGAGCGAACCATCACAGTAACCGTTCAAAGTACCTCGCCCCTTCCATCATCTCACCCTATGGGTCGTTCCCACTAGCGGTGGGTCCCATATGTTGTGCGGGATGTTCTCCTTCTGAACGCCTAGCAGATGACTACCACACTGCTAGCACGCCACCGTAGAACCTCACCCTCCGCGGATGTCCCATTCAAGCCCGCCACATAGACAGCCGCTTGCACCACTTCACTCCTCCACTGATGATGATGACTTTCAGGGTCCGGTAAATTTACTAGGCCAAGTTGTACTTTACAGACTTGTGGTTGTACTTGTTATACAGGGGAGATCATGACAAGATTCAGTCCTTAAGGTATCTGGGCGGTTCTACCACTATCCACACTCTCGTGCACACCTGCACCATACCCCCGATCCATCCGCCCAGATAAATAAGCAGTTTGAGATTTTTGGGAGTATAAAATAACCATATGCAACATACACCAGTCATTACCACTATGACTGTCCCACCACATTTTCTCATGATTAAAATGATGCTTGGACATTCTTACGCCCATGAATATCTAAGCAATACTAAGCATGGCATATAATTACGGACTTACTTTCGAAAGGTTACCATTATAATTTATTTTTGCTGGGGCGACAAGGTTCTCAACTTTAAATGTTCCAACGGAGGCGTAATATTAATCAAGTTAGATAATAGGCATTTAACTAGAATTCTAAACTAAACATGCATTTTCTTATAAATTACGGCATGCAATTTGATAATCTAAACAAAAGTAATTTGCAGAAAATGTAGGTTCAACATGATCAAAGTATTGACTCGCCTGGCGCAGTTTGCCGCGGATTTGAGCTCACACGATGCTTTCTCTTGAGCTTCTATTCTTTATCTTCTCTTCACTCTGACCACGCTTGATCCGTGGAATCTTCAGAACTCCAGTTTCTAATTACGCGACAAACGACTGAATCCAAATAAAAGCAAATAACTCAAAAGATCCAAATAAATCCGAATAAACTCAATTTAGCTTTATTATGAGTTAATGGGTGACTCGGTTGATTTGAGGCAAGGTCGGTAATAGAATATGACGACTCGATCTTTTTATTCCATAACTTCTTTTATTATATTTATTTAGGAAGTTCCATGAGCCAATTTAGACCTTATATAATATTAGCTTGCTATTCCTTGAATGGTACGAGCTGGCACATCGTAAGAGCATTAACCCGGACCTAGGGTTCATACATTATCTTTAATATAACTTGCAGTCAGAGCTAATGGTTAGTCGATATGTTGACAATTTTCAGCATTATGTTCCCGAGTGTTATATTTACTACAGTCTTTTATACAAGCCACGTACTTGTAGTTTAAATAACACCTCAGTTTATTTAAGGGTTGTTAGTGAAAGTATTTTTATGACTTCTCAAGGATATAGGTATGACAGTCATACTTTAGATGGTTAATTGTGTATCACTTAATTATATACCACTTTTGGTTGCACAAATAGTTTATGCAATATATTCTAGAGTCATTTTACGTGAAATGCTAATCTAACACCAACTGTCATTATTAATGAAATCTAGCGTTTGAGATTTATTTATCGGCGATGTACTAATGGTGGGGTTTATAAATCATGTCTTTCTAATTTAAATTGATATTTCATTTTAAATGGCTTTGGCATATCATTAAATTTTATGAAGCTGCTTGAGTTATCATTTAATTGAATCTACCCTTAAGATTTATTTTATGACTACAGACCAAATGTTAGGGTATAAATTATAATTACGGTTACTCTCTTAAGTTAATGTCTTGCTTTTGTAGGTAACACACTATTCAAGTTGTTTCCTTCATCGTAACCCTGAATGTATTTTTAATCGGGACCTTTATTAAATTTGGTCATGTAGCCAAGTCCACCTTTTATGAATGCCATGAATTAAAATCTAGACTTCAGTTAAATGTTCCACACTACATTAGTTACTCATATAGGTCATTTAATCTGATATGAAAGCTTAAATAATTTTATTTTATATCCCAACCAAATTTATTAGCCTCTCTACTTTATTTCCTTAACTATATCTTGGATGTATTATTATTATTATTATTTTTCTTAATGTGGATCCTTATTAAATTTGGGCCTTAAGTAGAACCATATTGTACTAATGCCTCTACACTACTACAGGACAGGGCTATGGTAACACAACCTAGTAACACATGAAGAATTATGTTACAGAGAAATATCACAGTAGCACAAAATATGTGTTGCACAGAAAGGTTGTAACACATCCAGCATCGAGTGTGAAACAATGTTACAGGCAGTACTACAGTAACACATAATATGTGTTACTAAGGCTGGTTAGCAGGTCACTACAGATGAAACTTAGTATCTTTAGAATGGGAACAACTACTCATCTTGATTTTTTATTCAGTTGTAAACTAGATATGTTTAAAAGCATTATGTGGCACCTAAAGTTATCTAAGATTTGAGAGCTAAAAAATGTATGTTATGTTAAAGTTTCTACAAGAGTTTGATCAAAAAAATTTCCATGGAGAGAACATACATATTCATAGACAGTTATATATTTGTATCAGAAGCTGCAATAGTATCAAACTTGATGGAACAAGCCATACACAAAACAGTAAAATCAGGTTCTGCTGAGTTGTGTGCTAAACAAAAAACAAGGAAAAGCCAAAATAAATAACAAAACTATTTTATCATCAAAACTATATAGGATAGCTTACACAAATACTAACGGACAACAGGACAAGCACAGGAACTGATCACAAATATACACATCACAGTGAGACATCCACCACATTCACAAACAGATAACAATGCTATCTAACATTCACAGTTCACATAATATTGAACAATTAACAGTGACATGTAATAGTAGTTAATTAACAGCAATTGTCATCACAGTGAACAATTAAGCAAAGGATTAAAAGAGTAATTGGAACCAAGAAAGGAGGAAGAATTGGGGATTGGAGTGAATTAAACCTAGATGAAGAGGAAGCAGAGGAGGGTGCGGCTGTCGGTGAAGTGGAGCCGAGGAGGGAGGAGTTGGTGGCGCCGGAGATCGGTGCGGTCGGCGGCGTGGTAGAAGTGAAGCAGTGGAGAGGTCGGAGGCGGCGCTGTCGGTGATGTGGAAGAAGTCGGCGTCGGTGTCGATGAAGCCGAGGCGGGGCGGCGCTCGGTGAAGAGGAAGTATGGGTCGGCGGCGCTGTGGCGGTGGAGAAGCGGCGGCGCCGATGCGGTGGCCGGAGAGGAGGAGAAGGGAGGCGGGATCTGGAGGCGCGCGCCGGTGAAGGGAGGCGAGGTGGTGCGGTGTTGGCGTGAGGAGGTGCAATAGACGGGGCGGCGCTGGGTGGCGCGCCGGATGCGGAGAAGAAGGGAGGAGATGCAGGAATGGCGGCGCTGAGGTGGGAAGAAGGAGCGGCGCAAGGGCAGAAGGTGGAGAAGGCGGCGGCGCATGGGAATAAGGCGGCGCGGGTGAGGAACCAAGACGAGGACGGCAGAGAAGTGATGTAGGTGGCGGCGGGATTTGATGGAGAAAAGGGTGAAATGGAGAGAGGAAGGAGATGCAGAGGCGGAGGGGAGTGGCAAGCCGGAGAAGAGCGGAATAGAGGTGGCGGCCGAGATGGGAGACGCGGTGGCGAGCCGGAGAAGGGAAGAGGATTTGGCGGATTAGGCGCGCCCAAGATGGGATTTGGCGCCATAAGTGGAGATTTTGGCACTTGAGGAAATATTTGGCGCCAGTAAATTGCGGAAAAGAATATTTGGCGCTGATAAAATTGCGGGAAAGAATATTTGGCACCGGTAAAATTGCGGGAAGTATGATTTGGCAACGCAAGCTGAAAGGAGCGACTTGGCGCCACGTCGCCACCAATACTCCAATAGAAACATGATAAATAAGAAATGAGTAAGTTATTTTTTGTGGGAGATAATAATTTAGAATGAACTATAATATAGAACTTTGATCAACAGTTTTTTAAATTTTCGTAATATGCCACTGACAAAAAAACCGGTTCTATAATATAACATTGACTAAGTCGATTGAACTGGTAGGCAACAGTAAAACCCTACCTGGCCAATTAGACCACCCCTAGTAGGCTGGTCAAACCATCGGGTGTTGGCCGGTCAAACGACCCATAAGGAGCCAGTCTGACCTTCTGGCGACTCTTGTTTGGTATTGTTGTCGGAAAACACGACGCTTTGTGTGTTCGTATCTCTGTCCAATAAAGGTGTCAACAACGTCCTCATCCCTCACATGCGACATAGCCATGTTCCATATATAACACGGTGTGGTTGACAATCAAGGGCACGGGGTTTTATTGATTAATAGAGAGGCAGCCACACGTCCTCGGTGGTGTGGACTGTAGAATAGATAGGATCACCGAGCCACCCACACCATTATTCTACCTCGAATAAAATAATCGGAAGCCCATGTAAGTAAATTAGTAAAAGCAAACAATATCAAGTTAATTAGACCCAATTACAGCATAGGGGTTAAAAATTTTCAGCAGCGTTGGGGAGCCGTGGCCCCTGCTGGCCCCCCTCTAGCTCCGCCATTGTCTCAGGGGCAACACCCGCCTCTTTACGGTGGCCTCACCCCTCCTCGACTCCACTTCTCACAGGGATGGGGTACGAGGCCGATGACGGAGAAGTGGCGCAGATGGATGCACACTCCTACAATCATTCCGTCAAACTTAGGCGCCATGGCCACCAATCGCCATGAAGTTGACGAACCATGTTCTCCACGTGCCATATCAACGCCATAAATGCTTCTGGAGGGATACATGACAGTTTTAGATATATATGATGTACTTTAACAAGTTTAAAGACATGCATCTATATTTAAAGACTGCTAATATATTTTATTTCTGAACTAAATAATATCTACTAAGTTTAAAGACCACTAATATATTTTATTTCCGGACTAAATAATATCCACTAAGTTTAAAGACCACTAATATATTTTATTTCCGGACTAAATGTAATTTTGACTATTTTTTAATAAGGAGGACAAAATTTAGCTTTAAAATTTATAAATATGTCAGATGGAAACCAACAGAGGGAAAAGTAAATCATCCGGTTATTTTTACTAGCATGGAACAGTGCGAATATTTTTGGCGCCCATGAAAATTTTTGGCGCCCGGCGTGAAAACGACATATATGTGACCACTAGATTCCCAAATCTATTCATTATCTCATTGAACTTTTCCCCTCCCCCACAATCTCCAGACTATGCCGCTGCTCTCCAGACTACGCCGCCGCTCTCTCCCGGCACTGTTATGCTCTCTCCAGTCTCCACCGCGCCGCGCGATGCCGACTTCGGGCAGCCATGGCGACGCCTACCAGACGCATCCAGGGGAACGACTGGACGGCGCCATCGACCACTGAGCCTGTTTCGTCGACCATCGGTCCGCTGTTGCGGGCATCGATCCAGCGCCATAGAGCATGGATCCCCCGTTGTCGACCTCGATCCGGCGTCATCGACCATCGATCCATAGGAGTTGACTATCGATCTAGTGCCGCCCCGCAACCGATCCAGCGCCGCCCCCAGCCTCCGCTTCGTCGCCTCCGGCCCTCTGCCTCGTCGCCCCCGCCTCCCGGCCCGCCCCGCCTCCTGGCGCCGCCCGCCTCGCCTCCCAGCGCCTTCCGGCCCGCCCCGCCTCCCGGCGCCGCCCGCCTCGCCTCCCGGTGACATGTGTCATTTTTTTATAGGTTTATGTGTCATTTTACCCCATTATTTTTCACATTTCGAGATCATTTATCATCATTTACATGTTTTTCTATATTTAATTGCTCAAAATGGACTATTTTACATTTTTTTGTACTTTTCCGTAGGCCGGCACGATCTAGGCGCATAAACAACAAATCTGGGCTTCCAGGACTGCTCTGTACAGATATGCGCGTCATCACGAACACGTGGGATCTTTTTGCGATGAAATCGGACTTCTAGAGGGCCAGAACTGAAGAAATCAGATTGGAGAAGGACTTTATTGTAAATCCTGAAAACAAGGAGGGCTAAATCGCAAATCGCCAAAACCCCCAATCTGCCTCAAATCCCTAGCGCCGCCGCCTGTGGAATCCTTGAGCTCGGCTTCTCCTCCCTTCGCCCCCC
This sequence comes from Dendrocalamus latiflorus, assembly GCA_017311315.1. Taxonomy (NCBI): domain Eukaryota; kingdom Viridiplantae; phylum Streptophyta; class Magnoliopsida; order Poales; family Poaceae; genus Dendrocalamus; species Dendrocalamus latiflorus. The sequence goes on from CM029628.1 coordinate 22,856,717, forward strand.
TTTGCTCCTCCTCCCTTCTCCTGCACGTCCGGCCGCCGGCGAGCGCCGGGCCGCAGCTCGCCGGTACGCCTCCGTCGCTCCTCACCGCGCTATCTCACCACCGCCGCAGCACCCCCGTGCCTCCACACCTCTCCTCCACGCCTCCTCCATTCTCCTTCTTCTCCGGTCGCCGCCCCTCCACCGTGCCGCCCCTCTGCTCTCCCTCCGCCTAGCTTCTCCTCTCCATCCACACCCACTCCTCCATGCCTCTCTTCTCCACCTCTCCCCGTCCGAGTCCGCCTCCCTTCTTCTCCACATACGGCGCGCCACCACCGGCCGCAGGGCCCCTCCTCCTTCCACCTACGCGCCGCCGTCCCTCTTCTCCCGCGCCGTCCACTTCCACGCCGCCGCATCCTCCCTCTCCGGCTCTCCTCTTCATCGCCAGCGTCTCCACCAAGCATCGGCTCAGACGACCTCGACGTTGTAGCCAGCCACAGCGCCGCCCCTGTCTCCGCAATCACTTCATCGACGCCGGCGACTTCTTCAACTTCTTCACCCGCCACATCGCCTCCACTGCTCCCTCCGTGCGCCGACACCGACGGCGACCCATTCACCGACCGCCACCTCTTCACCACCGTCGAGCGCCGCTCCTCTGCTTCCTCTACGGGACCGCCGACAACTCCCCTCGGTCTAGCTCAATTCTTCTCCCTCTCTCTTTGTTCATCATACATTGCTCAAATTAACTGCGAATTGATTACTGTGATGGATGTGAACTGTGATGGATGCTTGTGATTATGCTATGTTAAGTCGTTCCAGAATTGCTATATGTTCATATTGTCAGTAGTTTAATTTCTAGAATTTGTTTGTGATCTGTAGAGGTGTGTGGTCTGCCCACCTGCTTTACTGAACTGAGCACACTAATATGGTACTGAGCATACTAATATAGTAGTATTGTACCTGCTTCAATTCCAATTATTTCCATGACTTATAATTGTATTTTGCTTTTAACTGCAGAGAGATGGAAAAAGAAAACAGTCAAAACTCATGTTCTTTATTTGAAAGGCCTTCTTCAGGATTTTAGTTCAGGGGTTCAGGTAAAACTTAATGCAAATTCAGATCTCATTGAAAATAGATGTCAAAGGTGTAGTGTTACATCCTGCATTTATCATAGGAAAAAGTTTATTCAATTTTTTTTTCATCCACCATTTGACCAGTTTCGTGCACTTGCTAGAATATCTCCTGTTTTAGATTTTACTTTTTATAACAATTCTCAATCGCATGGGAAAGCTGTATTGTTGCTCTAATTGTTAGTTTTTTTAGCTTTGTTTTCCTTGAGCCAATAATGTTGCACTATCGTCTAGACTATATTTGTTTTGGCTACAAAAGGAAACAAAATAATGGAGTCTATTTGAAAATAGCTTTTGTGAGATTATAAGGCCTTTCCGAAACTGCATCTATCGATGTACATATTCAATTCTTTCATTTTTTGATTTAACTTACTGCTTAACAAAGGCCTTGTTTGATGCTTCATACATAGAATTCATGTTAATTTCTATGGATAATAACGAAATATTTTTACCTTGGTCCACTGCAGTACATTCAAGACTTGTATTAGTGGAAATGGAAGTGGATGATCGGTTTTAACTCAAGGAAAATGAATGTTGTTCATCTCATCAATGGACCAAGCGACAAATAATTTCCTGAAGAATATGGAAATAGTTACATTTTTCTATTCCATCATTTGAAATTGTACTTATTGTTATGGATTGATGTAAATGACAATTACGTGCTTCCTGTATGCAATATGGTTTGTGCCATATTGATTCATGTCATTTGACTATTTGAGATATGTGGTGTTAAATATTTTATATGTTTCTGAAAATAAAAAAGAAAAAAAAATCTGTAACAGTATTGCTAATTATATATCCCATTGTGTTTCTGCAATTACAAGAGTTGTCAAAAGCTGTTACTAGTGTACTAAAATATGTGTTACTGCTGCTTTGATACGTGTTACTAGGATTATAGTAAACTGTAACATTATATGACCATATTATATAGAAGGTGTTACTAGGATATATGGCAACATCTAATATGTGTTACTAGAGAAATGATTGTAACACCTTTTCTAATGTATTGGAACACTATTTATGTGCTACTATAGGCTGTACGACAGTAACATGGGCTATAGGATCACTTATCAATTGTGTTACTGCGAACCACAGTAACATCTTTTTTTGGCTATAGTAGCACATAGCTGTATTACTAAAACCCTGTCCTGACGTAGTGCTAATTGATAATTAAGCCTCAAATAAATAGTTAAGCTATATTAGTGGCTTATATATAATAACTATTCAACACTAAACCTTAAGTACCCCGATTAAATGTATTAGTTTATATGGATTATTTTCTAGCTTTCTCTGATTCTTCTTCATTCGAATGGATTAGCAAAACCGAAATAAAAACAAAAAGTAAACGTGCGGAGCAGAGGACTCGAACTCAGAACCTAACACAGATCTGTGCGCTACCACGCGCTCGGCTGACCATTCAGGCGGCTGCACTTTCATGATACGGGTGGAAGAGCAATTTAGAAGAGCTAGCGCAGTGCCGAGGCTTCAAAACAGAGCATGCCGGCGCAGGGCAGGCGGCAGCGTCGCCGGCGAGGTGCAGCGGGGAAGGCGCGGGTGACTACTGAAATAGGTTCATTAAGGTGTAAGGGAGCTATAGGTGGCGGCGCGTCGGCCGGAGCGGTGGCGAGGTTGGCGAGCGGTGGAACTAGCCGGCCGGTGGTGAGGGGAAACGAGGCGCCAGCGGCCGGGGAAGGATGGGGTAGAATTAGGGTGAGCACAAGCTAAAGGGGGCCGTGTGGAACTTACCAACGGCGACGACGTGGCCGGGAAGGTACCGAGGTGAGCCGGCGGCGTGGACGGGGAGGCGACGAAGAGGAGCTCACGTCGCCGGCGGCCTACAGCGGAGGGGAGGGAAGATTAAGATGCGCATGAGTAAAGGGGGGTCAAGGGGATGCTCACCGGGGGCTTGGCCGAGCGGAAAAGAGACCATGGCGAGCCGGCGGCGTGCACGGGCGGCGGCGCGGAGGAGGTCACCGTGGCCAGCTCGCTACGGTGAAGGGGAGAGCATGGCGGTGCTCGGGGAAGTTCTGTGGCGACGAGGTGATGCTCCCGGCGAAGGGAATTGACCCGGAGTCCCCTGAGCTAGCAACGGCGGCGGTCGGTTTTGGGAAGAAAGCAACGGCGGCGAGCTCTGGCGATCGGGAGTTCGATTAACTCAGGGAGGGAGCGGATGGGAGGTGTTGGCGCAATGTGACGCGGTCACACTTGTGATGGCACCGCCGGAGCGGCCGGGGCGGCGTGAGGCGGTGGCAGCCGGGCTTCGGGCCAGCGCGGGAGAAGACAGAGGAGGAAGGGAAGCAAAAGCGGTGCGCAGGGAGTGAGGGAGGGGCCAAGGCCTCTTTATAACTGGAGGAGGGGAGGCGTTGCTGGCGGTGGACCGGGCGAAGCGGCGGAAGAACCACTGGGCATGGCGCCGCGCGGGCTCGGGCGCGGAGGTGCAGGGTTCGACGCGCGGCGCAGAGCAGGAGCGGTGCAGGCGGCAGGGTGTGGCAGGGCGACAAGACAAGATGGCCACGCGGCAGCAGGCGCATGATGGCGCGGGGAGGGAGGACGTGGAGCAAGCTCTACCGCGCAACGGGGGAAAAAAAGAAAGGAGGAAGGAGAGAAGAAGGGAGCGTGGGGGAAGAGGAAGGAGACAGGGCCGGCTGCCAGTGAGGAAAAAGAGAGGGGAAAAAGGAAGAAAGGAAAAGGAGTGGGCCCACCTGCCATAGAGAAAGAATAGGAGAGAGAGGAAAGGATTTAAGCAAACTCTTTGAATCTGAATTTTTATTTTAAATCTTAATATGCACTAGGATTTACTTATTTTTGGTGTTTTACATGGCATTCCAAATTTAAATTTTTAGTTAAGTTTTTAGGTTCAATTTTTGGATTTTTAATTATTTGTCCTTGGATTTTGATTATAAATTTTAATTTGTTCTAAATTATATAATTAAATTTTGAAGATCCAGCCTTGGGTTCTGTATGTCAGTTGAATTTAAAAGAAAAGGTTTTTGGCTCAACCATTTAGAGATATATTCTAATATTCTTTCTGGCTTCATTTTATTAACACCAACATTGATCTTAGATTTGGATATTAATTCTCAGTATTTTATTTTGCATGACACGAAACTCAAGAAGTTTCAAATAAATGCTCAAAAGAGAAATTTTGAACACTCGCAAAACGCAAGAAATATTTTAAAAATTATATATTTTTGAATATCCAAATTTTGGGATGTTACATTCACTCTCGAGTATCTTACAATTAGTAGATATTCATACAAAGTGATAAAAGAGTATATCAAATTCATCTAGATGGTATTTAGACAGATATGCAAACAATGGGCACAGATAATGGGAGGCCAGTTGATTGTGGTGGCATGCGGCACGGTGCCGAGCAATTTAATTAATATTCATTACTAATTATGTATGATATACTTGGTGTATGTTGTATAAAATTATTTTTCTACTTCAAATATTACCAACCTACACTAGGAAACCACCTGTTACTATTACTAATCACCATATTGGTTTTTCATATCTTCCCATGCACTGAAAGCAGTACATATATATTTTATGGTAACACTAACATGTGTAGTCTTGCATACCCATAATTTAAATGAGATAGAGACAAAGTTAGATATCATATCACACTTATGCTACATCATGCCCTTTGAAGCCCAAGGGGGAAATGGGAAGCTAGAGACAAAGTCAAGTCCCATATCACACTTGCGCTTCAGAAGGTATTGAGCCCTAAATAAATATAATTCAAAATAAACATGTAAAAAATAGCAATGGCATTTGTATATGAATTCCAACAAAAAATAACTAGATTTTGGAATAAAATAAAGTAAATAGCAATTTGATTTTTGATACAAATTCCAAAATAAAATCCCATATTGACTTTAATTGGAATAAAAATTAAAGAAAATTGGTGATTGAATTTGTATAAAAATTTGAACTAAAAAATTTAAATTTAGAATAAAAAATAAAATAAAATTTGAAATTTGATTGCAATTGGATTTGAGTTGCATAGTAAAATCCCTAAAGAACTAAAATTTATAATAAATTAAATAGATTAGCAATTTGATTTGAATACGAACTCTAATAAATACAACTAAAATTTTGAATAAAAATAAAAGTTATACTGAGGATGGCATGAATGGTGTATTAAAATAAAATTTACAATTTGATTTTCATACAAATTCTGAAATAAAATTCCTAAATAACTAATATTGAAAATAAATTAAATAGATTAGCAATTTGATTTGTATATGAACTCCAATAAAAAAGAATTGAAATTTTGAATAAAATAATAGTTATAATGAGGATAGCACGGATGGTTTCGGAGGGGATCATAAAAGTGTGTAAAGATGTCGATTTGTCTTGTAAGAAAACATTGACTCACAGGGAAGTGAATAGTTGAGATGGCAATTGTAGAGATAAGGACAACGTGTTGCTCACCTTAGCCATTTGACAAGGACAATGTTGTCCTGCTTGTGGGAGACGTTGAAGGGAAAAGCTAGAGTGAAAGGAACTAAGGGCTGTGATGATGAGTGGTGAGTGTTGGCATCGTTGAAAAAGTTGGTGGCCGAAAAACTTGATAATAGGGAAGCTTTGGCAGAAAGGAGATGAAGCTTTGCAATGAAATGAACTATGAACGATATGGGACCATCATATTGCTAGGAGCATGGCATTGCTACCCCATATAATTAGACACGTGCCAACATCAATGAAGATAGCACATCACCATGGTTAGTGAGAAAGCAACAACGTTGAGTTGGCCAACATCGAAGATGATGAGCAATCGACATACTAGAAGAGGACATCGAGAATGTATACATCATGCATGTGTATATACATACATGCATCCGTACTAATAGAAACACGGACGTACAGAAAGTAGAAGAGAAAAGAGTTCGAAATAGTAATGGGTATCACCGGCAGGGATCGACGACGGTTGCACATGTATATGTGTTTGATGTCACAATGGTTAGCATTAAGCAATAAGTGGATAGAAGTAGAAGATAATTATATGATAAGTATTGTATTGGAAGGGGTAACAACTAAAGGGAATTGATCAAGAATTAGGCTTGCTGTTGGATGTTGAAGCAGAAATGTTATGGTGATGAGAAGAGATAGAAGGCATATAATTCGGTGGGGCAGCTGTTGTGTGAGAAGATAAGTTCAAGGTAGGTCACCCATGATGTATCGGTATATACGTGAGAAAGGTAGTTTAACCATGAACACTAATGAGATAATTTACCACACAAATAATCATTGTATTGCTTGAGATTAAAATAAATGTACATATGCATACATACATTTTGGAAAAGTGTAACTAATGGAAGAAGAATATGGGCATGCAACTATATGATCCATACATGGTGGAGAATATTTACATTTCTAAGAACCCGAACAACTTATTATGATCAATGATTTTATTCCATGAAAGATCATACTTCAATTACGTTGCTCGAGTTGTATTTTCCTTCAAGTTTCTATTGTCATTTCTAATGTTTTTAATGTCTTAAAAATCTAAATAGCCTATAAGATATGTAAATATATTCTCAAGTGTTTAAGTTATATAATTCGATAATACTAATTTTGAAATAGATCTAGCCGCGTAAATGCACGAATTACCCTGCTAGTTCATATGAATTTAAATGCATAGTGAGGATGTAGAAAAGGCATGTTAATACACTATCCCAACATTACTAAATAATTTTTCTATAGCTTCGAATTTAAATTTTTTGGTATTTTCTGTCTTTTTAAACATTTTGTAAATTATTTGGAGATATTTGAACTTCAAGATTTGTGTTCTTATATATACTTTTAGTTTTCTGAAATACTGATTGTAGGGTTTACCTAGGTTTATTTGGAGATTTTTTTCTACCTAGGTTTATTTTTGTTTAGATTAGAAATTTTTTTGTCTTTGTATTTTTGTTTTTGTATTTTGTAGAGGTTCAGCAAATATTTTCTTTGTCTAGGTTTGAATAATTATTTGTTTCATTATTTGTTCTAGGGGTGAGGGGTGGGTTATATATAGAAAGTGAGGGGTGTTATGAGAGTGAATAGATCTTCATCCAAGTATTGAGAAAGTAACTAAAATTTTGTCACATGATGAATAGACAACCCCATAGAAAGAGAGGCGACCATTGGATCTTCCGTCTAAAATAAGCTAGGTGTACCTTTAAAAAAACAGTTTTGCTATTGCACATGCGACTGAAATTTTTGTATGTTTCAGTCACCTGAAATTGCACTCTTAATGAACTAAAATTGCAGCCCCCTAAAAAAAACAGCTGCAACTTTAGGTGATTCAGAGTGCAATTTCAGGTGACCTGAAATTGCACTCTCAATCAACTAAAATTGCAGCCCCCTCCAAAAAAACATGTGCAACTTCAAGTGATTCAAAGTGCAACTTTAGGTGACTGAAAGATAAAAAAATTTCAGTCGCCTGTGCAATAGACTATCCCTTAAAAAAATCCAGATGAGAAACATACTGCTCCCTCTGCATGTTTGTTCGCTAAGACACCTTCATTAATGATACAATTTCCAGTTGAGGTTTAGTTTAAAAAACCAACTATATTGAACTAGCTGTAGACTAATATAAATACTAGCTGTATTCGACCACAATAGCAGATCCAAATGTGTGGGCTTAATTATTAGTTTTACATTACCAATTTCCATCATTTGCATTTGATGGTGAGAGCAGAGTATCACACTAACACAAAATCTAGAACAGGCATGCATACTAGTAAATGACACAAAAGTAGGCTGTTAATATATACCCTAAAAATGTGGCAACGACCCAATAGCAAACTCTCCGTTTTTCATCTGGCGAATTCTATGCTCAGCGCGGCTTTCTTCTCGAGGCTGTATAACCCGGTGGTCTCGCTCACAGTATATCCCGACGACGTCGAGCTCCCCATCTCCGCCAGGCTGAGTGCCTCGAGGACCAGCGGCGGCTGTTGGTGTTGGTGCACTTGATCTGCCAGTCGCCGGAGCTCCTCCGCCACCCGCCTCATTGCCGGCCTCCTTGTGCCCGGAATAACTAAGCATTGACTCGCTAGCACCGCAACCTGACGGATCACTCCCATGCTGGCTTCATCAACTATGTCACTGTCCAGCAGCTCATGGAGTGTGCCATCCTCCATAGACTCCTGAAACATTAACGTCAGGCTCTTCCTATCTTTAGACAGCGGCTTCTTACTAGTTAGAAGCTCCAGAAGAACGACTCCGAAGCTGTAGACGTCGTTCTTGTCAGTTAGCTGGTACTCAAGCAGGTAGTCCGGGTCGAGATACCCCGGTGTGCCTTTCGGCACGGCCTGAGTCTTCTCGTCGATCGTGGAGCAGCCAAAGTCGGACACCTTGGCGACCCATCCCTCACCGAGAAGGATGTTGGCCGGCTTCACGTCGCCGTGGAGTATCTGGTGCGGCAGCGAGTGCAGGTGAGCGAGCGCCTCGGCAGATTCCGCGGCGATCCTCAGGCGGGTTCCGAGAGTGACGCGGCATCTCTTGTTCCTCTGGTGGTGCAGTAGCTCCTGCAGGGTCTTGTTCTGCACGAACTCGTAGACTAGCATGGGCGCCTCGAACTGCAGGCAGCAGCCGAGGAGCTTGACGACGTTGGGGTGGTTGACGCGGCAGAGTATGACCGGCTCCTACACGAAGTCCATCCTCCTGCTCTCGTCGACCTCCTTGCACCTCTTTATCGCGACGGCGTTGTTGTCCAGGATCGCCTTGTAAACGGTCCCTTGCCCTCCTTCCCCGACGATGTTCGCCTTGTCGAAGCTATTTGTCGCCGACTGATCTGTCCTCTGTCGTAGAGGGTGAACGCGATGTTTACCCTCTACTTTCATCATTTCCGACAGTAGCTGGCCTCCGTGCTGTTGAAAATATTCGTCACACTGTCTTAGCAGAGCTTGTCTTTTGGTACTTCGTTTGTGGCGGAGCACTTCGCTTCCAAGGAAAGCAGTTAGGCCAACCAAAACACAGGCAAAAGCTCCTGGAGAGATGAAGATTAGTCATTAGGGGAAAGGTTGAAGCAACTGTTTTGATATTGATGTATCGAACAGTCCATCACTAGATCAAACAGATCATAAGAATTTCCTTTTTGAGACGAAATAGATCATAAGTTGGTGTGCAATATGTGTATGCTATACCTTATGTTTTCTTTCATCTAAAAATAACCTATTTTTCCTGAACAAGAAGCTAATGCTAACATAAGCCAGCTCTTTTAGCAAGGACTACATAACAGACATTTCTCCTAGTGATTTCTTATTTGGAAATAACATTGCGCTCACATAAGCTGATGCGAAAAGAATAAATTGCAAAAGAAGTTTGAAAAAAGAGAATGGCTTTCCCAAGTGCACACAGGTGTCTATGCACTATCAACACCATTAAATATGCCTTGAGATTGATGCAAACTTTCAAAATTCAAACCATAATGTCCTTGCACAAATCTCAGAGCATTTTGGATGGACAGGATAATACATCGACTAAGTCAAAAACGAATGACCCCTTAGAGTGCGTTCTCTCAAACTCTATTAGTTTTGATCAAAGATATTATATAAAACGTATGATTTGGATATATGAACTTGATGCGAGTGAATTTATCGTAAAAAGTACGTGCATAATATTGAATTATTACAACTTTTTTGAATATCTGATAAAGAGAATGTAGTTGTCAACTAAGCATCTTGTTAAATTTAAAAAGTAAAAAATGTTACTCTTTTATGATAGGAGGGAGTACAAAAGACGCTAAGGCCGACACTTACAGCATGGACTACATAACAGACATCTTTGCTAGTGATTTGTTATTTGCAAACGGAAAAGAAAGTTGGAATTAAGATACGAGGAAGCAACCAGAAATGACCGTGCATGTTCTAAAAAAATGGAAATATGACACGCTTTGCGCGTTCTAAAAAAATCAATGTGGACGGCACCAAAAAGAAAACACACTTTCATGTAACCGTGCTGCATGTAAAATTGGAAATATGGGAGTACCTATAGCTTCCTCTAAGTTGAAGTGTTTGATCTCTCTCGCATGTCCCATTTTGGGCGTTGCCTTTGGGATATCCCCGAGGGCACGAACACTTGAATCCGTCGGGGATATTATGGCAAGTTCCAGCCACAGAGCAAGGGTATTCTGGTAGTTCCGTGCACTCGTTAATATCTGCAATCCAATATCAAATATAGGTAAAAACAGTGACAGGATACTATGCGAGCTCTGTATTATTTTCTGAAGAAAAAGAACAGTTTTCATTATTTAATCATTTTTAGTTTATTTTTGTTGATAACCCCACATGTAACTTATTTCTAAATCTGTGGTGTGACCAACCAACGCTACCACGCTACGGTATAGTTTAGACCCAAGTCAGAAAAATAGACACTTTGGCCACACCATTATCCATGTCGTGGCCAACACAATGTTGCCAGGTCGGATATGGTGGTGTGGCAAGATTTTGATGGCTGTTATGGCAGCCTTATTTTCGTGGCAAAAAAGATTAGTTATAAAAATAAAGTTGTGCAGGTTTTTAACAAAATATAATTAAAAAGGATTAAATAACAAAAAATCAAAGAAAAGTTTACTCTGAATTATTGATTTATCTTTCTTAGGAACAGCTGGAGCATATATATTATATTGTTACTTACAAGAAGGATTGCAATGGGTTTACCTTTGTTCTCTCTATCCTACCCAATCAACAAAAAAACCGATGGTCTCCTCGCAAAAAGAAACAAAATTCGACGGTCTTAGGTCTAAATATCATGTGGAAACCGGAAACCACACGCGGTGTGTAAACTTTTTGAAAGCCATATAAAAATCTTCAAAACCACTAAAAAAATTTTAAGTACGGGACATTATATAGGACTACAAAAATTCCAAGAACAAACTGTAGGACCGAAATGGCGACAGAGGGGGGGTGAATGTCGATCTTTTAAAATTCCCCCGAGAATTCGTACACAAATTTTTCAACAAGAAGCAAAACAAAGCACCTCACAGAAAATTAAAAATAATTTTGCTGAAATTTGAAACGCATGTGACACTGAAAAATTCAGCATAAATCAGAGACCAACCAGTAAAAATTTCAACTGAAAATACCGCTGTTTGATCTGCATGCAAAATTATTGAAGATCAGCTCAAAAAGAAAAGATGCAAGTGCTAAAGATGAAGTGAACCATTCGGCTCAACACATTGCCATCCATTGGAATCTTATCTGTTCGGCACAAGAAGAAAGCTTCAGACTGAAACTTTGAACTGAACATTCAGAGAAAGCACAAATCTAAGAAAATGAAAGAGGAACTTCTTTTCTTTTCAGACACAAACACCAAGAGCATAATCTAAATATAATGGAGGCTCTAAACAACACAAGAAATCAACAAAAACTCGAGAAATTCAGACTTAACCCAAAAACTGAAGAGTAAACAGAGTTCTTCACTCAAAACCAAAATACTCCTCAATCACTGAAACTTAGGCCATGAAACTTTGCTGGTATATTAGCAATAGCTAGAAGCTCCTCCAGACAAATTCTTAGGCCAACTTCTTAAGGAAAAACACAGGGGACCAAGAACCCTAGAAACAACCTGAAGAACTACAGGGAAGGCAACAAATCCAAATTACTCAGAGGTCTTTAATCCTTGGCTCAAGAGACTTTGCAGTTATGTTAGCAATAGCACAAAGGATTCTCAGACCAAAGATTAGACCATCTCCTCAAAGGAATCAAGATCTGGACAAAACCCTAGAAAAGGAGAAGCAAGAACATAGCAACCCCAAATAAGAAATCTGAGATTAAACCAAAGTTTGCTCTTGGGAACTCGATCAAATGATCTTGAGGCAACATCCCAACCTAGAGCAACCCATTTTGGCACTCTCCAGCAAGAAATATCAAGAAATCAAAGAAGTCACAAATTCATCACAGAGGGCATCGTAGGTGCACAGGCAAGAACAGAAGCAAACTTCAACGATTTCATTTCCAATCACAAGGATTACAGAGAGCTACATCCCCATACGCATGGACATTAGAACAAGATGTATGATTACATGATGGCTCAACCTATCTCCTACCTCTCCCTCTCCAAAGCTCTCATGCCCAAGAACTCAAGAACACACAGGAAGGAGACACCCTCAGGAATACATCGAAGAGACAGTTAGGGGACACTCTCTGTAGTCCACACCCACTCTCACCAACTAAAGCCTAAAGCCAAAACAAACCATCAAAGCCTCTTTTGACTCTAGCAAACCCTAATTCCCTCCAAATGTTCAAGTGGGCATGCAGCCCCTCCAATCCTTTATATAGCCTTGGCTAACGGATCTCCGCCCCGTTACGCCCGCTAAATCCAACGGAGCCCGCTCCCGCTTGTGCAGCTCTGCGAAATTCCCGTTTCGCCCCTCCTGCACCTTCCGGGAAGCTTCCGCGCTCCTTGCCTCGCACGCCTCGCAACCACCTCGAGTCACCGTCGTCTTCGACACATCCCGACCGTTCTGACCTCTGCGCCACCTGCGCCTAGTCCGGTCCACCGTGTCTCGCCACGACTCTGCCTCGACGTCCTGCAGCCACACAGATAAGAAACACATCAAATAGCACCGCTCGATACATGAAAGCGTAAATAGCACAAACACATCACACTTACCATACCGAAGTCCAAACCTGTCGAATTGTCGAAATATGCAACCTAATCCTATACGACCAGGAATGACCAAGTCCAACCGAGCCTGATTGCGCCACGCAACGACTCGACTCCGAACCACTCAAACCGAACTCGTCTTACCTAACCCACTGTCAATTACTCATCATACACGTGGTCACCTCCACATGGTTCATCAATCTCCCCCTTGATGAGTATATTGACAAACCCAGAAAAACGCAAAGATGAGTTTGAGTTTGAAGAGTCCAACATGGTCCAAAGAAGAAAATGAAGCAAGTGACCAAGTCGACAGAAAGATCACTAGAGCAACAACTGAAAGAGCAAATTGTTCTCCAAAGCTCTAAAATGATCCCAACTAGCTTTTTCTTCTCTATTCTCCCCCTTTTGGCAATAAACATATCAGGGATGCAAAAGAGAGAATATGACATGTCAATGGATGAAAATGGCTGAAGTTTGTTTATTTTAAGCATTTAGAGCCATGAGAATTATCCATAATGACCATAATGAAGTACACCACGCCATAACTCAATAAAAGGCTATCCAGATCATGAAAAAATATGTATATCCTAGCTAGAGCACGTAGATGACAATCTGAAATGTAGGTCATTTAGTGAGCAAGTCAAGTCATCAATTAAGCAAAGTCTAGCTAGAGATATCTAAGGATGTTGCAGGCCATGTCAATAAGCTAAGCGTAACTAAGAAGCTAATATTGAGTCCAAATAGAGTGTTAGATACTCAAAGATGAAACATTTTTTTAAGCACTTTTAATCTTTGGGTAATTAAGCAGGTTTTGCACACTTGACATATTTTCTTTTAAAGCTTATGGCTGTTTTCAACCAAAAATTTTATCATGTGATAGATCTCAAGCCTTATGCGACTACTCCAAGCGAGAAGCTTAAGAAGATAGTTCAGGTCATCCAAAACTCCCCCTGAGTTCATGCCTAGTGCAATGGCAAGCCGTCTCATGAGAAAGAATTGGTGAAATCAGTTTTTTCGCACATAAAAAGAGATTTTTTGCTTTTTAACAAGTTGTGCCAACTTATGCATCATCAAGAACTAACATAGCTCAAACTAAGACTCAATAGAGATTCAACGCTAAACTCAGCCTATTTGACATGGCATGAATCAGAAAGAGATAGCTCAAGAAAGACTAGACTTAAATGCTAGCATGACAAGTTTTAATTCAAGTTGAGCAATTTTAATTGACTTATCATGGCAAAAGCTAGTCTATACATATGAAGTCATGATACGTCTAGCATATAAGCACAAATCATGGCAAGGTGTAAAGCATTGTAAACATGTCATAACAGGATAATAATCAAGGCTCAATGCAGTTATATTACAATGCGAGATGCTAACATGCAAGAAAATCCAGCTCCCCCTCAACATGAGATGCAACTTTTAGTTCAAGTTGAGTTAAGTCAATATTAAGCTCCAAAAGCTCCCAAATGAACTCCCCCTGAACCAAAACAATAAATTCGAGAAGCTGGCAAAGAAAATCCAAACGGGTAGTCCTTAAAGCATAGATAAGATATTGAGACAACTATGGCTCAGACTGACTCTCATCTACCCCATATGACTCCAGGACTATTAGCTGACCGTAAAACACACGCTAGAGAGCAAACACGTACCCTGTCTACCCGAGGGTGATCCGACCCTCGCTAGAACCTACAAGAAGTGAGTGAGCTCAATCTAGTGAGATAAGAAACAGTTAATAAGAAGCAACCTGGAAGCACAAGATAAGAGCAGAAGTCTAAGCAACTAGACAAGAGAAGCACTCTAATCTATGCTAGGAGGACTAATCCCAATGCACCCAAAATGCAATGCAACAACAAGGAGTAAGAGCATAATTAATATAGTAAAGCAGTAAAACCCAAAGCTCCCCCTCACTACAGTCCATAAGGACAAACCACCCCAAGCTCTCCCCGCAGAGCTGAAAACCTCGAACTATCCAATGGCTTGGTGAAGATGTCAGCCAACTGGTGGTCACTCTCCACAAACTGGAGCACTATATCGCCCTTCTCTACATGGTCTCTAAGGAAATGGAAGCGAATGTCAATGTGCTTGGTCCGGGAGTGCTGCACTGGGTTCTTAGCAATGTTAATCGCAGAAGTGTTATCACAAAAGAGTGGAACACTGTCGATAACTAACCCAAAGTCTCGTAGGGTCGAAGCCATCCAAAGCACCTGGCTGCAGCAACTGGCGGCAGCTACGTACTCGGCCTCTGCGGTGGACTGTGCAACACCGGATTGCTTCCTTGAAGACCAGGAAACAAGAGAAGTGCCAATAAATTGGCAGGTGCCAGAAGTGCTCTTCCTATCTATCCTACAGCCAGCAAAGTCTGCATCCGAGAAAGCTCTCAAGGAAAGACAGGATGATGAAGAGTACCAGATACCATAGTCAATGGTAGCTCGCAGGTACCGAAAGATGCGCTTCACCGCCTGGCGGTGAGAAACGCGAGTAGAAGCCTGAAAACGAGCGCACAGACACACAGAAAAATTTATGTCTGGTCTCGAGGCAGTGAGGTACAAGAGGGAGCCAATCATGCTGCGATACTCCTTCTGATCAACTGGCTCGCCATCCTCATCTGGGTCAAGATAGGTTGTAGAAGCTATGGGAGTCGACACAGGCTTACCATCACTCATGTCGAAGCGTCTCAGGAGGTCACGAGTGTATTTTCCCTGATGAAGAAATGTACCCTCCCGAGTCTGCTTGATTTGGAAGCCAAGGAAGAAGGTCAACTCGCACATCATACTCATCTCAAACTCGGTGCTCATGACATCCGAGAACTGTAAAACCAGAGTATGGGAAGAGCCGCCAAAGATGATGTCATCGACATAGATCTGGACGAGCAGAAGGTCATTTCCATGACGGCGGATGAACAAGGTCTTGTCTACTCTACCCATTTCAAACCCATGACTCAACAAGTAGGACTTAAGCCTCTCATACCAAGCTCTGGGGGCCTGCTTAAGTCCATACAACGCTTTGGAAAGCTTGAAGACATGGTGTGGGTATTTGGGGTTCTCGAAACCTGGAGGCTGTCTGACGTAAACTTCTTCCTCAATGACTCCATTAAGGAAGGCACTCTTGACGTCCATCTGGTAGAGCTTGAAACTCTTAGAAGCTGCAAAGGCAAGCAGGATTCTAACGGCCTCAAGTCGAGTTACAGGGGCAAAGGTCTCCTCGAAGTCTAGACCCTCAACCTGGGAAAACCCCTGAGCTACCAGTCTAGCCTTGTTTCGAATAACCACTCCATCCTCGCTCTGCTTGTTCTTGAACACCCACTTAGTCCCAATAATATTGTGACCTCGCGGGGGCTCGACAAGCGACCAGACGTTGTTCCTCTCGAAATTTTCTAGCTCCTCATGCATGGCATTGACCCAAGACTCATCAGAAAGAGCATGAGAAATATCCTTGGGCTCAAAGGAGGCAATGAAAGCAGAGTGGAGACAGAATTGAGATAAGCCAGATTTTGAGCGGGTAACACGCTCGAACAGGTCTCCAATCATCTGCTCAGAAGGATGCCTTTTCTGGATATATCGGGGAGGCCCAGGATGAGATGAAGAAGTGGTCTCTACCTCGTGAGCTGACGAGGTAGGAACAGAGCCATTAGCTCCAGAGGAAGCAGAAGGCATGGGCTGATCACCTGGAGGTGCGGTGGAAGACGGCACCTCAAGGGGTTTATAAGGGACTGGATCGGGTAGACAACCCTCATCTCCATCGTCCTCGTCATCCACAAAGATGGTCTCGGACTGCTCTAAAGACCCTGAGATATCAGGCCTAGTCCCCGGACTGGCCTCGTCAAAGGTCACCTCACAGGTCTCTACCATTTTGCTAGACTCGCAGTTCCAGACCCTATAAGCCCGCGAAGAAGGCGAGTAACCTAGAAAGATCCCATCACAAGAACGTGACTCGAACTTATCTAGGTTCCCGGACTTCAGAATAAAGCACTTGCAACCAAACACACGAAAATGAGAGACGTTGGGCTTTCGCCCGTATCTCAACTCATAAGAAGTGCGGTGCAAGTGTGCCCGAAGAAAAACTCGATTTGAGACATAGCACGCGGTGGCTATAGCCTCAGCCCAAAACTTCCGCGGTGTAGAGTACTCATCAAGCATCGTCCTGGCCATCTCGACCAAGGTACGGTTCTTCCTCTCCACAACGCCATTTTGTTGTGGGACGTGCGGAGAAGAGAACTGGTGCTCTACACCTGTCTCACCACAGAAACTCTCGAAGTAGGAATTCTTGAACTCCGTACCATTGTCACTGCGGATCGCTCGTAAGGCACCCGGGAGCTCAACAGAAAGCCTACCGAAAAGACCTCGGAAATGAGAAAATGTCTCATCCTTCGAGGCTGAGAAAAACACCTAAGAAAATCTCGAATAGTCATCGACCACAACAAGAACATACCACTTCCCTCCGGCTGACTGCACTCAAGCTGGTCCAACAATGTCCATATGGAGCAGCTGTCCCAGTGCATCAGTCATGGTCACAGTGACCAGAGGATGTGAAGCGGCAACCATCTTGCCGTGCCGGCATGGAGCGCAAACAAGGTCTTTGACCATTTTGAGCTTCGGCAGACCACGAATGAGGTCGTGGCCGCTAACTCGGGTCAAATGGTCAAATCCAATATGACCAAGCCTCCTATGCCAGAAGGTCAAATCACGGGACTCTGAGGCAACCAAACACCGGAGAGGATCACCAGAAGAATCAGAAAAATCAGCACGAAAGATCCTCCCATAACGAGAAATCCCGCAAACCAGACTACCCGAAGAGTCAAGAATTTTGCAAGCGTTTTTCTTGAAGCTCACCTCGAAACCGTCATCGGTAAGCTGAAAAACGGAAAGCCAATTGTACTGCACCTTACTAACCAAGGCAACATCCTTAAGAATAAAAGAAGCATTAACATGCACAGTACTTTTGGCGATGACGCACCCAGACGAAGCGTCTCCGAAGGTGATCGTCTCATCACCTGGAGCGCGGGCTAGGGAGGAGAACCAACGGGAGTCTCCGGTCATATGACAAGAACAACCGGAGTCTACAAGCCAAACCTTCTCCTTCCCTACCCGGCGAACCTCGTCCGAGTCAGAGTACAGCTCGCTTTCGCTGAGTTCGCCCTCGAGGGCCATGAAGCACATGCCGGAGAAGTCGTCGCCGCCATCTTTGGGCACTTGGTCACCCGCCCCGTCGTCGTCGCTCCATCCCTCCACCTCGCTGAGGTCGAGGTCGTCGAAGGCGGTGAGGACGCGGTGGAAGAGCTTCTTGGCCTTCCCGAAGTTGCGGAACTTCTTCTTGCCTTGAGCAGGTGCTGAGAGCTTTGTGTTGCGGTTCTTGTCGGTGTAGTCATTCTTGCCCGAACCGTCGTAGTCACCTTTACCCTTCCCAAGCTTGGGGCAGTTTGCTCGGATGTGGTTGGGGCCACCAGACTCGAAGCAAATCACGGGTCCTCCTCTCTTTCTGTCCCTCCTCCCTTTGTAAGCATGGGAGAATCTTCGAGCAAGGAGGGCAAGCTACTCATCCGCAAGCTGCTCTAACTGATCATCAGTTATGTCACAGAGTGCAGCAAGGGAGAATCCGCAAGAAGACTCAGAAGAGAGACCAGAAGCTGAACTGGGATCGGTGACCAAAGCCATCGACTGTGACTTCGACCTACGAGAGACAACGTCAATCTCGTGAGTCTTGAGGCGCGAGTACAGCGCGTCAAGAGTCAAGGTCGAGAGGTATGTCGAGTCTTTGATGGTGGTCACTTTCATCTCCCACACACGCAGGTCGAGTGCCGCGAGCATCTGACGAGCGTTGTCCGAGTCGGGGTATGTGAGACCGACCGCTCGGAGGTTGCTCAAGATTTTGTGAAAACGCGCGAAGCACTCATCTAGGGACTCACCAGTAAGCATCTCGAATTTGTTGTACTCTCGCTTGAACTGGTCCTGTCTCACCGTCTTAATCTGGGTGGTGCCCTCATGGTATGCATCGAGGGTCTCCCAGATATCGAAGACGGACGGAAGATGAGAGATGCGGTCAAACTCCCTACGACTCAACCCCTGGATGATGATGTTCCTTGCCTTTGCATTCGCCTCAACATCAGCCATATTCCCGGCATTGATGTTCTCATCGGCAGGAACAACGAGTCGTACCTTGACCTTCCGCCAGATGGCATACCCCTGGGCCTGGATGTATGTCTCCATTCGGCTCTTCCAGAAGGGGTAATCGATGCCATCGAAAACGGACGGCTTGGTCGAGTACTTGTCCGTCGCGATGGCTCTTGAGACCGGTTAAGATCTATGAATTAGAGCTAATCGGCTCTGATACCAATTGTAGGACCGAAATGGCGACAGAGCGGGGGTGAATGTCGATATCTTAAAATTCCCCCGAGAATTCGTACATAGATTTTTCAACAAGAAGCAAAACAAAGCACCTCACAGAAAAGTAAAAATAATTTTACTGAAATTTGGAACGCATGCGACACTGGAAAATTCAGCATAAATCAGAGACCAGCCAGTAAAAATTTCAACTGAAAATACCGCTGTTTGATCTGCATGCAAAATTGTTGAAGATCAGCTCAAAAAGAAAAGATGCAAGTGCTAAAGATGAAGTGAACCATTCGGCTCAACACATTGCCATCCATTGGAATCTTACTGTTAGGCACAAGAAGAAAGCTTCAGACTGAAACTTTGAACTGAACATTCAGAGAAAGCACAAATCTAAGAAAATGAGAGAGGAACTTCTTTTCTTTTCAGACACAAACACCAAGAGCATAATCTAAATATAATGGAGGCTCTAAACAACACAAGAAATCAACAAAAACTCGAGAAATTCAGAATTAACCCAAAAACTGAAGAGTAAACAGAGTTCTTCACTCAAAACCAAAATACTCCTCAATCACTGAAACTTAGGCCATGAAACTTTGCTGGTATATTAGCAATAGCTAGAAGCTCCTCCAGACAAATTCTTAGGCCAACTTCTTAAGGAAAAACACAGGGGACCAAGAACCCTAGAAACAACCTGAAGAACTACAGGGAAGGCAACAAATCCAAATTACTCAGAGGTCTTTAATCCTTGGCTCAAGAGACTTTGCAGTTATGTTAGCAATAGCACAAAGGATTCTCAGACCAAAGATTAGACCATCTCCTCAAAGGAATCAAGATCTGGACAAAACCCTAGAAAAGGAGAAGCAAGAACATAGCAACCCCAAATAAGAAATCTGAGATTAAACCAAAGTTTGCTCTTGGGAACTCGATCAAATGATCTTGAGGCAACATCCCAACCTAGAGCAACCCATTTTGGCACTCTCCAGCAAGAAATATCAAGAAATCAAAGAAGTCACAAATTCATCACAGAGGGCATCGTAGGTGCACAGGCAAGAACAGAAGCAAACTTCAACGATTTCATTTCCAATCACAAGGATTACAGAGAGCTACATCCCCATACGCATGGACATTAGAACAAGATGTATGATTACATGATGGCTCAACCTATCTCCTACCTCTCCCTCTCCAAAGCTCTCATGCCCAAGAACTCAAGAACACACAGGAAGGAGACACCCTCAGGAATACATCGAAGAGACAGTTAGGGGACACTCTCTGTAGTCCACACCCACTCTCACCAACTAAAGCCTAAAGCCAAAACAAACCATCAAAGCCTCTTTTGACTATAGCAAACCCTAATTCCCTCCAAATGTTCAAGTGGGCATGCAGCCCCTCCAATCCTTTATATAGCCTTGGCTAACGGGTCTCCGCCCCGTTACGCCCGCTAAATCCAACGGAGCCCGCTCCCGCTTGTGCAGCTCTGCGAAATTCCCGTTTCGCCCCTCCTGCACCTTCCGGGAAGCTTCCGCGCTCCTTGCCTCGCACGCCTCGCAACCACCTCGAGTCACCGTCGTCTTCGACACATCCCGACCGTTCTGACCTCAGCGCCACCTGCGCCTAGTCCGGTCCACCGTGTCTCGCCACGACTCTGCATCGACGTCCTGCAGCCACACAGACAAGAAACACATCAAATAGCACCGCTCGATACATGAAAGCGTAAATAACACAAACACATCACACTTACCATACCGAAGTCCAAACCTGTCGCATTGTCGAAATATGCAACCTAATCCTATACGACCAGGAATGACCAAGTCCAACCGAGCCCGATTGCGCCACGCAACGACTCGACTCCGAACCACTCAAACCGAACTCGTCTTATCTAACCCACTGTCAATCACTCATCATACACGTGGTCACCTCCACATGGTTCATCACAAACTCAACCACACCTGCAATATATAAAAAGACAAATTTTTCATGAATAGTGATTTTTCACTGCTCATAGCTATTCATTTCACTGCTTATCAATTTCATATCTTTCATGTGCGATTGTGTCTGATCTTAAAATTTTGTGGGCTTATAGATTATCACCTCCCCTACATATGAAAACTTTTACGTGTAGTTTTCACAAAATTTAAGCGGATGGTGGTTTCCATATGATATTTGCACCTTAAACCAATGTTACAACTGACCGAGTTTGCTACAATGATTTCCTATGCTACTTGCTGCCGCACGCACGTAAGTCTCCGCCCCGGTTTTCCGACCCAATGGCCTTGAGCGTGAGTGATGCTATCCTTGTGACACCAACTCAATTCTGATCCTACATGAAGATTATGTCCACGCCATCGGATTCGGTATAGGCTCCAGATATGTGATGCATTAACTGCAGCTTGTGGGCTCAATTACCATGGATGAACAGTATAGAAAATTGTAGAAATACTCTTTTTAACAATATAAAAGAGAAATATTTATTTTGGTAAGACTAGGTTATAATAGTCCAGATTAATCATACATAAATAGAGAGAAAAAGAAAATTATATATATTATTTGTTTTGGTGGAGGTAGATTATAGCGGTTCAGATTAATCATGTGTAGTCATTGGAGTTATATAATAAAGACAATGGTTTAATATTTGGCTGCACGTAGTAATCTGGCTAGTTAATTCTTTTAATGCTTCGCTAGTTAATTAATATTAATAGGTAAACAATGCAGGCTCTGGATGGATAAATGTAATTAACCATGGATGAATTGATGGATATATGTCAGGGAATTTTCGTACCTCTGCATCCGTGCTCCGGATCTTGCAGGTAAGGATTGCCTTGGAACCCTTTCGAGCAGTTGCAGATGTAGCCTGGTCCGTTGGGCGAGTTGAAGCACTCGCTGTTGCTGCTGACACACGCGTAGGACTCTGGCTTGTTGCGGGCTGCCTTGCAGGTCTCGTTTCCGATGGCCCAATCCAGCACCAACGGCGCCCGCCCGCCGCCGTTGGTGTTGTTGAATTCCGGCGAGGTCACGTAGCTTGTTAAAAAGGTGAAGTTTGACGAGTCCATCAGCACCGCGTAGCTGCAGCGGCTGACGTTGTAGATCTCCACCGTGTTGAAGCCCGAGTTAAACGTGACCTGGTAGTACTGCAGCCCCGACGGAATGGCCGTCTGGCAGCAGCCTATCCCGGAGCAGGATCCATTCGTAAGGCTCGTCACGTCGCCTCGCCGGCACATGGCCACGCACCCGCTCATGTGCTTGCCGACGTTGTCCTCGTCGCGGATGTAGGCCAGCGTCCGGCACCCGATGACCGTAAACCTATTCGCGGTGTTGGATAGCCTGTACGGGGTGCCCGTCAGGTTCAGCTGCCACGTACTGGCCGGATCCATTGTCAGAGATTTGGTGTTGTAGCAGTAAGAAGAGATTTGATTCATCACCCGGGCCTGACCATGCTGCAGGGAGATGTCGAGGACCTCGACGTTTCCGTAGAACGGCTTGGAGGCGTTGTTCCCCGCGGTGCCGTTGCATCTCAGAAAGAAGCCCGGCATTGCGCAGTGGTCAGGCGATTCAGTCTTGATGCCGAACGGGTAAGGGATGTCTACGTCGCCGCATTTTCTTTGGC
This sequence comes from Dendrocalamus latiflorus, assembly GCA_017311315.1. Classification (NCBI taxonomy): domain Eukaryota; kingdom Viridiplantae; phylum Streptophyta; class Magnoliopsida; order Poales; family Poaceae; genus Dendrocalamus; species Dendrocalamus latiflorus. The sequence goes on from CM029628.1 coordinate 22,879,357, forward strand.
AGCTGCTGCTAGGTGGCGGTAGTGCTCCAACGGCGGGGAGCCTTGCCGCAAGCGCTACTCCAAGCCATAGTAGTTTGCGGAACGGCATGGACGCTCGCTGAGTTTTCTTGTGTTTCTGATCGAGGACTTGCTGCGACTTCATGTCCGAGGAGGCATCATATATGCACAAGTTGTGTGTCGGCATCGAACATTTCCAACAAGAATGAAGGGGATGGTGTCGACCAGCTTGTGGCTGCCGGTCATTCTAGCCTTGAAGATTTAGAGCGAGAGTTGATTTAAGTTGAGTGCGGATACGATTTGGGTACACCATTACTTGTGTACATAGGGGTTTAAGATCTGATACTAGGGGTTATGATTAGTGGTTTAGTATATACATTTTGCAAGATACATTGTATAGATTAATTGTATCAATTGATAATTTTGTATATTTTACGGTGTTGTATGATAATTTGCATGTTGTTGTTGGTTGTAAGACTCCAGACCATGTCATGGTCATCCTTAGGCTTTGTGTATAGGTCCTTAGGCTTTGTGTATAGATAAAAAGTGGCTGTAAACATTCCTCTCCTAGTATCATAGAGATCAAAATTAGTCTAAGTCTCTCTCATTGCTGAAGTGATGAAATCTTGATTTAGCTTGTTTTTTTGTGCTTCTCCTTCCCTTCTTAGTCTTGCTTTGTGCTAGAGATATGTAAGTGATGAAGATGTCTCTTGAAGACCATATCTCATCCATTTATGAACTAGTTATTTGTAAGTTCTTGTGTTTGCCTGGTTTTGACTTCAGAGGGGGTGATTTTAGGGTTTTTGATCATGTTGGTGTTTTGACTTAAGTTTGTACTGTGATCTAACTTGCTATAACATGTAAAAACCTTCCAATATCACCTAGATCATTAAGAACTCACAAGCAATAGCAGATCGAGGTTTCCCTCTTTTGTGAGGGTTTAGTGTAACCTTTTTTCAAACAAAAAAAAGGTAGGAATTTTGATAATGATTTTCTTGATCATTGATTATAATGAATAGGTTCGTGGCATCCTAAAAAAGGTGCATACCAAATTTCAAATGATTTAGAGTTCTGGTTTGAGAGTTGGATCAATTTGTGGTTTTAGTCCAATGCTGGTGCAACAGAACTTCAAGAGCCAAAAAATCCTAATTATCTTAAGTTTTTTTCAAGATTTTTTGTTGGGATAGGGTCTTAAGATCATGATCTATTCTTGATTCAAGTTTTAAGTCTTTTCAAGTTGTGGGTCAAAACTTTCATTATTTTTAGATTTGCAATAATGCTGACAATATGTTTTGTCCTAAAAGAGATGTTAGACCGCCAACTAGCTAGAGGCTAGACCACCAAGAGGTCAGACCACTAACTAGCTAGCGGTCAGACCACCCCCGCTTAGCGGTCAAATCACATGGGCTTGTCGAGGCATATTTCGCTTAGTTTTTCTTGGATCTCTTATGGGTGATTGGTCTCTGATTTTCATAGCTTCTCATAACTGTTGGAGTGAAGAGTTTTGCTTTCATCTCTTGAGGAAATAATTTGGAAAAGTTTTTAATTATGTTGACTCCTATTTACCTCTCTACAGTCATCGTTCTCACTCTTACTATTTTAGGGTACCTCCTTATTTCAAGTACACATGGTCAAAGCAAGCACATAATATGTCTATGTATCCAACGATATGCAACCAGTAATTATTTACATGTTTTGTTTGCTAGTACCGGTATGGCAATAGAGGAGTGTGAATGGTGCCTTTGAATTTTTTTCCCTTATGTATTCGTCGATCTTTACTCTAATAGTTATGAGAATCTATGAAGATCAGAAACCAATCACCACATGAAAAAATCCTAGCGAAAACTAAGCAAAATGATCCTCCATGTGCCCGGTAGATAGACCGGACGAACAGTACCCGGTTAGACCGCTACAGTAGAATCGGCATGGGAATTGTAAAAACAGTACTATTTAAAAAATAAAAAACTATGAAACTTTTGATCTGTAGATCCAAATGACATGAAACTTTGCATGCACCTTCTCTAGAATGTCATGAACCTATTCTAACTAACGATCGAGAAAATCATTGTCAAACTTACGAACATTTTCAATTTGAAGGAAGGTTGCACCAAAATCGGGTAAAAACTAAAAAAGGGGAATATGACTTGCTCGTGGGTAGATGATGGGTATATATGTATTTCTACATATCGCAGCAAGCAAGAACACCAAGGAATTGAGGCAAAAATAACTGGATCAAGAAATCACTCGGAGAGGCCAAATTAAGCAAAATCAGGAAACTTCAAAAATTTGCCAAAGCTGATGGCTAGGTGGATGAGGATTGATTTTCATAGAATATCTTCATCACTAACTCATCCTTTGCATCCATTAAAATCAAGAAAGAGATAGAGGAGATCAAAACAAATCAAATCAAGAGCCAATCAACAACAACAAAATGATCTATAGAAGATGAACAAAATTAATATATTGTTACTTAAGAATGAAGGTTTTACAACCCCTCCACCTGAAAGACAAGAGAGCACACCACATCACTCACACTTCTCAACAAAAACCCTAGAACTATAGGCTTCAATGAGTAAGGTTGCATTGTTAACTAGCAAGTCTCTATTACAACCCGTTAAATAAATAAGCCAACTAGCTCTATTTAACCTTAATGGATACTATCCATTTAGCACATATGGTAAAACCTATTAACCCCATATAATATGGATTTTACTCACATACTACATTTATGCATCTTTTTCAAAGCACATAAGTCCAAATCCGCTAAATCCTTAGCATTTGATCCACTTAATCATCTCAACTCCTCCTTGGCCTAAACTGCCTTCCCATGCGCTACTCAAGCACCGTTATTTTAATCCATGTTAGTTTCTGGTATTTTGGTCAACCCGGTATTTATCTTCCCTTACAAGCAATCGCCATGCTTGCCACGTATAGATGCACCACTGCCTTACCACGCGTCGGCAAGTTTCTCTCCATTCTGGTTCCACCGGACCACGCTTCACTTGGACCGACCAAATCACATGGTGCAACCCGTCGCTTGGACTTACTTTCAACATCTCCCATCTTTCTCATGCCATGCTTGAGCTTAGTCATCTCACCCCACATTCTTGATCGTTTTGGGCCTCACCCCTGCATGAGCGTAGCCCCGATCCACGCAGTTGACTATGGTTAACTTCAAGTGACCTTGTACATCCAAAGACAAATAAATCATTTTTGGTTACAAGTTATTCATAATTTAACACACATTAGCTAAAACATGCATCACGCATCAAATATGCACTGACCTAGGTTAAATAAAAACATCCTTCGACCAAAAATCCCAAATTCCCAAAATAGGCCGAACTGGAGACAAAGTTGTCGGCCAGACTACCTGCCCTGGCTAGTCTGACCGCTGGTGGTGGCCAGTCATACCGCCAAGGGGGTTGGTCTGACCGCTGGTAAGGGGCAGTTTGACTGCCACCTCAGGTCGGTCAGACTACCTAGACTACAGGAAGTCCAAAAAATCCGATAAATTTATAAATTTAAATTCTCACTCTTTTTAAATGGCAATAGTTTATTATAATATAAATTTAGACCTTGCGTGGTCCTACCTGTTTTAATAAGTACTCAACCTTTTGTTTCGTAATAAATGTTTCTGGTCGAGCGCTTGCTGGGCCTAATGTTGAGGGGATCAGATGCGTGCGTCCTATATACGAACACGTTGTGTGTCGATATTGAATATTTCCAAGAAGATCGTTGGGGACAGTTTACTCCGGTCAATAATCCAACGACTTGGACGGACCAGCCGTTGCATCTCGTCTCCGTCCGAACTACTAATGATTAACATCGCTTACAGGCATCACGCATGCAGCGTTTAATTATTATGAACTGTTCCATCGCTTTCTCTACTTTTGCTTTCTGTCATTCTGTGTGCTGGGCCTGTTCTTTTCCTCTGAAGTTGACGGTTTTTAGCTTTTGCTATAGTATCTAACTTTCAAACGGAGTATTTTTTCAAGATGGGGTCTATAAGTTAAACGATCTACACGTTAAAAGCCCAACATCTGTACCAGCTAAAATCGTAAGTGAGTATCTGTCTCTCCATAATCTGTACCGTAAACAACTAAAATTCAAAAATTTCAACCAAAAACCATAAGTCGCAGCCGAAAAGAACAGGGCCTTTAGAGGTGCGTGGCAAAACACACATGCGCGAGATCGGAAATTGTTCCATGGCTTTCTCTACTTTTGCTCTCTCTACTTTTGCTTTCTATGGGCACAGAACCTGGCCAACAGGCCAAGGGACGCGTCAGCGTGAGTGACAGCTTTACGCTGGCTAGTTGAGTGGCAAAACACACTTGCGCAAGATCGGAAATTGCTTCGCAGTGCGGTATACTACCCCTGTTACGACCGGGGAAACACTGTGCGGAGGAGCGGCCACGTCGGTCCCGCGCGTGCTCCGCCCGTCGCGTGCCCGAGCGAATCTTCGTACGATCGGACGAGCCATTTTGCGAATACCCCTATTACGACCGGGGGAAACACTGCGCGGAGGAGGCGGCCACGTCGGCCGCGCGCGCTCCGCCCGCCGCGTGGCCGAGCGAATCTTCGTATGGTCGGGCGAGCCATTTTGCGAAAAAGCCCCACCATTTTTTCGAAATTATGTAAAGGTCCTTAGTTCTCGCGAAAAGGTTCCTGTCAGGTTTTTTTAAAACGTTTTTTGCGAAAACACCCCTCCACAATTTTGTGTACTTTGCAGGATAGCGCCCCGCATTTTCTAAATTACGTACGGGTTCTCGTTTAGTTACGTACATGTCCTTGCTTTTTTACGAAAAAAACATTTGGCTTTTTCGAAAATACACATGTGCCCTCGATTTTTTTAAAAAAGCCCTCATAAATTATCGCCTCTTTTACTTCGGTACACACAGTGGCTAACGCGGTGTGACACCGCGCCTACAAGGCTAGTTGGCCCCTACGGCAAACAACAATCGATGTATATATTTTGGCGTTTTCGCCCATTCATCAAGTGAGGAAACCAAGACAGGACGTAGAGCTTTACGAAACCTGGGTGGTTTCACATAAATTACGGTGCATTCTACCGAAGGCATGTGGAACAGCAGAGAAGTACATCTATCATCTAGATACGTCGAGAAATCTCATATAAAATTATTATTAAGATCAGTGTACCTTCCGATTATGAACAATTATCATCTTTCATTTTCTCGCTTTCGGGCAGAATCGACATAAATAAAACTTCTTTCATTTTCTCGCTTTCAGGCAGAGTCGACATAAAAAAAAAGCTAAGAATAGGGAGAGGATACGATTCCGGAATCAAAGCCAGTTTTAGCGTTGTTTCATATCGTATTTACAAAAAATATCAGTATACAGAACGTATTAATAAAAATATCATTTTTGTCGTCCACGGGCCGGGCGGCACCGCCCGCGAGACGACATGTGGCGCTGCCGCCGGCGGCAGGTGCCTGCCGCCCTCTCACTAGACGGCATGCAGCTTGTTGCCTGGGGGCTAGACGATAGGCAGCCTATCACCCGGGGGCTAGACGGCAGGCTTGCCTGCCGTCTAGGGAGGAGGCAGCAGGTAATTAGGCCGGCTAATTAGCCGTCCTAATTATCGCCTTAATTTTTTGTTTAATGTTTGTTTTAATTTTTAAATATATCAAATGAGCTCTAAAAATTACAAAAATTTATGTACAGTCTCCAAACATAACGTACCTCGTAGTGTAATTTTTTAGTAATTTTATCCATTGCGAATGCTGCTCAAAAAATCATACAATTTTGATAATTTTATGAGTTTTTAGATATAGTAAACAAGTTCCAAAAATTACAAAATTTTATATAAAGCCTCTCGATATAGTAATGGTTATTGCGTAATTTTTTAGGAATTTTATGTGCTCCGAATTTGTCATGTTTATTCGGATTAACTTAATCATGAATTTAACGATCCTCACACATGTTTTGAAGTGCCATGTGTCGGCCAATCGTGGTATATATTATTTGCTGCTATTTGGTTTGCACAATTGTCATGCTCTCTGTATGTGCCCCTTTGGCATGCTCTAGGTGGCTAAGTGATGCTTGCCACATATGCTAAAGTCACATTCCGATGATGGCGCAGGGGCTCGCTGAGTATGCAAGTGTGGTTGATCATCGTCCTGATTGAGAAGGCCAAGCCAAAAATCTTGGCACGTTGAGCGCTAATCTTTGCAAAGCAACCTTCCACTACGCACTTCACAGTGTAATTGGCTGGGTTGGACCGATGCACTAGGCACACACGGCTAATATACAAGGCGTATCGTGCAATAGCTTGTCGCACAACTGCCTTGCTAGAGGAGCGCTACCCAACTAGGAGGGTGTCAGCTTGAAACCCTCACTGGGACCCTTCTTCATACGGTAGTACGAGGGAACGTACCACAACATCATCGTGCCTGGAGGACACATAGGGCACCTCCGATGACACAATTCCCACGGGTGGACCAGCCGTCTGCTATCCATCGTCCTCGCTATCATCAGAGCCTGGGTCAGTGTCCTCGTCGGACTCCAACCCAAGCGGCTGGTTCGGTAGATACTCGTGGCAGTCAATTTGAGCTGACCACCACATGCCCAAACCCTCATTCCTCACGAAATCAGGGGCAATTGTACCCTCCGATACAACACATTAAGTAGTATCATCTTGAAGCTCCGCTTGTGGCTCCTCGGGTGTCGAGGGGCCGGGCTCATCAACGTTTCCAGACTCCCAGTACGTGAAACTTAGGTACACCATCGGCCTCCCGTAAATAGCCGCCTCAAGCCGGGAGGCAATTTGCATGTACCGCATCCATGCTGTAGTGACATTCATCTTCACGAGTAGGGGTTAAAACGGATTGGATAGTTTCCGACCGATCCAGAAGAATACGGATACGGATTGTGTTGGATCAGATTTTTTTGGATAATTCTCGGATCGGATATGGATACGGATTTTTTATCGGATACAGATACGAATACAGTAAGCCTAGTATCCGTCGAATACGAATACGGATACGGATAATTCGGATAATACGAATCGGATATCCGGGATTTTAGCCCATAACCAGCTAGCCCATAATGAAGCCCAGACGGCCCATTCCCACTTCACGCGTGATCCAGCCATTCGTTCTCACTCCCTGCGATCCAAACCGTCGGTGCGATGAGATGATGTGTGCGTTTAGGCCGACTAGGGTTACTCTCTAGCGTTGGCCGCTGCTTTCCATTCATGGCCTTGTGGTCGTGGGTTACTATCCAGGCTGCATGACAGGCGACAGCGCGAGCGGCGCCGGCGAATATCCGACTACGCCCGCCTCCACCAGTCCGCCGGGTTCCTGCCTCCGCCAACCGCCTGCCTCCACCAGCCGCCTCCGCCGACCGCCTCCCTCTGTCGACCGCCTGCCTCCGTCGGCTTCCTGCCTCTGCCGGCCGCCTCCATCGGCCGCATGCTTTCCCAATTCCCAGTAATAATTGCACTGTGGCAGCTTGCATACATATGAGTATATGACTGCTTGTTCAGTTGTTCTGCATTATGGCAATAGTTGCTGAATTTTAAGATAGTGGCTGCTTGTTCTGCTTGTTCTGAGTTTGTAAGACAGGTTCTGAAACCACTCTATGCATACATATGAGTATATGACTGCTTGTTCTGCATTGTGGCAATAGTGGCTGAATTTTAAGATAGTTGCTGCGTGTTCTGAGTTTGGAAAATTCTTTGCCAGTAGACATTAGATCATAAATGCTTGTCATTCGTGCATAGGTCTTATTCGGTGTGCCTATTGGAATGTTCATTGATGTATGTCTTTCTAATCATATTTGTTATCTCACTTATTATATATTTGTAAGGATATTATTGCCTGGCATTCACTTCAAGATTGTTTTATCACAGTGAATAACCAGGTTTGGAGTATCATTTTATTACACTTCATAAGTTTGTTTTTATACCGCTTTGAGTATTTATTGAAATAAAACTTGTAGGCACAAGAAGTCTTAGGAGATGCTGAGATGGAGGACTTGATGGATGAAATGGAGGAATGAAATGTTTTTATGCTTGTTCAAATTGCTATCATGTCATCATGTGTATTCCATGAATTGCACATTGTTGCTACTTATGTAGTTATGTTATGATCAACTATAGGGTATATTTTCATTGTGGATGAAAAAGACTATGCTTGTTTAGATTTCATGAATGTGTTTGACAAGATGAACTATTTACGTATTTTCATTAATTTTGGATGTATAGTTTAAGGGGTTTTCATGTTTCGATAAATATTCATAACCATATTCGTTTCGATTCGTCTTCGATCTGTATCTGTATTCGATATTATTCGTATTTGTATTCGAGTTATCCGTATTCGTATCCGTATCTGAAAAAAATATGAAAACAAATATGGTAGAGATACGGACGGATAAATATGAAACTTGCCGTCCTCGGACCTGGTGCAAGTGATCCCCTCGATGGCAAGTTTCATCGCCATTGCCTCCGTGGCAAACTCTCTTCGGATGCATCTTCGTAGCTCATGAATATTCATAATGCCGAGTCTCTCAGTCTGGAGCACTTTGTATTGGCATGTTGATAGGTCCAACCTATTGGGTCCGGCCCGTACAAGACCATCCCCGTAGAACATTATTAAGTGTTCCATGTCAGCGACTACCTAAAGCCACAACAACCAGATCCGCAGTAAGTGTTACAACAAACATAATTACATGCGTGTAACTACATACGAATAGTTCATTACTTATTGATAATTTGACTACCAATTCGAAAAAATTACCAGTCTTTCTGCGAGCGATGAGTGACTGAGATGACCGATGACCAACTACGATAGCTTCGTATTTATAGCTAAGCGCAAAGCGAATCCGGTGCACTCAATCCATAAATTAAGGACTTCTTGTCGATGCGCAATACTTTCAGCGAGGGGAGACGGCATGGCAACATTGACAAATATGGAGACAGGGAGTGGACAAGGGTGGACGGCATGGACATAGCGACATCAGTGCGGACAAGGCAGCGCACGAGGCGGGACGACACAGGCAGGGTGACATTTGTGCGAAGCACACAGTGGAAAAAATATAGCAGCAATACGCCAACATATGTGTGAAGCACAGAGGTCATGTACTTCACAGGAGGACTGAATTAACATGAAACAATAGCAGCAACGAGTCGATAATTATGATAAAATTATCATAAATAAACATGGAAAATTTGAAGAATATAAAATTTTCAAAAAAATTACACAATAACTATTACTATATTAGGAGGCTTCACATAAAATTTCGTAATTTTTAGAGCTAGTTTACTATATCTAAAAAATGTAAAATCATTGAAATTGTATGAATTTTTTAGCAACATTCGCGATGGACAAAATTACCTAAAAATTACATTACAAGGTACGTTGTGTTGGAAGGCTGTACATAAATTTTCATAATTTTTAGAGCTCGGTTGATATATATACAAATTCAAACAATCACTAAATGAAAAAATTAGGGCAGCAATTAGACCGGCTAATTGTCGGCCTAATGACGGCAGGCAAGCCTGCCGTTTGGCCCCCAGGCGGTAAGCTGCCTGCCATCCAGTGAGGGGGCTGTAGGCACCTACCGCCTGCCTGCCAGCGGCAGCGCCCGCGAGGTGACGCGTGGAACTACCGTCCGGCCCACGGGCGACAAAAATGACATTTTTGTCAATATATCTTGCATACTGCTATTTTTATAAATACGGTGTACAATAGTGCCAAAACTGGCTTTGATTCTATGATTCCATTCGACTGTGTCCTGCATATATCCATGTCTACTTTGCATTTGATTTGACTCCGGCACGCATTTGCAGGTACTACCTTGCCACAGTGTCGACCCTTAGAGCACCCACAGTAGATAGATAAAACAATCTCCAAGAGAAGTGAAGCAGCCTTACATTACAATGTTTGCCTTCCAAGCTCTAGAGGCTGATATTAATGCTTCATGTGGAGGCAGCAGCTAAGGTTAAAGAAATAATTTTTTCTAACCGTTGCATTCAATCTTCTCCACTACAAAACTAGTGCATTGATATGTGATGGTCACTTATTGGTGCAGATTTATAAAATTCAAATGAACTTTAAAGTTTGAAAACATTATAGATTTAGCAAGTTCATGATTTTAGATGATTTTAGATGAAGGAGAGCAAACTTCTGAAAGTTTAAAAGGAAAAAGGAGATTTTCGGACCAGTCCGATCAGTCAACAGGAGACGTTCGGACCAAGTCCGATCGGTCAAGAGGAGACATTCGGAGCGGTCCAATCGGCACCCGGAAATACTTTTAATCTTAAAAATTAGGTTTTAAACTCCAGAAAATCATAGAAAATCCAAATAAATTCCTAAAAATCCAGAAGAATTTACAAAAATTCCTGGAATTATTTTAAACTCCAGAAAATCGAGATAAAAGCCAAATAATTAATTTAAATTTGGATATTTTACAAAAAAATAAAAATATCCTTTATTTAATTATATTTTTAGGACTTCTATGAAGGTTGTCTCCACCATACACTACATATTCGCGACAATCCACCTACCCAATTCCGTCGGAGGCACCAAATGAGGAGTATCAGTTCATTGTGCTATTTGTACCATGGATGACGGTTGAAATGCTAACATTTTTCTAATTTTTTATTATAGCTGTGGACCCAATTTTAGAGACAGTAGTAGTTTTCATACATTGCACAAAATTGTGCTAAATTTAGAAGCTATCTGTGACTTCCAACTTAGAGGCTATGCAGCCTCTAAACATTGCAGATGCCCTTTATGGCCATCATGCAACATGTAACTCGAGAGATAGCAGAAAGAAATAGCTTTATTCTTAAATCTCTTCTTGTAGGTGATTGGTCTCTGATCTTCATAATTTTTTGTAACTATTAGAGTGAAGATATTTGCTTTCATCATTTGAGGAAATAATTTGGAAAGATTTTAGTTGTGTTGGTTCCTATTCACCTCTCTAGTCACTGTTCTCGGTCCTGCAGTTTTAAGGTACCTCCTCCTTTCAAGTACTCATGGTCACATCAAGCACAGAATATGTCTATGTATCCATCGATTTGCAATTAGCAATTATTTACTCACTTTGTATGGTAGCAATGGTATGGCAACAGAGGAGGTGAATCATACCTTTAAATTTTTCCTCCAAGTATTCATTGAATTTCACTCTAATAGCTATAAGATATGAAGATAATATATCAATCACCACACAAAAAATCCTAGCAAAAACTGAGCAAAATGACCCTCGATGTGTCTGGCAATAAGACCAGATGAACAGTATCCGATCATACCGCTACAGTAAAATCAGTACGAGAATAGTAAAAACAATACTATTTCAAAAGTAAAAATATGTGAAACTTTTCATCCGTAGATCCAAATGATATAAAACTTGGTATGCATCTTCTTTAGAATGTCATGAACCTATTCCAACCAACGATCAAGAAAATCATCATCCAAGTTGTGATTAATTTCAATTTGAAGGAGGGTTGCACCCAAACTGAGTAAAAACTAAAAACGGAGAATATGACTTACTCGTGGTTAGATGATGTGTATAGGTGTGTTCCCACAGTCACAACAAGCAAAGACATCAAAGAAATAGAGGCAAAAACAACTAGATCAAGAAATTACTCGGAGAGGCCAAATTAAGCAAAAACTGAGCAACTTCAAGAACTTGCCAAACCTGATGGCTAGATAGATGGGGATTGATTTTCATAGAACATCTCTATCACCAACTCATCCTTGGCATCTAGTAAGATCAAAAAGGGGAGGAAGGAGATCAAAATGAATCAAATCAAGTGCAAATCAACGAAAACAAGAGGGAACTATGGGAGATAAAAAAACTGATATATTGCTACTTGATGATGAAGATTTTACAGCCACTCCATCTGGAGGATGAGAGAGCATGCCACATCACTCATATTTCTCCAACAAAATCCTAGAATTGTAGGCTTCAATGAGCAAGGTTGGATGGTTAACTAGCAAGTCTCTATCTCAACTTGTTAAATGATAGGCCAACCAGCCCTATTTAACTCTAATAGATACTATCCATTTGGCACATATAGAGCAAACCTGTTAACCCCACACAACATGAGTTTTATTCACACACTACACTTATACATGCTTTTCAAAGCATATAAGACTGAATCCATTAAGTTCTTAGCCTTTGATCCACTTGATCATCTTTGCTCCTCCTTGACCCAAACCGTCTTTCCAAGCGCTGTTCAAGTGCCGTAGTTCTTATCAAAATTAGTTTTCGATATTTTGGTCAATTTACCAAAATACCCTTTCTTAACTCGTGTTCATCTTCCCTTGCAAGCAATCGCTATGTTTGCCACGTGTAGATGCACCATCGGCTTGTTATGCATCGACAAGTTTCTCCCGTTCTGGTTCCATGATACCATGCAACACTTAGACTGACCAAGCCACATGGTGCAACCTGTTACTCGAACTTTCCTTCAACATTTCTGCCTTTCTTGTGCATTACTTGAGCTCAGCTATCTCACCCGATATCCTTGATCATTTTGGGCCTCAACTCCTCAATGAGCGTAGCTCCGATCCTTACCGTTGACAATAGTTGACTCTAAGCGACTCTATACATCCAAGACAAAAAAATTGTTTCTGAGCATAGTTCTTCACAACTAGACATATGTTAGCTGAAACATGCATCATACAACATATATGTACTAACCTAAGTTAAACCAAAACATCATTTGACCAAAATTCCCAAATTATCAAAATTAATCGAACTGGAGACATACCTACTGGTCAGACTACCTGCCCAGGCCGATTTGACCACTAGTGGTGGTCAGTTAGACCACCAGGGGGCGGTCTGACCTCCACCTCTTCCTGTCAAACTACCTTAAACTACAAGCAGTCTAGAAAATCTGATAAATTTACAAATTTAAATTCCTACTTTTTCTCAAATAACAATAGTTTATCATAACATAAATCTAAATCTTATCACATGGTCTTTGGTGTTTTAACTCAAGTACTCAGCCTTTTGTTTTGTAATAAATGTTTTGCTCGCGCGCTTACTGGGCCTAGGGGTGAAAACAGATCGAATAGTGCCCAAACCACTTTCGTATTCAGATTTGTAAACAAATACGAATATGAATTCGAATACTCTCGAATACGAATATGAATCGAATATTGTAACAAATACAATTTTGAATCGAATATCTACTCAATTCAGTCGGAATTGGATATCCTCATAATTTATGTAGTATGAAGACATTAATGACATTTTATCATCGTACAATCATGCTTAATCATTCTAATTAATTTACTTCACCTAAAGAAACATAAATTCACATTCAATTAGAAAACTTATTCAATTGATTAATCGTGTTGTAATAAAATATATATATTGTTTCGTCGAATATGGATACGAATTTTTAGATAAAATAATATTTCGAATGGTAAAGTCCGTACCATTTTCGCATTCATATTTTTGTGTGAATTCGAATACAAATATAAATAAGATAGAAATTATTAATCCGATAGAAAAATCTATATCATATTCATATCTTATCAATACGATAACTAAATAATACGAATAATTCGTTTTCACTCTTTACCTCTAGCTGGGCCTAAGGTTGAGGGGATGTATGTGTGCGTATTATATACGAACACGTTGTGTGTCGACATTGAACATTTCCAAGAAGATGGCTGGGGACAGTTAACTCCGGCCAATAATCTGACGACTTGGACGGACCAGGTCGTTGCATCTCGTCTCCGCCCGAGCTACTAATGATTAAGGGTTTGTTTTTTTTATGGAGCTTATGGCTTTTGGCTGCGGTTTATGATTTTTAAGTTGTTTGTGTGACAAATTACAAAGTAACAGAAACTCATGTGCGGTTTTTGCCGATATAAATGAATCAGTAAAGTATGAACTATAATTAACTAGTAGATCTTATCTTAAAAAGATACTCTATTTAAAAACTAATTACTATAGAAAAACCGAAAAACAGTTTTTAAAAGCTGAAAAGAACCGGACCTAACATTGCTTACAGGCATCAACGCATGCAGCGTTTAATTATTGATAACTGTTCCATCGCTTTCTCTACTTTTGCTTTCTATCATTCTGTGTGCTAGAAAGAGAACGGGAAATTGCTTCGCAGTGCGCGTGGTACTGGCCCCTACGGGCTACGGCAAACAATAATCCATCATATGTGTGTGTGTATATATATATTGGCGTTTTCGCCCATCCGATCATCAAGTGAGGGCTACGTATAGCTTTTCGCCCGTCAGAAAGAAATGGCTTTATTCTCCATCCAACCAATCAAGTGGAAACTAGATAAGTGGTGGGGCACTTGGACTGTACTAGCTAGGAATATCAGATCACTCATCCATTGACTCGGGTCAACCAAGTCGATGCGGGGATTCTTCCTGACCAGTTCACACAAATTATGGCACTGTTTGACCTGAATCAAGGGCGGAGCAATACAACAATACACTCGTTTTTTTCTTTTTTTTAGATGAAACACCGATGATTCCATTAACCTGAGGCACGAGCTAAATCGCCGGCAGTTGCAACGAGTACAAATTCAGGGAAATGGACACTCGTTTCGTCTTACATAGCATAGTTTCTTCTGGGAAAAAAAATATAGAGCACATTTTATTTCATCAGGCTAATCAACTCTAGCGACCATGACCCTGTTTGGCTTGTTCCTTTTGGTTTCAGTTTATGATTTTTAGTTGTGGTTTATAGTTTTTGGGTTATTCGTAAGAGAGAGTACGGAGTAATAGAAACTCGAGTACGGCTTTAGCTAATATAAATGAAGTTGTTATAGTGTGCACTACAATTAACTTGTAGACTCTTACCTTGAAAAGATACTCTGTATAAAAACGAGTAAATATAGAAAAACTGAAAAATAGATTTTAGAAGCTAAAAAGAAGAGGCTAGCTATCTTTTGGCTTTCTGGCCTAAGAAGCCATTTGCCAGGCTTTTTCTTAAATTGGCTAACTGTTTAAGCTATGGATGACAGTTGAAATATTTGAAATACCCTTAGGTTCTGAAGGCATGTTTTTGTGTTGATTTAGTATAAATATAATTGTTTTTATTCTTTTTGAAGAAATATTGATGAAACGACTTATGCCCCGCTCATTTCAACAATTAAGCAATATTGTGCAACTACCAAAATTTTCAACAATGCAATACTACCCACAAAAGGTGCAACATCCAAATGGCGAACTTAATTCTTCACAAAATCTTTTCCATTGGCAAAACAGATACATGATCAATTCCCCCTCTCTAGTCTCTGTATGCAACTCAATTTACAGTCAACTAGGCACTGAAACAAGTGCGTTTCAGAAAATTACATCCATTTTGACAATCAGCAGCTCCAGAACTTGACCTTTGCAATGATGAATTCAACATATCTATACAACTCAATTTGCACTTGATCACAAGATCTGAATTTTGCATGTACCGTGTATATCACACAAGAATCTGAATTTACAGACTGCTAACTATGCTGTCAGCCATGAAATTAGTTTTAGCACCTAAAAACAACAATATCTAAGCAACAAGACGCTGCCTACAAGAGCAATAGAAACGAAGCAGTTTATCGCGTCACTGCCGATGCCGACTCTCCATGTGTACAAGCATTGTTTTAGCTGCAGCTACAAGAACACGAAACATATGCAAGATCATATATGTGCATAAGTGAGGAGACCGAATTTCTGAATACAAATCCTTTATGTATTTTCGCACTAACTCCAAATTAAAAGTTACTGCACATAGTTGAGACAATGATGATAATATATCCATAACATAAATCGCAATAGTAATTAAATATCATAGTATCAGCCTTATAGCTACTTGTTACAGTAGCGGACGCACGACCTTGAGTTTACAGCAGCAGAAACAACAATAAATCAGAAAAGAACCAATCACCTTGAGAGTGGGGAACACACCTTAGTACTCCGGTTGTCCTTCGTCAAATCCGCACGCGGTGGGTGCAGGGGGACTGTTCTAGCTAAGCAGAAAGAAAGATAACGGAAAGAAATGGCTTTATTCTCAAGACAGATAGCAGAAAGATATGGCTTTATTCTCCATCCATCCAATCTAGTGAGGAAAGTAGATAAGCAGTGGGGCACTGGGACTGTTCTAGCTAGGGAATATCCATACTCATCCATTGACTCTGGTCAACCATGTCGATGCGGGGATTCTTCCTGACCATTTCACACAAATCATGGCGCTGTTTGACCTGGATCAAGGGCGGAGCAATGCAACAATACACTCGTTTCTTTCCTTTTTTAGATGAAACACCGATGATTCCATTAGCCTGAGGCACGAGGAAAATCGCCGGCCACTGCAACGAGTACAAATTCTGGGAAATGGACACTCGTTTCATTTTACATTATTACATAGCATGGTTTGTGCTGAAAAAAATATAGAGCATATTCTAGCGACTATGACCCTGTTTGGGGGAGCCGTAACTTTTGCCATAAGTTGTCTTTTTGTTTTTTGGCTGAAGAGCAGTTGTAGCATATGACTATAGTTTTTTTGAGAAGCCATTTGTCAGCCTAGCTTTTTCTTGGAATGGCGGGCTGCTTTAGCTGTGGGCAAGTATTAAAATGTCTGAAATATCCTTGAGATCTGAAGACATGTTTCTATGCTGATTTGGTGATCGTTTTGGCTTGAGCTTTTGGCTTCTGGCTTATTTTTCACTATTTATAAATTTCGTTTTTTTAACTTTTGGCTTTTTGTTGAGCTTTTTTGCCGGTTTTTTTTCTCGTATTTATTTGTATTATACGTAATGGGCTAACATATTTTTTACATTTTTAAATTTTTTAAATTTAATTATGCTAAATAAGTCTCTGTCAGCTACAGTGTTTTTTCAGCCATCTACAGTGTTTTCAGCCATAAGCCACTCAAAATAAGCCCAAATGATCACCACTGCTTAAATAGGTTTTATTGATCATATACCCTCCCCTTAGATGGAAATTCAGGATTTATCCTCCTGGCCCACGCGTCAGTGACTTATGATGACCCCACATGTCATTGAGGTGGGAGAGTAAATCCTGAATTCCCCAACTAAGGGGAGGGTATATGATCCAATCTCCCGCTTAAATATGGTTGTTTTGAAATGTTGAAGAAACAACTTAATTGTATTAAGTTACAGATAATTGAGCAACATTTTTAACTGACAAAATTTTCAACAATGCAATATTACTCACAAAAGGTGCAACATCCACTATCACATCCAAATGGCGAACATAATTCTTCACAAAATCTTTTCCATCGGCAAAACAGATACGTGGTCAATTTCACCATCTCTAGTCTCTGTATGCAACTCAATTTACAACTAGGCATGAAACGTGTGTTTCAAGAAATTACATCCATTTAGACAATCAGCAGCTCCAGAACTTGACCTTTGCAATAATGAATTCAACGTATCTATTACAACTCAATTTGCAATTGATAACAAAGATCGGAATTTTGCATGTATTGTATATATCACACAAGAATCTGAATTTACGGACTCCTAACTATGCTGTCAGCCATGAAATTAGCTTTAGCACCTAAAAACAACAATGTCTGAGCAACAAGATGCTGCCTACAAGAGCAATAGAAACGAAGCAGTTCATCGCTCACTGCCGATGCCGACTCTCCATGTGTACAGGCATTTTTAGCTGCAACTACAAGAACAAGAAACACATGCAAAATCATATATGTGTTAGAAATTGGACCATTTGAGCATGGCCCATTTCCTTAATTCCAAAGTATGCATGGTTTAGTACCATATTAATAAGGCAAGGTGAGGAAGACCGATTTATAAGGTGGAGTCCTCATCACTCCTTGAATATGGATAGAGATAGTATGCATAAGGTTCTGTCTAGTCACACACGCGCACGTGCGTATTCGCGTATTTTCGCGTGAAAATCACGTGACTTGTGACTTGCCGTGACGTATTCGCGTAAGGTTATGTTTGAATGAGATTCAAACTTTTGAATTTGAGGCTTAATTGGGTTTTTGATGACACGCAGTTACCAGTGGGTAAATCACTGGTTAAATATTATTAGTTACCAGTGAATAATTGAGCAGTGAGCAGTTACCAGTGAATTATTTCAGTTCAATAGAGCAGTTACTAGAGAGTAACTTGCATATCTATATATACCTTGAGACGTTCAAGGTATAGAAGCTAGAATCTCTCACTGCCTGCATCTCTTACTTCTGCCAATTTGTGCTGTTGTACTACGTCGTCTAAACTTCGCCAACCTTTCTTCTCGGTGTGCACCTGGAAGGAGAAAGAGTGGCTATCTCCGAACCATTGCTGCAGAGGGTACCTGCATGGGGCGGCAATAAGGTTTCTGGGCAGCGCATTTGCGCGACCGCTTCTGCACTGCATCGTCTACATTCTGTACTGCATCAATCTTGCACCGCCTCCTGCTCTTCATCAAGCCCAGTTGTAAGTCGTTCGCTCGTTCGTTCGAGTTTGGTACTAATGAGGACATCTCTACTACGCATTCACCTTCCACTCCAAGGGTGTATGATAAAGCTAGTGATGAGCCTCCAACAGGTCCTATGACAAGAGTAAGAGCTAAGCTATTACAACAACAGGTGCTACTACAACAACATGTGCTTTTGTTTCTTAAAGAATTTCCTATTGCTTTAGACGAGAATGGTATACTGCCTAATGCAAATACATTGTGCGTTCTCATATTTGAAGCAATGGAAGAATAAGGACGGAAGGACCAACGGGCCAGCCCCAAGGAGAAAGAGAGCCATGCAACCACAAGGGAGGAGGCCCATGCGGTCACATGTCAAAAGGAGGAAAGCTCCATGCAGCCAAGACTTGAAGAAGAGGCCTATGCGCCAATTGAGGAGTTTGTGGGCCAACGTGCCAATAGTGGGCTGAGATTGCGTAATTAGCCATGTAATTAGTTAGTGTTTAATTCCGAATTGTTTTAGGATTCGTAAGTCAGATTGAACTCGGCCTTAGGCCCAAGTGCGTGCGTGCGGAGGTTAGGGTTGGCTTTATGTAGCAACCGCCCCTCTATTGTTCTGGAGACCGCTTTTGATAATAGAATACTCTTGTTCTTTTTGTTGGTCGAACCAATTTGAGGGAAGAATTGGGAGTTCATCGAAATCAAGATCGTTCAACCTTTCCGCTGGGAATTGGGAACGCGATAGAACTTCATCTTGTAGTCGTGAAGTTCAGCACGTGTGGTTGGACGAATTACAGAGTGCTAACTCTTGCATTGGCAACGGGAGATCACTACGGTTCGTCGAATCCTCGTGAGTATCTTGATCCTACGTCGAGAATACCGGACGACCCCTTATCAGGTACTATAATTTACTTGTGTACATTCTAAAGTATGATGAGTAGCCTGTTGTTAGTTGCGAGTTTTGCATCACTTGTTTATTGTATTTGTCTCCTAGTATAACTTGGAATTAAAATATTGCCTACTTTTTCAACAATATGTGCATAAGAAAATGCATAAGTGTAGGGACCGAATTTCTAAATATAAACCCTCTGTGTATTTTTGCACTATTTTCAAATCAAAATTAGTGCACATAATTGAAACAGTGATACTAACATATCCAAAATATGATCGCAATAGTAATTAAATATCATAGTACCATCCTTATAGCAGGTTATTACAATAGGCGCCACATGACCTTGAGTTTACAGCCGCAGAAATAGAAATAAATCAGAATAAAGCCCATCACTTTGCAATAGACCAATGACTGGGGGAACATATCTTAGTACTCCGGTTGTCCTTCGTCAAATCTGCAAGCAAAGTAATCGCAGTCACCTTTTACATCCTTGAAAAAGTGATGATAATAGTGTGAAATAAATTTTAGAATGAGTTCAATGTGATCAAGGAAGACTTTCGCTGATGTCAACAGGTACTTCCTTCTACTGGTCCAGGTATTCTTTGACCACGTCGGAATCTACACACGCAAAACGAGTACAAAACAAATAAAAATTCATATAAAATTATAAATAGATACTAGAATGTATATTATGAATTTAGGAATTTGAATCACTCAATTCGGAGTTCAGACGATCGAGAACGGGCTCTTGAAAGATTTGCCAAAAAAGAAATTATGGAAATTGAGAAGGAAAAGAGGATATTCCCTTGGATATTCTTCTCAGCTGGTTTAGGTATATGGCAGTGGATGACATGTGGGCCATCCATGTCAATGATACATAACTAGAAATACTAGTATTCCTTTGGTTTTTACTGGAGAGAGGGATGGCAAAGGCCCACATTGGAGAGACATAGTACCTATATTACACTCGGGGATTTGCCATCAGGGAGGCATGCCACGTTAGTAATTTTACGAATAGGCCCTCTGAATTTCCAGAAATAGCGAGCGAGACATCGGTTTTTGTAGAAAGACCCTACCACGTCAGTTTTTCGAAAAAACTGACCACTTTTCTGAAAATAGTACCTATATTACACCCAGGGATTTGCCAGTAATTTTCTGAAAACTGACCACTTTGTCAGTAATTTTACAAATAGGACCTTCGGATTTCCTGAAATAGCTAGCGAGTCCTCGATTTTTGCAGAGAGGCTCTGCCACGTCAGTTTTTTTTTGCAAAAAACCCTCCACTTTTTCAAAAATTACTTATGTGTCCTCCATTTTTTCCATGGAGGCCCTCCTTTTGTTGGATAACACCCCATGGTTTTCTCAAAATTATGAATGGGTCCTTGGTTTTGTGCGAAAAACCCTTTGCTTCCTCCAAAAATACGTACGAGTCCTTAGTTTTTTCAAGGACTATTTTACAAAAAACGAATTTTTGACTATTTTACTTTGATCAGCTAGCGTGGCGTGCCGCCGAGCTTTGGCTGCTAGTAATTGAAGAGGGAAGGAATGGGAGAACAGAGGAGCCACATAGGGGAGGCCGGTGGTGGTTAGGGCTTCCTTGCTGATGGCAAGCGGTGGCGCAAAGAACACAACGAACAGCCAAAATGGGTTGTGGGGACCACGGAAGAGTGAGAGGAGGTGGCTTTGTAGACAAAGAAGCATGGTGGTGGTGCGGTCATGGTTATAGGTGGCCGACCGGTGGAGAGGCACGACGGCGGTGGTGCTACGGCCATGCTATCTATGATCTAGTGTGAGCACGGGATAGGCGACGTCTATAAAAACATTCTAGTGCAAGGAGTCGAACCAATACTTACTGAGACGATGAATCAAGGTGGGAATCGGTTTGGCCGGCAACGTGGGAGAACTTCAAATTCTATTGGATGGCTGCACCAAAATTAAATTAATTTGAGAGGGATACTCAAGATGGTTGGGAACACGAGATGACGCGAAATATTTTGAGAAATGACTACTGGAGAAGGAGATCGATGCCCAGGCGGTCGGGCACGGGCGGCAAGCAGACAGCAGCTCCAATTGATGCAAACCAAGGTGCGGGCACAGGGAGAGTTAGGGATTTCGATGAGTTGATACAAGACGATCTAGGGGCTCCCTTTTATAGAGCAAGAGAGGGGAGAGTAAGAGCTCGGCTGAAATTTGAATGGGAGTCGGTTTCCGTTTTTAATTCTTTGGAAACTAAGGAACGAAAGGTTTAATTACTAGGAAACGGAAGTGATTCCGTTTCCATACATGCTACTTTACTTTGGTTGGCCGTGTTTTGATCGGCTGGAGCAGGAGCGTGGCTGCTCGGCTAAACTCCATGCGAGCAGAAAACAGAGCAGCAGCAGTGCAAGACAGGGGGAAGCAGAGAGAGAGGAAGAAGAGCTGGGCCGACTCGGTTGACCAGGGGCTCGGCCCAGGGGAAAAGTGAATTGAGAAGAGAAATGGATTGGAAGATGAATTTGACATTCAAAATTTGAAATTGGAAGTTAAATTTCAATTTGGGCTTTTGTAAATAAATTTCTGTTTGATTAATTTTTGAAGTGTGTTTCTCTGTAGTTTTTGTTGAAGTTTAAATTTTTAGAGATAGTTCAACTGAGTTTGGATTTTGAGAGTAAGGATTTTGAGAGTAAAATTTGAAGTTAAATTAAAATTTGGATTTAAAGTTAAAATTCACATGTGTATTTATTTTGGATATATTTTTTCTGGAGCTTGAATTTAAATTAAACTTTGGTTTTAATTTTTAATTTTCATTTAGATTTATTTTGGGGAGATCTTTTTGGGATTTGAATTGGATCTTGAATTTCAAGGTTTGGATTTTGAATTTGGAATTGTTGATTGATATCGAATTTAGGATTGCATAGAAAAACCGAATAAAATCTAAATGCTTTAAAATAACTAATTTGAAATTAATTTTACCGAAAACTAAAAATTGGGGATATTACAGTAAAACATTGACAAAAATATACTAAGATTTTTTTTTGCCATGCACCTTGTGATCATAACTATTCATATATGACAGAGTATTGAAATTGAAATGAACGAGGTGAATCATTTGCAACTTATTTCATGACTACATCAATTCCACACTGATGCTTGATGAAAATTAATTCCCATTTGTTCATCCATGCAAAGATTTATCATCACACAACTAAAGAGACTGAACCAAAGTAGTAGCTGTCAAATTTGTTTGTCCATCTTTTATCCAATTATTTCCAAATACCAAATAAAACCCATAGATCTGAGATGGTGGGAGTTTTGGGAGGAGAAATTACCTTAACAGTGGCGGAGGAGAGGGTTCAGGGAGATGGTGGCGATGGGGCACTGGCAAACCCAACTTGCCAGTGTGGTCCGGTTAGGGGCTAGGGCAAAGGGGATCGAGCGACTGGGGTGTCGTGAGGGTGATGCGAATGAATGGAAAGGCTGTTTTTACGTGGTGGCATTTAGCGGATAATTTCCACCAATTTTTAGTGGCAAAGTCCCAAGTTCAACCCATCCAAAGCCAGAAAAAACATCTCAAGCCTAGATTTTGCCTTATAGTACAAACTAGCTTTTGGCTTCCACCTAAAGCTGCTTCGAAGGTCCTCTGGCTTTTGTGGAAGCAGAAGTTGGCATTAAGCCCTCCAAACAGGACCTATATTTTACAACATTGACCCTACGAGGGCAAAGGCCCAGCAGGGGCAAGGCCCATGTGAAAGAGACCCCAGCAGGCAAAAATCACCAGCCTGTCAGCCCGGATGCAGTTCACTTCAGCATGACACGACAACGAAGTGGTGGGGAACGAACGCGCGAACCCTCCGTCTCACGCGCCCGCGTACGGCGTGTGCTGGTGTAGAATAAGCGATAGCCCGGCCTGGCCGCGTGTGTCGTTCCGCACGCACGAGTGCACAGCACGACGGCACGAGGCCGTGAAGCATGGTGCGGAGGCTGCGCTCGGCCTGGCAGTCGAAGCGGTGGATGTTTCCCCTTTGCTCGTCGTCCTCGGACCTGATTCCAGCCACGGAACTGATCGAAGTGAGCCGTCGCAGCTCCATTCTTCATTGCACATTTCTCTTATCTTAATATATATGTGCACGTGTTTTAAAAACATTACATAGCAATGAACGGTATACAGTCACTGCTCAAGGTTCTCCAGTTTCTTTTGTATAATTCGAAAGCGAACTGCCACTATCTTAGATTTAGCATCAAGGCATTTCTTGTACCTATGGTTTTTTTAACTCAAATTTCTTCTACCTATGTTGAATGGTTTTTGGGAATGTATAACCCTCCAAGATGAAAATGCTCCCTCTGTCATGCAATATAACTCCAAGCTCACCATACGCACAGATGAAAGAAATATTAAATCTAAGAAAAAATTAATATTATTTGACTATATATACCCTATTAAATATCATACTATAACGACTCGGCCATCTTTTCTACATTAAAGTACAGATATAGAGTGGAAATATTAACTACACTTTTATTTTCTTATTGGACTTATATTGTTGGATGTCGCTTCCCAAGAGAATAAAATTTTATTATAGGACGAAGGGAGTGGCATGGTTTCCAATAGAACATAAGATTGAGAAAAACCACAAAATAAATACTCCATCTGTTTACTATATTTGTCCATGGCCTTGATAGTATCCATTTCACAATATTTGTCAATTGAGTATATCAAAGGTATAGTTATTACAGTGTTTTCACTTTCTACCCCTATTAAAATACTTTTAGAACATGTTAACCGGCTATAGCATACCATTTAATAGGGATATATATATAGTCATTTCTTATCAATTTATTCTTATAATTAGTACTTTCTTGTCTGTGCATACGGTAGGCTATGAAGAATATAGAGAAATGGATGGAGCAATGACTATCAGTTCGGAAATGATTTACACAAGGTATTTTCACTTTTCAGAAAACACTTTACAGAGGTAAGAGAATATGGTTACCCTAGTATTACCATAACCACATGTCCCATAAATGGGGTGGGCCTAGCTAAATAATTTACAAAGTCTCAACTTTGGTTTTGTCATGGGTTTAATGTGGGTATCAGTTAGACATCTAATTCCCATACGGTGCAAAAGATGGCTTCCAACTGGGTAGATGGAACCCGTCGGCAGTGAAACTTTTGCAGGCAAAATCGGGTTAGGATGATGCATCGTAAAGGCCTTATAATAATCACTTAGTTGCATGCCTATGGAAGCATTTAACGGTCAATATTATAAGTTCATTATTTCATGTGGATAATGTTGTATGTCCTTTGCAGAGTGAGATTTTAATCTATTCAAATAGTTGTGTCCCTGGTCATGGACATCGTTTGGTGATACCACACTTTGTTAGATTTTTTACTTTCAAAATGGTTTTGGAAAAATAGTATGGGTGGATGGAACCTGTACTTGAAAAGCTTTGGCTTAGTGTGGATGGATAGAATCCATGCGTGAGAGGTTGTTTGGTGTAGGTAATGGGGACCAGTAGCGGACCCAGGATTTGAATCCAGGGTATGCCTAACTAAAAAATTATAATCCAATGTGGTATAATCTAATACACAAATTCGGTAAACGGTTCGGTAAAAAACATAATATATCTAAAAGATCTCATAATACCTTAAATTCAACAAATACCGTCTCTGCTCTTCCCATTTTATTCGATTACCATCCATCTAGGATAACAAATTCTGCAACAATTTACTTCCCATCAATCATCAGTGGGCACTGGGCAGTGGAGCTCACCGGGCGGCACGACGCGTGCCGACTCGATACCGATCCCGCCGATGGGCAGGCAGCGCCGGTGCCGCGCCGCCCTCACGCCCTGGCGGCCTGGGCAGAGGGAGCCGGGCGGAGGCGGAGGCGGAGGGAGCCGGGCGGAGGCGGAGGGAGCCTGGCGGAGGCGGAGGCGGAGGGAGCCGGGCGGAGACCGGAGGCGGATGGGCGCCTGGCGGACAGGCGGAGGCGGGGGGTCGGGGTCGGGGACAGGCGCTGGGTTAGGGACTTAGGGCACCGGGAGTTTTTGGGCCAAATTGCACTATTGCAGGGTAGTTCTGAGCCTATATGGACTACCTGCTGGGCCCGCCCCTGATGGGGACCTACACTACGCAATTTACAATATGATTAATTGTAATTACTTTCAGCTATTATAGTTCTACTTTTACTTATTGCTTTATGATGTCTTTTGCAATCTACTATTTATATTGTAAAAACAAAATTTGCTTCAAGCAATAAAACAAGATGGAATAGCCTCTCTTGACAAAGCCAAGCATGTAGCTAGTAGCATTTGATGTAAGTTTTGCGGAGTATATTTTGTACTCACAGTTACTTGTTGAACACTTTTAGTTGAAGATGAAGACCTGAACATTTTCACGTTGCCAAATTTTATTCCAGAACGGCCTCGTGCCATCCACTCTGCTGCTGCTACCTGGGGAGCCATGTTCAATGGCTAATAGGTCTTGAGCCAAGAGAGATGCACTACGAACTGTAAACAAACCATGTTTTTCATAGTGCCAGGCCAAGAAATCTTCACCCTTCTCTCTTGGCAATTTGATCTTTAGAATCTCTTTCGCATCATGCGGGAAAAAACTTTCCCAAACTAGAGCAGAGTTCCAGGAGTCTGGAATTTTGGTTCAGGAGTTGCGATACTCTGATCAATCTGCATTGTCTTCTACTGCCTATCACCATAAGAGAATATGCCCGTGGAATGAAAGGACTTCGCCAAATTCTGATTTTGTCACCCGAACAAACATGCCATATAATTCCTTTTGTAAGTAGATCCAACCCATGACAATTGCCCTCCAAATAGGGACTGTTCACTTTGAAAGGCAGTGTCAATCAGATCTCCATTTGGATAGCCTTTAGTATCTTGCGCATGTTAGAGTTAATCTTGATGCTTGTTAGTATCTGGTCGGTACTTGGAAGTGGTTGAAGACCGGTAGTACTGACCCTGTGTGAGCGGTACTACCAAAGTTGTGGTCGAAGTGCCGTGCTTGAGCAGCTGTAGTCAAAGTGCCATGGTCGTGGCGTCGTGGTCGAAGAGCCATGGCTATGGCACCATCGTCAAAGTGTCGTGGTCAACGCGTCGAGTCGAAGACCCCAGAGTCGGAGACCGTCCGGAGTAAAGTGAACCGGTTGTAGGTATAGTGAACCGGTCATAGCCACAGTAAACTGGTCATAGCTACAATGAACTGGTTGATTGTCATAGCTACAGTAACCAGTCGGTAGTCGTAAGTATTGTAGCAGTCCTAAAGCACTATAGTAGTTGTAAAGTATCATAACAGTCTTAAGGTACTGTAGTGGTCGAATAAAAGAAATAAGAGAGAAGCGATAGTGGTCAGTAGCTACGAGTACCGTAAGTTGTCGTAAGTTATAAGGAGTCGACTTGGTCTTAGCTGGACCGAGTCTTGCAGGTAGTGCACGATGTGCGCTGGGTCGTAGGGAATTGTGGCTGGCAAAACTGGATCACATGGAGTCGTGTGGCTGTAGTGGGTGGGTGGCTTGAATGTGCGGCCCAGTTGTATATATTTAAGCCATGTAATCTATTAAGATCAATGAGTTGAGCAGAAGAAAAAGAGGAGACCCAACTGAGTTCGGTCTTGCTAAACAAGTGTATCCCAGTGTTTTGTTCCAGTGTTCATCTCCATCCCACAAAAAGATTGTGTAATTCCTGGTGTGTTCCCAATATGTGGTATCAAAGCAATGAGAGAGACTAGAGTGGTTTCCAATAGAGAATTGAGTGATTCAATCCCAACATTTGGTAAAAGGATTGAGTGATTCAATCCCAACATTGGGTATCAGAGTGAGGTGCGATGTGTGGAGATGCTTCCTAGTGATGGCTCACTGATCGGCAGCATGTCAATGCTGCTCCATGTGGGAAGTAGCAGTGGCTTAGAGCGGCATAGGTGGGCTGCAAGGCACGAGCGGCGTCGATAGCGAACGATGTTCTTCCACCATCAGTAGCGTCATGGTGTAAGGCATTGCAGACATGGCGATGTCTAAAGTGGCAGCGACATTGTCGAAGTGTGTGTGTGTGTGTGAGTTCTTGTAGGTGTGTCCAAGTTCTCACATGTGTAAGCTCTAATGTGAGTCCATATCGCCGTTGAGTTGTGTCACCGGTGAAGGACAATTGGAGCTGTGATCAATGTTGGGATCACAAGCAAGTTGTGTCCCTGGTGGAAAAGAGGTAGTGATGATGCAGTTGAGTCCATCGTTGCAAGAAGAGCCGTGTTGTTGAATGCCCAAAGACGTCAAGGTCAAAATTGCCAACAAGTCGTGTTACCGGTGGCAAGAGATGACTACGAAGGGAGGAAGAGAAGGGAAATGCGTCTCTCCAGTATCCTTTGTTGACGGGCAGCAACAATGTGGATGTGAAGTTTAGCAAGTTAATATAGGGGGAAATTGTTAGAAATTAATATTGACTTAGTATTTGCACTTTTGTCGCATGTTTGTGTTATGGTCATGCATGTAGGTGAGTCAGTGCATGATGCATATGAGTGTGCGTGAGTTTTTGTAAACGTGTGTCTAGAGTACTCACACGTGTTCTTATGTTAGTTGTGTCCATGAGAAAGCATGAGTAATCAGGAGTGTGTAAGCTCTGATGAGAGTCTCCATCATCGGCAAGGTGTGACACTAGTGAAAGACAATTGGAGCTGAGGAGGTGGTCGAATTCGTCGACGAAGTGTATCACTAGCGGTGAAGATGTGAAAGACGCCAGCAAGTTATGCCACCGACAGCATGGTCAACAAGAAGAAGGAAACTCCTTGCAGATGCGTCAGAAGATTGGACTTCGACCTGTGAGTCAATGCATCAAAGATTAAGGGGGAGAATGTTAGAGTTAATCTTGATGCTTGTCATTACCTGGTCAGTGCTCGAACGTGGTTGAAAACCGATAGTACCGACTCTATGTGAGTGGTACTATCGGAGTTATGGTCGAAGCGCGATGCTCGAGCAGCCGTGGTCGAAGTATCATGGTCAAAGTGTTGTGGTTGTGGCGTCGTGGTCGTGGTGCCTTGGTTGTGGCACCGTAGTTGACGCATCAAGTCGAAGACCCCGAACTCGGAGACCCTCTGGAGTACAGTGAATTGATTGTAGCTACAGTGAATCGGTCGTAACTACAGTGAACCGGTCATAGCTACAGTGAACCGGTCAATAGTCATAGCTATGGTAATTGGTCGGTAATCGTAAGTTACTATAGCAATCTTAAAGCATTGCCGCTGGTATATTTATGTTATTTCGAATAAAAAATAGAATATTCATAAAAAAAATTCTAGTTCCAGATACTCCGCTCCAAATCATCTGACGCCGGGAGATGAAAGCCCTCCAAATCATCTGGCAAAAAAATGTTCCACTCCCAAAATATTCCTCACGGGCTCCCAGGTTCCCGGGCCTGTTTTCAGCAAAGAAGAGCAAGCACTTACTCGGATGAATGAGTTGTCCCGTCCCCCTCTCAAAATTTTGTAGCAGTCACTTGATGATACCCGCCTGATACGGTTTTGCTTTGAAGAAAAGTAAGCTTTCGACTGCAAACAGTAAGTGAGAGACTCCAGGGGCTCGCCGACAAAGTTTGCGATCATCCAACACACATCATTCACTGCCTTATTCAGCAAAGAAGACAGACTATCAGCAACAATAAGGAACAAATACGGAGACAAAGGATCACCTTGGCGAAGACCACGAGTAGGCTGGAAGGAGTCCAAAGGAACTCCATTGAAGCTCACAGGATAGCATACAGAGAGGTAACACAGCACATTACCCACTGCACCCAAGTGCTTTGAAAGCCCAACTTCAATAGCGCTTTTTCAAGGAAATACCAGTCCACTCGATCATACGCCTTAGTAAATCCAGTTTGTAGGCATAGAATTTACTCCCTGCAGTATTTTTTTGCTGAATAGCATGGATGCGCTGAAATGCTATCAATGCATTGTCCGTAATCATCCTCCCTGGAATGAATGCACTCTGATTAGGCGAAATTATTTCCTGAAGGAACGATCGCAACCTGTTGACGATGCATTTGGAAACCACTTTATAAACAACACTGCACAGGCTTATGGGCCTGAAGTCCTTCAGGTCATTAACTCCGTCCGGCATCTCACAATCCTGGAAGAACTTGTGTACTGCCCGTGTGACATCATCTTTTAGAACCGACCATTTTCGCTGAAAAAATCGAGCAGGGAACCCATCCGGGCCTGGCGCATTTAAAGGACCAATCTGGAACAAGGCATTACCAATTTCTTCATCCGAAGACGGCTTACAGAGTGCCTCATTAACAGCATCAGACACCTTATTATCAGTTAGGGGCAAGAGAAGATCCGGATTAACAGAGTCATCTCGTGTATAGAGTTGTTGGAAAAACTCCGAAGCCATCTTTTCCATCTTACCCTTCTGTGTACAGCATTGGCCCTTACTGGTTCTGAGCCTTTTGATTTATTCTTTCTAGCTCGCCAAGCTGCCCGCTGATGAAAAATACTTGGTATTCTTATCCCCTTACCGGAGCCAACAAATACGCGATCTTTGTAACCACATCATTTCCACTCTGTAAAGAATCCCATCCATTCGCCTCGTGGTATTTTTTATTTCCTGGTGGTTACTGTTATTGTTTGCAGCATGCAAATCTGCAAGTTGTTGCCGTAGGTTCTCCAGCTTCTT
This sequence comes from Dendrocalamus latiflorus, assembly GCA_017311315.1. NCBI lineage: Eukaryota > Viridiplantae > Streptophyta > Magnoliopsida > Poales > Poaceae > Dendrocalamus > Dendrocalamus latiflorus. Next base: position 22,909,275 of record CM029628.1, read on the forward strand.
TTTTATAGAGCCGAATTTTTGTTAGCTCCAGTTCTCAAGGCTCGCATCACATCTTGCAGAGCTTTTGCAATTTCACCTAGATTGTTCTTTACAGGTTGTGCCTGTTACGTTAGTTTTCTGTTACTGGAGTTAGGGATTCATCTAATTTTTTATCAAAATTTGTACTGTCCAGTACTTTGTTTTACAATAATTTAAAATTAATGCTTAACACATTAGCACTAAAATATCATTTGAAACATGAGCTCTAAGGATGCCCTGGTTAATTATTAGTACCAGTGTAGCTTTTAGGCTCCGTTAACAGCGATAGCTTTTGATTTTCAGAAGCAAAAAAACTATTTAGATCGTGTTGAGAGATAGAAGGGAGGAAAAGAGGATGGGGCGAGATGGTACTGATTAGTAATGATAGATAAGTTCTTCTACAGTGCACCACTTGCCCCTCAAGAGGTAAGAGTTTGGGTGAATCCTAGCCTTCCATTGTCTAAGGGTAGTTTACGGAAAAATTTATTAACCCATTATAGCAGGTTAGTGGGTCAAAGCTAAAAGAAAAGCAACACCATAAATGATTCCACTAATGCTGCCTACGGAGTGATGCTACGCATTCTACCATAAAAGTACAAAAAACTACAGTATTCCCGATTAAGTATTTGAAATTGAAATTGAATCATAAAATTGCGAAAGAACACATTAATATGTATAAAGTAGAAACTAGGTTTGTTTGCTTTCGAGGATGAATATTTTATCTTGTTTCTGTAGACACAATTTTGTTGGCAGGATTTGAGTTTTATTGATTATGAATTTAAATGCATAGTGAGGATGCAGAAAAAGCATGTTAATACACTATCCCAACATTACTAAAATAATTTTTCTATAGCTTCGAATTTAAGTTTTTTTGGTATTTCTGTTTTTTAAATATTTTGCAAATTATTTGGAGATATTTGAACCTCCAAATTTGTGTTCTTATATATACTGTTAGTTTTCTGCAATACTGATTGTAGGGTTCACCTAGATTTATTTGGAGATATGTTTTCTACCTAGGTTTATGTTGTTTAGATTATAATTTTTTGTCTTTGTCTTTGTATTTTTGTTTTTGTGTTTTGTAGAAGTTCACGGAATATTTTTTTTTGTCTAGATTAGAATAATTCTTTTTTCATTATTTGTTCATTATTCATTTGGTTGATTTCGCGTGCATCCCTAAAATGCTGACGTGGCGTTAGCACGGGCACTATACTAGTACATATACAGGAAGTGAGGGGTGTTATCACTTTCGTAGATCTTCGTCCAAGGATCGACAAAGTAAGTAAAATTTTGTCAATCGATGAATAGACAACCCCATAGAAAGAGGGGCAACCCCATAAAAATTACAGATGAGATACATACTAGTACTACTTCCTCTGCATGTTTGTTTGATAAGACACCTTCATTAATGATACAATTTCCAGTTGAGGTTTAGCTTGAAAAACCAACTATATTGAACTCATGCATTGGAGAAGCAGACTCTCTGTATTCGACCACCATAACAGAGCCAAATGTGTGGGCTTAATTATTAGTTTTACATTACCATTTCCATCATTTGCATCTGATGGTGAGAGCAGAACATCACACTAACTCAAAATCTAGAACAGACATGCATACGAGTAAACGACACAAAGTAGGTTGTTAATATATGCCCTATAGCAAAGTCTGTTTCTCATCTGGCGAACTCTGTGCTCAGCGCGGCTTTCTTCTCGAGACTGTAAAATCCGGTAGTCTCGCTCTCAGTATCTTCGCCAGGCCGACTCTCTCGAGCACCAGCGGCGTCTGTGGGTGTTGCTGCACATGATCTGCCAGTCGCCGGAGCTCCTCCGCCACCCTCCTCATCGCCGGCCTCCTCGTGCCCGGAATAAGTAAGCATTGACTCGCCAGCACCGCAACCTGACGGATCACTCCTATGCTGGCTTCATCAACTATGTCACTGTCCAGGAGCTCATGGAGTGTGCCATCCCCCATAGACTCCTGAAACATTAACGTCAGGCTCTTCCTTTCTTTAGACAGCGGCTTCTTACCGGTTAGAAGCTCCAGAAGAACGACTCCGAAGCTGTAGACGTCGTTCTTGTCAGTGAGCTGGTACTCAAGCAGGTAGTCCGGGTCAAGATACCCCGGTGTGCCTTTCGGCACGGCCTGAGTCTTCTCGTCGATCGTCGAGCAGCCAAAGTCGGACACCTTGGCGACCCATCCCTCACCGAGAAGGATGTTGGCCGGCTTCACGTCGCCGTGGAGTATCGGATGCGGCAGCGAGTGCAGGTGCGCGAGCGCCTCGGCGGATTCCGCGGCGATCCTCAGGCGGGTTCCGAGAGTGACGCGGCTCTTGTTCATCTGGTGGTGCAGTAGCTCTTGCAGGGTCTTGTTCTGCACGAACTCGTAGACTAGCATGGGCGCCTCGAACTGCAGGCAGCAGCCGAGGAGCTTGACGACGTTGGGGTGGTTGACGCGGCAGAGTATGACCAGCTCCTGCACGAAGTCCATCCTCCTGCTCTCGTCGACCTCCTTGCACCTCTTTATCGCGACGGCAGTGCCGCCGAGGATCGCCTTGTAAACGGTCCCTTGCCCTCCTTCCCCGACGATGTTCGCCTTGTCGAAGCTATTTGTCGCCGACTCGATCTGTCCTCTGTCGTAGAGGGTGAACGCGATGTTACCCTCTACTTTCATCATTTCCGATAGTAGCTGGCCTCCGTGTTGTTGAAAATATTCGTCACTCTGTCTTAGCAGAGCTTGTCTTTTGATACTTCGTTTGTGGCGGAGCGCTTGTGTTCCAAGGAAACCAATGAGGCCAACAAAAACACAGGCAGAAACTCCTGGAGAGATGAAGATTAGTCATTAGGGGAAAGGTTGAAGCAAGTGTTTTGACATTGATGTATTGAACAGTCCATGACTACATAACACTGGTGCTAAAGCAATTCAAGTGTCGATGTGAGTCAAAACACTGCGCTAACATAAGCCAGCTCTTTTAGCAAGGACTACATAACAGACATTTCCCACGGGCCCATAGGTGTCCATGTACTATCATCACCATTTAATATGTCTTGAGATTGATGCAAACTTTCAAAATTCAAACCATAATGTCCTTGCACAAATCTCAGAGCATTTTGGATGGACAGGATAATACATGAACGTCCCTTAATATGTGGACATGGATTTCTCTTTTTAAAAAGAATGAACTACTACTTTTCTAGTCACAAACGAATGACCCCTTAGAATGCGTTCTCTCAAACTCTATTAGTTTTAACCAAAGATATTATTAAAACATATGATTTGGATATATGAAATTGGTGCAAGTGAATTTGTCGTAAAAAGTACATTCATAATATTGAATTATTACAACTTTTTGAATATCTGATAAAGAGAATGTAGTGGCCAACTAAGCATCTTGTTAACTTTGAAAAGTAAAAAAATGTCACTCTTTTATGATAGGAGAGAGTACAAAAGAAGCAAAGGCTGACACTTTTAGCATCTACTACATACAGACATCTTTGCTAGTGATTTTTTTTTTTGGAAACGGTACATAACAGACATCTTTGCTAGTGATTTGTTTTTTGGAAACGGAAAAGAAAATTGGAATTAAGATACGATCGAGGAAGCAACCAGAAATGACCGTGCGTGTTCTAAAAAAATGGAAATATGACACGTTTTGCGTGTTCTAAAAAAAAATGGAAATATGACACGCTTTGCGTGTTCTAAAAAAAACCATTGTGGACGGCACCAAAAAGAAAACACACTTTCGTGTAACCGTGCTGCATGTAAAATCGGAAATATGGGAATACCTATAGCGAGTTTTTCTCCAAGTGTTTGATCTCTCTCGCATGTCCCATTTTGGGCGTGTAACACTTGAATCCGCCGGGGATATTGTGGCAAGTTCCAGCCACAGAGCAAGGGTATTCTCCTAGTTCCGTGCACTCGTTAATATCTGCAATCAAATATCTAGGTAAAAACAATGTGACTGGATACTATGCAAGCTCTGTATTGTTTTCTGAAGAAAAAGAACGATTTTCATCATTTAATCGTTTTTTGTTTATTTTTATTGATAACCCTACACGTAACTTATTTCCAAATCTAGTGGCGTGACCAACCAACGTTGTTACGCCATGGTATAGTCTAGACCCAAGCTAAAAAAATAGACATTTTGGCCACACTATTATCGAGGAGTGGCCAAACAACGTTGCTAGGCTGGGTACAGTGGTGTGGCAAGATTTTGATGGCTGGCATGGCAGTCTTGTTTTCGTGCCCAAAAAGGTTAGTTTTAAAAATAAAGTTGTGTAGGGTTATTAACAAAATATAATTAAAAAGGATTAAATAATAAAAAATAAAAGAAAAGTTTACTTTGAATTATTGATTTATCTTTCTTAGGAACAACTGGAGCATATATATTATATTGTTACTTATAAGAACGATTACAATGGGTTTACCATTGTTCTCTTTATCCTAACCCAGTCAACAAAAAAACCGATGGTCTCCTCGCAAAAAGAAACAAAATTCGACGGTCCTAAGTCTAAATATCATGTGGAAACCGGAAACCACACGCTGTGTGAAAACTTTTTGAAAGACGTATAAAAATCTTCAAAACCTCTAAAAAAAATTACAAGTACGGGATGAGACATTATATAGGACTGCAAAAATTCCAAGAACAAACTCAACCACACCTGCAATATATAAAAAAAACAAATTTATCATGAATATTGATTTTTCACTGCTTATAGTTATTCATTTCACTGCTTGTCATTTTCATATCTTCTATGTGCGATTGTATTTGATCTTGAAATTTCATGGGCTTATATAGAATATCACCTCCCCTACATATGGAAACTTTTACGTGAGGTTTTCACAAAATTTACAAGGACATGGTGGTTTCCATATGATATTTGCACCTTAAACCAATGTTACAACTGACCCGAGATTGCTACAATGATTTTCTATACTACATCACTACTACAGAAAAGGTCATCACAGACGGTTCGAAAACGTCATCACAGACGGTTTTGTGAACCGTCTGTATTTATGGGTCAGTGATAATCGAAGGTCATCACAGACGGTTTTCGAACCGTCTGTGATTATCAGCTATCACAGACGGTTTTTGAGTAAAAACCGTCTGTGATAGCTGATAATCACAGGCGGTTTTTAGTTAAAAACCGTCTGTGATACTGATCATCACAGACGGTTTTTGAGTAAAAACCGTCTGTGATAGCTATAATCACAGACGGTTTTTAAAAACCGTCTGTGCTATTCTCTTCTACCCCTAAATCTATTTCTGTTTATTGGCTAGCCTCAGGAAATGCTAGCCATGCTCTCTGAAACAAGCAGATCAACATGTACATGTATACATCCAATTCACATCTCAATTCATTTCACAAACATAAAACATCCATTTCGCAAATCAATTAATTGAAATGAGAACAAGCAAATACAGTATGAAACACAGTACACATTTTAAGATTAGAGTCTACCATTACAAGAATAGACAAACAAACAACAAACAATAAAGAGGAGGAGAACAACAAACAGGTTGCTCATCTAGCTAACACAACAAGAACAGAGAAAAGCAAAGATCCTCTATGCCTAGGCCTTCTCGCCCCTGATGCAGCGCGCGAGCTGGATGTCTTTGACGCCCACCATCGTCGGTGTTGATTGAGCGCTGCCTTGGCACGAGCTAGTTGCTTCTGTGGTGTCTTGCCTCCCGTTGATGTGTGCGTCGTCTGCAAGGAGGAGGACAGCAAGGAGGAGGAGAACAGCAAGGAGGAGAAGAACAACAAGAGGAGGAGAACAAGGATAGCAAGGAGGAGGAAACTAGCAAGGAGGCTGGGTTTTGATAATATTTATAGGGGAGGGAGAGGGAGGGAGAGGCGGAAGTTCAAAATTTTGGGCGCGGGAAAAGAGAGGCGGAGCTACGATCCGTGATGTGAGGAGGATTGACGGGCCCAGTGGTCAGATTATCACAGACGGTTCTATTGGCTAGAACCGTCTGTGATGAATGAATATCACAGACGGTTCTATATATAGAACCGTCTGTGAATTAGAGCACAGAATGTTATATACCGATGCAATATAAACAACTAGTATGAAAAGATAAAATAGCAAAGTTTTATATAGCTTATATATACTCATTTGAAAGGTTTCGACGAGATCTACAACTTTGCAGTTGAAGCAAAATCCACATTCCGAAAGGAAGACAAAGAAAAAGGGCAAAAACAGACACCAAAAACTTGCGACGCAGGTTTAGGTCCAAAGATGGCCGATTTTCGGGGTCTGGGAGGGCGACGGGCGCAAGCGGGTCGTTTTTTCTTGGATCGGGCTCGTCGTTAGCTTTCCAACGAGTACAAGAACGTCGAAAACGAACACCGTATGCAAAAGTTATGCCCGTTTTACTGAAGGTGTGTCAAAACTGAATCCTACTCGGACTCAGGCGGGAAATTATGAAATTTTGGGGAATTGCAAGGCGGGAAACATATCACAGACGGTTTTTAATAAAAAACCATCTGTGATATTCCAGTATCACAAAACCGTCTATGATAATCTAGAATATCACAGACGGTTTTTAATAAAAAACCGTCTGTAATATTCCAGTATCACAGACGGTTTTATAATAAAAACCGCCTGTGATAATCTGGAATATCACAGACGGTTTTTATTATAAAACCGTCTGTGATATTCCAGTATCACTGTGATACTCCTTTTTCCCGCCATAAATACCACAGACGACCTTCAAATTAAAACCGTCTATAATAGTGTACATCACAGACGATTTCATAAAACCGTATGTGATTTGGCGTCTACTATTAGCTTTTCTGTAGTAGTGTGTGCTGCCGCACACACGCAAGTCTCCGCCCCGGTTTTCCGACCCAATGGCCTTGAGCGTGAGTGATGCCATCCTTGTGACACCAACTCAATTCTGATCCTACATGGAGAAGATTATGTCCACGCCATCGGATTAATTTGGTCTAGGCTCCTCCAGATATGTGATGCATAACTGCGGCTTGTGGGCTCAATTACCATGGATGAACAGTATAGAAAATTGTAGAAATACTCTCTTTAACAATAGTAAAAGAGAAATATTTGCACCGTCTATTTTGATAAGATCAGGTTATAGTAGCCTAGATTAATCATACATGAATAGAGATAAAAAGAAAAGTATCTATACTGTTTATTTTGGTGGAGGTAGATTACAGCGGTTCAGATTAATCACGTATAAATAAGTCATTATAATTATATAATAACGACAATTGTTTAATAAGGCATGTAGTAATTTCGCTAGTTAAGTTTTTTTTAATTCTTCTCTAGTTAATTAATATTAATAGGTAAACAATGCAGGCTCTGGATGGATAAATGTAATTAACTATGATGAATTGACGGATATATTTTAGGGAATTTTCGTACCTCTGCACCCGTGCTCCGGATCTTGCAGGTAAGGATTGCCTTGGAACCCCTTGGAGCAGTTGCAGATGTAGCCTGGTCCGTTGGGCGAGTTGAAGCACTCGCTGTATCTGCTGACGCACGCGTACGACTCTGGCTTCTGCTGCGCTACCTCGCAGGTCTCGTTTCCAACAGCCCAATCCAGCACCAACGGCGCCCGCCCGCCGCCGTTGGTGTTGTTGAATTCCGGCGAGGTCACGTAGCTCGTTGAAAAGGTGAAGTTTGACGAGTCCATCAGCACCCCGTAGCTGCAGGGGCTGACGTTGTAGATCTCCGTCGTGTTGAAGCCCGAGTCAAACCAGACCTGGTAGTACTGCAGCCCCGACGGAATGGCCGTCTGGCAGCAGCCTATCCCGGAGCAGGATCCATTCGTAAGGCTCGTCACGTCGCCTCGCCGGCACATGGCCACGCACCCGCTCATGTACTTGCCGACGTTGTCCTCGTCGCCGATGTAGGCCAGCGTCCGGCACCCGATGACCGTGAACTTATTGCCGGTGTTGGATAGCCTGTGAGGCGTGCCCGTCAGGTTCAGCTCCCACTGGCTGCGATCCATCGTCTGAGATGCGGGGTTGTAGCAGTAAGAAGAGATTTGATTCATCACCCGGGCCTGACCATGCTGCAGGGAGATGTCGAGGACCTCGACGTCTCCGTAGAACGGCTTAGAGATGTTGTTCCCTGCGGTGCCGTGGCAGGTCAGAAAGAAGCCCGGCATTGCGCAGTGGTCAGGCGATTCAAACTCGATGCCGAACGGGTAAGGGATGTCTACGTCGCCGCATTTTCTTTGGCAACTGCTGCTAGGTGGCGGTAGTGCTCCAACGGTGGGGAGCCTTGCCGCAAGCGCTACTCCGAGCCATAGTAGTACAGCTGCTAGTTTGCGGAACGGCATGGACGCTCGCTGAGTTTTCTTGTGTTTCTGATGGAGGACTTGCTGCGACTTCGTGTTCGAGGAGGCATCATATATGCACAAGTTGTGTCTCGGCATTGCACATTTCCAACAGGAATGAAGGGGATGGTCTAGACCTGTCATAAATTTTACGCCTTATGTTTTCTTTCCTTTAAAATTATTAAAATTATTAGGTGATGATATTGAGTTGTATGCACTAGTCAGTTCATCCAAAAGGTTAAACTGATGAGGAAAGACTGATAATTCACTTATACTTGAACACTTCTCGCGTGTAGGCTAGGCCTAAGACGTGGAATATAAGTGGGCTGCAATTATTTTCTTAATTAAACTTAAGACCTCTTGAGTTTGATACCATAACTAGTTGCATGCACTAGCTAATTCACCCAAAAGCTTAAGCTGATGAGAAAAGACCGATAATTCACTTATCCTTCAACAGATGAGATGTCAGTTTTTTTAAAAGAGGCAATATATGCAATGATAAGAACGTGTGTTATATACTCTTTTCTTCTTACCGTTTTTCCCCCACTGAGTTTTTGGAAAGAGTTTTTAACAAGGCATGAGCATGATATTGGCAAAGTACCCAAAAGTGTTCTATATTGACTTGTCCAAGGGCTTGATTGTCTAGATACTTCACCTAAATCAGACCATTAGAGGTAATTAGCCATTAGGTTCATTAGTATATTTTAGTTATATATTGCTTACTGTATCATGAAAGAGGACCTCCTCTCTGTATATAGGGTGCAGGGGCTTTTATCTTACACACACCACCATCTATCAATAAAGATGAGAAAAGCTTGGAACTACAAACCGTGGATCTTGTTCTGCTTTTATTCTTATGAGTTTGAAGTGCTTAATTGTGAGTCACACGACGTTCGATACACAACATGTTCAACAAGTAATTTTGTTTACCTCTACCGTTATATCGTGGCTTAGTCTCCTAATTTTCTTGTCAGCCAGCCAACTTCTTGCCCTGAACAAACTCCTGTACTTCCTTACGCCCATCCCCTTTCATCCCCGTACAAAAAATGATGGAAGAAATGAGCATAACCGGTCATTTCCCTCGCATTTATATAATCTTGTTTCAAAATATAAAACATGCATACAAATATAATGACAGATATCTATTTTATTCTCATTTATATTTCCTTACTATTCAACGCGCACCAATTATTTTTCCTCTTATTCTCGAATCATTATCGTTAATAAATACCATGGTCATTTCCCTCAACTGTTGTCTAGTTCCATCACGGGAATACCTTCCTTAATCCCCGTGCTGGACCCAAATGCACACGCGCGCGTTCTTATAACCGGCGTTCCAACAGGGGCCGGGGCCCGAGCCGATGCCGCCACCGCCGCTCCGCCGTGGGCCGCCGCCCTCGAATTTCACGTGGGGGGTTTTACTTTACCTTGCAGTTTCCAAAAACTTCGAACTCATCCTCGCCCGCCCCGCGACGGCGGCGCCCCACAGGACAGGAGCGGAGCGGAGAGTCCGAGCTCATGAAGCGGCGGGGCGTGGAGAGAGAGAGGCGGAGGCGCATGCGGTGGGAAAGGGACAAGGAGGCAGCTTATATGGTCGGAACGTATGGGTTGGCACGCATACGCCATGTACAACGCTACAACTCAGCTTGTGCCAGGCGATTGGGCAAGAAAAACACTGCTTTTCTTGCCAGATGGACAGCGTCGCATGCAAGAGGCATGGCTAATACCAATGCTCAGTTGGATCGTAAGGGCGTGGATTCGATCGTAAGGGCGTGGAATTTTTCTCCTTGGGCCAGTAGCTATGCATGGTGCGCCTGCCAGCAGCTGTGCATGGCTACTACCGTTGATTAGTTAAATCGGTAAGCATGCAGACTTACTATTCGGTGGGGATTAGTATTACATGGTGATTAGTGGAGGAAGACTTAGTATGCTGTGCTTGGGCCAGCAAAGCCAGCAACTTTCTTGTTTTCTATGTAATCGTCGAAGTAGTGCATGAACAAAATCACAACATTTTGCGATAGCACTACAAATAGATCCTCCCCCAAATGGCTTTTGTAAATTGGTTAACTACCCCTAATTTCCCATGCAAAAAACAAGAAAAGTACTCACATTCACAATATCCAATGAACTTATCTCAGCCCCAAATGTCCAAAGACCATCAATTATCACATAGTTTTTATTCTGCTAGTTACACTCCATACTATGAGAGCATCAAATCCCAAGTCCACCCGAAGAAATAACAAACTTACATGTGGTACAGGTACTACATCCAAAACTCCACGCACCACTGGTGATGAGCAAGGAGATGGTGGCGATGATGATGAAAACTTACATCATGGTTATTGCTTCTATTCATAAATGGTCAGATGTTGTGCTTTGTCTTATCTGTTGCATGGAGCTTGGAACAATACATGGAGCCTAGATTTATCCGTTGCATCCAATTTTGTGGTGGGAAAAATAAAGAAAAAGAAAGAAAAAAACGTGCTAAGATTTCTTGTTGGTTTGTTCCTACGAGTGTGCTTCTATTACATAGATCTCGCTGGTTTGATTGGTGACTTTTCCCACAAAGCAAAGTGTACATTCAAAGCAGCTTGTACTCCAGGTATGTCCCAGTCCACCAACTGCACGCCGATATCTCTGATGATGATGATACCGTAATTGTCTTTCATGGTCGCTTTGCCGAAGTAATGGATAATGATTTTGATGAGCGATTAACCGCAGCAATGGATGCTCATATTGAAGCAATACTTTTCGATACAGGCTATCACAGTGGCCACCGCCACCACCGTAGTGGTAAGAGGAGGTACATGGAGAGAGATCGTGAAGCAGCCCATGAACGTCTTGTGTCAAACTACTTCTCTACTACGTCGGTGTACACTGGTGCTATGTTCCATCAAAGGTTCCGAATGAGAAGGCCCTTATTTATGTGTGTCATGGAAGCTCTTGGTGAGTGTCACCTTTCTTTCGCCAGAGAATAGATGCCTTAAATAGATCACTACAAGAGATGTGCCATCTTTTGACGTTGTATTTCCGTCATAATTTCTGGGATTTATGTCACTGAACAACGTTTATGACGCGCGCGTGACGAAAACACCTGCGTCACCGATCAAACGTCTCTAACCACTATCGGTGACGTTTGTGGAATTTGCGTCACAAGCTAATGACATTACGATAAAGCGTCATTAAGTATAGTGACGTCTGCTTTTCGTCATAGCCCCGTATGCCATGCCACGTAGGACACTTCCACGTAGGATCCAAAACGTCATAAGAGGCTGACGTGGCGCTACGTGGCGCATGAAAAAAACGTCATTAACCTGATTTTGGTCTGCTAAAGCCCATGTTGTAGGCCAGAGTAAAATGGGCCAAGCCCATAAAAAAATGTCATAAAACGAGGTGCTTTTTAGCCCATCTCGGCCCAAATGTTGTTTCGGCCCAACTCTTAATTCCCATTTTGAGCCCACTGTATAATTCAGCCCACGGATTTTTTTACCAGCCTGTCTAGTTCATGCTGGGCCAGCCTGCTTACTTTTTCAGTGCACTTCCTTTTTTTTGGGCCAGGCAGCACTGTTTCAAATTGCTGGGCCAGCCCAGATTTATTTTTTCATACATGCACAGCCATTGTACAGCAGATTTATAATCAGCACATTCATAATCACAACTCAACATACATAAACCCATACATAACTGAACAGCTTTCAAACTCATATATTCACACATCAAGTCTGAATATTATTACATCCATTGTCCATAACAGATGTAGCAGTCTCAAATTTAAAACTTAACTTGCACAGACCAAGCATTCACAGATTGAAAGCACGACGACAACTAAGCTCAAAACAGGGTTCAATTTGAATGAAAACATCTCTGCAAAATTGCAATTAGAGCATACAGATAGGCAAAATGCAATACTGGTCACAGCACAAGCCAGTTGCTACTCAAAAAACTGTTTCTGCCATGCACACGTGCCATGCACACAAGCGTCCAGAGGTTCACGTACGCATCAAAATGACAAGGGCTATCTCATTTAGTATCTGTACTTACTGTTCACCATTAGTTGCAGAATTGCCGCCAAGCAGACGACGAAGTAAGCTGTGGATCTCGTCTCCTTGCTTCCTCAACTTTTTTGTCTCTTCTTCCTGCTTCTTCATTGCCTCCCTATCCTCCGCTGCTTGTTTCTTCATTTCACCCAACTCAGATCGAAGTTCCGATGATTGTTGCCTCTCTGCAGTTAATTGACTCTCAAGCTCCTCCACACGCCTTGCAGCTTTGGTGCTTCTCGCTGGTGCTGTAGACTCGATGCCAACATTTTGAAGGAACTTTGATTTTGGCAAAACTTCAAGAACAGCCTGGGTAGGATTCTTTGCAACATGGTCTTCTCCTGGTGGTGCAGAAATGATGGCCTCCATTTCATCCTATCAAAACCCATAAAATCGATTCATGAATGTTTGTATCGCAGCTAATGTTAATAGAGTACAGAGGAACAGAGGAACAAAGTAAGAAGTACTCACAATATCATTTTTTACATTCTCACTAAAACCTGTTTTGCTGCTGCAATGAGTCTCCTTGAAAAGGTCAATAGCACTTGGTGGTGCATCCTTATATTTAGTTTGCTTCTGAAATTTAATGCAAACAATCAATTAATCAATTAATAACAGATAAAGATGGTAGTACAACTGTAAAAAGCAAGTGTATTAGTAGTATATTTGATATAGCACGACATGAAATCATTTCTTAAATCTGATATACGCAAATTGTTTCTCATCCTCAGATCTGAGGTGAAATCTTGAGTACGTTGATGGCTTTGCATTGTGCTCACAAGAGAACAGAGAGCCTGCTCAAACTAGTATGCTAGCAGTAGTAGCAAACGTCAAGTGATTTGACTAATCTGATAGAGATGTGATAAGGTGGGAGTTATTAAATGAGTTGAGGATCATCAGAAGTGGCTGTCAGGGGGCGTGGCATTTGTAGGAGACCTCAACATGATATATTTGGCCAGCGATAAGAGCAACCTTATTCTGGATAGAAGAAATATGGGCAGGTTCGGAAGATATATCGATGAACAAGAACTTAATATCTTCACGGTAGGCTCTATACCGAGCAATGAAAGAGAACAACCAACTCTTGAACGTCTGGACAGGGTGCTAGTCTCAGCTGAGTGGGAAGACTCTTTTCCTAATTGCTACCTTCAAGCTATTTCATCTTCAAGCTCAGGACAGGAGACAAATTACTGGTGAGGAGTCTTGGTTAAGAAAGGAGATCAAGAAAGTGTGTCTCAACTTGGCTTCACTTGAGCGCACTATTGCCTGACAAAGATCAAGGTTTGTATGGCTTAAAGAAGGGGACCCGAATACCCGTTTCTTTCATATTCATGCCAGTTCACGGAGAAGAAAGAATTGCATTCCTTATTTAAAAAAGGATGAGGAGCTAGTTTTTGATCAAGATGGCAAACAACAATTACTTATTTATAACTAGAAGATGGCAGTCATTATATTCTCACAATTTTGGGAGGTAGTGAAATTCAGGTTTCTCTTCAGTGGGAAAAAAGGGAAGAAAACACTGCCGGGGTAGAAGTTCAGTGTAAAATCAGCACTTAAACAGCGTTACAGACTTGGGAATGCAGTACAGGCAGGCAGCTCATCACTACTTAAAACAATTGCTCCCAACAGAAAAAAGATAACCTTGCAGTCGTACTACACAAAGATCATCCGTACAGAAATTAAATATCATAATTATAGTAACAAACCACAGAACACTAGAGCACAATGCTGTTGAACAAGACTTTAAAGAAAAAAGGTACACAGTTTAAGAAGGGAAAAAAAGAAGATTCACAGGCTTTGCAACACCGCCATCCACCAAGCAAAAACACATAAAGAAGCTATCTAAATAAGAATTACCTCTCAGACCACCAAACAATCAAGTAACAGAAAGGATAAAAAGTCAATCATAAAGGATGCAATGTTGACATAACTAACATGTAAATCCACCAGCACAGCCACAGCAAGCACAACAAATCTCATAAATTTATACTATCGGATTTCTTAAAAAAGATCAAATAACATGAAAATTAACTTTTCAGTTGGCAAAGATGGTGAGCAATTAATAGCAGGCATAGACAACACATCCACATCGAGCACATCAAATGACAAAAAATATATAATCTGATTTGCTGTTAAGAGAGATCAAATGGCATGTAATGTAACTGTTTTAGTGGGCAACTACGGGGAGAAATTGACCAGATCAAGTTTATTATGTCTTACCGCGACATAGCACTGAGCGATGAAGCACCGCGATCCTGTCCTTTGCTGGTACCGAACTTGCTCACGACTGTCCTTATTTTTCAAACACTTTTCCTACAGAAAGGCATACATTAGTGGGACAGGCGTATCATTTTCTTAAAGGCAAATTTTGTGAGAAATATACATGTAGGATACCTTGTGCTTTGGGTTAGACCACATGTCCACAAGTTGTTTCCACTGCATGTCACTCATAGTGGACAATGGTGAAGTTGTTCTGACTTGGTTTGCAGGTATGCCATTAAAGAATTTCTTCTTTAACTTATACCTCATTTGGCGTTGTCCACCTCTGAGCAAATCAGTGCATGCAGCTTTGACCGGCTTACTGGTTGGGTCCATGGTGAATTGACTCTATAGAAGATAAGGTAGCAGTGATATGATTGAGTCCCAAATAGCTAAGGTAGCAGTGATAGATGGAAATAGCTAAGGTCCCAAATTGCATGTCACATCTGGAAAATAAAATTGCTAAGGTAGCAGTGATAGATGGAAATAGCTACAAATTAATTAACTGATGATATGATTAAGCTGGTCTGTGTGTGACTCTGAGTCCCAAATTACTAAGTTGGTCCCAAATTACTATGGTAGCAGTGACTAAGCTGGTCTGTGTGTGTGACTGTGTGGATCGATGATACACTACCGCTGAATCTAGCGAGCTACAATTAAGCTGGTGCTGTAGCCGAGATGATCGAGCCGGTAATGTAATAATGATACTAGGTACTACAAGTACAACAGCCACTTGTGATTTCTGATGAACCGGTAGTAGTGAGTGTTGTGGAGAGACTGAAAACCATGTACGAGCTAGCAAATCAATAAATAGATATTAAGAATTAAGGTGCGTGTATTGCTAAACTAATAAATCAAAGCCTAGTTCCTGTGTGATTGAACATAAACATGCATATATGGTGATTAAAGTAACATTAACAATTCAAATCAGCCTACTCATTTTACTTAAGAAGGCAGTAGCATGTATTTAGAAAGGATGCTGCTGTCCCATTGGGAAAGGCCGGAGGTACTTACCGCAATTTTGCCCATGTAGTTTGTCACTAGAGCCTCATCCTTCTTATACTCCTTCCAGTGTGGGAGTATTGGGATATGGTCCCGTAGGACAATTCCAGCCTCAGCCGCTAGTTTAGCAGCTTGCATAGGTGCTTCTGGTCGCCGGTTCCCTTCAGCAATTTGCACTGGAATCTTAGCGCACAACCCTCTTGAAATTCTGTCCAAATCTCTGCCTACGTTCCTTCCTCTCAACCATCCATCTAACATGAATCGTGGTTCACACAATTAGTGGAAATCATATGATTAGAACAGCAAATATTTAATAGAGGAGAGGAGGTACAGTAGCTTGCCTTCATCAGCTACGCTGTTCTGGTTGTTGGGTTGGCTGGTCTGGTTATTGGCTGCATCTTCTGAGGAACCATCTTGTGGGTCAGTTGTTGGAGCATGACTATCTTCAAGTGCTGAAGATATTTCCCTGGTTCGCTGCCTTGTAATTCTTGTGGGTTGGTCTTCCTCCTGGACAGCCATAACTCTCTTCGACTGTCTTGATCCTCCAATGCGCGTGGTCTCATCCATTAACAAATTGGTAGTAGGTTCAGGCTCCAAA
The DNA here is from genome assembly GCA_017311315.1 of Dendrocalamus latiflorus. Lineage (NCBI taxonomy): Eukaryota > Viridiplantae > Streptophyta > Magnoliopsida > Poales > Poaceae > Dendrocalamus > Dendrocalamus latiflorus. The sequence goes on from CM029628.1 coordinate 22,925,491, forward strand.
TCCAGCATGTCTTCCTGCATATACAAGAATCTGAAAAAATTAATAAATCTGCATATTGAACTAAGACAAAATAGGTTTAGTTTATTGAACAAAAACAAAATCAAAGGTAGTCGCTGCCTTGCAAGGACAAAAAGAAAGGAGCGCTCTCAACAGACAGTACCTACAAAAGCTTCTCTAACCTTAAAACTAGCATTCATATTACTACCAAGTGAAGTTTGATTAACCAAGTAAGTTAGTGGATAAGCAAGGATTAAGTCTATCAAACGTAACATTCCATATACCTTCTCAACAACACCTTCATTGTCGTCCTCAGGTTCAGGTTCATACAAGGTGCCCGAGTCTGCACGAGCAGCAACCTTGGGCTTTGCACTGTTCACCATTTGAGCTAAAGCTCCTACTCCGAGCCGCTGGAACATCTGATTGTTACGTAACATGTTCTGCACTCTCTTCCTCTCATAGTCCATCATTTGCGGCTCTGTATTTGCACAACATAGATGATGTGAATGTATGAAACATAAAGATGGAAGTAATGTCTACCAGGAACAACAAGGACTGTAATCACAATTTAAACAGGCATATATGTCCTACGTGCAACTGAACACAGCCCCTGAATTATGTGTGTATGTGCTCATACAAAGTGGTAGCCTTATTGTATTTCCAACATCCTAGCAGATCAAAACCAAAACATTATGATAAAAAAACATTCTAACAGCCTTATGATCTAGTTGAGCTAGAACAGAACAAAAAATATCCTAACAGATGAAAACCAAAACATGCTGACAGAGGTATCTTGCATCTCGAACATCCTTAAATAAAACAAATCCAAATTATATACCCGAAATGACCTAGATCAGAACATCAATACCCTAAACCCTAAACCGAGGATGGCCTAAATCACATCCTAACATATTCCCGACCACATGGAAGGCAAAGTGACAGATATGGGTGGTAGTTCTTTACCTACTGGTTGCCTCCTGGAAGTGTTGCGCTCCCCTCCCTTCTTACCAGGTGCCATCTCGAAGCGGAGTCGAGGGGCTCGTCGGGGTGACGGGTGCTGTCCGGGTGATCGCGTCGGGGGCGGAAACCCTCGTGAGGGGCTGCGGGGCTTGGTCCGAGCGGCGCAAGGTGTCGGCGACGGGCGGCCTCGTCGGACGGGGTGGTGGAGGCGGACTGCGTCGGGGCGGAGATGAAATGTAGCAGGTGGACTGGCTCCGCGACGGAGCCGAAGGGATGGGCGGTGGAGGCGGGGGCGGCGCTGGACGCGGACGGGGGCGGAGCGGCGGTGGAGGCGGACGGGGGCGGCGGTGGAGGCGGACGCGGGCGGTGCTGGACGCGGACGGGGGCGGGGCGGCGGTGGAGGAGGCGGACGCGGGCGGTGCTGGACGCGGACGGGGGCGGGGCGGCGGTGGAGGCGGTGGACGCGGACGGGGGTGGCGGTGGACGCGGACGGGGGCGGCGCTGGACGCGGACGGGGGCGGGGCGGCGGTGGAGGCGGTGGAGGCGGACGGGGGCGGCGGTGGACGCGGACGGGGGCGGGGCGGCGGTGGAGGCGGTGGACGCGGACGGGGGCGGGGCGGCGGACTGAGATTTTCGATTTAGGGTTGGGGGTACAGTGATGTGAATAGTTGGAGGAGGGTGCGATTTGACTTTGCTGCCCTTGGTTCAACTGAAGGTAATCCAGAAGTTTCCTGGATAAATTTGTCCTTTCGCCTGAAAAAATTGAGCGGGAGGGAGGTGCCGGTCGAAATCTCAGCCGCCGCTACTCCCTCGCCTTATGTGACATCGTTTTTCTGAGTTTTTTTAAAAAAAAGTTATTTAAAAAATTAAAAAGTATTTTGAAGGAAATTAAATTTAAAATTTAATGCAAGAACTGTTGTTGAAAATATTTTATTTAAGTCCAAAACTTACCCAGGAACTTCTGTGAATTTTTCTGAGATTTTTGGAATTTATTTAATATTTTTTCTGAGCTTTATTGAACTTTCTAGCCTCTCTGAAAATCAAAAATCAAAATTAAAACTAAAATTCCTCTCCCCTCCCCTCAGGCCGCCGCGTGGACGGCCGGATCTCCCGCCCGATCCCGCATAGCCCCCTTCCCCGCTTGCCACTTGGCCGGCCCAGGTCAGTCCACCCGCCCGCATCGGCCCATCTCTGCCGTCCGCCTTGGGCCCGCGCCTCCCTCTCTCACTGACCACCCGGACCCACCTGTCGGGTGCGTCTCCCTCCCCGCGCCGCTCGGACGCCGTACCACGAAACGTCTAGCCCACAGACATCCGAACCAGGGACGTAATTCCCACGAGCGTCTGGCTCGGCCCAGCCCATGGACGTAATGTCCACGAACGTCCGCCCCACGAAGTCATAATACCAAAAGCACTTATGTGCTACAGTAATCGCTTTTAATCGGTACGTCTGAAAAGATTTTTAAGTCAATCAAAATTATATGGGCTTTTGTATGTTGCATCTTCGTTATGTCTTACGAACAGCCAGAATTTGAAGACATAACGAATTCACTCACTATAGCAAATGCAGTGCGCGAAAGGGCCTCTAGCCTGGTGGTTAGAGCGCCTCAGTAGCACCCCCCAGGTCCTGGGTTCGACTCCCAGTGGGAGTGAATTTCAGGCTTGGGGGAAAAAAATCCCCTCGCCTGCTACCACACCAAAGCACAGGTGTAAGGACCCGCCAAGGCGTTGATCCAAAGGATCCGCCGGTCGTCTCACAAAGGTCGGGCGATGGTGCCGCTGTGTAAGGGTGGAGCAGGGGTTCGGAGGTTTTCTCAGTCTGCGTAAGAAGACCTTCTTAAGCTAATGCCTGGGGGTTTCTTCCCCCGCAGGTCGAGTTTTTTTTTTTTTTGCAAATGCAGTGCCGAAAGTGAAAGTGGAAGATCCAGCCAGGTAAGAAGTAAGAACAGCACTAGCTCGATCAGGAATGTTCTACGTCTAGAATTACGTCTGTGGTTCAAGGTGTAACATTCGTTAACTTTCTCGTAGTTCGATCTTTGTGTCTACATTCGTAGTTGTAACATTTGTTAACACTTTTTCGTAGTTCGATCTTTGTGTTTACATTCGTAGTCCTTAAAAAGGTGGATTGAAGATGCAAGAACAAAGACGTACAGGTCCAGTTAAAAAACCACACACAAACTCGTGAGGAATGGCAACCAGATTTGAGGTACCTCTAGTTACCCCTACTAAATTAGTAATAAAGGCAACAGGATACATCATCAACTGTACTACTGTAGTCTGTAGGGAAATTTATATTGCAAGTTGCAACAATTTGTCATCTGATGGCATGAGATGGCTCCAGAAGGGGCAGTGGAATTGCATGGCCAAAATCTTCTAAAACATGGAGGCCCTTAGTATCGAAACTGGCTATGATAATTTAACGCCAGTTTGTTACAGAGGAGGCCCTGAACTGCCAGCAAGAATAATAGCAACTAGGGAACTGCAAGTGGATATTTGTACAAACTACCTCCGCCTTGGCGGATCAGAGGACCTAAGTTGTATCCCATCTGTATCCAATTTCTCCTTTGTATCTGACTGTTTCAGTTTTCTCGCCATATCATCCGTGAAGCGCCGCCAAATAGACTCTCGGTCTTTACTTGCCAGCTTGTTGTACCTTGGATCAGATCTTAGAAGGCCTTTTGCTTCGCTCCAAGAGTTAATTGCAGTCTTTCCTTCATCTGTTCTCCGAGTTGCTCTCTCTGGAGTAATGACCTCCGACAGAAGTGCACGGAAATCACGGACGCGCCGCTAGGGGAAAATTAGAGCAAAATCAGATCAGGTCAAAAGCATGCAATAACTATAGCACCCAAGCTCAAAATCTATTGGTCAGTTTACAGAAGAACTCGGTTAATCCACAAGTTATGCAAATCATATTATGAAATATCATAAATCAGATCTGCGGCTACCCCCTTTATCTTTTAATCTTGATACAACATGTTTAAAATGTGGAATGAGTACAAGGAACTTACTTTGGTCCAACGGCTAGTTGAGGTTATATCTTTACACTCTCGAAGCATTGATTTAAAGTCAGTTATGACAGCATTGCGCATTGATTGAACTTTTTCTTCAATAACCTTCATCCTGCACAAAATTTGAAAATGCATCATGTAAAAGTACATAAATCCACCGCCCCTGTAATTCCATCACAACATATGATTTCACATCTGAAATTTAACTGACAAATTGTTTGCTAAAGGACACACATGGGAATAAAGGGGGAAAAATCAATACCTGAAATCTGTAGATGGGTCTTTCCCTTGCCATCCCATCTCCTTCCACTGGTCTGACACTAGTCCTAGAAGTTCAGTTCCAGGAAAAGAATCATGCCAAAGGGCTTTCAGTGCTTCCTAATGGGCACTGGTGAATGGGTAAGTAACCTCTTTCAGACTAGCCAGTGCATGTTCTAAAATGATTGGATGGACCACAAATCAATAGAGCAACTAAGTTCATAACACACACAAAAAAGTCAATGTAGCAGCTCAAAGATTATTACTCCTAATCGCTATCATCATCGAGATCATCCTCAGGAGTGATTCTTCGACCCTCATCATCGGTCACATATTGGAGTCCAGTATCATCTTCCTCATCACTTGAGTCATTCCATTGCACTTCCCCTTCCCTATTGCTACGGAGTTCATCAACTAAAATAGCATCTACATTAGCACTACGTTCAATGACAGGATCTTCATTGTCTAAACTTGCTGCACTTTGAACTTGAACCGCTTCACAATCATCATCTTGGTAAGACATAACCACTACGTTGGGTACATCATCCTTGTCATTTTCAGCCACACTCCACAAATGCCTATGTGAAAACTTTTGAACAACTCTCCAATTTTCGCGATACTTGGTGTCTTCAAGGTAAAATACCTTTGTTGCCTGAGTTGCTAAAATGAAAGGATCATCTTTGTACCATAAACTGCCTTGATTTATGCTTCTAAAAATTCCATCGTCTTTCATTCTGCATTTCTTCCCATGAGTGTCAAACCAATCACATCGAAATAGAACCACTGTCCGGTGACCACCCAAATCTGAGTTATACCTTAGCTCAATTATATCCTTCAAGCAACCATAAAACTCAATATCCTGGTTCGCATGTGTGCCCTCAACCATAATTCCACTATTCTGTGTTCTTCGATTCATCTCACGGTCTAAAGTGTGGTATCGAACACCATTAACAAGACATGCTGAAAAAATACGAACCCGCAAATCAGGCTCACATGACAATGCCAATAACTCATCATTTATCTCTTCTCCTTCAACGTAACGGAGTGTTGCAATCTGAATGAATATTCAGCATGATTAATACCAATACAACTGATTAATTATATACGGCAAAAGTAATGTAGTGGATATCACACTCACATGCTCCTTAAACCAGGACGAAAATTGCTTTTCAAGAGTTTTTTCAACATTAGAACATCTTGCATCCTCCAACTCCTTCTTATGCATCCTGAAATTGGTAGTAAATTCAAACATTATGCATATGCATTAGTTTATTTGAATAACTTGAAGGGGTAAAAGGGATGACATACTCAATATACGGCTCAACCTCCGGGCAATTGTTTAGCACAAACCAAACCATTTTTTTGTAGTCATGTTGAAGATACGTAATCTTTGGTGCTCCAAGAACATGAACTCCGTGCTGGAAAACAGAGAGGTCACCTTTTGACAAATCAACACGCTCTCTGTTCCTGCCCTCCCGATTGTGTCGTGTCTCCACATCATCATCAAAGTATCTCGAACAAATATTCAAGCACTCTGCTGCAACATATGCTTCAGCAATGGATCCCTCAGGTCTTGCCATGTTTCTCACAAACCGTTTCAATGTTAACAACCTTCTTTCAACTGGGTACATCCACCCATACTGTACTGGACCTCTAAGAATTGCTTCTTCAGGTAAATGAACAGCCAAGTGCAGCATCACATCAAAGAAAGAAGGAGGAAATATTTTCTCAAGTTTGCACAGAATGATTGGGATTTCATCTCTCATCCTTTTCAACACATCTAACTTCAAGGTTCTTGCACAAAGTTGCTGGAAAAAGTTACCTAATTCAGCAAGTGCTTCATATATGTCCTTGTGCATAATTCCACGAACAGCTGCAGGTAAGATCCTTTGAAGTAGAATATGGCAATCATGCGTTTTCAGTCCTTGAAGGTTGCATCCATCAGCGGTAACACATGTTGCTAAGTTGGAAGCGTAGCCATCTGGAAATCTTACACTTCTCAAAAATTCACAAAACTCAAGCTTTTGGGCTTTAGTCATCGTGTAGGGGGCATGAGGAACACTATATGAATTTCCATCACGGATCAAGTGCAAATGTTTCCGTATGCCCATGTCTTCCAAATCAAGCCTAGAGTTTATAGTGTCCTTTGTCTTCCCAGACATGCCTAGAAATGTACCAAGGATGTACTCACATATATTTTTTTCAATGTGCATCACATCTAGATTATGACGCAGCTTCAAACTTGACCAATATGGCAAGTCCCACAAACATGACCTTCGCTTCCAACATTGGCCTTCTTCATTCCGCTTTCTCTTCTTTCCTTTAGGATGCTTTCCTGGTCTAACATCCTTGACCCTCTCTAGTTGCACCATCAGCTCATCCATAGTAAATTGCTCTGGCTTCTCACGGTTTTCTATTTTACCATCAAATCCCTTGTTTCTCCTCCATGGATGGTCCCTTCGAAGGAACCGCCGATGCCCAATGTAACATAACTTATTCCTTATCTTTTTGGAGCAAGGATTTTTGTCACAATGCACACAAGCATAATATCCTCTCGTGACTCTACCCGACAAAGTGCTCAAAGCTGGATAGTCATGAATGCACCATATGACTGCAGCATGTAGATCAAACTTCTCTCCACTGATTGCATCCACAGTAGGGACTCCTTTCCATAGCTCTAGCAACTCCTCAACAAGTGGTTCCAAGAATACATCGATATCTTTTCCTGGGCACTCTCTACCAGGAATAAGTAGGCCCATGATGAAATTGGATTGCTCCATGCATTCCCACGGAGCAAAATTGTAGGGGATGAGAAACACTGGCCACATGCTGTGCGATGAGCTCATTTTGCCAAATGGATTGAAACCATCCGTAGCAAGGCCAAGTCTGATGTTCCTTGCATCTTCTGCAAACCACCCATACTTTGTGTCAAAGTCTTTCCAAGCCTCGCCATCAGCTGGATGGCTGAGCTCATTCTCCTCTGCTCTCCTCTTCAACTTGTGCCATTGCACATCCTCCGCCATCTTTTTTGAAGAAAACATTCTCTTCAGCCTAGGAATCAACGGAAAATGCCGCAATACCTTCTGAGGAATTTTCTTTCTTGCATCGTTATCTTTCCATCTTGATGCACCACAAACTGGACAAACATCATTTCCTTCTAAATTCTTCCGAAACAAAACACAATTATTCGGGCACACATGGATTGAATTGTATCCGAACCCCAATGCACGAATAAGTCTCTTTGCTTCTTGGTATGATGCAGGAATAGAGCAATCTGGGAATGCCGATGATAACAACTTCAGAAGTGCTGTGAATGCAACATTAGATATTCGGTAAAATGACTTGATATGAAGCAACTTGACCACAAAAGAAAATCTTGTATAATGTGCACCAGGATACAGTTCTTGCTTCATCTCTTCCAAAAGAACTGCAAACATAGACCGTTTCCCTGTACCTTCATCTTCAGCTGCGTACAATTCCTCTACCATAACACGAATTCCTTCATCACAGTCATCTTCTTCATCCACATTCATACCAAGATCTTCATTGAGACTAGTATTTTCATCAACATTGGCTTCATTCTGCTGCAATACAATCTCCAACGGTTCTCCATGATGTATCCATGTCGTATAAGTGCTAGCCATCCCATGAATATATAAGTGATCTTCCACCTGTCCTTTAGGTTTGCGAGCCCGATTCAAGCACCGACGACATGGACATAGCATCTCTTCATTATCATTAAATCTCCGAGAAACAAAGCTCATGAACTCATTCACCCCTTCCACATGTTCCTTGCTAAAGAGCCTACTATTGATCCAAGATCTGTCCATCTGCATCAATTCATGGAAAACACTTGCTCAACAAATCCTACATAATATACTTGACCAAATTTATGAAACATGTGACACGTAATCACTTAAATGCAATCTGTACACACACTGTAAGTAACTCCTAAGCACTTAGTTGTAACAATATGCTTCATAAAAAAAATGGCACACCAAAGCAAACCCATACCTTTCTTGCAGGGAAGCACCTCAAGAGGAACGAATCAACAGCCCACTGCCAGCTGCTGGTAGATCAGGCCTCGCTTGAAGCTAAAACGCCGGCTTGCTCGCCACGGTGGCAAGCTTTGCCAGCCGCGAGACTGAAGAAGGAAGTCGAGAAGCACTGGGGGAGTCTAGAAGCAAAGAGGGAGTTAAGAGAGAACGAGGGAGAAAACGGTCAACGGCTAACTAGATGACGGACGCACGCGACAACACATAACTACGACGACCACACGCACGAGGAGAAGGCGGCGAGTGGGGAAGAAGGGAGTATAGAAGGGGTACCGGCCGGAGTAGTGGGAGGAAGAGGAGAAACGGCGGCGGATCTGGTTGAGGAGCAGATGGAGGCGGGAGCCGGAGGTGGGAAAGATGGGAGAGCGGCGGGCGGACCCGGGAGCGGGAAGGAGGTGCGCGCCGGAGAAGGAGGGGCAGCCGGGAGGAAGTAGATGGCGGCGCAGAAGGGGAGGCGCAGGTAGAAGGAAGGCGGGGAAGTAAGTAGGCGGCGACGCTGTGGAGAAGAGGAAGGAAGCAGCGGAGAGATGCGGTGGAGGAGAAGCGGCGGCGGTGAGAAGCGAGGGAAGGGGGAAGCAGTGGAGAAGGGAGGCGACCGGCGAGGTGAGGGAAGAGGAGAAGCGGCGGTAGAGGAGGAGCGGCAGGGTGTGGCGGCGCACCGGTGGAGAAGGAGGAGGGGCACTGCGGTTGACCGCCGACGAGTCTGGCCGACCCTCGCCGGCGCCGACGGTGAGAAGACAGGGGGAGGTGAGAGAAAGCAAGGAGAGGTAGAAGGAAAGGGAAAATTGTATATATGCCCCATAGTTATTAATGACTTGTAAATTTGCCCTCAACTTAGATGACTTTGCTCTTTTGCCCCATACTTGGAGTGCACCCTTATTATTTTGCCCCACTACCCACTTGGCTGCTATTTTAATTTTGTTTTTCATTTTTTAGCATGTGAAATGACAGATCTACCCCTGGCTCATTTTCCTCATTTCCTCATCTTCCAGACCGACCGCTCATTCTCCTCCCCGTCCCCCATTTCACCCTCATCTTCCAGACCGCACAGGAAAGCAGCATGGCCTTAGTATTAATCTCATCCAACCAAGGTGAAGCAAGAACTTTCACATGCAATGTGGTGCCAGAAACCAAAATTAACATATATACAATACAAATAGTGCAATTTCTATATGATAAGAGTCTAAAGTCTAAAAATGCCATCACTGATTAAGTATGCTTTCTATATGGATCATCATTATTCTGGTCTAATTTGCATAAAAACAACTTGCAAGAACAAATGCTTCCAGAACAGCAAAATAAAATGCCATTCACACTCTTATTCTGCATAATATGAAACACAACAATTAATTCCCGTGTTAAGATCAACAATGGCGATTTCCTTCAGCAGAATGCGTACAAGCTCAGTGCTTCCAAAGCGTGAGGCTTCCAGGAAACACTGATTTACATTGTCAGCACCTCCTTCCACCATCACACGCTCATCGACGAGTTAATCTACAACCCTAATTCATCCCGCACACCTAATCACAGCATCCACTCAAAACACAAACAAATCTAATCAACAAAATGAGCAGGGGATCCCAATGAGCAGTGGCAATCCTTTACCTCTTGTGTGCGCGGGGAGGAGGAGGACCGGATCTGGCTGCTCCGTTGGCGCGGGGGAGGAGGACGACCGGATCTGGCTGGCTCCGTTGGCGCGGGGGAGGAGGAGCACCGGATCTGGCCGTGGTCCGCCGGGAGGCATAGAGCGGCAAGGCGGGGGCGGTTGGGCCGCCGGCGGCGCTTGGGGACGGCGCGTCGGGGAGCCGAACCGAGGAGACGAACGGTGCAGCTGGAATCGGCGGCGAGTGGGTAAGGCGCGACGGCAGGGCGGCGCGAGTGGAGGAGGCGCGTGAGGGAGAGCCGAGCCGAGGGGAGCGCCGGAACCGGAGGCGGAGGAGCGGCGGCCGGGAGGCACAGAGCGGACAGGCGGGGGTGGTTGGGCCGCCGGCGGCGCTTGGGGACGGCGCGTCGGGGAGCCGAACCGAGGAGACGAACGGTGCGGCACCGCTGGAATCGGCGGCGAGTGGGTAAGGCGCGACGGCAGGGCGGCGCGAGTGGAGGAGGCGCTTGAGGGAGAGCCGAGCCGAGGGGAGCGCCGGAACCGGAGGCGGAGGAGCGGCGGCGCGGCGTCGGTGTGAAAGGAGATGGGGGAAGAGAGCCGAGTGAAATGGGGGACGGGGAGGAGAATGAGCGGTCGGTCTGGAAGATGAGGAAATGAGGAAAATGAGCCAGGGGTAGATCTGTTATTTCACATGCTAAGAAATGAAAAACAAAATTAAAATAGCAGCCAAGTGGGTAGTGGGGCAAAATAATAAGGGTGCACTCCAAGTATGGGGCAAAAGAGCAAAGTCATCTAAGTTGGGGGCAAATTTACAAGTCATTGATAACTATGGGGCATATATACAATTTTCCCGAGAAGGAAATGGCCGGCTCAAGGAAAAAATTGCTACTTAGGCCGAATGGGGGGATTTGGAAATTTTACGAATTAGGCCACGATGTTTCTGGAAATTGCAAATAGGTCCTTTCCCAATTTGATTTCTTCCGAATTAGCCATCCGGAGCTCCGTTTTCAGCGCGGTTTGATCCGTGACGACGCGTACATCTGTACGAAGCAGTCCCGAAAGTCCAGAATTGTCATATATGCGCCTCGATCGCGCCGGCCTGCAGAAAAAGCACAAAAATGTAAAATGATCCAAATTGAGCTAAATATATGCAAATATGACGCATGTCATGGTCCCACGTGTATACGTGGCAGTGGGTCCTGCCAACGTGGCTAATTATCCTTGAAAAAAATTCAGTTAAAATTTTGTGACGCAAAAATCCATGTCATAGATCTATGACATTTCGACATTGGACATAATGACATACCAAATATCGTCATTACCTCATTCCAAGCTAGCTTTATGACATTTTTATTGACATATGTTTTTTTTGTGTCACTAAACCCAGATGTCACTTTAAATACGTCATAAACCAGATGGTTTAGTGACATTTTCAGCCTTTGTCATGCAAAATACGTCACAGATTGGCACATTTCTTGTAGTGGATCAAGATTCTCTCTGGAAAAGTGCATAACAACTAGTCAAATGTTGGCTTATGGGCGTTATGCCGTTTTCATTGATCAATGCTTAAGGATCGGCACAAGCACAATAATAGAGTACCTAAAGTATTTTGTCGAATGTGTGAACTAAGTATTTAGTCTACAATATCCTTGACAACCTACATCTAAAGGCATTCATTGACTCCTACAAATAGACAAGGCTCGTGGCTTTCTAGGCATGTTAGGAAGCCTTGATTGCATGCACTACGAATGAAAAATTGTTCAGTTGCATGGCATGTCCAATTCACTCGCAGTGTCATGGAGTTGCTACTGTGATGCTTGAAGCACTGGCATCTCAAGTCCTATGGATACGGCATACATTTATTTTTTGGTGTTGTTGGATCAAACAACGACATCAATGTGATACATCAATTGCCATTGTTCACAAATGCCTTGCAAGGGTGAACCCCTCCAGGTCAATGTACTATCAATGGAAGACAATATGATATGGGTTACTACCTTGTGGATGGAATATATCTTGAATGGGCTGTATTTGTGAAAACAATCTTTCTCCCTAAAAGTGTCAAATATAGATTATTTACACGCCATCAGAAAGGGGCAAGAAAAGATATAGAGAGAGCATTTGGAGTTCTACAATCTCACTTTGCCATTTTACATGGTCCAGCCCTATTTACGCAGAAATGTATGCTTGCATTATAATGCACAACATGATAGTTGAGGATGAGAGAGATTCATACAATGTCCAATATAACTTCAACTACGATCAGGGAGAGATCCAATACCACCAATAGAACTCAACCATTGACCAATTGATCTGTTCGCTGGTCATTTAGACAAAAATGCTTCTATTCATGATAGATCGAAGCATATCCATTTGAAAAAGACTTAGTTGAGCATATTTGGCATCGATTTGGAGATGTTCAAGTGAAAAGTTAGCTATATGTTTATTTTACTCAACAAAATATGTTTCAAATTTCTTAATAATGTAGTGGCAATCCATGCATTGCTATGTATGCATTCAACTTATCAAATCTCTAGCTAACCAAATACATTATGTGTTTTATTTATTGGAGTTTGTTATTATCAAATCTCTAGCTAACCAAATACATTACGAGTTTTATTTATTAGAGTTTGTTATCCCGAAGTACAATCATTTACTTTGGATTTTTTAAGAATAGAGGTTTATTTTTTATGTTAATGGATAATGCAAAAGTGAATCAATAATTGGAATATAGTATAGTTTGTGCAAGAGATACATCAGGGGATATACTCACCAGTGTTGTGTGCCGGCGCATCTAGTCTAGTGCTGCTGTGTGTGCCCTTGCTGCCCAAGCTGCAGCAATTGGCCACAGTTCTTTCCAAGAAAATGGACAATCAGTAGTAGCATTAACTACAGTGAAGAACAATCTTTTTTATGCAGTAAGACATTAATAGTAGCAATTGGCCAGGCCTTTGATAGGGAAATCACAAATGCTACAACCACACCTGCGGTCTCAGCAGTATCGAGGATGTAGCACTACTACAGAAAAAGACATCACAGACGGTTCAAAAACGTCATCACAGACGGTTTTCTGAACCGTCTGAATTTATGGGTCAGTGATAATCCAAGGTTATCACAGACGGTTCGACAACCGTCCGTGATATATCAATATCACAGACGGTTTTTAACTGAAAACCGTCTGTGATATATGATTATCACAGATGGTTTTTAACTAAAAACCGTCTGTGATATTGATATATCACAGACGGTTTTTATTTACAAACCGTCTGTGATATGTCACCTATCACAGACGGCTTGTAACTAAAAACCGTCTGTGATGTTCTTTTCTACCCCTAAATCTATTTCTGTTTATTGGCTAGCCTCAGGAAATGCTAGCCATGCCCTCTGAAACAAGCAGATAAACAAGTATATGTATACATACAATTCACATCTCAATTCATTTGACAAACATAAAACATCCAATTCACATCATATTTCATTCACAGACATAAGGCATCCATTTCGCAAATGAATTAATTGAAATGAAATAAAATATCCATTTACAAATTCACAATTACAGAGTGATAAGAGCAATAAAAAAATCATTCTGCGCAGTGGAACTCTCCATCTAATTTTATGACTTTAGTCCACAAAAACCAAATGAACTTTCCTCGAATTTTTGCTAAGTCCGCCTGTTTCAGTGCAGATGTAGAGATGGACGCAGCCTGTCGATAGGAATATCAACGCGCGCACATATAAAACCTGACATGTATGAAATAAATGTGGGAAGATTGACAAACCTTAAAATTGGTGATCTTGGTGGAATCGAGGAGTAGTCTCATATGGTGGCACACGTAGTATCCACACGTGTTGCCCGGCTGCTGCTGGTGGCACTGCAAAAAATAGAATGTGTTAAATCAAGTGTCATTACTACTAAGTGTTGTATATGATTAATTAATGTGTAGCTAGCAAATACCCGAAAATTACGATCATGTTTCAAGGGCTTGGCAGCTGTCGTTGAGCCACGTGTTTGTTGAACGTATGTGACGAACGACCTTCGTTATTCGAAAAAGTTAGATTAGTCATTCGGAAGGAAAGAAAGAGTACAATGTACAATGTACTTACCTATCGAGTATTTGGGCGATAGCAGTGTACTTGGATTTGTTCTTACTTAGAGAATCAAGGTATATAGCCTTGTTCCATTTTGGTATAATTACAATTAAAATCCAATGGAAGTGCTCATTGTATGGCATAAGAACAAATTCCTTATCGCGGTGAGCCAGCAGTGCTTTTGTAATATAGTTCTCGACGAAGGATGCATCCTCGTTGATGGTATCAATGGCGACCAAGCGTGGGTCCAGGAAACTAATTGGTGATTTCGATGATCTAGCTTCGGTCAGCATGAATCTATATATATACACAGAAAAGCAACAAATTGACATATATCGGTATTACGTGAATAGAGACTGTGATTGTACAGACTTACAGCGTCCAGCATCGAACGAGTGAGGCGTCGAGAGCGTTGAGCGTGAAAAGACCAAATATATCGTCAAAGGTCACCGCGAAGACACATTCCTGAACTTCGTGCAAGAAATGTTCCGGCTTGAATTTGACAGTGACACCTAAGCGCCGTTCTGCCTCTGGCCTATTGGACTGTTCCATATACCAAGCGTGGAATCTTTGGCAACCAAGTCCTAGCTTTATGAGGTGCTCTTCCGGGAATATCATCGGCTCGCCTAGCACGAATTTGCGGGCCAATGGCAGGTACGGGATATCGTCATCATCCTTCGTCTTTGATTTGCCATGGCCACTGCCTCGACTGTAGGTCGACTTTATGGTAGTCGACTGTAATGGTACAGATGGTGCAAGTTTCTTTGGCGAGAATAGCACCCGTGGAGATAGCACCGGTGCAGGTAGCTCTGCTTCGCACTGCCCGTGTGGAGATGGCACCAGTGCATGTTGCTGTGGTTCGCACTGCCCTTCTGGTCCTACCACCGGTGAAGAAGCCTCCAGGGAGATGTCGCTTTTGGGCCACTGGATGAGTGTTCCAATGGCCTGTCCTAGAGTCACGATATCGTCGTTGGGGGGCTTCGGTAGCGGGACCACCTCAAAATTGACATGCACACCATCCACATTAACTTTTGTGAAGCCTGGCGCTAAAGCTTGACCGTGCACCATGGCCCCGATACCAGACGAATATGCCTGGCCCCAAGCAGCGTACAAGGGAATGGAGCCATATCTCACTTGGAGCCTGCACTTCGTAGGCTCCTACATAACGATACAAAATTAGCTACTCGAATAGGCCTATCAATGGAGCAAGCATTCGAGATATAATAATTATTACCAGGATATCGTCCATAGGAAATTTGGCCTGGGTTTGTGTCGGATTGGATGCGCAGCTACTCGGACGGTTATGCGGGCTAGCTAGCACAGGAGCGACGGTAGCGGTCTGCTGACTTTCTGTTTGTTTCCGCACCTCATCTCTGATTACATCAGCCAGCTCACCTATTAGCTCCTCTCTAAGAGATGCCTTGATCTCTTTTCGTAGCTGTGCATCACGCTCGAATTTGTTTCTCTTCCTACGCCGATACATTCCGGAGTCATCTTGGAAACCATGTTTCCAAGGAACGTAAAGCCCAAGGCCTCTCGTACGACCCGGGTGCTCCTTGTTTCCTAGGGCCACGGAGAGCATATCATTCTCCCTTGTTCCCTGGAATGATCCCAGGGTAGATTCAAAACTCAGCTCTTCCTGCAAGAGCACGACATGTCATTTCAATTCGTACGAAGTTGTGTAGTAATTACAAGCTACGTAGTTCGATCGATATCTTACCAGGCGCTGGGACACTTGCTGGTCTGCAGGGTTTCGAAAGGAGACGTCCCCCGATGTCGTTGTAGATGACCTTGCTCTAATCCAATTTCGAGCGCGCTCATCTGGGATATTGGAAAATGGCAGGGCGATGTCCTGTGCAGTTGCCAGGTCATCCTCCTTCCTCCACTGCGGCATTTTACCCGCATACCCAGCTATGCCAAGTCTGTGGGGGTGTGTGTTTTTTGCCTGGAGGGCCTTGTGCACCGTACTTGTACTTTTGAAATCCTCGGACGTCTTCATCGCCTTGAACTCTTCCCATTGTGGTTCCAGGAATGGGTATTTATCAAAAGGCGTTTCGTCCGTCTCCACGTATTTCTTGACAAGCGTGCTCTTGAAGTTCTTCCATGCTTTGCATGCCGCTAGGTAGGTTTGTCGTTGCACAGCGTATTGGTGTACTTCTGGGATCTCGAACGATGCCAAAATTTCGGTCCACAGCTCACGTTTCCGAGTGTCAGGCACGTTCTTCCACGAATTGTATGTGATCTCAATTCGTTCTCGTGCAACTATTCCAACCATGCTTCGGAATGCGTTTACTGCTTTCTTAGGAAGGAGAGGGACCCCAGATGCATCCACCGCTGTGATGGTCAATCGGCCCTCAGGCTTCTTCGATAGCCCTCTTCCTTGGCGTCTTGATGTTGGAGCAGACGACTCCGGCGATGGTGTTGAAGAATGCGCGGATGACATGTTGCTCATTTTGTGGGTCTATTAGCATAAGATAAGAAAGTGATCATATTGAATTGGAAGAGAGGAGAGGAGTAGAGGGGAGGGGGAGAAGGGAGGGGGTGATATGGACATATAGAGGGGGTGATGTGCCTATCTTAGCACCTACTTTAGTTGCTAATACTATAAACCAAATAGCAAAGTCCCTAAACAAAGTTCTATGAAGCAAATGACACAAACTAGTGTGTCCGGTTCATTGAACGGGAACACTAGAGTGTGTCACTTGCTTCATGCCCCTTGAAGGTCTATATGGCATATATTATTACTACAAGGTCTCTAAACAAAGTTCTATGAAGCAAATAACACAAACTAGTGTATCAGGTTCATTGAACCGGATACACTAGAATGTGTTACTTGCTTCATGCCCTTTGATCATATACTCTTCCTTGATTGGTTAATTTGTGCTCTCAAATTGTACGGTTGCACAAGATTAATCTTGGCCGTCCCGCTACTAAATCATATACTCTTCCTTGATTGGTTATGCCAAATAATGAATTCAGTCTTTTGAGCTCTAGATACAAACTCTACAATCTCAAGATCAAGATATATTCAGCATGCATATATTCAGACAGCAGTATTCATACAGATCAAGACCATACAGGTTAACTTTGCCCAATAATTCAATCTTTTAACTTGTCAAGATTAAATCCTAATAGATCAATTTAATAACATGCTATAACCTGAAAACTGCATGAACCTACAGGAACAAGAACAATATATCAATGTCTAGAGATCTATGTTTCCAGAGTCACAAGACAACAAGACTCACTCACAAGCATATATATCAAAGTCTAGAGACTGCCTTCCAGAGTCACAAGACAACAATGACAGCTATTAGAGCTCAATGACCGATTGAACCAATCTCAGTATATGATATTTGTTATCATCGAGCAACCAAATATCCCATAAGCAATCTATGTTTCCCAGTGCCAGGTAATGTAAAGAAGATTAACAAACTTGCACAGCCCACACAGATTGCATAAAAAAATCACAGACTCACTCACAAGACCGGTGATATTCGAAATCACCAGAAGAACAGGGGCTAGGGGAGGCGGCGGTGACGGCTCGAGGGAAGCGGCCAGGGAGGGCTCAAGGGAGGCGGCGGCGACGGCTCAAGGGAAGCGGCTGGGGAGGGCTCGAGGGAGGCGGCGGCGACGGCTCGAGGGAAGCGGCCCGGGAGGGCTCGAGGGAGGCGGCGGCGATGGCTCGAGGAGGCGGCCGGCGAGGGCTCGGGGAGGCGGCCGCGACGACGGGCTCGGGATCTAGATCGAATAACTACAGCGCACAAGGAAAACCCTAGGCAGAGGGTATATATAGGGAGGTTATCACAGACGGTTCTAAGTTCAGAACCGTCTGTGATAAGCCTTTGCCGACTGTAGTTATTAAGATAACACCAACAACCACAGATGCATTCATGATCAACCACCAAACAGCTGCATTCATAGACAACACCAACCAGCTGCATTCACACAGTGTATTTCTTCATACATTTTGTCATTCTCAAAATTGACTACATCACACATTTTCACATATACATCACACTGCAGCATTGTTGTATACATAAATGCATGCCAATTCACATGTACATCACATATATACATCACATATACATAAATGCCAATTCACATATACATTCACATATATGTCGCACATTCTCATTGTACTTGCTTATTTCCTTTAAAAATTAGCCCTTCATCATGATCAACGCGTACGTAACTAGTTTCGTCACGTTGTTCGTCGTCGACCCTTATGCCATTTCCAAAAGGAGGTAACTCGTCAAATTGATTGTATTCCTCCTCGTCCACTACATTCTCCACTCTGACAATTCTCCTTTTTCCATGAAGAACTACATGGCGTTTCTTATTTGCCGGGTCGGTTACATAGAAAACTTGAACAACTTGATTGGCGAGTACGAATGGTTCGTCTTTGTACCCGACACGTTGGAGGTCCACGGTCGTGACACCGTACTTGTCAACCTTCACCTGTGGAAGATGCACCCAACGGCAGCGAAATAAGGGGATCTTGAAAACCACATAGTCGAGCTCCCAAATCTCTTCTATGAAGCCATAATACGAGTTTCTCAACCCATCGGTACTGAACGCATCTATACGGACACCGCTGTTATGGTTAGTGCTCTTTACATCCTGAGACTGCATATAGAATGTGTACCCATTTATGTCATATCCTTGCCATGTCACAACTGTAAATGTCGGCCCTTTTGCCAACCATGTCAACATCTCACTTGGCGAGCTCCTAGCAATTTGCTCCTTCAACCATTGGTTGAACCGACGGTTGTGTTGCCTCATGATCCAAACATTCGGCCGCTCCGGATTCTGTTGCCGAAGCACATCCTTGTGCTGGTCCACATAAGACGCCACTTCAGTCATGTGTTGCAACACCGTGAAATGGGCTTGAGTATACGTGTCCATATCTGGAGTGATTGCTTTCCTTCCGATAGTTCCGAGACCCTTCAGCCTCCCCTCATGACGAGATTGAGGGACACCTATCGGTTGAATCTGAGCCATATAATCGACACAAAACTTAATGACCTCTTCGCTTGCATAACCTTCGACGATGCTACCCTCCGACCGAGAACGATTCCGTACGTAGAACTTGAGAATTCCCATGAACCTCTCAAATGGGTACATGCTACGTAGGAATACGGGCCCACACATTTTTATCTCCCACACAATGTGAACAATGAGATGGACCATGATATCGAAAAACGAAGGAGGGAAATACATTTCAAGGTGACATAGTGTCATCACCACCTCGTCCTGCAGAGCATCTAATCCTTCGGGATCGATGACCTTCTGAGCAATTGTGTTAAAGAAATAACATAGCCTCATGATTGTCTCTCGGACTTTGATCGGCAAAATATTTCTCATTGCAATAGGGAGCATCTGTGTCATCAGCACATGACAATTATGAGACTTCATGCCATTTAACTTCAAATCTTGCATCGAAACAAGTTTCTTCACATTGCCAGAGTAACCAGAAGGAACTTTGACACCATGCAAGCATTGGCACAATTCTGTTTTCTCAGCCTTGGACAGAGTGTAACACGCAGGGGAAGGTACGTTCGTCCATTATCAGTGCATGTCGGTGCTAACTCAGGCCTGATGTCCATATCAGCCAAGTCAAGCTGTCACATACATTCTTTTCTACGTGCATGACGTCGATGCAGTGTCGAACATCTAGGTACTCCCAATAAGGTAAGTCCCAAAATATTGATCTCTTCTTCCAGGTGTTCTTCTCATGAGCCCTCAATTTACGTCCCCTTCCGAGGACAACATCTAAATCCTTAACCATATCATAAACCTCGTGTCCCCTTAAATGCCTTGGAGCTGAACTGTCTTCCTTCTCTCCATCAAATTGTTTCTTCATCTTGCGGTATGGGTGAGCCCTCCGAAGGAACCGGCGGTGACGCATGTAGACGGTTTTGCGTGAGTGTCTCAGCCACACACTCTCGGTACCATCTAAACAGTGAGTACAAGCTTTGGCACCTTTTGTACTATGGCCCGATAGGTTACCAAGGGCAGGATAATGATTTATGGTGCAGAACAATAAGGAGCGCAGAGTGAAGTTCTCTCGTTTGTATGCATCCCATACCTGTACCCCTTTGTTCCACAGTACTTTTAGATCTTCCACCAACGGTGCTAGGAACACATCGATATCATTCCCAGGTTGTTTTGGCCCTTGGATAAGTATCGACAGCAAAATGTACTTTCACTTCATACACAACCAAGGAGGAAGGTTATAGATGCAGAGAGTCACGGGCCATGTGCTATGTTGGCTGCTCATGCTACTGAAAGGATTCATTCCATCTGTACTCAGTCCAAACCTTATATTCCTTGGTTCTGCACCGAAGTCTGCAAAACTCCTATCGATGTTTCTCCACTGCGCGGAATTAGCAAGGTGTCTTAGCATTCCATCTTTCTTGCGCTCCTTCGAGTGCCAACGCAGCAGTTTTGCCTCCTTTGGATTTGCAAAAAACCTTTTCAACCGGGGAATTATAGGAAAATACCATGCCACCTTAGCAGGAGGTCCTTTCTTCGCCTCTGTACCCTCACCATCATCTGATTGATTGTTACGTTTGTATCGGGATGCGTTGCACACCGGACATACATGCATGTTTGCATACTCTTTACGGTAGAGGATACAGTCGTTCGGACATGCATGTATTCTTTCTACTTCCATTCCCAACGGACAAAGAACCTTCTTGGCTTTATACGTGGTTTTAGGCAACTCATTTCCCTCCGGAAGCATATCCGCTAAAAGACCTAGCAGCGCCGTGAAACTCTTGTCGGACCAACCGTTGCTTGCCTTCAATTTCAAGAGTTCAACCACAGCCGACAACCTCGTGTACTTGCAGCACGTGTACAAAGGTTTTTCCGAGTCCTCCATCAAGCCTCGGAATTTAACATACTCTCTCTCATCATAGTTCTCTTCTACATCACGAAGCATCTGATCCAGATTATCATCGTGCAACCTATCCGAATCCGAACCACAATCGACATCAGCCGGCGGCATGTCATTCACTTCACCGGCGATGTCATCCGGCGGCATATCATTCACTTCACCGGCGATGTCATCCGGCGGCATTTGATCATTCACTTCGCCATGACTGGTCCAACACGTATAACCCTTTTTGAAACCCCTCCGAATCAAGTGCGCTTCAATTTGCCCTTGGTTCTTAAACATCTTTAAATTCTCGCAGTCAGTGCATGGACAATACATATATTACACCCCCTTATTCAACATATCCTCCTCGGCAGCTCTTGTAAACGCAGACACGCCATTAATGTACTCTTCACTCACACGGCTCGCGGCATACATCCAGCTTTGGTCCTACGTTACGTACATATATAACAACTTAGTATTAAAAATTAAATTAACTAATTATTAATACATATATACCGGCCACATGTATTATATTGAGGCTTAATTTGCTAGCTCAATTCATATTACAAACACAACAGTTATTATATAATCAACAATTTTGCAAACCATCTTCAATTAATAACACTCACCAAATTACTTAGATCTAAATTGTAATGCATGCAAAGAAAAAATAAAATTCATTACTAACCATATCTAGAGCAACCACGAAAGTATGAATCTTCAAAGCTCAATATCTGCCTCCTCCCACCAAATTAACTGGCCTGAAATCGCCTAGCTTGCCTCTGGGCGAAAGAGTAAAGCACCAGCCAGATCTAGATCAAAATGAAGACAGATGCGGTCTGAGCAGCGCAATAAATGCCTAGTGAGCATTATCACAGACGGTTTTTAATAAAAAACTGTCTGTGATAATCTGGGATTATCACATACGGTTTTTAATACAGACCGTCTGTGATACTAAATTATCACAGACGGTTCATCGGTAAGAACCGTCTGTGATACTTGTTTTCTCCGACGCCGCCAACACAGACGGTGTCCAAATTAAAACCGTCTGTGTTAGTGTTGATCACAGACGGTTTGACATAACCGTCTGTGATTGACCGTCTACTATTGGCCTTTCTGTAGTAATGTAGGTGTCATCTGGAGCCTCAAACTCGTACTCTTGCCGTTCTAGTGTGACGAACACTACTACAGAAAGGCTAATAGTAGACACCAAATCACAGACGGTTTTGTGAAACCGTCTGTGATGTACACTATTACAGACGGTTTTAATTTGAAGGCCGTCTGTGGTATTTGTGGCGGGAAAAAGGAGTATCACAGACGGTTCTTACCTCTGAACCGTCTGTGATACTGGAATATCACAGATGGTTTTTTATAAAAAACCGTCTGTGATATTCCGGATTATCACAGACGGATTTTATTATAAAACCGTCTGTGATACTGGAATATCACAGGCGGTTTTTTATTAAAAACCGTCTGTGATATGTTTCCCGCCTTGCAATTTCCCAAAATTTCATAATTTCCCGCCTGAGTCCGAGTAGGATTCAGTTTTGACACACCTTTAGTAAAACGGGCATAACTTTTGCATACGGTGTCCGTTTTCGACGTTCTTGTACTCGTTGGAAAGCTAACGACGAGCCCGATCCAAACAAAATGACCCGCTTGCGCCTCCAAGATCCCGAAAATCGGCCATCTTTGGACCTAAACTTGCGTTGCAAGTTTTTGGTGTCTGTTTTTGCCCTTTTTCTTGGTCTTCCTTTCGGAATTTGGATTTTGCTTCAACTACAAAGTTGTAGATCTCGTCGAAACCTTTCAAATGAGTATATATAAGCTATATAAAACTTTGTTATTTTATCTTTGCATACTAGTTGTTTATATTGTATCGGTATATAAAATTATGTGCTCTAATTCACAGACGGTTCTATATATCACAGACGGTTCTAGCAAATAGAACCGTCTGTGATAATCTGACCACTGGGCCCGTCAATGCTCCTCACCCCACGGATCGTAGCTCCGCCTATCTTTTCCCGCGCCCAAAATTTCGAACTCCCGCCTCTCCCTCCCTCTCCCTCCCCTATAAATATTACCAAAACCCAGCCTCCTTGCTAGTTTCCTCCTCCTTGTTAGTTTCCTCCTCCTTGCTGTCCTTGTTCTCCTCCTCTTGTTGTTCTTCTCCTCCTTGCTATCCTCCTCCTTGCTGTTCTCCTCCTCCTTGCTGTCCTCCTCCTTGCAGACGACGCACACGTCAACGGGAGGCAAGACACCGCAGAAGCAACTAGCTCGTGCTAAGGCAGTGCTCAATCAACACCGACGATGGTGGGCGTCAAAGACATCCAGCTCGCGCGCTGCATCAGGGGCGAGAAGGCCTAGGCATAGAGGATCTTTGCTTTTCTTTGTTCTTGTTGTGCTAGCTAGATGAGCAACCTGTTTGTTGTTCTCCTCCTCTTTATTGTTTGTTGTTTGTCTATCTATTCTTGTAATGGTAGACTCTAATCTTAAAATGTGTACTGTGTTTCATACTGTATTTGCTTGTTCTCATTTCAATTAATTGATTTGCGAAATGGATGTTTTATGTTTATGAAATGAATTGAGATGTGAGGATGTATACATGTACATGTTGATCTGCTTGTTTCAGAGAGTAATGCTAGCATTTCCTGAGGCTAGCCAATAAACAGAAATAGATTTAGGGTAGAAGAGAATAGCACAGACGGTTTTTAGTTAAAAACCGTCTGTGATTATAGCTATCATAGACGGTTTTTACTCAAAAACCGTCTGTGATGATCAGTATCACAGACGGTTTTTAACTAAAAACCGTCTGTGATGACCTTCGATTATCACTGACCCATAAATACAGACGGTTCATAAAACCATCTGTGATGACGTTTTCGAACCGTCTGTAATGACCTTTTCTGTAGTAGTGGAAGCTTCACCTTGTAGACAGCCATAGCAGAAACATCCAGCTTCTTGGAGGTCTTGAGGCTCGAAACCTACACACCTTGACTGAAGAAACCTTGAGTTGAAGGGCTCTTAACGACATCCTGGGGGCCCGGGTTCTAACATTGCTCAAGAGCATGCAGGAAATTGCAAGTGTGCTAGTCAACATCTTGAAGACTAACACCATTCAAATCCAAGGGGAGGAATACAGTTAGTGATCTCAACCATCATGTACTAAAAAGTTAATCAGCAAGACTCAACGCACGAAATGAAATTATCAACTCCTTATCTAATAGAAAGAAAATATTCAACACATAGCATGTTATATCAGGCCCTAAACAAGGTACGCATTAAACATGATTTGATGATCATAATGTATTGCAACCAGAGTTCAAAAGAAACTTGTAGCAACTAGCCGATTACAACTAGTAACTGTATCAGTCATACAGTCACACTATGGCCGGAAGCTACGCTAGCTAGAACCAAAACACCATACTAAGCAAATTTGCAAAGATTTACATGACAATGTCCAAATTTTGCTTGAATCTTGACACAAAGACACGTTCATAACATTGTTTAATAATGGAAAAAGCAAATGTCAAAATTCATGCTTAATGCAACTATTTTTCACACAAGCTCCTTTCTACTTATCGAGGTGGGCTACAAAGTAGTATCTAATATTAGTACAGAAAGCCCATTTTCTTCTCAAGATCATAAACAGTTCAAAGTTAAAGACAAAGGGCGGCTGATATATGCCAGTGGTATGTTTACCAAGGAAGAAAAATGGGGACAAGCCATCCATTCCCTCCATGAGAAGGCAATGGTTACTCTTTATAGCAGTATGAGAAAGGCAGGCATTGCATGTGCTCCCCACCCTTTACTCGAAGCTCCATGGACAAACTACTACATCATTCTCTTCAAAAAAAAAATTTTGAAAAAAAGGAGAAGAAAACTTGATAGAACATTCGATTTCATTATTTAATACCAAAAATCCAAAAAATTAATATCTCCAATTTGGTAGAAACTTCGAGTAAATGAAATAATAAAAGTGTATTTTTCATGAACAGGTCTAATATCAGAAATCCTAAGTCTTCTGTTGGCAAAAAAAAAAACTAGTGGTAGTTTCTTTTCATCTAGATGCAACCAAGAAACACCCCAAAATATGAATCTACCCATAAACAACATTTTCTATCTAACCTAATCCAGCTTAAGACCATCATAGCAGTACAAAACACTAACCCAATGTTCTCACTCTGTCATAGGTGAGAAATCAAGATTCCATAGCATCGAGACTAGTTTGGTTCAAAACTCGAGTGAGCAAGCAATCGAATCAACCATGCGAGGGCTGGGAGAGAGAAACGATAGGACGGGAGATCGTTAGAACCCCAAGCAAGCCCTCACAACTAGGAGAATCAAAAGGAGTGGCAATTGAGGAAATTATTCAAAATCGGGTGAAGTGGCGGTTTACAAAACCATAGTGTTGGCCTAAATGGTTTAGGTTACATCTTTGTGGATAAAATGTCTTATCAAGCTTGTGGAGCCTTTGGGAAGTTGCACTCTGAAAAGTGTGCAAGTGTGTGTAATGTTACAACCCGTTTGTGTGTGGGTTATCGGGTTCACCAAGTGTAAGTGGTGTGATCCACTAAGGAGTGGCTGATTTAGTGAGAGGTGAGCACTAATATAGACGGTGTTATCACAGATGGTTCAAAACCGTCATCATAGATGGTTTCTAAACCATCTGCATTTATGTATTAGTGATAATAGGTGGTTATCACAGACGGTTCCCCAAACCGTCTATGATAAGTTAAAACACAACCGGTTTTTTGAAAACCCATCTGTGATATTCTGCTATCACAAACAGTTTTTTATATTAACCGTCTGTGATGTCGCATATATCACAGACGGTTGTTTTTAACAACTATCTGCGATAGCAGAATATCACAGACAGTTTTTGTTATTAACCGTCTGTGATATCGTACATATCACAGACGGTTTGGAACACCAAACCGTCTGCGATAGCTATTTCAAAAGATACATTATTTTTTGTTTTTCGGCTAGCCTCAGGAAATGCTGACCATACCCTCTGAAAATAAGCAAGATCACATATGTATAACATAGGACAATCATTACACAAATGTCATAAATGAATTAAACATCGCAAGTAGATCACATATACAACACATGACAATTGTTACACAGATCTCACAAATGAATTAAACAATTAAATAAATAATTTGATTAAGCACAATTGAGTGATTACAACTATATCCAATGTTTCAACATCTAATCACCATTGCCGGGGTGGAACTCTCCCGTGTTGTTTATGACCTTTGCTATCAAGAATTGGGAGAGCTTTCCTTCTCGAATTTCAGTGAGTTTATCAAGATCGATTGCACTTTCGTTGAATTCCACACGCTGTCGCTAGGAGTAGTTAAAGTCATTAGCATATATATATATATATATATATATATATATATATATATATATATATATATATATATATATATATATATATATATATATATATATATATATATATATATATATATATATATATATATATATATATTGATAATCATAAGATAATTACTGCCATGTTGATAATCACAAAATAATTACTGGCAGGTTGACAAACCTCTGGATCATTCATCTTAGTGTCTATGATTTCCTTCATATGGGGGCAAACGTAGAATCCATATATGTTGCCCTGTAGCTGTTGGTGACACTATAAAAATAGAATTACATATATAGGTATTATCAATTCTAGAGGTATTATAATGAAGTGTGATATAGGATTGTTGTGTTGTAGCGACTACCGAACATCGCGTCTTGTGTAGCAGTGTGGCGCTGGATTCCTTGTGTCTCCCTCCCTGGGTAACATAAGTGTTGAACGACCTACGTGATTCCAAAATGTTAGCCTTGGCTATTGCAAACGAAGGGAAGATTACTATAGAGTTATGTTTGGAGGAAATGAGTTTACCTGTCAATTGCTTATTACACACAGTTGAAGTCGTGGTTGCTACTAAGTAAGGAATCAAGGTATATTACCTTGCTCCACGTTGGTACAATAACGATCAAAATCCAATGATCCCTAGTCATATATGTCGCTATAGTGATTAATCCTAAGTTCATTTAGTACTACTAATGAAATTTGTATGGCAACTAGTGAAGCACTTACCCTTGATTGAAGGGTATCATGATGTACTCCTTGTCATTATGAGCAATCAATCCCCTCGTTATGTAATTTTGGACGAATGATGCATTATCGTTTATGGATTGCTTAGGGACTAAGTGTGGGTCAAGGAAACACACCGTTTCTCGCTGTTGTCGGTCTTGTTGGATAATGGATCTATATATAAGCAATGAGTTATGACATTTATCGGTATTACATGAATGTAGAATATGATTGTATAGTACACTTACAGTGTCCAGCATCATAGAACTGAGGCATTGAGTTCGTTGAGGTTGAATAGTAAGAATAAATCTTCGAAGGTCACAACGAAGTAGCCCGAGTCGTGGCTTCATGTTGGACCTTTGCATATACTAGGTATGCAAAGTATTGCAAACCAGTCCAAGCCTGGGTAATTATGACGTAGGGACCAACGACACTCCAAGAATGAACTTCCATTGCCCAGGAGGTGCCTTAATATTCTTCGGTTGGATCTTAGCGCATCGCTTGCGATACATTTTCAGCGGCCTCTCCACGGGAGCGATGCGATGGGCTTTTGAAAAGGTGCTTGAGGTGGAGCCATGGGAGCCGATCTGATAGGTCCAGGGTGGTGTCCCTCTTGGGCCACTAGATGAATGTGTGGACGGCATCCCCTAATGTCATAATCTCTTTGTTGGGGGCTTCTCAAGAGGGACGATCCTGAAAACATCATTAATCATGTCCACCTGGACCTTTACAAAACCGGTCTCTAATTGGGCACTATACACCAGCTCCCTAACAGCCATGGATATGCCATCCCCTGCCCAGCGTCAATGGGTATAGAGCTAACAAGCCTGACTCTGAGGATGCACGGCGTGGACTCCTACATAACAATACACGATGAGCTACACCAGGTCTATCTATTTAGCATTCTAGAGAGGTACATTACCTGGATGTCGTTGATAGGTAAGTGGGCATCGCTATGTTTAGTAATTAGCATGGACGCGTAGCTACCCCAACGTTGAGGGGGACTTGGTACCGCATTAACGGGGGTGAGTTGTGATTGGTTACGGACTTGTCTCAGTTCTTCCCTTAATGAATCTATCTCTCCTCAAAGTGAGGTAGTCTTCTCTTCAAGTGAGGCAGATAGCTGTTTCTCAAGTTGTGCACAAAGCTCCTATTTTATTTGTTCATCACGATAGGCCTTGGATCTCTTCCTACTCCAATATGCCTCAGAGTCATTTGGGAATTTGTGCCTCCAAGGTACGTAAACCCCTAGGCCTCGTGTGCGACTTGGGTGTTCCTTGTTTTCCAGGGCCTATGATAGTATATCCCTCTCCCTTTTTTCTTCAAAGGAGCCTTGGGAAGATTCGGTAGTCAATGCTTGCTGCAAGAGACAATCATTTTATTTTAGACCCCATGAAGTTCAAGAGGTATTAATAACTACGTAGTTTAACATATCTTACCTGGTGTTAGGACACTTCCTCGTCTGCTAGGTTTTTGAAGGAGAAGACACCCGAAGACATGGTTGATGACCTCATTCTTAACCAGTTTCAAGCGCGTTCATTTGCAATCCCAGCAAATGGCAGGGAGGCCTCTAATTGGATTGCGACCTCATCCTACATCCTTCATTATAGGATTTTACCCACGTACCCAGTGGTGCTGAGTCTATGAGGGTGAGTGTTTTGTGTCTGGAGAGCCTTGTGCGCCATACTTTGTTGTTCAAATTCGGTCGTCGTCTTCATCTGCACAAAGGTCTCCCATGTTTCTGGCGACACGAAAGGATACCTCATGAAGGGCGTACAATCCTTGGCCAAATACTACATGACAAGCGTGCCCTTGAAGTTCTTCCATACTTTTCCCATCATGAGGAGCACCTGCTGTTGCACAAGTCCTTGGACTTCTGCTAGGATCTCGAACAACTTTGTTATTTCCTCCCACAGTTGAGTTTTTTGAACCTTTGTCAAATCTTTCCATCTTTCTATGATGATGAGGACCCGTTGCCTTCCAATTATCTCACAGGTTAGTCTAGAATATTGCCACTACTTTCTTCGATTGCAGAGGGACCCCATCTGGAGAGAACACCATGATAGTCATTTGGCCCTCTGGCCTTTTTGATACTCCTCTGCCACGCTTAGTTACCCCGGTCTTCAGAGCGTCAGACCCAGATGATGACAACAATGACTGTGCAGACATCACCTCTTTTACAAGAAAAAAAATTATAGTGAGCTATGAGCGTAAACAAAGTTCTATGAAGCTAATGACACACACCAGTGTCTCAAGTTCAACAAAGTTGGTTATGGCCGCAATCTCTTCCTCCTCATTATACTGCACAATTGGATAGCGGCCATAACTTATTTCATTGAACCAGACACATTGAAGTATATGATTTGCTTCATGCCCTTTGAAGGTCTATGTGGCATATATTGTTGCTAAAAGGTCCTTTCGGAAGGGTAATATTCCATTCCAAATAGATCTTGTAGCAATAAGACGTAATCCTCCTCATCTTGTGGTAATGTTTATATTTAGATTTAAGTCCAGCATAATTTAAGATGATCAAAGTACAAATTTTAGTTTAGTGCTATCAGATGTAGGGTTACATAAGAATTAATCTTGGTTGTCCCGCTACTATGGTCTATACTCTTCACTAATTGGATATACCAAATGAGATTCAAACCTTGAGCTCTTAAATAATAAATTACTTATCTACCAAGCTTAAATTCATCAATTAAACTTTCAGCTAGCAGGAAGGCAAAGCTAGTGATCGCAGGATAGTACATCAACTTAATATACTCCCAACAATACAATCACATATTCAACAAGTTTGATAGCTAACAAGTGAAGCATATATCATGAAGTACTAAAGATCACAAAACAAATTAGCCAACTATTCTGAAAGTCACAGACCACAAGATTGACAAATGATAGTAATAGTAACACTTTAGAGCTCAAGCTTGAATATCCAATTTCATTATTAGACTAGTATCATCATCGAGCTAATATCCAAAGCCATAGTGCGATTTGGGATTCATACCTTAGGGAGGAGAGGCAGTGTCGGGAGGAGAGGAGGCGTCGAGAGGGAGAGGCAGCTGGCGTCAGGAGGGAGAGGCAGTGTCAGGAGGAGAGGTGGTGTTGGGAGGGAGAGGTAGCCGGCGTCAGGAGGGAGAGGTGGCGTCGGGAGGAGAGGTGGCGTCGGGAGGGAGAGGCGGCGTTGGGAGGTGAGGCGGTGTCGGGAGGGAGAGGCCATCGACGTTGGGAGGGAGAGGCAGTCGGCGTCGAGAGGGAGAGGTAGCACCACGAGGGAGCAAAACCTAGTAGGGGCGGCGGAGACGGAGTGCATGAGTGAGGAGCAGTGAGTGCAAAACCTGTAGCAGGGTATATTTATAGAGGAACTATCATAGACAGTTCCATTATGGAACTGTAATGGAACTGTCTGTGATAATACTATGACAGATGGTTCCATTGTGGAACAGTCTGTGATATGTGGCATATTCACAAATGGTTCTATTATAGAACTATCTGTGATAGTATTATCATAGACGGTTTTTCTGCTAAATCACCTGTGATAGTTCCTTGTTTGTCAACTAGCCTCAAGAAATGCATGTTAGCCATGCAATATGAAAAAAGCAAGCATAATCATAAATGTAATTACTTCTTAGTTACTGAATCAATTACAATAGAATAGTTCCATAATTACATGCCAAGTTTCTTAATTATGATTACATTTCAATAATTTCCAAATAGGTGCTCACTGTGTGGGATCATTAATTACACTTGGCTATTTCCTTTTAAATAAATCCCTTCACGATAATCGACACACATATAGCTTGCTTCATCTCCTTGTTCTTCCTCGAGCCTGATGTCATCTCTGAATAGAGGCAACTCATCAAATTAATTGTACTCTTCCTCATCCACGACATTCTCAACTCCAACAATCCTTCTTTTTCCATGAAGAACTACGTGGCACTTCTTATTTGCCAGGTTGGTTACATAAAAAAACTTGAACAACTTGCCTCGTGAGTATGGTTCATCTTTGTATCCTACACATTCGAAATCCACAATAGTGACGCCGTACTTATCGACCTTTATACCCGTGGGAGTTGGACCCAATGACACTGAAATAGAGCGATCTTGAAAATTATGTAGTCAAGCTCCTAAATCTCCTCTACAATCCTATAGTACCAGCTTAGGCCAGTGGTATTGATGTGTGCATGAAATGCATCTATGTGAACACCTGAGTTCTGCACTATGCTCTTTCTATCCTGATCTGTTATATAAAATGTATACTCATTAATGTCGTATCCTTGCCATCTCATAATTGTAAGTTCTGGCCCTTTTGTCTATCATTGTAGTGTTTCACTTGATGACCACCCAGTTAATCGCACCTTCAAGGTTGTGTTGTCTCGTGTTCCAAACATCTGATTGGCCTGGATTCTCTTGGCGTAGCTTGTACTTGTGCTCTTCAATATACGGGGTTACTTCAATCATGTGTTGTAAAACCATGAAATGGGCTTGAGCATACGTATCTAAATCCAGAGTAATTGCTTTCCTTCTGATGGTCCCGATACCCTCTAGCCTCCCCTCGTGATGAGATAGAGATACACCTATCGGTTCGACCTAAGCCATGTAATCGATGCAGAACTCAATAGCCTCTTCAGTTGCATAACCTTAGATGATACTACCCTCCGACCAAGATCGATTGCATGCATAGGACTTGAGAATCCTCATATACCTCTCGAACGGGTACATATGACGTAGAAACACGGGGCTGCATATCTTTATCTCTTTCATAAGGTGAACAATGGGATGGACCATGATATCAAAAAATGATGTAGGGAAATACATCTCAAGATGACGTAGAGTCATCACCACCTTGCCCTGTAGAGCATCTAGTTCATCGAGATCGATGACCCTCTGAGCAATTGCGTTAAAGAAATAACATAGCCTCATGATTGTCACTTGACCCCGATAAGTTACAAGGGCAAGAAAATCATTGATTGTGCAGAATAACATGGTGCGCAAGTGATGTTCTCTCATTTGTCCACATCCCATACCTATACCCCAATCGTTCCACAGTATCACAAGATCTTCCACCAATAGTGCTAGGTACACATCAATATCGTTCCCAAGTTGCATCGGCCCTTAGATAAGTAGTGACATCAAAGTATACTTCCGCTTCATACACAACCAAGGAGGAAGGTTGTACATGCATAGAGTCACGGGTCAGGTGCTATGTCGGTTGCTCATGTTACCGAAAGGATTCATTCCATCTGTACTTAACCCAAACCTTATATTCCTTGGTAGATGGTTCTTAGCAACACATTTCCCTCTAGAAGGATGTTCGCTAGGAGACCTAACAATGCCGACAAACACTTATTGGACCAACCATTGCTTACCTTCAATTTCAGCAATTCTAGAACAGATGACAACCTTGTGTATTGCGGCTTGCAGCTAGGGAACAAAGGTTTCTCTGAGTCCTCCATCAAGCCCTCGAATTTACCAAACTCTCGCTCTCACTATAGTTCTCTTCTACATTGCATATCATCTAATCCAGATTGTCATCGTGCAACCTATACTCATCAAAAGCACAGTCCATAACTGACATATCGTTGTCTCCCTCGGCGATGTTATAACTACCTTCCTGTGTAATTTTCTTTTTACCGTGACTGGTCCAACATGTATACCCCTTTTTGAAACACCTTCAAATCAAGTGAGCTCTGATCTACGTTGAGTTGGTAAACATATTCAAATTATCACAATCAATGCATGGACAGTACGTATATTCCATCCCCTTCTTCAACATATCCAACTCAGCTGCTCTTCTAAAAGCAAACACGCTATTATTGTACTGTTCACTCACACGGTTCTCAACATACATCCAGCTTTGGTCCATCGTATCTATGCTACAATGTAACAAATGGGTGTCAAATTAGATTATTAATGCTACAATAGCTAATCATCCTAGCTACTTAATTACATACATAATTGTCATTCACCTTATAATAAATTGTCCATATCTAAATTAAGTAGCTAACTAGCCACGTACTCATGAAACAATATCAAGCAAGGATATATTGAAGTAAACTAGGAGTACTAACTCATTCTTAAATTGGAGCAAAACTACCATCTCTCTCTAAATGTAGGTAGCTAGGTCTAATTAAAAACCTAGCCATCATCTCTCTCTATTACAAGGCATATAAGTTATTATAAGCAAATACTAACCTCTAGTCACCAAGAACAAATCGATCTACAAGCGATATGTTTTCACTGAACTCCCCAAAGCTGACCGCCTCCTTCAATGCAGCGCAATGAAGACAATCTGTGTCGCGTACACCTGCCATGTAATATAGCAGAATATCTTAGACGGTTCCAACCATAAACCGTCTGTGATATGAAACTATCGTAGACGGTTTTTATTAATAACCGTCTGTGATAATTCACATACAGTTATTCATACAAACTGCCTCTGATGTCCGCCACTATCACAGACGATTTGTTATATGAATAGTCTGTGATAATGCACATATTAGAGACAGTTTGTTATACGAACTGTCTATGATAATGCACATATCACAAATTGTTTGGTATATGAATCATTTGTGAAATTGCTTAAAAATGCATGCTCTACTCTCACCTGTTAATATTCTGATGCATGTGACCATTAAACTTCCACACGGTTCTAGCTTTATATGCATCGCAGTGTACAATTCCTTCTAAACTATTATCTCCCTAGATCATCTTCTTCACCAGATTTCTCAATAATGGCATCTAGTATTCTTTTGATCTCCTTCCTTTCATCTATCCATCATGAGTTATTCGGCCGCAACCTTACACAGGCAGCCAAAATCTTACGTTGGAGCAGCTCCTCCAGTCATGCCCTACTCTCCTTCCTCGAGTCGCTTCCATCCATCAGCTGGACCTCATCATCCACCATCGGTGGTGTGTCCTTGCCACTCAGGAAATGGAAACCGCCCTCAGCCTCGTTCTTCTCTTCAATGTGTGCAAAGCGGAAGAAGCTCTTGCGACAGTGGAGAGACACATAGATAACATTGCTAATCAAGCAGAAGTGACCAATTCTGAGGAAGCTTATCATGACATCCTCTTTGAGATTATTGGCTATGCTAATGATTTGCCTGGGCTAGAGGAGGAAGTGGAGAGGGTAAGGACAATCTTCACGGCATTTGAGAACTCAGCCGCTGATCCTCCAACTCCAAAAGTAGAAGAGAAAGCATATGAAGCCCAGAAGATCAAGATCTAGGAATCTCTTTTTTTAGACTTGTGTAATAAATTTGACTTGGATTTGTCTTTTGTAAAAGTGACTGGTCACACTTATCTGTTCCAGCTGATCAGTAGTTTCTGTAGTTCATATGACAAAGGACAAAACACTAACGGTCATAAAAAAACCGTATGTGATTGTTTCATAGATAGTTCTAACTAAAAGCCGTCTATGATGTCTAGCATTATCACAGACGGTTCTGATAAATAACCGTGTATGAATTATCACATATGGTTATTAATACGAACCGTCTATGATGTCTTGCATTATCACAAATGGTTCTTATAAATAACTGTCTATGAAGTATCACAAATGGTTATTAATACAAACTGTCTGTGATATCTTGTATTTTCACAGACGGTTTGTATAAATAATCGTTTATGAAAATATCACAGATGGTTGTTAGTATAAACCGTCTGTGATAGTTGCAACACAGACAACTCCCTATGAACTATCTGTAATGTAGCTGTCCAGTATACCTCTTTTGTAGTAGTTCGAGGAGCCTCCAATATATAAGCCTTGTATTGAGTTGAGTCATGTAGGACTCTAAGTTTAGGGTTAAGGATTCCTGTGTTGGGGCCTTGTGTATGTATGCTCTAGGCTTAGAGCTCTGGTATCCCGAGTGATTGGCTATAAAACATTCCTTTTCAAGTGAGATGAACATTTAAATATTGCCCAAGTAAGTTGTGACATAGATCCTCTCTTATGCTTTTTAATTTTTTTGGCTTTCTTGTTTGGATTTTTCTTCTCTTGAGCTTTTTTGGTGTTAAGGATGTATAAGAGGTAGATATGTTTTTTGGAGACAAGATCCTATCCATCTAGACATGATCTAAAGGAAGTTTTTGAGTTTGCTCAGTTTTCCTCAGGAGAGATGTGATTTTCGGGTTTAACTCTTATGTGTGTTTTGAGTTGAATTTGTGCTGTGTTTTACCTTACTATGATGTGTGAGAATCCATCTCAGATCACTTAGACCATCTAGGACTCACGAGCAAGAGTAGATGAAAATTTCCTCTTTTGCTCGATTTTAGTGTACCTTTTATTCAAATAGAAGAATGTTATAACTTTGGCAATCCATTTCTCTTGGCTCGTTGATACTGATTTTGCAGACACGTTTATGTTCATCATCGGTGTTGTCCGATGTCTTTTCATAAAGATTTTGGATAGCTTAATCCAATTTTCTCCTTTCGCACCTTGCACTATTGCTGATTTTTGGATTGCTAGTTGTGGGCTTTTGAAGATAGCGGGCTCAGAAGGAAGAGGCCTCCATACTATTTCTCTAGGAATAGCCGAGTCGAAACTAAAGTCGATGGGAATCCAATCGATGCCTTCAATCACATATAGCGGGACATCCTGGTTTCTGGTTCCATGAAGACTTATGGCAGCAGGTTGGTCATGGCTTTCTACTTCTTCTGCTTGGACATCAGATTTTTGGGCGTCTATGACTTTAATGCTGACTGTGTGTGAGTCAGGCCAGGAGTGACACATGGTTTGAGAGTAAGCGATTCTATATATGGAGAATTTCCCTACACATGGTGGATTTTCATCAAAAGATCCTTCGGAAGCCATGTTTAGGTAGTGGTAGTGTTCTGAAGGGAAAATAGCATCAAAGTTTTGGAGGAGGATATGCTCGGGATTTCCGATTTCCGGGACGTCTGAAATTAATTCTTTTTGTATCTCTCCCAAGCTTGCCCTAACGTTTCGCTTGGCTTTGCTCAAATGTGAAAAATTGCCATTGTAATTTTTGAACTTTTTTGGTGAGTAATACTGGCTGCGAAATCTACTGTGAAGAGTGCTCCAGCTACCATCAAAATTTTCTCTTTTTCGCAAGAACCAGCATAATTCTTATCCTCTAAGATAGAAAATGAAGAGTTTCCATTTCATGGCCTCACAACTGTGGCATAGATTTCTGCGAAATTTCGCATGTTTTTGTAGGTATTTTCGTGTGCTTCCCTAGAGAAAGGGCTTTGCTGAATCAACTAAATGAGCCCATGTTTAAATTCGTAACTTTCTGTGTCAAGTTTTGCGGAGGGAAGTGGTGGATCTGATGTTTTAGCATTAGTAAACGAGAATTGGAAAAAGGCTTTTGGTTTCGGAATCTGTGGCTAAGGAAAGGAGAGTAACAGCTGAAACTAGGTTCGAAAAGAAACTGCTACCGTTCGCTGGCAATAGCACCAGAAAAGTTGGTGGCGAATCTTACTCCCTACAAATTGCTAGCGTACGAAGACCGTTGTAGTTTTTACCCGGAGTATTCCAAAGCATCGTATCCATGAGGAACAAGATAAATTTTTCTAGATGAGGTATAAGTTGAGATAAAGGATGATGAAAGGAAGAGCGGAAATAGTCAGAGGGAAACAAAGGTTGAGCGATCTTCTTCTAGTCCCAATGCTCCAAATGATCATCTACCCCTAAATTGTCCAGCCTTCGAGTAGCCACTATTTATGTTCTGGGAAAGAATCCTAGTAAGAGCTTTGGGCAGCATCGGCGTTCACGCTGTCACCGTACATCCCTCAGCATTATCATAAAGCTCCTAGTATTCTAAGTCAACTTACTAAACTATGCACCACGCGTACTTTAGGCTGTTGCTACTCTAGCCCGTATATACTTATGCACGGGGAGAGAAAACAAGCAAAAAGCAAGACAAGGAACTAGCAAAAATAAGTAGTACCCACTTAGCTGAGCATAAGAGTCACATTAGAGTTACCAGACTAGAAGAAGACTCGAGATTTACTCCATAGTGAAGAAAAGTTGAAACTCGTGGAGTCGCGGTGTTCCGGTCTTAGGTCATTCTCAGTGGAGAGTTTCATAGCGTTGTTTCCAAGACTACCACATCATGTAAAATGAAATGAAACATAGATGAAACATCCATCCTCAATGCATAGTTTCATTCTATTGTTTGATAGACATTTAATTTCATGACTCATAGAATGAAGCGGTTGGAGAAGAAGGAACGCATGACCACCAACTCATTCTTTTATAATAGTAATGATTGGCCAGTGTAAATTGGTTTGGCCGGCCATGTAGGTGGCTTCTATGCGCACGTTTATACTCCTCAAGTGGGCGGAGTGGACATGGTCACATGGGTGACCGGTGTACAGTGGATGGACGACTGGTGTTGATGGAGTGCTGTGATTTGTCGAAGTTGGTGCGAAGGCTTTCTCCATGCAGCGTGTTCGTGGTGGGGCCGGCCGGTGTGGAACGGGTTCGAGGCACTCGGGCTTGAGGAAGTTGGGCCAGCCAGTGTGGAGTTGGGCCAGCCAGTGTAAAGTTTGGGACAGCCAGCTCACACTGGGTTTTCTTCAATTAAGTAGATTTTATCCTGTTTGCACTCCTTTTTGACATAATTCCTGCAAAACAAGTTGACATACTGCCTGCGTGAACAGATTAGCTTTAAAGTGCATTTATCTCAGGTTGAAACCTAAGTTTATCCTGACTTTTACGTGAATTTCTGGGGTGTAATTCGGGTGTAAGCTGTGTCAACATGCCCTGTTGGTAGGGATAGAAACGGATCGAATGCGATTAGATAGTCTCAAATATGAATATGAATCTATATTTTTAATATGAATATAAATACAAATATGAATATTCTAGAATATAAATACGAATTGAATGTCGTAACGGATACAAATTTGAATCGAATGTCGTAATAAATCTCGGTAAAACAAATTCCTAGTGGTTTTATAGGTTTTTAACCGTTTACTGGAACATTTATCGATTTCAAACCACCCAAATTCAAATTTTGAATCACAAAATTCGTCCGGGTTTTTCCTGGATTCCGAAAATAGATCGAATACGAATCGAATAGTCTTGGATACGAATACGAATATTCTCAAATACAAATACGAATATTCTTAAAAACGGATACGAATATTCGCAAATATACGAATATTTTTAAATACAGATTTTTCTTACCACATTTACGTTTTTTGGGATATAAATATCGAATAAAATAGATTATCCGTTGGTATTTCCCACCCCTACCTGTTGGCCGTTGTTCCGCACGATCGCACTAGGGCCATGAAAGCATGGCGTGGCTCTCCTAATCGAAGAGGTGGCTGCATTCCAACTGAAGTGGGACCTGATTTAGCCACCAGACTGCTGCAGTTTTCATTTTTTTTCAACTAAAATGTTTGATGTCCATTGATGGGCTGATTTGCAGTTTTGTACCCATCTGTGATCGATGTCAGACGTACGTACTCTGATATAAAAAAATAGTATGTAGTCACGGCACATGTCTCCTTTCATGTTTTGTACGCTTCACAGCAAACTGCCGCGTCTTCGTTTTAGCATCCGTGCATTTCTGTTACCTCGTAATTGTATAGCTTGACAGCCTGCCATGTTTAGGTAGGAGAAACTTTTCCAAAGGAATCTGGGCAATACTTACACCTAAGAAATTAGGAATTCGTTAATCACAACATATCAAGATAGGCAATCAGCACCACTGCTGGTCTGATTGCCAGCCAAAGTCGATGAGACCATTCCTAGTTGGTATGACCGTGGCCCCAAAACCAGTCAAACCGTTAGCAACAAAAGGCAATAGAGATAATTGCAATTATTTAAAATCAAACTCAAACTTCCACATCGAAATACAAGTACAGCCAAACACAAATCATAATCATAGGATGATCTCCATATAATCTTACAACATCATATCAAAATTGGCAATAGAACCATCATATATTTTCAAACACATCAACTATTGTGTGTCAAAATGCATCAAATGTGCATTGTCAAGAGTCTTGTTGGGGAGAAAGAGAATATATGCGGTACATGATATCTGGGGCTGGTACATTCGCGGCAGGCGGTAGCACCCTTTCCATGGTTGAGACATCTAGCACAGACAACATCCCGAAGAGAATGAAAACAAGCACATAATTATACAAAATAAAATAGGTGTACTAAACCAGAAAACTGGGGGGGGGGGGGGTTAATGTGATGTTTGGCACCTTTTTTCTTGTTTCATCCGGCGCCTACGCCAGTGCTGTAATAGACCGTGGTTTTGCTCCTTGTGCAGCAGGATGTACCGGTCGTCGAGCTTCCTGGCTCAGAGAGTCTCATCATGAGACCCTCGACGTCTTGAGGGTGGTTCGGCACCAGTCCTGATAATCGTCGGAGCTCCCCTGCGACCTGCCTCATTGCCGGTCTTCTTTCACCGGGCATTACTAGGCACTGGCTTGCCAGCTCGGCAACTTGACGGATCACTTCCATGTCATCTTCGTTAGCTATCTCTCTGTCCACAAGCTCTCCGAGGGTTCCCTCCCTCATAGCATCTTGAAATAATGTCGCAAGGCATCGCGGCTTCTTACCTGTCAAAAGCTCTAGGAGAACGACACCGAAGCTGTAAACATCACTTTTGTCAGTAAGCTGGCATGACTGTAGATACTCAGGATCTAAATATCCAACCGTCCCTTTCGCAACTAGAGCTTGTTCATCCTTGGGAGCGATTATTGAGCAACCGAAATCAGACACCTTTGCTACCAAATTTTCACCTAGAAGGATGTTCGCGGACTTCACATCCCCATGAAGAATTGCATGGTTCAACGAATGCAGGTGTGCAATGGCTTCAGCAGATTCAGCTGCAATCCTTAGACGGGTTCCCATTGTTACGCATGGCTTCCTGTCTTGGCCATGTATTAGATCATGCAGGGTTTTGTTGGGCACGAACTCATAAACTAGAATGGGAACTTCAAACTGCAAACAACAACCAAGAAGCTTGACGATATTATCATGATGCACATGGCAAAGTATAACAAGTTCTTGCGCAAAATCTGCTCTCCTACACTCGTTCACTCCCTTGCATGTTTTTATTGCAACAAGTATGTTGTCCAGGATCCCCTTGTAGACGGTACCCTGGCCTCCTTCCCCAATGATTCCATTCCTGTCAAATTTATTTGTTGCCTCCAAAATGTCATCTCTTCTGTACAAAGTAAATGCAAGGGTGCGCTCCATTTTCATCATATCTGATAAAAGCTGGCCTCCATGCTGTTGAAAATGTTCGTTACTCTTTCTTATGGTATCTTGTCGTTTTACACTTAATCTTTGATTTATTACTACTATTCCAAAAAGGACAATAAGAATAACCAAAATGCCAGCAAAAATTCCTGCAGTGGTGAAGGGCACTGTGAAGTCATTGGGCAGTTGGAGCAAATGTTCAGGAATGTAGTTAAGATTTGATCAAAGCAATTATTAGTTTAGGAGTACAATTGCTTGTTGTCACTCTAAAGTTGGACGTGTGAAATTTGACATCCCAAAACAGCCCTCATTACCAGTCTCAAGGGGTTCTTTGATCTAGTTTTCGAAGTAGAGATGGTAAAATTACCAGTTTTGTACACGGTTGAAATTAGACAAGTTGATAGTACGGCAGTGAAATGTAAACTTTCTCCATCAAAGTTCTCCGTATTTATATATGGTCTCGAAGGTATCTAGTCAAATCACACAAGAGCAATAAGAGGCAATTTAACCTGGTTCAGAATCATTGTCTTGCGGTCATCTTGCATTGACTTCATTAGAATTTTAGAAAATTTTATACTATGTATACCAAAATACTAATATAATATATTTGCTTTTTTCCAAAGAAAAGTAAATAAATAGCACTACTAGACCTAACAAATTCCATTACCGAGAATCTTACCTAAGCACAAATTTCATTATGGTAACTAGAAATACAAAACTTATATTCACAAAAAAAGAAACATAATGTAAAGCAAAAAAAAAAAGCAAACATCATTTGTGTGAAAACTTGAAAATCATTTCATTTTGAGCACCAAATCAAAATCACAAATTACCATCAGAATTGAGGAGGGAGTTTATAGAGTATTGCATCACTTTTTAAAATTTCAAATTCCAAATGAAAACTAGTAAGGAGAAATGGAAAAGAGAAATTTCTTGAAATATATAGTAACCTCTTTATTTTTCTTTTAATCTATAATTTGTTAAGGATTTTTTTCTTGGAACATGAATTGAATTTGAACTTCAAAATCTAAATGGATGTTTGCTAAATTAAG
The DNA here is from genome assembly GCA_017311315.1 of Dendrocalamus latiflorus. Lineage (NCBI taxonomy): Eukaryota > Viridiplantae > Streptophyta > Magnoliopsida > Poales > Poaceae > Dendrocalamus > Dendrocalamus latiflorus. The sequence continues at coordinate 22,966,699 of CM029628.1, forward strand.
AACTATCTTCAAAATGTTTTGGACTGTTTTATTCTCATTTCGTCTGGTTCTAAAGTTTTCACCCAAATGATGATTTTCACTACCATGTGCAAATACAGAGGATTACCTGAGAGCAGATTTTGGTGTTGTCTTGAAGTGCACTGCTTGTTTACAGAATCATACTTTGTTTTGTGAGGGCATGGAATACAATCGTAGCTTCCTATGTTGTTCTTGCATATCTGAGATATCTCCATACAACGGTTTGTTTGGTGACACTCGTCGATATCTGTGAAGTGTAAACACCACACATGAATATTGATAAGGAGCAAATGCAACATCAATATCAGGCCATTTGTACCATACCAAAGACTTGCATCATGCTAAGCGTAACACCAAATAAACCACATCCATACTTGTAAAGAACTATTGGGTTGCCTACACCAACTATTTAACATGTGGTCTCAAAATGTACTTCTTATGCTCCACTAAGGCTAACATGTGGACTCGAAGTGGGCTGCAATTATTTTGTTAGTAATATTGCATTAGCTAGGTTTTGAACTTAGAACCTATTGGTTCTGATATTATATAAAATTGCATGCACCAACGAGCTCACCCCAATGATGAAGCTAATTGGAAAAGGAGAGCAATATACTTGAACAAGAATGAATGCAAAACAATACTTTATAACTGTATGTCTGTTTTTGTCATTCCTAGAATTTGCCTTGAGCTATGTATATCAAAACTAATTTATTATTTTATCCTTACATGCTGTAAATGAGCTAACTAAATTGGTTGCTATGATCCATTTTGCAACATTATATGCCTATACTTTAATGCATCTAAAATTAGCTTTGTGGAACATGTCCTACTACTATGTAATTCCTATATTATGATTATATATAAAATATATCTAGTAGCATTTACTAAAAATTTGAGAATTTTTTGAATTTTTAAGAATAATTAAAAAGGTTTCTCTTATTTTCAGAACAAAAAAATCATTTATTCAAAGTAAATGAAAGTGTTACAAAGTTTTAAAATAATTTTTTTGTGTTAAAACAAGCCCACCTGTGCCGACAGCTAATGTGTCCTCATCAAATGGAGAAACTTTGTGAAGGGACAAGGGTAAAATTCCACTTCCTAGTATCTACATAAAAGAGGATGGCCTTAAAACACTATAGCTACACCTCCATGTCCAAAACACTATGTCCACCTTATTCCACCGTATTTATACTCATTTTCAACCCTTGTTTCCATCTCTACATTGCAACCATTCATCCTTATGTGATCCAACGACTCTGTAAAACATCATCTTTATAGTATTCAAAGGGTTGCCACTATGTTTTCATCTCATTTTACTACTGTTAGGATCGTGTTAATGATAAGTGAGTAGCGCCCTAAGGGCTAGGGGCACATAGGCGATCTTTCTAGTTGCTATTGATAGAGATGCAGGGCTAGGGGCACATAGGCGATCTTTTGTGAAATAACTTCGTGTCTACTATTTGATAATCTCATCGCCTCAGCACTAGGATCTCCAGGATATCATAGGTTGAGCTCATGCCATGCCGTTTGTATCAGGTGGATCGCGGAAAAGCATAGGATTGTGCGGGTGACAGGCAAAAGATGTCCACGTGGCGCGCATTCATTTAAGTAATTATGATGCAACCATGAAGCCGAAGGTGTTGGTCTGGTATAACATCTTAAATGCTGAATGCATATGCCTTGGATGACAGCACGTGAAGTGGGCAATACATTGTCCTTCGGTACTACAAAAATCCTAATATTAGATGTCACATCACAAACGATTCTTCAAAACTGTCTGTATTAAATACTATCATAGACGGTTTTAGTTTGAAAACCATCTGTGTTGCTGTCAGTGTTAAAAACCGTCTATGAAAGTGAACTATCACAGACGGTTCGTGGTTAAAACCATCTGTAAAGTATCACAGACGGTTTTTACTTTGAACCATCTATGATAATTCACAAACGGTTCCTATTAAAGACAGTTTGTGATAATCCTGCTATATTAATAGCGTGCAGGCCCGTCGACCTCCTCTGTCTTAAATTCCAGATCTACGCTACTGTGTCGAGCTGCAGGCAGGGCTTTGAGGCCATTTGGTGGAAGGAGATAGACTATTTGACTAGCTAAATGCTTTACCGTCATTGATGGTGATTTGAGGTCGAGGATATAAACATTGTTATTTGTGGAAGATTAAATGTTGATGATTAATCTATTGTGGATTGTAGAAGATTAAATGTTTTCTCTTGCATCTAACCGTGGATAAAATGATTGCATGCATATGCTAATTAAATCTGAAACTGAAGAGGTATGAATACGGAAGTTGTGGTGGTTTAATAATTGTAGACATGAATTGTGGTTGTAGTTGTATGGAATTATAAATGATGATGTATAATTGTTTGTAGTTTGAATAGCCTGTTAAACAGTTTGCTTGCTGAGATTTTTATCTCACCCTTGTTTCCCCCTCCCTACAGGTGGACTTTGAGCATGCATGGGAAGGGTAGAACGGCACCACACTGATGCACGTGAATCATATTTTTATGCTGTAATAAAGTTGAAAGGATTCTAGACCTTGCATAGCTTTGTTTACATTATCCTAATAATGTTAAATTTGTGAACTATGTTTTAGATTAAAATGTTGGAGGATGTTTTAAATAGTGAATTGCTATCACTATCCTGTTATTCCTTAGTTGTTTATGCTTCCGCTTATACTATCTTGTTTAGTAATTGTTGCCAGTTTATTTTATCTTGTAAATTGGCTCGTTGTAGAGCAGTTTTAGTAGCATCCCAGGGTAATGTGGGTCCTGGGGTGTTACAGTTCTGCACCGAACTCTGCAAAACTCCTATCGATGTTTCTCCACTGCGCGGAATCAGCAAGGTGTCTTATCATTCCATCCTTCTTGCGCTCCTCCGAGTGCCAACGCAGCAGTTTTGCCTCCTTTGGATTTGCAAAAAACGTTTTCAAACGGGGAATTATAGGAAAATACCATGTCACCTTAGCAGGAGGTCCTTTCTTCGCCTCTGTTCCCTCGCCATCATCTGATTGATTGTTACGTTTGTATCGGGATGCGTTGCACACCGGACATACATGCATGTTTGCATACTCTTTACGGTAGAGGATACAGTCGTTCGGGCATGCATGTATTCTTTCTACTTCCATTCCCAATGGACAAAGAACCTTCTTGGCTTTATACGTGGTTTTAGGCAACTCATTTCCCTCCGGAAGCATGTCCGCTAAAAGACCTAGCAGCGCCGTGAAACTCTTGTCGGACCAACCGTTGCTTGCCTTCAATTTCAACAGTTCAAGCACGGCCGACAACCTCGTGTACTTGCAGCCCGTGTACAAAGGTTTCTCTGAGTCCTCCATCAAGCCATGGAATTTAACATACTCTCTCTCATCATAGTTCTCTTCTACATCGCGAAGCATCTGATCCAGATTATCATTGTGCAACCTATCCGAATCCGAGCCACAATCGACATCAGCCGGCGGCATGTCATTCAATTCACCGGCGATGTCATCCGGGGGCATATCATTCACTTCACCGGCGATGTCATCCGGCGGCATATGATCATTCACTTCGCCATGACTGGTCCAACACGTATAATCCTTTTTGAAACCCCTCCGAATCAAGTGCGATTCAATTTGCCCTCGGTTCTTAAACATCTTCAAATTCTCGCAGTCAGTGCATGGACAGCACATATATTCCACCCCCTTATTCAACATATCCTCCTCGGCAGCTCTTATAAAAGCAGAAACGTCATTAATGTACTCTTCACTCACACGGCTCGCGGCATACATCCAGCTTCGGTCCTACGTTACGTACATATATAACAACTTAGTATTAAAATCTAGATTAACTAATTATAACTACATATATACCGACCACATTTATTATATTACAAACACAACAGCTATTATATAACCAACAATTTTGCAAATTAACCATCTTCAATAACCACTCATGGATTACTTAGACCTAAATTGTAATGCAATTAAAGAAAAAATAAATTTCATTACTAACCATATCTAGAGAAACCAGGAAAGTCTGAATCTTTCAAAGCTCAATCTCTGCCTCTTCCCTCCAAATTAACTGGCCTGAAATCGCCTAGCTTCCTCCCGAGTGAAAAAGTGCGCAGCAGTGGCTAGATCTGGATCGAAATGAAGACAGATGCGGTCTGAGCAGCGCAATAAATGCCTTAGCCATTATCACAGACGGTTTTTAACTAAAAACCGTCTGTGAATTATCACAGACAGTTTTTAATTACAAACCGTCTGTGATAACAAGCTTATCACAGACGGTTTTTAATTAAAAACCGTCTGTGATAATCTGGGATTATCACAGACGGTTTTTTATACAGACCGTCTGTGATACAAAAGTATCACAGACGGTTCATCGGTAATAACCGTCTGTGATAATTCATTTTCCCGCCACAAAAACCACAGACGGCCTCCAAATTACAACCGTCTGTAATAGCGCTCATCAGAGACGGTTTCATAAAACCGTCTGTGATGAGGCGTCTACTATTAGGCTTTCTGTAGTAGTGGTTTTACATTACCATTTCCATCATTTGCATCTGATGGTGAGAGCAGAGCATCACACTAACTCAAAATCTAGAACAGACATGCATACGAGTAAACGACACAAAGTATGTTGTTAATACATACCCTATATATGTGGCAACGATATAGCAAACTCTCAGTTTCTCATCTGGCGAATTCTATGCTCAGTGCGGCTTTCTTCTCGAGGCTGTAAAATCCGGTGGTCTCGCTCTCAGCATATCCCGACGACGTCGTGCTCCCCATCTTCACCAGGCCGACTCTCTCGAGCACCAGCGGCGTCTGTGGGTGTTGCCGCACTTGATCTGCCAGACGCTGGAGCTCCTCCGCCACCCGCCTCATCGCCGGCCTCCTCGTGCCCGGAATAACTAAGCATTGACTCGCCAGCACCGCAACCTGACGGATCACTCCCATGTTGGCTTCATCAACTATGTCACTGTCCAGGAGCTCCTGGAGTGTGCCATCCCCCATAGACTCCTTAAACATTAATGTCAGGCTCTTCCTTTCTTTAGACAGCGGCTTCTTACCAGTTAGAAGCTCCAGAAGAACGACTCCGAAGCTGTAGACGTCGTTCTTGTCAGTGAGCTGGTACTCAAGCAGGTAGTCTGGGTCGAGATACCCCGGTGTGCCTTTCGCCACGGCCTGAGTCTTCTCGTCGATCGTCGAGCAGCCAAAGTCTGACACCTTGGCGACCCATCCCTCACCGAGAAGGATGTTGGCCGGCTTCACGTCGCCGTGGAGTATCGGGTGTGGCAGCGAGTGCAGGTGCGCGAGCGCCTCGGCGGATTCCGCGGCGATCCTCAGGCGGGTTCCGAGAGTGATGTGGCTCCCGTTCCTCTGGTGGTGCAGTAGCTCCTGCAGGGTCTTGTTCTGCATGAACTCGTAGACTAACATGGGTGCTCGAACTGCAGGCAGCAGCCGAGGAGCTTGACGATGTTGGGGTGGTTGACGCGGCAGAGTATGACCAGCTCCTGCATGAAGTCCATCCTCAAGCTCTCGTCGACCTCCTTGCACCTCTTTATCGCGACGGCATTGTTGTCCAGGATCGCCTTGTAAACGGTCCCTTGCCCTCCTTCCCCGACGATGTTCGCCTTGTCGAAGCTATTTGTCGCCGACTCGATCTGTCCTCTATCGTAGAGGGTGAACGCGATGTTGCCCTCTACTTTCATCATTTCTGACAGTAGCTGGCCTCCGTGCTGTTGAAAATATTCGTCACTCTGTCTTAGCAGAGCTTGTCTTTTGATACTTCGTTTGTGGCGGTGCACTTCTCTTCCAAGGAAACCAGTTAGGCCAACCAAAACACAGGCAAAAGCTCCTGGAGAGATGAAGATTAGTCATTAGGGGAAAGGTTGAAGCAACTGTTTTGATATAGATGTATCGAACAGTCCATGACTAGATCAAACAGATCATAAGAATTTCCTTTTTGAGACGAAATAGATCATAAGTTGGTGTGCAATATGTGTATGCTATACCTTATGTTTTCTTTCCTCTAAAAAATAACCTATTATTCATGAACAAGAAGCTAAAGCAATTCAAGTGTCAATGTGAGTCAAAAAACTGCGCTAACATAAGCCAGCTCTTTTAGCAAGGACTACATAACAGACATTTCTCGTAGTGATTCAAAAAGAATGAAGTACTACTTTTCTAGTCACAAACGAATGACCCCTTAGAATGCGTTCTCTCAAACTCTATTAGTTTTGACCAAAGATATTATATAAAACATATGATTTGGATATGTGAAATTGATGCGAGTGAATTTATCGTAAAAAAGTATATTCATAATATTGAATTATTACAAGTTTTTTGAATATTTGATGAAGAGAATGTAGTGGTCAACTAAGCATCTTGTTAACTTTGAAAAGTAAAAAAATGTCACTCTTTTTATAATAGGATGGAGTATAAAAGAAGCTAAGGCTGGCACTTCTAGCATGGACTACATAACAGACATCTTTGCTAGTGATTTGTTATTTGGAAACGGAAAAGAAAGTTGGAATTAAGATACGGGGAAGCAACCAGAAATGACCGTGCGTGTTCTAAAAAAAATGGAAATATGACACGCTTTGCGTGTTCTAAAAAAAAATCATTGTGGACGGCACCAAAAAGAAAGCATACTTTCGTTTAACCGTGCTGCATGTAAAATTGGAAATATGGGAGTACCTATGGCGAGTTTTTCTCTAAGTGTTTGATCTCTCTCGCATGTCCCATTTTGGGCGTTGCCTTTGGGATATCGCCGAGGGCACGAACAGTTGAATCCGCCAGGAAAATTGTGGCAAGTTTCAGGCACAGAGCACTCATCAATATCTGCAAGTTTCAGTTTCGAAATAAGTTTCCGTGCACTCATCAATATCTGCAATCAAATATCAAATATAGGTAAAAACAGTGTGGCTGGATACTATGCAAGCTCTGTATTGTTTTCTGAAGAAAAGAATAATTTTCATTATTTAATCGTTTTTTATTTTATTTTTATTTATAATCCCACACGAAACTTATTTCGAAATCTGGTGGTGTGACCAACCAACGTTGCTACGCCACGGTATAGTCTAGACTCAATCTAGAAAAATAGACATTTTGGCCACACTATTATTGAGGCGTGGCCAAACAACGTTGCCAGTCCGGGTGTGGCAAGATTTTGATGGCTGGCATAACAGCCTTGTTTTTGTGGCCAAAAATATTAGTTTTAAAAATAAAGTTGTGTAGGGTTATTAACAAAATATAATTAAAAATGATTAAATAATAAAAAATCAAAGAAAAGTTTACTTTGAATTATTGATTTTATCTTTCTCAGGAACAACTGGAGCATATATATTACATTGTTACTTAGAAGAAGGATTACGATGAGTTTACCTTTGTTCTCTTTATCTTAACCCAATCAACAAAAACAAACCGATGGTCTCCTCGCAAAAAGAAACAAAATTCGACGGTCTTAAGTCTAAATATCATGTGGAAACTGGAAAGCACACGCTGTGTGCAAACATTTTGAAAGCCGTATAAAAATCTTCAAAACCTCTAAAAAAACTACAAGTACGTTGTGTGTATATAGGACTTGCAAAAATTCCAGGAACAAACTCAACCACACCTGCAATATATAAAAAACAAATTTATCATGAATATTGATTTTTCACAGCTTATCAATTTCATATCTGATCCTACATGGAGAAGAACGCCATCGGATTAATTTGGTCTAGGCTCCTCCAGATATGTGATGCATTAACTGCAGCTTGTGGGCTCAATTATATTACCATGGATGAACAGTATAGAAAATTGTAGAAATACTCTCTTTAACAATAGTAAAAGAGAAATATTTGCACCGTTTATTTTCATAAGACCAGGTTATAGTAACCCAGATTAATCGTACATGAATAGAGATAAAAGGAAAAGTATCTATACAGCTTATTTTGGTGGAGGTAAATTACAGCGGTTCAGATTAATCACGTATAAATAAGTCATTGAAGTTATATAATAAAGACAATTGTTTAACAAGGCACGAAGTAATTTCACTATTTAATTTTTTTAGTTCTTCTCTAGTTAATTAATATTAATACGTAAACAATGCAGGCTCTGGATGGATAAATGTAATTAACTATGGATGAATTGATTGATATATTTTAGGTAATTTTTGTACCTCTGCACCCGTGCTCCGGATCTTGCAGGTAAGGATTGCCTTGGAACCCTTTGGAGCAGTTGCAGATGTAGCCTGGTCCGTTGGGCGAGTTGAAGCACTCGCTCTTGCTGCTGACGCACGCGTACGACTCTGGCTTCTTGCGGGCTGCCTCGCAGGCCTCGTTTCCAACAGCCCAATCCAGCACCAACGGCGCCTGCCCGCCGTCGTTGGTGTTGTTGAATTCTGGCGAGGTCACGTAGCTCGTTAAAAAGGTGAAGTTTGACGAGTCCATCAGCACCGCGTAGCTGCAGCGGCTGACGTTGTAGATCTCCGTCGTGTTGAAGCCCGAGTCAAACCAGACCTGGTAGTACTGCAGCCCCGACGGAATGGCCGTTTGGCAGCAGCCTATCCCGGAGCAGGATCCATTCGTAAGGCTCGTCACGTCGCCTCGCCGGCACATGGCCACGCACCCGCAGACCCGCTCATGTACTTGCCGACGTTGTCCTCGTCTCCGATGTAGGCCAGCGTCCGGCACCCGATGACCGTGAACATGTTGCCGGTGTTGGATAGCCTGAACGGCGTGTCCGTCAGGTTCAGCTGCCACGTGTTGTCCGAATCCATCGTCTGAGATGTGGTGTTGTAGCAGTAAGAAGAGATTTGATTCATCATCCGAGCCTGACCACGCTGCAGGAAAATGCCGAGGACCTCGACGTCTCCGTAGAACGGCTTGGAGACGTTCCCCGCGGTGCGGTTGCAGCTCAGAAAGAAGCCCGGCATTGCGCAGTGGTCAGGCGATTCAGCCTCGATGCCGATGCCGAACGGGTAAGGGATGTCTACGTCGCCGCATTTTCTTTGGCAGCTGCTGCTAGGTGGCGGTAGTGCTCCAACGGCGGGGAGCCTTGCCGCAAGCGCTACTCCAAGCCATAGTAGTACAGCTGCTAGTTTGCGGAACGGCATGGACGCTCGCTGAGTTTTCTTGTGTTTCGAGGAGGCATCATATATATGCACAAGTTGTGTCTCGGCATTGAACACTTCCAACAGGAATGAAGGGGATGGTCTAGACCTGTCATAAATTTTATGCTTATGTTTTCGATCTGGAGCGTTGGATCACCATCCAACGTCCTAAAATCTGACTATTTTTACCTTTAAAAACAGTCGAATGTTATATAAACACTCCCATTTATTAATATTACTAGAAGATGAGATGTCAGTTTTTTTAAAAGAGGCAATACATGCAATGACAAGAACGTGAGTTATATACTTTTTTCTTACCGTTTTTCCCCGCTAAGTTTTCGATTCTTCTTACCGTTTTCCTCCCGCTAAGCTTTTGAAAGGAGTTTTTAATGAGGTATAAGTATGATGTTGGCAAAGTATATATCCAAGAGTGTTCTATATCAACTTGTCCAAGGGCTCCATTGACTGGACACTTTATCAAAATCATACCCATTAGGGTAACCGGTTATTAGGTTCATTAGTATAGTTTAGTCATATATTATTTACTATATCATGAAAGAGGACCTCCTCTCTATATAGGGTGCATGGGGCTCTTATCGTACACACACCACCCCTTATCAATAAAGATGAGAGAAAAGATTGGAACTAAATACCGTGTCTCTTGTTCTTTTATTCTTAGAGTTTGAGTGCTTAATTGTGAGCAACACGACGTTCGACACACAACATGTTCAACAAGTAATTTTGCTTATCTCTACCGTTAAATCGTGGCTTCGTCTCCTGAATTTCTTTTGTCAGTCAGCCAACTTCTAGCCCTGAACAAACTCCTGTACTTCCTTACGTCCATCCCCGGCCCTTTCATCCCCGTACAAAAAATGATGGCAGAAATGAGCATAACAGGTCATTTCCCTCTCATTTATATAATCTTATTTTTACATATAAAACATGCATACAAATTTAATGACAGATATCTATTTTATTCTCATTTAATTTCCTTACCATTCAACGCGCACCAATTATTTTCCCTCTTATTCTCGAATCATTATCGTTAAATACCATGGTCATTTCCCTCAACTGTTGTCTTGTTCCATCACGGGAATACCTTCCTTAATCCCCGTGCTGGGCCCAAATACACACGTGCGCGTTCTTATAACCGGCGTTCCAACAGGAGCTGGGGCCCGAGCCGATGCCGCCACCGCCGCTCCGCCGTGGGCCGCCGCCCTCGAATTTCACGTGGGGGGTTTTGCTTTACCTTGCAGTTTCCAAAAACTTCGAACTCATCCTCGCCCGCCCCGCGACGGCGGCGCCCCACAGGACAGGAGCGGAGCGGAGAGTCCGAGCGCATGAAGCGGCGGGGCGTGGAGAGAGAGAGGCGGAGGCGCGTGCGGTGGGAAAGGGACAGGGAGGCGGCTTATGTGGTCGGAACGTATGGGTTGGCACGCATACGCCATGTACAACGCTACAACTCGCTTGTGCCAGGCGCTTGGGCCAAAAAAACTGCTTTTCTGAGCCAAACTTGGAGGCCGGCAGCTTGGGCCCACAGCTGTGCATGGCTAATACCAATGCTTAGTTGGATCGTAAGAGCAAGTTTAATAGTATAGATAGCTGCTACCTCCAATACATTTCCATGTCATCAAAAGATAATGATGCAGCTAACTCATACAATAAGCTGGCTATAAGTTGTCTCCACAAGAGCTCTCAATCATTTAATACATACATGGGTATTGATAATTTAATACATGCATGGGTATAGCAGTTAGTTCTATTGGTACATGCATGGATAACGCCTCTTTTCCTGTGCTATAGCCTGACTCTTGCATGGGAGCCGGCTTGGCTCTCTCTCTCCTTTTCTCTCCCCTCCACATAGGACTATGCTGACATGGATTCCCTTGTAGCTAGCACAGTCAGCCTTATTAAACTTGCTCTAAGGGCGTGGAATTTGTCTCCATGGGCCAGTAGCTATGCATGGTGCGCCTGGCCAGCAGCTGCGCATGGCTATTACTGGTGATTCGGTAAGCATGCTGACTTAGTATTCGGTGGGGATTAATATTACATGGTGATTAGTGGAGGCATGCAGATTTAGTATTCGGTGAGGATTAGTATTACATGGTGATTAGTGGAGGCATGCAGACTTGGGCCAGCGGCTTTGTTGCTTTCTATATAAACGTCAAAGTAGTGCACGAACAAAATCACAACCTTTTGCGATAGCACTCCAAATAGATCCTACCCCAAATGGCTTTCTAAATTGGTTAACTTCCTCCAATTTCCCATACAAAAACAAGATAAGTACTCACATTCACAATATCCAATGAACTTATCTCAGCCCCAAATTTCTCAAGAGTCAAAGCATCAATTATCATATAGTTTTTATTCTGTAGGTTACACTCCATGCTATGAGAGTACATTAAATCCCAAGTCCACCCTAAGAAACAACAAACTTATATGTGGTACATGTACTACATCCAAAACTCCACGCACCGCTGGCGTTGGGCAAGGAGATTGGCGATGATGAAAACTTACATCATGGTTATTGCTTCTATTCATAAACGGTCATATGTTGTGTCTTGTCTTATCTGTTGCATGGAGCGTGGAGCAGTACATGGAGACTAGACTTATCCGTTGCATTCAATTTTGTGGTGGGAAAATAAAGAAAAAGAAAATGATAAAGATAAATACTGACAATAAAACATGCTGAGATTGCTTGTTGGTTTGTTCCTACGAGTGTGCTTCTATTACATAGTTCTCGTTGGTTTGGTTGGTGACTTTTTTTCACAAAGCACCGTGTACATTCAAAGTAGCTCGTACTTCAGGTATGTCTTAGTCCACCAACTCCACGCTAATAGCTCTGATGATGATGATGCCGCAATTGTCTTTCATGGTCGCATTGTCGAAGTAATGGATAATAATTTTGATAAGCATTTAACCGCAGCAATGGATGCTCATATTGAACCAATACTTTTCAATACTGGACGTCACAGTGGCCGCCGCTGCCACCGTAGCGGTAAGAGGAGGTACATGGAGAGAGATCGTGAAGCAGCCAATGAACATCTTGTGTCAGACTACTTCACTACTATGTGACATTGCATCATGGTGGATATGACATACTGTAGGATTGGAAATGGCAACAGAGGGGGGGGGGAGAATGGTGCCTTCAAAATCCACCCCTAAGTATCCACACAATTTTCTTCTCCGATAGCTATAGATGCTATAAAGAAAGAAAATAAATGCTTACTGGAAATCTATACTTGAACAAACATGAAAGCAAAAACAAAGAAACCAGGACAGATCAGAGTGCAGCAGACAAAAACAATCCTATGGCCAGTCTGACCGGAGGAGAGGAACCGATCTGACCGGGAAAAGATTCGGAGAAAGCAGACACCGGCAAACTGAACCAGAGAGGCGGACAGGAAAACCTATGGCACAGATATTACTGCAATGCAAACACAGAGACTGAGCAGCAGCACAAAAAACCAGCACACAGACTACAGACCAACTGAGAGATAACCCAACAGACCTGCTGCTGCAAATGCTCTTTACCAAGACTGAAAAGAGCACAGTTGGCTGCTCAGATTCAGAAAACAGAGGAAGCACAAAGAAGAAAAGCAGCAAAAGGTAAAACTGAAAGGTAAAGGCAGTCATGAACTGAAGAAAACTGAAATGCTCTGATTGAAACAGTGAATACTGCCGAGAACAAGAAACAAATTAAAGAAAGAGATTGATCCACTGTTGTGCTTCTCAGGACAAAGAACTCTGAGTTTTAAATTAAATAACATCTCTAACTCAGGAGCAAGAAGAAGCAAACAGATAGCAGTCCGCCTGAAGTAAAAGCATTCGACCTGAAAGCAAAATGCAGAAAGGAGGGCTGTTGTTCAAGAACTGTCGGCACAGTATAAACTGAGCACAACCTAAAACAAAGAAATTCTCTAAAGCTTGCTGTTCTTGATTCTTTTGAACATGAAACTCTTGATCACTCCAGGAAGGGACTTGAGATCAAGAGAACAAGAACCAAACCACCTTTTACCAAGAAAATTAAGCACATGAGGATTCCTCTGTTTACACAAATAGTAAACCCTAGGATTCTAGAAAACAGGGGAAGAGAATAGCGGCCAAATCTTTGGAGAGAAAATCTGTTCTACAAATCGTTGCGCTCGGGAAATGATAGCAAAGAGGCTTAAAGAGGGTTCCCAGTTCAGAGCCAAATGAATATGTGCTATTCTACCAACAACTCCAATCAAAAGGAAAGAATGCAGAGAAGAGCAGAGTGCTGCTGATGAAGAACAGATGCAGAAACACAGAGAGAAACAAGAAAATAGACAAACTCAAACCAAAGACATCGTATAAAGATACAGAGACAGGAATGATTACAAAGAGTTTCTTACAACCAAATCATCCCAGATTTCTCATCCTTAGCCACTCACACAAACAATGAAAAACAAACACCTCTGCTACTGCCCAGCCAACTACTCCCACTCATAATAGAGAAAGAACTCACGCAGAAGGAGGGAAAGAAGCAAAAACCCTGAGGCACCTAGAGAACCACCTCTCTATTTATAGCCTTCCAATAACCGGGTTTACACCTCGCTTTACCTGCTAACTCCAACAACTCTGCGCTTTATCCATTAACTCGAACCGAACCCGCTTCCTCGAGCCTGAGTTAATTTTATCAAATTGCCCCTCACGCTCCTTCCCGAAAGCTTCCTCTTTTCTTGTTGTCCACGCCTCGCAACCACTTCGAGTCCTCGCCGTCTTCGGCCCATCCCGACCGCTCTGACCTCATGTCGGAACTCGGAGCAACAACTCCTGGATCCTTTGTGTAAATCGCACTAGTCCAGGATCAGCTAGTGCACACAGTGTACAACAAAGATAAATATCAATCTTAATGACATTTATTAACTAAACATGGGCATGATTGCCAGAGTTTACATCAACGGCACATAAGCCAAATTTTAAATGATAAGCAGCGGAAGAAAAACATCGAAGCGGAAGAAGCCCACAAGCAAATGACAGTAAGACGCGGCCTACTCGTCCAGGTCTTCACCGTAGTTGAAGTCGTCTTCCTCTGTGTGGAGATAGCAAGGTGAGTACAAACTTGTACTCCGCAAGTCACACGGAGAAAATGCATCATAATGATAAAGGCTTCAATGGAAGGCTTATAGGGTTAGTTTGCATAAAACAGCATTTAATGAAATACAGTAAATAGATTAAAATTATTGAATTTAATACAGTAAGTAAAACAGTACTTGTATTTGAAAATAATACCGTCAGTGCAGGCTCCGACCAAACACCAACCTATCCACGGGCATCCCACTCGGACCATCTTTTCCAAAAGTTCACGTATGGATTCCATCCATCCACACGCTTCCACTGCGCAACTCTGATGGATTCCATCCATTCGCAAGGTTTTCATCTCTCATGGATTCCATCCATCCACAAGGTTTTCGAAAATCATTTTTGAAAAACAAAGTCTAATCCATGAAAAACTCTTACTCAGCATGCCCATGACCGTGGGCACGGCTATCCACGATAGATTATACACTCTGCAGAGGTTGTACAGCTTTACCCACAAGACATGATCATCCCATATTGCCACCGGATTACACACTTCCTTAGGTGTGCGGCGAGGATATCATGACAAGGCATTTACAATGCAAAGCATTCAACCTGGCCAAGCCAACACTAAGGTTTCACCCCAGTAAGGAATCCACCAGACCGGGACCCTCTCTTGAGCCTAGACGAGACTTCTCATGGCTTAACCACGCTCGCCCAAGTGAGACTTCACATGGCACCGACCACGCTCACTTTCAACCTATAACTTGACTCAGGTTGGTACTTCACAAATTATTCAGCCAGAGCTGTCCCATACCAGCCATGTGGTAGTACGATTAGGGCTTTGCAACAGTAGCTCACAGACCAGTCCTTAATTGACTTAGGCCCAACCACAAACCCCTGTGCACAACAATCAACCACTGCGGTTCCAACCAACAGGGCATGGCTGCACCCACCAATCTAACCAATTGCCTAAGTCTAAACCAGGTTTTATATTTTGTTTTCAACATATTTCATAACACTCCTTGACTCACCAAAGTCAAGAGTACATATCAAAAGTATATCATTTTATGTGAAAAGTTCATCATTTTATGTGAAAGGTATCCCAAAATTATATGACTATGCAGGGCTAAGCATTTGATTAAACTCTCTAGCCAACACTAATTTATTAACTAGAGTTTGATTCTAGGGTGACAAGGTATTGAGGAATTCAAATTCAATGGAGAAATTAACAAGTAGGCAATAACTAAATTTAAAACTGAATTGAAATACGTTGAATAAAAATATGCATGCAATATAATTTAAATCAACATAATTTTATTTTGAAAACTGGGATCAACATGATCAAGGACTAGTGTGACTTGCATTGCTCTTCAAATGGGTGCAAATCTTCGTCGAAGAATTATCTCGAATCGTCACAGTGTACACGTGAAAATAACCCACCAAATTCAAATAAAATCCAAATAAATCCAAAAATTATAAAATATATATTGACGGATGTAATATGATTTTATATGAATTTAGGAGAAAGAATCAACGGATTCGGAGTTTGTATGAGGGAGAACGAATATCTAGAAGTTTTGAACATCACATGAAATGATAACCAAATCCGAGAATTATCTTTTGAATAGTACGGTGCCGGTTAGCTACGAGGTGGCTGGCGAATGGGCAAAATGGAAACCTGGCAATGAGGCGAATGTGGTGACATAGGTACGGTGGCGTGGAATGGCGGCAATCACCGCGGTGAGAGAAAAACGGCGGTGACGACATGGTAGCGCTAGCAACAGGTTGGAGAGAGATAGCACCAGGTATGGAACGTGGAGATGTAAGGTAAGCATGGGGTAGAACATGGTATAGTGAAGCTAGGAAAATTATTGGCTAAGCTGAAAATTAATCGGAGATGATACAATCGACGTTTGAACATCGACAGTGGAGAAACAGGAAAAACTTGATATCTTGGTGCTTGGTGAAGCGAATCCAAAACCATTTGACATGTAGCTACCTGGGATAGTTTGGCATGATATGACGCGAACGGATTGGGGAAAACATCACCGGATAGATGGGGACACGAGATGCCATTGGCGGCCATGGCGAGCTGTCGGAGGCGAAAATTTATGGAGGCTTTTCGGGGAAACGGAAGGAAGCGCGGCGTAGAACGCGGCGAGGCAAGTCTAAGAAAAATTACGGCATGGGCTAAGGCTTACCGGAGGCGACGAATTGACGTCGGGAGTCACAAATGGCCATTTTCGCGGAAAGCTCAATTCCTGACAATTGGCTCCACGAAAAAATAAACAAAATGGTAGAAAATTTCTTAGAGGCTAGGACACAATATGACGCGACGGGTGACGGGATGGGGCGCAGGGTATGGCGGGGGAAAAAAGGTGCCGTGGCTGTCGCGCGGGATGAGATGGGAGGGAAGACAAAAGAGTAGAGGAGGAAGGACAAAGACGGCCGAGCGTGACTCAACGGGACGGTGGGGAGCAGGTTGGTGCGGGGTGGGGGGTGATGGCGGTGCGACGTGCGACATGCGGCGATGGAGCAGGAGCTGTTGGCGCCAGAGGAGGCGGGGCCGGCATGGGCGCTGTGACCGGTCGGGCATGAGGACTGAGCAAGGAGGAGAGAAGAGAATGGAAGAAGGAAGAAGAAGAAGAAGAAAGAGAAGGAGGAGGGCCCAGCGGCAAAAGGAAAGGGAGGAGGGCAGGCTGGGCCCGCAGGCAAAGGAAAATCGGGAGAGAGGGAGGACAGAGAAAAAGAGGAGGGCCCCACATGGCATAGGGAGAAAGGGAGGGAAAGATAGAGAGGAAAGAATTTTTAAGAATAATTTTGGGATTTTAATTTTTAACCTAAATTTCTATTTCATGTTTAAGATCATTGATTTCAATTTATTTCAAATCTTGTTTCAAATGTCTAGGTACAAAATCTAATATTTCTCTATTTTCTATTTTATTTAGTTTGCCCTTGGACTTCGATTTTTGAATTCTAATTTGCACTTTGATTATTTTTGAGACTTAAGTTTATAATTAAGTTTTAAATTTTAAGTTTGAAAACCTCAAAGTTGAACCTGAGTTTGAGTGCTTGGGTCAATTTGATTTAAGGTGAATTTTTATTTTTATTTAATTAGATTTTCTAGATTTTGGATCTTAGTATTTTTACTCACATTTAAACTAATTTGTATCTTTTATCATCACAATTCTTATTCGCACTTGAGAATTATTTCTAGTTATTATTTTGCTTAGCACAACACTTGGGAAAATCCAAATAAAGTTTCGGCAAAAACATCAAATGCTAATAAGATGCAAATAGAATTTTAAATTCTTCAAAAATTTTGAACACTCCAAAATTTGGGATGTTACAGTTTTCTTATTTGGATTTCTCTTCTCTTAAACTTTTTTGGTGACAAGGATGTATAAGAGATAGATATGTCTTCTGGAGACAAGATCCCATCTATCTAGACATGATCTAGTGGAAGTTCATGAGTTTTGCTCTTGTGGTGTTTTGGGTTAAATTTGTGTTGTGCTACCTTGCTATGACATGTGAGAATCCATCTCAGGTCACCTAGACCATCTAGCAGGGGTGGGACCAGCCCAAGCCCCGGGCTAGGCCAGCTACTCTTTGGCCGACTCTTGGGCTAACTCTATTTTTTTGTGATATTCTATGAATTTTGTATGCGCTTTGGTTGCCAGGCCTCGGGCTACAGCCCAGGTAGCCTAAGGCCTGGTTACGCCACAGCCATCTAGGACTCATGAGTAAGAGTAGATGGAAATTTTCCTCTTTTGCCCGATTTCAATGTACCTTTAATTCAAATAGAAAAAATTCATAACTTTGACAATCCATTTCTCTTAGTTCGTTGATACTGATTTTGCAGACACGTTTATGTTCATCATCGGTGGTGTCCGATGTCTTTTCATGAAGATTTTGGATGGCTTGATCCAATTTTCTCCTTTTGGACCTTGCACTGTTGCTGATTTTTGGATTGCTAGTTGTGGGCTTTTTCTTCTAGCTATCTTCTTTGATAGCGGGCTCAGAAGAGGCCTCCATATTATTTCTCTAGCAATAGCTGGGTCGAAACTAAAGTCGATGGGAATCCAATCGAGGCCTTCAATCTCATATAGCGGGACATCCTGGTTTCCGGTCCCATGAAGACTTATGGCAGGTTGGTCATGGCTTTCTACTACTTCTTGGACATTAGATTTTTGGGCGTCTATGACTTTAATGCTGACTGTGTGTGAGTCAGGCCAAGAGCGGCACATGATTTGAGTATTCCAAAGTATCGTATCCATGAGGAACAAGGAGAGTTTCCTTCTAGATGAGGTATAAGTTGAGATAAAGGATGATGAAAGGAAGAGCACAAATAGTCAGAGGGAAACAAAGGTTGAGCGATCTTCTTCTAGTCCCAATGCTCCAAATGATCGTCTACCCCTAAATTGTCCAGCCTTCGAGTAGCCACTATTTATGTTCTGGGAAAGAATCCTAGTTAGAGCTGTGGGCAGCATCGGCGTTCACGCTGTCACGGTACATCCCTCAGCATTATCATAAAGCTCCTAGTATTCTAAGTCAACTTACTAAACTATGCACCACGCGTACTTTAGGCTGTTGCTACTCTAGCCCTAATATACTTATGCACGGGGAGAGAAAACAAGCAAAAAGCAAGACAAGGAACTAGCAAAAATAAGTAGTACCCACTTAGATGAGCATAAGAGTCACATTAGAGTTACCAGACTAGAAGAAGACTCGAGATTTACTCCATAGTGAAGAAAAGTTGAAACTCGTGGAGTCGCGGTGTTCCGGTCTTAGGCCAGTCTCAGTGGAGGTTTCATGTCCTAGTTTTCAACACACCCATATTTTGGAAACAGTGCAGAAGAGTTTCATCCCCATGAAACTCTCTTTACTCCCATGAAACTTTTATCATCTCTCTCTTCATCAATACAGTGCCATGTTAGCGTATTTAATGCCCATGAAACTCCATGAAACCCCCACTGAGTGGAGAGTTTCATGGCGTTGTTTCCAAGACTGCCACATCATGTAAAATAAAATGAAACATGGATGAAACATCCATCCTCAATGCATAGTTTCATTCTATTGTTTCATAGACATTTAATTTCATGACTCATAGAATGGAGCGGTTGGAGAAGAAGGAACGTACGGCCACCAACTTATTCTTTTATAATAATAAATGATTGGCCAGTGTAAATTGGTTTGGCCGGCCATGTAGGTGGCTTCTATGCGCACGTTTATACTCCTCAAGTGGGCGGAGTGGACATGGTCACATGGGTGACCGGTGTACAGTGGATGGACGACTGGTGTTGATGGAGTGCTGTGATTTGTCGAAGTTGGTGCGAAGGCTTTCTCCATGCAGCGTGTTCGTGGTTGGGCCGGCCGGTGTGGAACGGGTTCGAGGCACTCGGGCTTGAGGAAGTTGGGCCGGCCAGTGTAGAGTTGGGCCAGCCAGTGTAAAGTTTGGGCCAGCCAGCTCACACTGGGTTTTCTTCAATTAAGTAGATTTTATCCTGTTTGCACTCCTTTTTGACATAATTCCTGCAAAACAAGTTGACATACTGCCTGCGTGGACATATTAGCTTTAAAGTGCATTTATCTCAGGTTGAAACCTAAGTTTATCCTGACTTTTACGTGGATTTCTGGGGTGTAATTCGGGTGTAAGCTGTGTCAACACGCCCTGTTGGTAGGGATAGAAACAGATCGGATGCGATCAGATAGTCTCAAATACAAATACGAATCTATATTTTTAATATGAATATAAATACAAATATATATATTCTTGAATATGAATATTCTAGAATATAAATACGAATTGAATGTCGTAACGGATACAAATTTGAATCGAATGTCGTAATAAATCTCGGTAAAACAAATCTCTAGTGGTTTTATAGGTTTTTAACTGTTTACTGGAACGTTTATCGATTTCAAACCATCCAAATTCAAAATTTGAATCACAAAATTCGTCCGGGTTTTTCCTGGATTCCGAAAATAGATCGAATACGAATCGAATAGTCTTGGATACGAATACGAATATTCTCAAATACAAATACAAATATTCTTAAAAACAGATACGAATATTCTCAAATACAAATACGAATATTTTTAAATACAGATTTTGCTTACCACATTTACGTTTTTTAGATATAAATATCGAATAAAATAGATTATCTGTTGGTATTTCCCACCCCTACCTGTTGGCCGTTGTTCCGCACGATCGCACCAGGGCCACGAAAGCATGGCGTGGCTCTCCTAATCCACGAGGTGGCTGCATTCCAACCGAAGTGGGACCTGATTTAGCCACCAGACAGCTGCAGTTTTCTTTTCTTTTTTCCACTAAAATGTTTGATGTCCATTGATGGGCTGATTTGCAGTTTTGTACCCATCCGTGATCGATGTCAGACGTACGTACTCTGATATAAAAAGAAACAGTATGTAGTCACGGCACATGTCTCCTTTCATGTTTTGTACCCTTCACAGCAAACTGCCGCATCTTCATTCTAGCATCCGTGCATTTCTGTTACCTCGTAATTGTATAGCTTGACCGCCTGCCATGTTTAGGCAGGAGAAACTTTTCCAAAGGAATCTAGGCAATACTTACACCTAAGAAATTAGGAATTCGTTAATCACAACATATCAAGATAGGCAATCAGCACCACTGCTGGTCTGATTGCCAGCCGAAAGTCGATGAGACCATTCCTAGTTGATATGACCATGGCCCCAAAACCAGTCAAACCGCTAGCAACAAAAGGCAATAGAGATAACTGCAATTATTTAAAATCAAACTTAAACTTCCACATCGAAGTATAAGTACAGTCAAACACAAATCATAATCATAGGATGATCTCCATATAATCTTACAACATCATGTCAAAATAGGCAACAGAACAATAAGATATTTTCGAACACATCAACTATTATGTGTCAAAATGCATCAAATGTGCATTGTCAAGAGTCTTGTTGGGGAGAAAGAGAATATGTATGGTACATGATATCTGGGGCTGGTACATACGTGGCAGGCGGTAGCACCCTTTCCATGGTTGAGACATCTAGCACAGACAACATCCCGAAGAGAATGAAAACAAGCACATAATTATGCAAAATAAAATAGGTGTACTAAACCAAAAAACTGGGGGGGTAATGTGATATTTGGCAGTTTGGCACCTTTTTCTTGTTTCATCCGGCGCTGTAAAAGTCTGTGGTTTTGCTCCTAGTACTGCAGCATGATGTACCGGTCGTGGAGCTTCCTGACTCAGAAAGGCTCATCATGAGACCCTCGACGGCTTGAGGGCGGTTCTGCACGAGCCCTGATAATCGGCGGAGCTCCCCTGCGACCTGCTTCATTGTTGGCCTTTTTTCACCGGGCATTACCAGGCAATGGCTTGCCAGCTCGGCAACTTGACGGATCACTTCCATGTCATCTTCGTTAGCTATCTCTCTGTCCACAAGCTCTCCGAGGGTTCCATCCCTCATAGCATCTTGAAATAATGTCGCAAGGCATCGCGGCTTCTTACCTGTCAAAAGCTCTAGGAGAACGACACCGAAGCTGTAAACATAACTTTTATCAGTAAGCTGGCATGACTGTAGATACTCAGGATCTAAATATCCAATCGTCCCTTTCGCAACTAGAGCTTGTTCATCCTTGGGAGCGATTATTGAGCAACCGAAATCAAACACCTTTGCTACCAAATTTTCACCTAGAAGGATGTTCGCGGACTTCACATCCCCATGAAGGATTGCATGGTTCAACGAATGCAAGTGTGCAATGGCTTCAGCAGATTCAGCTGCAATCCTTAGACGGGTTCCCATTGTTATGCATGACCTCTTGTCTTGGTCATGTATTAGATCATGCAGGGTTTTGTTGGGCACGAACTCATAAACTAGAATGGGAACTTCAAACTGCAAACAACAACCAAGAAGCTTGACGATATTATCATGGTGCACATGGCAAAGTATAACAAGTTCTTGCGCAAAATCTGCTCTCCTACACTCATCCACTCCCTTGCATGTTTTTATTGCAACAAGTGTGTTGTCCAGGATCCCCTTGTAGACAGTACCCTGGCCTCCTTCCCCAATGATTCCATTCCTGTCAAATTTATTTGTTGCCTCCACAATGTCTTCTCTTCTATACAAAGCAAATGCAAGGGTGCGCTCCATTTTCATCATATCTGATAAAAGCTGGCCTCCATGCTGTCGAAAATATTCGTTACTCTTTCTTATGCTATCTTGTCGTTTCACACTTAACCTTTGTTTTATTACTACTATTCCAAAAAGGACAATAAGAACAACCAAAATGCCAGCAAAAATTCCTGCAGTGATGAAGGGCACTGTGACGTCATTGGGCAGTTGGAGTAAATGTTCAGGAATGTAGTTAAGATTTGATCAAAGAAATTATTAATTTAGGAGTACAATTGCCTGTTTTCACTCTAAAATTGGGCATTGGAAATTTGCCATCCCAAAACAGCCCTCAATACCAGTCTCAAGGGGTTCTTTGATCTAGTTTTCGACGTAGAGAGAGGATAAAATAACCAGTTTAAAGTACAAGGTTAAAATTGGACAAACTTGATATTACAGCAGTGAAATGTAAACTTTCTTCATCAAACTTCTCCGTATTTATATATGGTCTCGATGGTATCTAGTCAAATCACACAAGAGCAATAAGATGCAATTTAACCTGGTTCAGAATCATTGTCATGTGGTCATCTTGCATTGACTTCATTAGAAGTTTTAGCAAATTTGATACTATGTATACCAAAATACTAATATAATATATTTGTTTTTTTACCAAGAAAATTAAACAAATAGCACTACTAGACCTAACAAATTCCATTACCGAGAAATTTGCCACAACAACATTTGAAGCGTAAATTCCATTATGGTAACGAGAAATACAAAAGTTATATTCACAAAAAAAGAAACATAATGTAAAGCAAAAAAACAAACATCATTTGTGTGAAAACTTGAAAATCATTTCATTTTGAGCACCAAATCAAAATGACAAATTACCATCAGATTTGAGGAGGGAGTTTTTAGAGTATTACATCACTTTTCAAAATTTCAAATTCAAAATGAAAACTAGTAAGGAGAAATGAAAAAGAGATTTCTTGGAATATATAGTAACCTTTTTCTTTTAGTCTATAATTTGTTAAGGATTTTTTTCTCCCAACATGAATTGAATTTGAACTTGAAAATCTAAATGGATGTTTGCTAAATTAAGAACTGTCCTAAAAAATTTTTTGGACTGTTTCATTCTCATTTCGTCTGGTTCTAAAGCTTTCACCCAAATGATGATTTTCACTAAGAGAGAAATCCACCATGTGCAAATACAGAGGATTACCTAAGAGCAGATTTTGGTGTTGTCTTGAAGTGCATTGCTTATTTACGGAATCATACTTTGTTTTGTGAGGGCATGGAATACAATCGTAACTTCCTATGTTGTTCTTGCATGTCCCGATACAACTGTTTGTTTGGAGACACTCGTCGATATCTGTAAAGTGTAAACACCAAACATAAATATGGATAAGGAGCAAATGCAACATCAATATATATCAGGCCATTTGTATCATACCAAAGACTTACGTCATGCTAAGCGTAACACCAAACAAACCATATCCATATTTGTAAAGAACTATTGGGTTGCATCCACCAACTATTTAAGATGTGGACTCAAAATGTACTTGTGCTCCACTAAGGCTAAGATGTGGAGTCAAAGTGGACTACAATTATTTTCTTAGTAATATTGCATTAGTTAGGTCTTGAACTTAAGAGCCTATTGGTTCTGATACTATACTGAGTTGTATGTACCAACAATTTTACCCTAAAGATTAAGCTAATTGGAAAAGGTGAGCAATATACTTTAACAAGGATGAATGCAAAACAATACTTCAGTGTAACTGTATAAGTTTGTTTTTGTCATTCTTATAATTTGCCTTGAGCTATGTATATCCAAACTAATTTATTGATTCTATTCTTACATGCCGTAAAAGAGCAAATTAAATTGGTTGCTATGGTCCGTTTTGCAACATTATATGCCTATATTCAAACGCAACTAAAATTAGCTTTGTGGAACAAGTCCTACTACTATGTAATTCCTAAATTTTGAGTTTATATATAAACTATATTAATTAGCATTTATTAAAAAATTTGAGAATTTTCTGTATCTTTTAAGAATTATTAAAAAGGTTCCTCTGGTTTTCAGAACAAAAAATCATTTATTCGAAGTAAATAAAAGTGTTACAAAGTTTTTAAATATTTTTTGTGTTAAAAATAGCCAAAAATGCATCCATGATTTTGTGTGGAATTTTTCAAAGTCATCGGTTGTTTTTCTAGAGCTCAAAATCAATTTCTGAAATTATTAAAACCAAAATCGAATTAATTCCCAGCTGCCTTTCTGGCCGAAACCTCAACTCTGGCCCACTCCAACTCCTCTTATTAATGACTAACTGCACAAGATTTACGTTTATTATCAATACCCACTGAATCTGAGGAAATGAAGCAAATCCAGGAGCAAAAAGCAGTAATATCTCGTTCGAACGAGGGGAACTGCCTTGGATCAACGAGAACGGACGCTCCAGCAATAAGTACGGGCCAGTCGCCTGTACCAACAGCTAATGTCATCAAATGGAGAAACTTTGTGAAGGGCCAAGGGTAAAATTCCACTTCCTGGCATCTACACAAAAGAGGATGACGTCAAAAACACTATAGCCACACCTCCATGTCCAGAATGTTGGCCCAGCTAAGGAAATAAACGCACACGAGTGCAGAGAATGAATTAACACAAGAGAGATTTTTTTTGTGGTAACACCGCCTTTTCTATTTTTCTGTGTTATTCACTCATTTTCTCTCTCTCAAATTGCTCAATAGATTACATGGCTTAAATAGATACAACCTACGGTTACAAGACTCAACCGGGGCAACATGAAGAAACCTACAAACAACGGCAATTTTATCCACCATGGTATCGCCCAACACAATAATGCCGGTGACGACTAATGTCACCCAACCGGTGAAGTCTTCAACGGTATCCTTTTCTTCCATCTTCAGCCCTTCAAAGTCTCTCTTGAGAGTCTGTAGCTTGGCTTTTGCACACGCTTATGCCCTATGTGTGCCGTCTTGATTGCCTCCCATGTTGATTTCACCGTGTCTTTCCCGGCGAGGGATGATATAACTTCCTCCAGCACAGACTGATAGATGGCATTCAATGCCATCCGATCCTTCTGGCACTCGGCGGCACCAGGTTTGACTACTTCCCACACGTTCTGAGCCTGAAGAGTGACTCGTATCTTCATCGTTCAAATTGTGTAGCTCGTGCGGGTGAGCTGCGGCTACGACAATGTCATCGCACTCTCCCTCTCCACCACCTGCGAAGTGGACGGGCCACCTCGTAGCAGGCCTCACACTACGGTCAGAGATATACTCCTTCCTTCCCTCGGTATCTTCTCCAATTTACAGGAACCACCAAGCTCTGGTACCAATTGTTGGTCCAGCCAAGGGAATAAATGCACATGAGTGGAGAGAACAAATCAACATAGAAGAGATTTCTTTTGTGGCAACACACGCCTTTTCTATTTCTCTCTGTTATTCACTCGCTTGCTCTCTCTCTCAAATTGCTCAATAGATCACATGGCTTAAATAGATACAACCTACGATTACAAGACTTTGGTGCAGCTACTAATGTCTCCATTACATTTATGCAGCCACTAACTACACCACTAACTTCACACCCAAACGTTTCTAGTGAACTCATTAACTCAGCCGTTACTCAGACACCCAGCAACGACTCATGACCACTGGACCTCGGCCACGGCTGCTTGACCACGGTGCCTCGCCTATGCCACTTCGACCATGGCTGCTTGACTACGACACTTCAATCATGACATCTCTACCATGACTCTTCGACCACGGCTTCTCGACAATGGCACTTTGACTGCAACTCCAGTAGTACCACTCATACAGAGCCGGTACCACCGGTCTTTGACCACGTAGGCCTTTCGAGCTCTGACCGAGTACTGTAACTCATGAGTACTGACCAGGTGCTGTAGCTCACGACTACTGACCAATTACTGTAGCTTATGACTACCGACTGTCGACCTACAACTATTGACCGGTTCACTGTACTCCAGAGTCTTCGAATGTTCTCTGACTCTGGAATCTTCAACTACACAGTACTCAACACACGACTACACAGTACTCGAGACCGACCACTATCAATAACAAGATTAGTTCCAACACAGAACACTCATTTTCAACCCATGTTTCCATCTCTACATTGCAACCATGCACCCTTACGTACGTGATCCGGCGACTCCGTAAAACATCGTCTCTATAGTATTCAGAGGGTTGCCACTATGTTTTCATCTCTTTGTACTACTGTTAGGATCATGTTAATGATGAGTGAGTAGCGCCCTAAGGGCCAGGGGCATATAGGCGATCTTGCTATTGATAGAGATCTAGGAGATGGTAAAATATTGTAAGCGATTGGGGAGAAGCATCCGCAGGATGTTGTTGTATGATTTATAGTTCTTTAGCAGATGCAGACAGTCTCCTGATGGGTAATAGCTTTCGTACTGCTTATTTACGTTGATATATTGGACTAGGGGGTCTCCCTTCCGTATTCGAAAAAAACCCATGAACTTGAGAAAATCGGTTCATCAATCATAACTAATTAACATATATTGAAGAGATGCTGAATTAACAAGCTTCAATGAGATGACACACATGGCTCTTGGTAGAGTGGGTTTGCGGTGATCATCAACGTATCAGTAGGTGTGATTTACAAGCAAATGGTATGGAAAAAACAAATTGAAATGAGCATTTGCAACCATCTTGGATATATGGATTAATATGTCATATAGGAGTGGTGGGAGAGAGTACCTTCGCAACCATCTTGGATATATGGATTTCCTTGGAACCCATTGGAGCATTTGCAGCGGTAACCAACAGGACCATCCGTAGAGTTGACTTCTATGCACTCGCTATTGGTACTGACACAGGCATACCTAGATATGTTCTGTTTTGCCTCTCGACATGTTAGATTAGCGACAGCCCATTGCACGGTGACTGATGAATTTGCAGCGTACAAATAAAGAATTTGCCCTTCAGATGCATACAAATCTGTTGCCGTTTTTTGGGAAGGGTTATCCAATAGGAGAACCGACGATGTCGTATTTGTGCAGTTGAGGTGAAACTGTTTCCTTCCAAAACATCCTTCTTCCAAGCCAAATGGAAATGAGACAGTGATGTTTCCACACTGGCGTGTACAATTAGTGTTGTGTTGAATCGGATTATACCCTAATTTGAATGAAAAAATGTAGATATATCAAAACAAAACACAACATGATTAGAGTTGTATATATATATCAAAACACAACACAACATGATTAGAGTTGTAGATGAGTTTTCCATAGTGACTTTGGAGACGAACTATACACGTCTACTTGCGCCATAAATGTGGTTTTGGTCATAAACTGGTTGACACGATTGAAACAACACGGTCAGGACATGGCTCTCCTGATAAAAATCACATTCTTATGACACAATTAAACTTGTATATATCACATATAAGCAAGAACTAATCTTGATTGCCCGCATAAAAAAAGGAGGCCGTGGGTCCTTGCTGGAGCCTAAGGCACCGGCGGAAGTACCGCTTAATTTTGTAACAACTTCCTTTCTGGTGTCTTTAACCGGCCTTGTAACATGCCTCATAACAGGGCACCTCTGTACACTGACATTTCTCCTCAATTTATTAGGGCAGCTCTCCTGCCCCATTTTCAAAAAAAAAAAACTAATCTTACAATATAAGAACAAGAACTAACAACTGTAGTCGTTTATTGAAACTAGTGAAGAAGAACATTAAATATTTTAGGATTTTAGAGCATGTAAAATATTATTCTCTTTTTAATCTGTAGCAGTGATCATTTAACTAGTTTAGTATTTAAAGACTCAAGTTGGTGAATGGTGGTAATGGTATTCCCCTCCCACACCTCCCCATTCACTTCCTAAAAGAGCTCTAACAGTAAATTGGGGGAAAACCACTACCAACAAACAAATTAACTTGTACCAAATTTTGTTCTTATCACCACAACCTCCTCCCTCTCACAAATTCCTTCCAGTGGCTCATTGTCCGCACCTTATCCGCTCGATTTTCCGTTCACCACCTTCAAAGGAGGTTTCAGTAGGACCCATCCGGTTGCAGTGACAGAGCCGAGGGTGCGGTGTAGATTGAGAACGAGGTGCATTGTGGGCTAAGGACACCACGGAGCTAAGAGCAACTCCAGCAGTAGCCTTCAAAATAGGACCCCTACTTTTTATTTGAGGGCTTCCCCTACTTTTGAGGGCTTTGTTTTTTGAGCTACACTCCAGCAGGAGCCCTCAAAACAGGACCCTCAAATTCATTCTTAGAGGAAATGACACATAGGACCCACTCCTGGGGGGTATGGAGGGAGCCCCTACTTTTGAGGGCCGAGGGGCAAAAAACTCACTCCAGCAGGGCCCCTACTTGAGCCCTCAAAAGTAGGGGCTCCCTCCAGACCCCCAGGAATGAGGGCTCGAGGGGGAGATTTGAGGGCCCCCTACTTTTGAGGGCTCAAGTAGGGGCCCTGCTGGAGTTGCTCTAAGGCCAGCGCGTAGGCTGAGTCCGAGGTAATAATTCTTTTTTTCTAGCAACGCATTTCGACTAATTCATTAGAGGTTTATTTATGTACAAACTTTGCACCATTTTTACCAGGAGGTTTTATCCAATCCATGGCAAGTCTCGCACTCCAGGTACGGTGTGCTAACCAGAAATAGATATTACCTTTTACCAGAAGGAAGCAAGTAAATAACTCGATCGTCTGCATGTAAAGCACTTGCTTGTTTATTATATTGCTTTTTGTCTTCCACTATACGATAATATTTCCAGGTAAGCCATCTATGTGTTGTATGGCACAAGCAGAATATAGCAGAACGTTTTGTCCAGAAATAAAGTGCAAGATCCTAGGAATAATTTCATTCTGTTTTGAGATGGGTTGTACAAATATGCCGGACAAATATAGTCGGGTAACATATTAGGTTCAACCAGTGCAACCTGCTCAGTTGAGACACCAAATTAACATATAAAATGCGAAAACAATATCCTGCTGAACAAAAACCAAGAAATTAAAATAAAATGATATTTTTGCTAAGTATTCGGCAATAGCTTGAACAAATTAAAATTCCAAAAATTTTATAAAGTGGGTAATTTACAGTTGATCCAGTGATGAACTCTAGAAAGACAAATCCACAACTAGACAATGAGTGGAATGACGGGCAGTAGTGATAACACTACCCTTGTCAAAAGATAAACCTCTATCCCAAGTGCTTCAAAGTGTGAATTTTGGAAATAACCCCATCATTGCCCCTTGTTCCTAATAATACACAGAAAAATAGAGATAGAGACACAAATTTTTACGTATAATACCCTTGTGGAAAAAAATACGAGCGCACGAAGGTAAATCACTATAATGAAGAGATGTTTACAATGGAGTTCTTACTCTTTCTATGGACACTGGGGTACATGCATAAGACGAGGGAAACGAGTCCCACACAGAGAGACAACCAAATCAAAGTCGGTTGCTACAGTTTGACACCACGTCTGATACAACCTACGTATGGCCTTGGCACCTGTCATGCCAAGTCTGGCATGAGCCAACGAAGTGTTACATGCAGGGGCGAATCCACCGTGGGTGCTTGTGGGTGCTCGAGCACCCCCTCCTCCCACCGTGGAAGAAGACCCGGGCCGGTCGGCGGTTGCCCGGACTGACTGAGGATGCGCAGCTTAGGCGCCGTCACGTCCGGCGCCTGCAGAAGTGCAAATCATCGGTTGAAGCTTAAAGAAGACGAGGCGGCCGGCGCGGCAGAGGGGGAGCGGGGAGGGGGAGGCGGCCGGCGCGGCGGAGGGGGAGCCCGGAGCCGGGGAGGGGAAGGCGGTCGCCGGTCGGAGGGGGAGGCCGGAGGCGGCCGGCACGGAGGGCGGCTCGACGCGGCGGAGCGGAGGGGGCCGAGGGGCCAGGGGAGGTGGTCAGCCGGGCGCGGGCGAGGCCGAGCGGCGGACGCATCGCCGCATCGGAGATTCACCACGGTAGAGACAGAGACCCGGAGAAGACGAGGCGAGCAGGTGAGATTTGAGATATTTCGTATGGAGTGATGGAGACATGGAGTGAGAGGCGCTGGCGATTGGCGATTTACTCAGTGGCGTGACTGGCGTCGTGGGCTCCACCGTTCCAGTGTCGGCAGACGGCAGTCGGCAGTGTCTCCATTTGGCTGTGACGGCATGACTGACCGGCAACGGTGATTCATTGATCTATGAATGTATAGTGAGTGAATATGATATGTAAATCCCATTCTGTTATTGCTTTACCGATTGATCTATGAATCACTATATTTGATATTTTTTATCTACAGATTGATACTCACATATTTATGAAGATTTAGAGGCATATTATCTATTAGCAAGGTATTAAATTTTTTGTATTATACATTTTCAATCTGTTCTCTTCCTATTTATGTATGAATTTGATATTCCAATGGCAAAAGACTAGTAGATATAGCTTTGATATATTTATATTGTGCTATAGTCTCAATAGTAGAGCTCCCCCTCTATTTTCATCCTGGATTCGCCACTGGTTACATGAACAAAGTACGAATTCAAATCAACTTCAACACCCCTCTAGTCAATAGACTGATGCTCCATCTGGAACTACATTCTAACTACGAGCACAACCGCTAACACCTTCGAACGCACCCGGAGTTCCGGTGATAGGCTCTAGGAAATATAGATAATAACTTGACTCTCTTACTCAATTCTTCCGTTTCCCTCTCCGATATTGAAGGATGGAAAAGCTAGGGAGGTTCACTTGTTAGGCTTACAATCCGAATTTTAGTTGTTTCTTATGTTATGTGGTTGTCAATGTGTGGTCTCTTGCAAACAAATCCAATAACTTGGGTAATACCAAACTAAGGATCTTCATTGAACTTAGAAGGCATTCATTATGCTGCAATGCTTGGAATCATAATTTTAGAACTAAGCTACATAAACATGAGGATCTTGTTCATGAGCTTAAGTTTTGCTTGGGGACGAGCCAAGGTTTAAGCTTGGGGAGGTTGATGTGTGCATTTTGCATACATATTTATTACTATTTTTAATCTATTTTTATGTTCATAATAAAATAAAGTTGAGTCTATATAGAAATCCCACATATGTCAAGTACCGATATCCCACATATGTCAAGTACCGATATCATCTGGAAGGAATCTAGTAGGATCCCACATTTTACAAAGATATTTTGAGCCAACCAACAATGCCACACGAATCCAGGAGTCAAGATATGCACAAAAGAAGAACTTGCCTTGCATTTCAAGTCTCTAAAAGAGAATACAAACTAAGGGTACAGTTGTGGCCGACCATATCGTCGACTGTACTGACCCTCTAGCGGTTCGTATCATCAAACAGATTACGACGGTGTTGGTTCCACACAAAGGCTTCGCAATACCTTAAATACTGCGTCACGAGGGATGGAAGAACAACAAACTGCATCAAATTGGCATAGGGAGACACCACGAACTCCTTCAGGGAAGAATGCCGCTAGCACCGTCTTCCAGCTCTAGATCATCCATTCTACCATATTTCTCTATAGGATTTAGCCATAAACTATTCTGGATTGTTCCGAAGACTTGGGCCTACGCATCCATCTAAAGGTTTCTTCATCGGATTGGTTTGTGGCTTAATCTAGGGGCAATTTCTTATTTGCCATCGAAAGTTTGCACTATCCCTTGTATGCCACTCATTTGTGTCACTAACATATGGGCCCGGTCACTAACATGTGGGCCCAGACCCCATATGTCAGTGACATAATCAAGGATTTTGGAAATTGCTAGTGGCATATAAAGAATTAACCCTTTAATCTATTATTGCCATAACATGTTTGGTGTCATCTCTACATTTTTCATTCATTTTTTATTATCATTGAGTACTATATTTAGTTCTTGAGCTCAAGGTACCCCATGTAGAGATTATGAGACAGATCAAAGACCTGGTGTGGCTTACTATATTCTTGTGACGATATTCTTCATGATGGTTGTACAAACAAAGACTGTGTACTAATTGCCCTGTAGGACATGAAGGATAGCATTACTAGATGAGATGGAGATGAAAGCTAGAAGGGTGATAATTTATACCTAATTCTTTATATCGTTGATATAGGAAAATGACAGAGACCCATCCACCTAAAGCTATAAGCCATCTTGTATTGATACCATATATGGTACTTACAAGTGGTGGTTATAAGGGGTATGTTTCATTGACATATTCATCTTCAACTCCGCCCTCATAAAGTTGTATGAACACTACAGTGGTACCTATCGACCCTCTAACTCTACCAGTGGAGAACCGATGCCTCGAGAACACCTTTAATTATTATTTATCATGAAATTTATATTTCTGTATTTTATTATTAATAGTCATTTAATTCCTATTTATGTAATATTAAGACTAGACATTTGCAATACAAAACCTATCACTCCTCATGGATACGATACTCTTACTCATTCAAAATAGCTATTATATATGATACCGTGCACTTTTAGGGAATTCGGCCATTGCAGCTACCATCCTTGCCTTCAGCAAGATGAGATAGAGCAGAGGAGCCGCACCACTGCCATTAGTGCTTTCGGCCCTCGCGCGGCCGTTGTATGAGCTTCGCGTTGAGCCATGCTGCTCTTGGCAAGTAGGTCGCCATACCTCCATTGTCGTCACCTCTCACCAATGCCACCAACCAAATCCAACACTACTCGAGTGTGGGCCAGGCATGGCCTAGGGTTAAAACACTAGGTGGCTTGAACCTGGGCACCCCATATGGGCTGTACGACTCTGGCCTAATGGACCAGATGTGGCCCAGATGATATTGATGGGGTTAGGGACCGATAGGGCCATGGAAAAAATTGTGGAAAAGACCTCCACCTATGAGTAAAGGTGAGAGGAAGTCTTAGAACTACATATCGTGCCTCTTGTTCTACTTTTTGTAAGTTTGAGTGCTTAATTGTCAGCAACACGACGTTCGATACACAACATGTTTAACAAATAATTTTGTTTATCCCTACCATTATAACATGGCTTAGACCCCCCGTTTGGCTAAGCTCAGTTTCTTTATTTTTGGCTTTGAAGGCTGGCTTCGAGAGAAGCTAGGAAATTCTGGCTTCAAGTTGCATGGTTCATTTTGGGCTTAACTTCAAATTCATAGTTTATTTTTAGGCTTCGAAAGCAGCACGTTTGACCAAGAAAACAGCTTTGAAGCCCAAAACCTGAAGCGGAAGCCCAACCAAACGGGCCATAGTCTCCTAATTTTCTTTTGTCCGTCAGCCAACTTCTAGCCTGAACAAACTCCTATACTTCCCTGCGCCCATCCTCTTTCATCCCCGTACAAAAAATGATGGAAGAAATGAGCATAACCGGTCATTTCCCTCTCATTTATGTAATCTTGTTTGAAAATATAAACATGCATACAAATTTAATGACAGATATCTATTTTACTCATTTATATTTCCTCACTATTCAACTTTTATGAGTACGTACCGCACCAACTATTTTTTCCTCTTATTTTCGAATCATTATCGTTAAATAGCAATTAGCATGGCCATTTCCCTCTACTGTTGTCTTGTTCCATAACGGGAATACCATCCTTAATCCCCGTGCTGGACCGAAATACACACGTGCGCGTTCTGATAACCGGCGTTCCGACAGGGGCCCGAGCCGACGCCGCCGCTCCGACGTGGGCCGCCGGCGGTGGCCAAAAGCAATTGAAAAAGAAAAATGAGATTTCACCTCAAAGTTTTCAACTCAACTCGATTTTTGAACTTTCAACCGAGAAAGGGATCAAGCTTTTAGGTCAAGGGAAATCACTTTCAAATCAAGAACCTTCAAATCTTTCAAGTCCGAAACTTTCGAGTCGACTAAAAACCGAATAAATCTTTCAAAATCGGGCCCGAAAGCTTTCAATTAGGGGCTTTCAAACTGAGGATTGGACCTTTCCATTTGATGATTTTGAAAAATCTCGTTGAAAAGTGGGGATTTGGACTAGGGTTTGGAAGAATTAAACTTTCAACTTGACAAAATCAAAGAAATATTATCAGATCCGAAGCTTTCAAATAAAAGATTTCACTTCCAACAAACAAAATCATAGAACTTTCAACTCGAATTTCACGTGGGAGATTGCTTTACCTTGCAGTTTCCAAAACCTTCGAACTCATCCTCGCCCGGCCCACGACGCCGGCGCCCCACAGGACAGGAGCGGAGCGGAGAGTCTGAGCTCATGAGGCGGCGGGGAGTGGAGAGGGAGGCGGAGGCGGGGATGGAGAGGGAGGCGGCGGGGGCGGGGATGGAGAGGGAGGCGGAGGCGGGGATGGAACGTATGTGTCGAGACGCACAGGTGTCCAAAAGCAGTTTCGTATAGATAGACGGACAGACAGATAGGAAATGAGAATCAACAGTTCCTTATTTTACAGTTTCGTATATCTTTACTATTTAATAAGTTTGGGTTAGTAGTTGATATATTCTTCTTCTTCCCTTCTTAACCGTCTGATCTAAATATTAAAATCTTACCATCTATCTAACATCCTACTCCCTCTTATATTTAACTACCCCTCTTCTCCACTTCCACCAACAGTTACCATCTCCCACCTCCTCTTCTACCCGGTCTCTCTCGCTTCTCTCCCATCCTGCTTGGACTATATAATTTTTTTATATGCTCTATCTTTTTTAGTGATGCAAATCTATGAAATTCATATAGTTAGAAACCGATGAAGATTAACTCATCATCATTTGAATTATGCCCCTGATTCCTCTTGTTTTTTGATAATTGCCCTGCACTAACTGAATGTCTGTGTGTTGTTACGGATTTAAAAATTTTTAGAACATGTTTGTATGCATATTGTAAAATTTTTTACCACCTATGAATTTCTTTTAAAAATCCATAGTAACACACATAGATAAACAGATAGGTATAGAGAATCAATGGTTCCTTATTTTGCATGTAGAGAGTACCTTTATCCCGTGAGCAGCCTCCGAAAATATAGGGATTCCCAATATAGCCATCACGGCACTAGCAGGAATACCCATAAGTGTCGTCGTCGTCGTCGTTGCAGACGCTGTTTTCACTGATGCAAGCATAGCTTTCCTTCTTCAAGAGAGCCGCACGGCACCCCGGTTGATCAGCGATTCTCCACGTTAGTTCAGTCTGGTCGGTTGTAACATTAATTGTATCCCACAAGGAGCTCTGGTTATAATGGCGAATAAACTTGAGTGTAAAGGAAGGAACACCGTTGCCAGTACCGACAGTGAAGCTGCAACATCCAGTGCCATTACAGTTCTGTATAAACCCCATATCCACGCTGTATTCATTAGGGCAGGTAGACGTGCAATTGTCCGTATTTTCGTCATCAACGACCAAGAATGCATCAAAGTCACAGCCGATGATACGTAGCATGGGATCTCCAGAAAGAATAAAAGAGCGCCCAGGTGTCCAGGTCATATTGTAACTATCAACACCTGATCTCATGGGGATGGTGTGGGAAAAGTTAACTTCGATCATGTTTCTCGTAACATCCAAGTTAGAATTTGTATTAACCGTGACAATGTCGCTGATAACATGAATGGTGCTATCGTGCAAGAAGAGGCTGGGTGCCATAGTGTCGTTGCTGACGCAGGTGAGATCGAAGTCAGGCCCCCGGAAGCAGCCATTGCCGATGCCGAAGGGATAGTCGAAGGCAATATTGCCGCAACTCTTCGGGCAACCGGCGAGGGTGCCGGTAGAGGGAACCGCGCCGTTGCCCACTTTGCTTCCGAGGATGACGCCGGATGCCTGCACCATCTTTGTCACCGGTAGGGCAAGTAGGAGAAGAGGAAACGTAGCGTATACTAAGAAGTTCATGGCCATCTTCACGGGCGATCAGCTTCAGGGGTTGTGGAATTCTTTGATCTAGGAGATGGAAGTATACAGAGAACAGTTTAGCACATGAAGGTTAGCTTTTCATTTGTGGAATTAGCTTCACGCAAATTGCTTCATTTATAGTGGACACTTTACCTGAGGTTACCATGCAGTCAACAGGGCCGGTCCTAGGATTTTAGGGGCTCGGGACGAAACTAGAAATAAGGGCCCTAGTATAAATATCTAAATATAAATCTACACACACACACACACACACACACACACACACACACACACACACACACACATATATATATATATATATATATATATATATATATATATATATATATATAGTTTATATATATATAGTTTATATATATGCAAACTACAAGAAGCAATGACAAAGTGATGTAGATGTGGACTTGCTGGTTTGGGAATTGTTGCTTTGTTGGGTTGGACGATGCGCCTAGTAATACTCCAATGCAGTCAAGAATGCGGAGAAGATGAAAATGTGTGCGCACATTGACAAATCATCCACAGCACACTACAGACGACATTACGACAGAATGAAATCCGCATGACCCGAGCTAAATTACGCACATTGACACGAAAATGACAGAAATCTACACCAACAGCTAGACATTTTCATCCAAGTTTGAGGAAATCTACGTCGGTGCTTTGGAAGGATCTACCAAAATGCAGGCCGGCTGTCAATGTCCTGGGAACAGCATTGTCCAAACTCCAAACACAGAGCAGTTTCAAACAGGGCGAACGAAAGCGAGACCAAACAAACTCAACTCACTTTTGGGCGAGACGGCGACTCCTCGTCTCTGGCGCTGGTGCCTAACTCGCTGGCAACACCGGTGCCAACGCGGCCGTGGGACGACGCCCTCGACGCAAGGCCGCCCGTGGTCCACTCCGTGCTCGCCCTCGCGGCCTCCGGCGCGCGCGGCGCGATGCGGCGGCAGATGCTCCAGGCGCCCTAGACGATCAGAGTCCAGAGAAGACAAGAAGTCGACGCCTCGGCGGATGCGGTGCTCATATATGTACTCTACATAGTATATGTATATGGGGGCCCCTGTATTTTGGGGGCCCGGGGCGGCCGCCCCTCTCGCCCTCCCCAGGGCCGGCCATGGCAGTCAAGCAAGAATTTTTCATAAACCTCTCATAAGTTAATTTTTCGTAGTTAATTTTTATTCCCAAAAACATTTCGACGGTAGGCCTTGCATATTAAACATCACAAGCAAACATTAACAATGAAAACAACCAACACACTGTGGGACCCATACGTCAATGAGTATTAACCGAAAATATAGAACGGCATGGACGCTCGCTGAGTTTTCTTGTGTTTCGAGGAGGCATTGAACATTTTCCAACAGGAATGAAGGGGATGGTCTAGACCTGTCATAAATTTTACGCTTATGTTTTCTTTCCTCTAAAATTATTAATATTATTAGAAGATGAGATGTCAGTAAAAAAGAGGCAATACATGCAATGAGAAGAACATGAGTTATATACTTTTTTCTTACTGTTTTTCCCCGCTAAGTTTTTTATTCTTCTTACCGTTTTCCTCCCACTAAGCTTTCGCAAGGAGTTTTTAATGAGGCATAAATATGACGCTGGCAAAGTATCCATGAGTATTCTATATCAACTTGCCCAATTCCGATTGAGGACTTGCTGCGACTTCGTGTTCAAGGAGGCATCATATATGCACAAGTTGTGTCTCGGCATTGAACTTTTCCAACAGGAATGAATTGAAGGGGATGGTCTAGAACTGTCATAAATTTTACGCCTTACGTTTTTCTTTCCTTTAAAATTATTAGAAGATGAGATGTCAGTTTTTTTTTTCAAAAGATGCAATATATGTAATGACAAGAGCGTAAGTTATGTACTCTTTTCTTTTACTTTTTCTCCCCACAAGTTTTCAATTCTTCTTACCATTATATCGTGGCTTAGTCTCCTAATTTTCTTTTGCAGTCAGCCAACTTCTAGCCCTGAATAAACTCCTGTACTTCCTTACGCCCATCCCCTTTCATCCCCGCACAAAAAATGATGGAAGAAATGAGCATAACCGGTAATTTCCCTCTCATTTATATAATCTTGTTTCAAAATATAGAAATGCATAGAAATTTAATGACAGATATCTATTTTATTCGCATTTATTTTTTCCTTACTATTCAACGCGCACCAATTATTTTTCCTCTTATTCTCGAATCATGCATTATCGATCGTCGAATACCATGGTCATTTCCCTCAACTGTTGTCTTGTTCCATCACGGGAATACCGTCCTTAATCCCCATGCTGGACCGAAATACACACATGCGCGTTCCAACACAGGCCGGGGCCCGAGCCGATGCCGCCACCCTCGAATTTCACGTGGGGGGTTTTGCTTCACCTTGCAGTTTCCAAATACTTCGAACTCATCCTCGTCCGGCCCGCAATGGCGGCGCCCCACAGGACAGGAGCGGAGCGGAGCGGAGAGTCCGAGCTCATGAAGCGGCGGGGCGAGGAGAGAGAGGCGGCTTATGTGGTCGGAACGTATGGGTTGGCACGCATACGCCATGTACAACGCTACAACTCGCTTGTGCCAGGCGCTTGGGCTAAAAAAACTGCTTTTCTGAGCCCACAGCTGTGCATAGCTAAGAGCAAGTATTATAAGGGGCTGTAAGCTGGCTGTATACTGAGATGGAAGAGAGAGAGGAGGAGAGAGAAGAGAGGTGGGCTGTAAGCTTACAGCCAGCTAAAACACAAGAACCAAGAAACTTTGTGAGAGGAAGGGGTAGGTCATACAGCCTTCAGCTGGCTGTAACTACTATATGAGTAGGCTGAAAAGTGAGTTGTAAGTATTCATACAGCCAGCTGAAGGCTGTATTATAAGACTTGCTCTAATACGAATGCTTAGTTGGATCGTAAGGGCGTGGAATTTGTCACCATGGGCCAGTAGATATGCATGGTACGCCCGGCCAGCAGCTGCTCATGGCTGTTACTGGTGATTAGTTGAATCGGTAAGCATGCAGACTTAGTATTCGGTGGGGATTAATATTACATGGTGATTAGTGGAGGCACGCAGATTTAGTATTCGGTGAGGATTAGTATTACATGGTGAATAGTGGAGGCATGCAGAGTTGGGCCAGCGGCTTTGTTGCTTTCTATATAAATGTCAAAGTAGTGCACGAACAAAATCACAACCTTTTACGATAGCACTCCAAATGGATCCTACCTCTATTCATAAACGGTCATATGTTGTATCTTGTCTTATCTGTTGCATGGAGCGTGGAGCAGTACATGGAACCTAGACTTATCCGTTGCATTCAATTTTGTGGTGGGAAAATAAAGAAAAAGAAAACGATAAAGATAAAGATAAATACTGACAATAAAACATGTTGAGATTGCTTGTTTGTTTGTTCCTACGAGTGTGCTTCTATTACATAGATCTCGTTGGTTTGGTTGGTGACTCTTTCCACAAAGCACTGTGTACATTCAAAGTAGCTCGTACTTCAGGTATGTCCTAGTCCACCAACTCCATGCTAATAGCTCTGATGATGATGATGCCGCAATTGTCTTTCATGGTCGCATTGCCAAAGTAATGTTTAATAATTTTGATGAGCATTTAACCGCAACAATGGATGCTCATATTGAACCAATACTTTTCAATACTGGACATCACAGTGGCCGCCGCTGCCACCGTAGCGGTAAGAGGAGGTACATGGAGAGAGATCGTGAAGCAGCCAATGAACATCTTGTGTCAGACTACTTCTCTACTATGTGACATTGCATCATGGTGGATATGACATACTGTAGGATCGGAAATGGCAATAGAGGGGGGTGAATGGTGCCTTCAAAATCTGCCCCTAAGTATCCACACAATT
The DNA here is from genome assembly GCA_017311315.1 of Dendrocalamus latiflorus. Lineage (NCBI taxonomy): Eukaryota > Viridiplantae > Streptophyta > Magnoliopsida > Poales > Poaceae > Dendrocalamus > Dendrocalamus latiflorus. The sequence continues at coordinate 23,006,652 of CM029628.1, forward strand.
TTCTTCTCCGATAGCTATAGATGTTATGAAGAAAGAAAATAAATGCTTACTGGAAATCTATACTTGAACAGACATGAAAGCAAAAACAAAGAAACCAGGATAGATCAGAGTGCAGCAGACAAAAACAATCCTATGGCCGGTCTGACCGGGAAAAGATTCGGAGAAAGCAGATACCGACAAACTAAACTAGAGAGGCGGACAGGAAAACCTATGGCACAGAGATTACTGCAATGCAAACACAGAGACTGAGCAGCAGCACAAAAAACCAGCACACAGACTGCAGACCGATTGAGAGATAACCGAACAGACCTGCTGCTGCAAATGCTCTTTACGAAGACTGAAAAGAGCACAGTTGGCTGCTCAGATTCAGAAAACAGAGGAAGCACAAAGAAGCAAAAGCAACAAAAGGTAAAACTGAAAGGTAAAGGCAGTCATGAACTGAAGAAAACTGAAATGCTCTAACTGAAACAATGAATACTGCCGAGAACAAGAAACAAAGAAAGAGATTGGTCCACTGCTGTGCTTCTCAGGACAAAGAACTCTGAGTTTTAAATTAAATAACATCTCTAACTCAGGAGCAAGAAGAAGCAAACAGATAGCAGTCTGCCTGAAGTAAAAGCTTTCGACCTGAAACGAAAATGCAGAAAGGAGGTCTGTTGTTCAAGAATTGCCGGCACAGTATAAACTGAGCACAACCTAAAACAAAGAAATTCTCTAAAGCTTGCTATTCTTGATTCTTTTGAACATGAAACTCTTGATCACTCCAGGAAGGGACTTGAGATCAAGAGAACAAGAACCAAACCACCTTTTACCAAGAAAATTAAGCACATGAGGATTCCTCTGTTTACACAAATAGTAAACCCTAGGATTCTAGGAAACAGGGGAAGAGAATAGCGGCCAAATCTCTAGAGAAAAAATCTGTTCTACAAATCGTTGCTCTCGGGAAATGATAGCCAAGAGGCTTAAAGAAGGTTCCCAGTTCAGAGCCAAATGAATATGTGCTATTCTACCAACAACTCCAATCAAAAGGAAAGAATGCAGAGAAGAGCAGAGTGCTGTTGATGAAGAACAAATGCAGAAACACAGAGAGAAACAAGAAAATAGACAAACTCAAACCAAAGACATCTTATAAAGATGCAGAGATAGGAATGATTACAAAGAGTTTCTTACAACCAAATCATCCCAGATTTCTCATCCTTAGCCACTCACACAGACAATGAAAAACAAACACCACTGCTACTGCCCAGCCAACTACCCCCACTAATAATAGAGAAAGAACTCACGCAGGAAGAGGGAAAGAAGCAAAAACCCTGAGGCACCTAGAGAATCACCTCTCTATTTATAGCCTTCCAATAACCGGGTTTACACCTCGCTTTACCCGCTAACTCCAACAACTATGCGCTTTATCCATTAACTCGAACCGAACCCGCTTCCTCGAGCCTGAGTCAATTTTATCGAATTGCCCCTCACGCGCCTTCCAGGAAGTTTTCTCTTTTCTTGCTGTCCACGCCTCACAACCACTTTGAGTCCTCGCCGTCTTCGGCACATCCCGACCGCTCCGACCTCAGCACCGCTTGTGCCTAGTCCGGTCATCCCGTGCCTCGCCACGATTCCACCTCAAAGTCCTGCAGCCATCACAGACAAGAAAACATCACATAGCATCACTAGAAACAATATAAACACACAATTGCATTAAAGAGAGTACTTAAGCACGAAATAGCCCAAATCGGTTGAAAAGAAGAATAAGTGTCCAAGCACTTCCGACCGCGTTCGACCAGGTCTGACCACAGCCAACTGCACCACGCAACGACTTGGCACGAACCACACAAACCAAACTCAAACTTTCCAAAACACGCGTTAATTACTCATCACACACACGGGGTCACCTCCACATGGTCTCTCAATCTCCCCCTTGATGAGTATATTGACAAACACAGAAAAACCACAAAGTTGAGTTTGTTTAAAATGAAAGAGAGTCAAACATGGTCTAAAAGAAAATCAAAGAAGCTTATGACCATGTCGACAAAAGAAGCAAAAACAGAAAGAGTAAGTTTTCCTCAAAAGCTCCAAGTTTTCCTTTGAAATAGCTTTTCTCCAGTATTCTCCCCCTTTTGGCAATAAAATCATCAAGATACAGGGAGGAAAATAGAGCATGATTTGGTTGAATGGCTGAAAATTATTCATGTTAAGCATTATGTGCCATGAAGATTATCCAAACTGACCTTGAAGTATTACACCAAGCCATAACATATAAGAATGCTATCAAGATCATGACAATTCATGTATAGATAAGCTAAACCACGATTATAATCTGAAAATTAGTCGAATTTCTTAGCATGTCAAATCATCCATGATTATAGTCTAGCTAAAGGTATCCAAGGATGATGCAAGCCATATCAATAATCTAAGTGGAACCAAGAAGCTAGCATTGAGTGAATTTAGAGTGCTACAAGTTCAAGAATGAATCATTTGTTCAAGTACTTGGTCTTTTTTTAATTAAGCAATTTTAGCACAATTGACAGTTTTGCTTCTAGAAACTCATGGTCGTTCCCAACCAAAATTTTGTTTAGTCATGTGCTAGATCTCAAGCCTTATGCGACCACTCCAAGCTAGAAGCTTAAGAAAATGATCTTGGTCAACCAAAACTCTCCCTGCGTTCATGCCTAGTGTAATGGCAAGCAGTCTCATGAGAAAGAATTGGTGAGATCAGTTTTTTCGCACAAAACAGATCTTTTTGCATTTTTATGAGCAGAAGACTTATACTAACTCATGCTTCATCAAGAAACTAACATAGCTTAATCCAAAGCTCAATAAAGGTTCAAGACTCAACTCAGCCTATTTGACATGGCATGAATCATAAAAGGATAACTAAAGACAGACTAGTCTCAAGTGCTAACAGGACATGTTTTAATTCAAGTTGTGCATTTTTATCAACCTATCATGACAAAGACTTGGCTACACATATAAAGTCATGATAAATCTAGCAATGTGCACAGACTATAGCAAGATGTAAAGCAGTTGATTCATGTCATAACAGGATAATAATCAAGGCTCCACATAATTATATTACAATGCAGAATGAAATGCAAGAAAATCCAGCTTCCCCTCAACAATAGATGCACCTTTAGTTCAAGTTGAGTTATATCAACATTAAGTTCTAGCAAATCCCAAATGAACTCCCCCTGAACCAAAGCAATAAAAACAAGAAGCTGGCAAGAAAAATGAAAAGGCAATCCTTAAAGCATAGATAAGATATAGAGAAGACTATGGCTCAGACAGGCTCTCATCTACTCTATATGAATCTAGAACTAATAGCTGGTCTACTAACACACTAGGGAGTAAACACGTTCCCTGTCTACCCAAGGGTGGCCCGACCCTCGCTAGATCACAAGAAGTGAGTGAACTCAACCTAGTGAGAAGAGAAGCAACTATAAGCAGCAACCTAGACACACAAGATGAGAGGAAGCAATCTAAGCAGCTACGCAAGAGAACCACTCTAGTCTATGCTAGAAGGACTAACCCAAGTGCACCCACGTGCAATGCAACAAAAAGGAGCAAGAGCATAATAAACAGGATATCACAACAGTCCATAAGGACAAACCACCCCAAGCTCTCCCCGCAAGGCAGAAAACCTAGAGCTATCCAAAGGCTTGGTAAAGATATCAGCCAACTAGTGGTCACTCTCCACAAACTGGAGCACTATGTCACCCTTGTCCACATGGTCTTTAAGGAAGTGATATCTGATATCAATGTGCTTGGGCCGAGAATGCTGCATTGGGTTCTTGGTAATATTGATGGCAGAAGTGTTATCACAAAAGAGTGGAACACTGTCTATAACTAACCCAAAGTCTCATAGGGTCGAAGCCATCCAAAGTACCTGGCTGCAGCAACTGGCGGCAGCAACATACTCGGCCTCTGCGGTGGACTGTGCAACAATGGATTGCTTCCTTGAAGACCAGGAGACAAGAGATGTGCCAATAAATTGGCAAGTGCCAGAAGTGCTCTTCCTATCTATCCTACAGCTAGCAAAGTCTACGTCTGAGTAGGCTCTGAGGGAAAGACAAGAAGAGGAGGAGTACCAGATACCATAGTCTATGGTAGCTCAAAGGTACCGAAACAGAGAAATGTATGTCCGGTCTCGAGGCAGTGAGGAGAAGCCTGAAACTGAGCACACAGTGAGGTACAAGAGAGGAGAAGCCTGAAACTGAGCACACAGACACACAGAGAAATGTATGTCCGGTCTCGAGGCAGTGAGGTACAAGAGAGAGCCAATCATGCTCCGATACTCCTTCTGATCAACTGGCTCGCCATCCTCATCTGGATCGAGTGAAGCTGATGACGCCATTGGAGTTGACACCGGCTTGCCATCACTCATGTGAAAGCGTCTCAGGAGGTCACGAGTGTACTTGCCCTGATGCAAAAAAAGTACCCTCCCGAGTCAGCTTGATTTGGAAGCCAAGGAAGAAGCTCAACTCACCCATCATGCTCATCTCAAACTCTGTGCTCATGACATCAGAGAACTGAGAAATAAGAGCATGAGAGGAGCCGCCAAAGATGATGTCATCCACATAAATCTGGACGAGTAGAATGTCATTGCCATGCCTGCGAATGAACAAGGTCTTGTCTACTCATCTCAAACCTATGACTCAACAGATAGGACTTAAGCCTCTCAAACCAAGCTCTAGGGGCTTGCTTAAGTCTATATAGGGCTTTGGAAAGCTTGTAGACATGGTTTGGGTATTTGGGGTTCTCGAAACCTGGAGGCAGTCTAACATAGACCTCTTCCTCAATATACCCATTGCGGAAGGCACTCTTGACATCTATCTGGTAAAGCTTGAAGCTCTTAGACGCTGCGAACGCAAGCAAGATCCTAATGGCCTCTAGCCTAGGTACAGGGGCAAAGGTCTCCTCAAAATCTAGACCCTCAACCTGGGAGAAACCCTGAGCTACCAATCTAGCCTTGTTTCGAATGACTACCCCATCCTCACTCTGCTTGTTCTTGAACACCCACTTGGTACCTATGACATTGTGACCTCTAGGGGGCTCAACAAGCGACCAGACCTTGTTTCTCTCAAAATTTTCTAACTCTTCATGCATGGCATTGACCCAACACTCATCAGAAAGAGCATGACTAACATCCTTGGGCTTGAATGAGGCAACAAAGGTAGAGTGGAGACATAAATAAGACAAGCCAGACTTTGAGCGAGTGACGCGCTCGAAAAGATCTCCAATCATCTGCTCTGAAGGATGGTCTTTTTGGATATGTCGGGGATGTCCTGGATGAGAAGAAGAAGTGGCCTCTACCTCATGAACTGACGAGGTAGGAACAGAGCCACTAGCTCCAGAAGATGTAGAAGGAATGGGCTGATCTCCTCGAGGTGCGGTGGAAGAAGCAACCTTCATCTCCATCCTCCTCATCATTCACAAAGATGGGCTCGGACTGCTCTACAGAACCTGAGATATCGGGCCTAGTCTCCGGACTGGCCTCGTCAAAGGTCACCTCACAGGTCTCAACCATTTTGCTAGACTCGCAGTTCCAGACCCTATATGCCCGCGAAGAAGTCGAGTAACCCAGATAAATCCCATCACAAGATCGTGACTCGAACTTATCTAGGTTCCCAGACTTCAGAATAAAAAACTTGCAACCAAACACACGAAAATACGAGACGCTGGGCTTTCGCCCATATCTCAACTCATAAGAAGTGCGATGCAAGTGTGCCCTAAGAAAAACTCTGTTTGAAGCATGGCACGTGGTGGCTATAGCTTCAGCCCAAAACTTCCTAGGTATAGAGTACTCATCAAGCATCGTCCTGGCCATCTCGACCAAAGTACGGTTCTTTCTCTCTACGAAGCCATTTTGCTGTGGGACGTGCAGAGAAGAGAACTGGTGCTCTACACCTGTCTCATCGCAAAACCTCTCAAAGTAGGAACTCTTGAACTCCGTACCATTATCACTGTGGATCGCTCGTAAGGCACCCGGGAGTTCAACAGAAAGCCTACTAAAAAGACCCCGAAAATCGGTAAATGTCTCATCCTTCGAGGCTAAGAAAAACACCCAAGAGTACCTCGAGAAGTCATCGACCACAACAAAAGCGTACCACTTCCCTCCTGCCGACTACACTCGAGCTGGACCAACTGTGTCCATGTGGAGCAGCTGTCCTGGTGCATCAGCCATAGTCACTGTGACTGGAGGATGAGAAGCGGCAACCATCTTGCCGTGCCGGCAAGGAGCGCAAACTAAATCTTTGACCATCTTGAGTTTAGGCAAACCATGAATGAGATCATGGCTGCTAACTCGGGTCAAGTGGTCAAATCCAATATGACCAAGTCTCCTATGCCAGAAGGTAAGGTCACAGGACTCAGTAGCAATTAAACACCTAAGAGGATCACCAGAAGACTAAACAAAATCAGCATGAAAGATCCTCCCATATCTAGAAATCCCGCAAACCAGACTCCCCGAAGAATCAAGAATTTTGCAAGCGTTTTTCTTAAAGCTCACCTCGAAACCGTCATCAGTAAGCTAAGAAACCGAGAGCAAATTGTACTGCAGCTTACTCACTAAGGCAACATCTTTTAAAATGAAAGAATCATTAACACGCACTGTACCTTTGGCGATGACGCGCCCAGAAGAGGCATCTCCGAAGGTGATCGTCTCATCACCTGGAGCTCGGGCTAGGGAAGAGAACCAACGAGAATCTCCAGTCATGTGTCGAGAACACCCGGAGTCTATGAGCCAAACCTCTCCCTTCCCTACCCGGTGAACCTGAGTCAATGAGAGAGAAATGGCTCAGTACTGGTAGGGGTGCAAATGGGTTGGGTTAATCCCAACCGATCCGGTATCGAATTCGACTTGTACCGAAACCGGGAAGAAAATGGAAAATCCGGTCGGATCGGATACTGAATTCGGATATCACGTGTCGGATTCGGGACTGGATTCAGGATAGCAAAAAATCGACCGAATTGCTTCGGTATCGGATAAGTCGGATAATATCCGTTGGATATCCGGACCCAGTAAGGAAACCCTAAATCGTAACCGCACGGTCTGCACTCCGCACCGGCATTCGGCAGCCTCCACTCCAACCCTCTGCCCGCTCTCGGCGATCCCCATCCATCCTCCCCTGATCCCCTCCCCTGCTTTTCTGCTCCCCATCCAGATCCGGCGATCCGAGATCCCCATCCTCCTCCTCGGCTGCTCCCCATCCAGATCTGGAGTCCTCCCCATGTCCCCATCCAGCCATCGTCCCCAAAGAAGTTGCCGACTGCCGAAGAAGGCCGGCGTGGTGGGGAGTCGCGGCGGCGGTGGCCCGAAGAATAAGCCTGTCTCCCAGCGCATCGGCACCGGCGCCCGGTCTACCTTGCTGCCTTCGACTCCAGCGGATTCTTCATTCCTTCGTTGACTCCGGTGAATTTTAGGTACGGCCGCAATAGAAGTAACAAGTATCTGGGATCCTGCTGTGTCTGGGAGTTCAGTGGTCGAATACTGAAGGCAATACTGAAGGCAACACTGATATATTGATATATTCAGTGGTTAATATTTTGATCTGTTGTTGCTGGTAGCTCCTTGCTCAGGTTCATGAGATTGTCTGACAAGAAGCATGGGGATTGTTTTTGATGTTTTATGTTTGCTCATTTTGCTCACAAGTCACAATATATGAGAACCTTAATATTTTGTACATCTGGTAATTTAATGCTAATATTAGCAATTTGGATGGTCTATAGACTCTAGTCTCTACTTCTGGAGAGTCTGACCGGCATCAGCTGGTTATCAATGTAGCTACCTTTTAGTGGATATATTGATATATTCAGTGGTTCATATTTTGATCTGTTGTTGCTGGTAGCTCCTTGCTTAGGTTCATGAGATTGTTTGACAAGAAGCATGGGGATTGTTTTTGATGTTTTCTATTTGCTCTTTTTGCTCACAAGTCACAATATATGAGAACCTTAATATTTTGTACATCTGGTAATTTAATGCTAATATTAGCAATTTGTACATCTGGTGAACTGCATTATTCTTTTACTGGCAACTTATATTAATCCATTGCTCACTGCATTATTCTTTTTCTGGTAACCTTTATTCTGTTTGGTTGTATATATTAATCCACTGCTCACTGCTATGAACTCCCTAAATTTTCATTGGCAATGCAAAGACAGATAATTATGTATTGCAAAAGATTGTTTTGTTTGGTTAATAATATTGTGATTTCAGAAAGGACATTGATAGTCTCTTGCTTATTTTGTATTCTATACGAATCAATGACAAAGCTATTTATCGTTACCAATTTAATCTTCAAGAAGACATATCTTCAAGTGCAAGATTCACCAAGCTGGCTACCACATATCTTCTAATGCTGTATCGTCTTGGGTGAAAATTAGATAGCGGAGTAGGATTTTGAAACCACAGATTGTTCATTCAGACTGCTTTGCATTAACATCTGTGGTGCAAATTATCTGTTAGTGAAAGATTCACGAGTTTGCATACTATCTGTTAAGTGATGATATGACCTTCGACTGCTTTGCATTAACATCTGTGGCGCAAATTATTTTGGTTCGAATGACCGAATGAGGCACTTCTCTGATTTCTCCATATGCTATTTTTCTCTTATCTTGCATCGCTTGGTGACCTTGCTCTGTTTGAGTCGCTATTGAAAATGTTCCTTTTTGTACGTCCGTCATATCTGCTTATATTATCCGTTTCGATCCGTAACCGATATATATCCGCCCCGATTATACCATATTCAAAACTCCGAATATTCTGAATTCGTATTCGTATCCGGTCTTACCATATCTGATTTCGAATCCGGGGAAAAAATATGGGTTAGGATGCGGTTTAAGCAATATCCGTTCGAATCCGATCCGATTTCACCCCTAAGTACTGGGATAAATCAAAAGAGATTTTGGAACCTAATACTGAGTCACACGACGAGTAGAAGAAGTAGCCACACATGACTAACCTCTAATTACCCTACGCTCTCCATCGCTTAGAAAGCCAGAAGGTCTATGAACAGACCTGAAGCTGTTGCTGGGTCTGACTGCTATGGAAGAGCGAGTCGGTGCACCGGCAACACGCTGATCTCGCCGCGGGTAGCTGTCTCGATGAGGAAAACGAGATCTACCATCAGGACGGCGGATATCACGACCGGAGGCAAATCGAGGAGGAAAATCAGAAACACCAGAAAACCAAATCCTCGATGCTGCCTAAGCACCTCAGAGTGATCAACCCTAAACCTCATGTTGATCTTAAGTGCACTCAAGGTCTGGGGTTGACCCTGAATACGCCTAAGATCGCGTACACGATCTCTTCGCGTGATCTTGGCGTGCCTGAAGCATCTCTCGATCATGTGTCCATCCTTCTGACAGAAGGTACAGTGAAACTTCGCCTTCTGAGAGGTCGAAGCACCAGGTGTTACCACCTTACTGTCAGAGATCCCTTGGACAAAGCCTGCAGATTTGAACTCAACTTTTTTGTTTTTGGGTTTAACCTCTATCACACCTGCTACTATGGGTTTGAGAACAGTAGGTGGATGCTTCCTAACATCCTCAAGAAAATCGTATCTTAGACCTTGATTGAACTTGTAAATCTTGGATTGGTCTAGAATAAGATTTAGCTTCATGCCTCCAACAAATCTCTCAAGAGTGTTCATAAGATACTGACACTCCTGAAAGAGAGAGGTGCAAGAAGAGCAGGGGGAAGAAGAAATAGTAGAAGGAGAGGAAGAAGAGCCAACAGCAGAAGGAGGAATGGCATGTGCACGCATAGCCACCTCAACTTTAAGGGCTTCACAAGAAATAGGAGGGACAATCCTACTTCTAGCCGTTTGGTCCTCGTGCCTAAGCGCCTCTACCACTTTCTTAGACTTCTCCCCCACCGAAGCAATCACATCACAATCAGTTGGTGGCTTCACTACAAGATCCTTAGTTAGCTTCACATATTTTTCATCCAAAACAATCAAATCAGATTTTAATTTTTCACAATTATTGCATGGTGAGCTAACAGGGTCCTCAGACGCATATTGAGCCATTTTCTTGTTATGATCAACCATTTCTTGAAATTGCTTAGAGACAGACTCAAGCTCAAAGGTTAATTTAGGACATTTGGTACAAGAAACAATGGGCTCAAGCAAAGAAACATACAATTCAGCAATTTTATGATCTGCCCTTTTTAAGTTCATTTTCAAGTTATTGCAGTTTTTACATGTTTCTAGCGGATCAAGGAGCATAGTGTGAAGACCTCTAAAAGCATTGTCCTTATCCTCATATGAGGTACAAGAAGTAGTCTCAACAACGGTAGATGAAAGAGCGGCTACCCTACTCATCTCTAGTTCAGCAAGCAGACTAACATTCTTCACCTTAAGCATGTCGAGCTCAGAGGTCACACTATCATGGGAAGTTCTTAGTTTCTCCATATCACCCAGCAGAGAAGAACATACATCACAATCGTCACGGGAGGGAACAGATATAAGTGAAGTAAGCTCCCGTGACAGTCTATCTACTTCCTTCACAAGATCAATAACCCTAGCTCTAGATCTAGCATAAACTTTTCCTAGTTTCAGAAATGCATCATTGAGCTGGTCATAGTAGGGCCATACCTCATCGGAGTCCCTGTAGAGGTCGTCGTCGCTGACGTCGGCCTCGTTGGCCATGAAGCATATGTTGATGAAGTCGTCGCCGTCCTTGGGGTCTTGATCCTCCTTTCCATCATCGTTGCTCCACCCCTCCACGTCGTTGAAGTCGATGTCGTCAAAAGCAGTGAGGACGCGGTGGAAGAGCTTCTTGGTTTTGCCAAGGTTACGAAACTTCTTCTCTTTGCCTTGGGCGTGAGCTGGAGGCTTCTTGTTGCGGTTCTTGTTGATGTAGTCGTTCTTGCTCATGCCGCCGTAGTCGTTCTTGCCCTTCTCCAGCTTGGGGCAGTTTGTCCGAATGTGGTTGGGGCCACCACACTTGAAGCAGATCATCGGCCCTCCTCTCTTTCTATCCCTTACTCTCTTGTATGCATGGGAGAACTTTCTTGCTAGAAGGGCTAATTGGTTCTCATGTAGCTGCTCTAATTGATCATCGGTTACTTCACATAGAGCAGCTAGGGAAAAACCAGCAGCATTATTAGAGAAAACACCAGAAGCAGGACTGGGAGCGGTGACCAATGCCATTGATTGTGACTTCGACCTACGAGAGACTATGTCAATCTCGTAAGTCTTGAGGCGCGAATACAGCGCATCAAGAGTCAAGATCGAGAGGTCTGTCATGTCCTTGATGGTGGTCACCTTCCTCTCCCAAACACGCAAATCCAAGGCAGATAGCATCTGTCGAGCGTTGTCCGAGTCAGGGTATGTGAGACCGACCGCTCGGAGGTTGCTCAGAATTTTGTGAAACCTCACAAAGCACTCATCAAGGGACTCTCCAATGAGCATTTCAAACTTGTTGTAATCTCGCTTGTATTGGTCCTGTCGTACCGTCTTGATCTGGGTGCTGCCCTCATGGTAAGCATCAAGGGTCAGCCAAATGTCGAAGGCTGACGTGAGATGAGAGATGCGATCAAACTTGCTTTGGATCAAACCTTGGATTATGATGTTCCTTGCCTTAGCATTTGCCTCAACATCAGCCATGTTTCGGACATTGATGTTCTCATCGGCAGGAACAACATAGCGTGTTTTCACTTTTCTCCAGATGCATAGCCCTGAGACTGCATGTAGGTCTCCATCCGACTCTTCCAGAAGGGATAGTCGATCCCATCGAAGATCGGAGGCTTGGTGGAATACTTATCTATTGCCATGGCTCACAGACCGGTTAAGATCTATCCAGAAGAACTAACCGGCTCTGATACCAATTGTAGGATCGAAAATGGCAACAGGGGGGTGAATGGTTCCTTCAAAATCCACCCCTAAGTATCCACACAATTTTCTTCTCCGATAGCTATAGATGTTATGAAAAAAGAAAATAAATGCTTACTGGAAATCTATACTTGAACAGACATGAAAGCAAAAACAAAGAAACCAGGACAGATCAAAGCGCAGCAGACAAAAACAATCCTATGGCCGGTCTGACCGGAGGAGAGGAACCGGTCTGACCGGGAAAAGATTCGGAGAAAGTAGACACCGGCAAACTGAACCAGAGAGGCGGACAGGAAAACCTATGGCACAGAGATTACTACAATGCAAACATAGAGACTGAGCAGCAGCACAAAAAACTAGCACACAGACTGCAGACCGACTGAGAGATAACCGAACAGACCTGCTGCTGCAAATGCTCTTTACGAAGACTGAAAAGAGCATAGTTGGCTGCTCAAATTCAGAAAACAAAGGAACCACCTCTCTATTTATAGCCTTCCAATAACCGGGTTTACACCTCGCTTTACCCGCTAACTCCAACAACTCTACGCTTTATCCATTAACTCGAACCGAACCCGCTTCCTTGAGCCTGAGTCAATTTTACCGAATTGCCCCTCACGCTCCTTCCCGGAAGCTTCCTCTTTTCTTGCTATCCACGTCTCGCAGCCACTTTGAGTCCTCGCCGTCTTCGGCACATCCCGACCGCTCCGACCTCAGCACCGCCTGTGCCTAGTCCGGTCATCCCGTGCTTTGCCACGACTCCACCTCAAAGTCCTGCAGCCATCACAGATAAGAAAACATCACATAGCACCGCTCGAAACAATATAAACACACAATTGCATTAAAGAGAGTACTTAAGCATGAAATAGCCCAAACCGGTCGAAAAGAACATCCAAGCACTTCCGACCGCGTTCGACCAGGTCTGACCACAGCCAACTGCACCACGCAACGACTTGGCACGAACTACACAAACCAAACTCAAACTTTCCAGAACACGCGTCAATTACTCATCACACACACGGGGTCACCTCCACATGGTCTCTCACATATATTTTTTTGGTGTTGTTGGATCAAATAACAACCTTAATGTGATACATCAATCACCATTGTTCACCAATGTCTTGCAAGGATGAGCCCATCTGGTTCAATTTACTATCAATGGAAGACAATATGATATAGGCTACTACCTTGTGGATGGAATATATCTTGAATGGGCCGCTTTTGTGAAAACAATCTCTCTCCCTAAAAGTGTCAAGCATAGATTATTTACACCCATCAGAAAGGGGCAAGAAAAGATGTAGAACGAGCATTTGGAGTTCTACATCTTGCTTTGCCATTTTACGTGGTCCAGCCTGATTTCGGCAACAATCAATCCTTAGTAAAATCATGTATGCTTGCATTATAATGCATAACATGATAGTTGAGGATGAGAGATATTCATACAATTTCCAATATGACTTCAACTACAATCAGGGAGAGATTCAATACCACCAACAAAACTCAACCATGGACCAGTTGATGTGTTCACCGGTCTTCTAAACAGAAATGCTTCTATTCGTGATAGATCAAATCATATCTGTTTGAAATAAAGACTCTGTCAAGCATATTTGGCATCGATTTGGAGATCTTCATGTGAACAGTTAGCTATATGTTTATTTTACTCGATAAAAATATGTTTCAGATTTCTTAATAATGTAGTAGTAATCCATGCACTTGCATTGCTATGTATGCATTCAACTTATCAAATCTCTAGCTAACCAAATACATTATGTCTTTATTTATTGGAGTTTGTTATCCCAAAGTACAATAATTTATTTTGGAGCTTTTAAGAATAGATGTTTGTTTTTTATGTTAATGGAGAGTCCAAAAGTGAAACAAGGATAGGAATATAGTACAGTTTGTGCAAGAGATACATCAGGGGATAGACTCACCAATATTGTGTGTCGGCGCATCTAGTCTAGTGTTGCTTTGCATGGCCTTGCTGCCCAGGCTGCAACATCTCAATATTCTATCCCACCATGGCCGCTTCCACGTGCGCTGCTCACCACCAGAGACAGCCTTGCAATTGGCCACAGTTCTTTCCAAGAAAATGGACAATCAGTAGTCCCATTAACTACAGTGAAGAACAATCTTTTTTATGCAGTGAAAAATTAGTAGTAGCAATTGGCCAAGACTTTGATAGGGAAAATCACAAATACTATAACCACACCTGCGGTCTCAGTAGTATCGAGGATGTAGGTGTCATCTGGAGCCTCAAACTCGTACTCTTGCCCTTATAGTGCGATGAAGCTTCACCTTGTAGACAGCCATAGCAGAAACATCCAGCTTCTTGGAGGTCTTGAGGCTCAGAACCTACACACCTTGATTGAAGAAGCCTTGAGATGAAGGGCTCTTAACCACATCTTGGGGGCCCCGAGTTCTAACATTGCTCAAGAGCATGCAAGAAGTTGCAAATGTGCTGGTCGACATCTTGAAGCCTAACAGTATTCAAATCCAAGGGGAGGAATATAGTCAGTGATCTCAACCATCATGTACTAAAAAGTTAATCAGCAAGACTTGTTCTAACTTAAGCAACTCATGAAATGAAATTATCAACTCCTTTTCTAATAGAAAGCAAATATTCAACACACAACATGTTATATCAGGCCCTAAAAAAGGTACACATTAAACATGATCTGATGATCATAATGTATTGCAACTAGATTTTAGAAAAAAAATACTTGTGGCAACTAGCCGATACAACTAGTAATTGTATCAGTCATATACTCACACTATGGCCAGAAGCTACGCTAGCTAGAACCAAAACACCATACTAACCAATTTTGCAGAGATTTACTTGACAATGTCCAAATTTTGCTTGAATCTTGACATAAAGACACGTTTCATAACATTGTTTAATAATGGAAAAGGCAAATGTCAAAATTCATGCTTAATACAACTATTTTTCACACAAGCTCCTTTCTAGTTATCCAGGTGGGCTACAAAGTAGTATCTAACACCAGGATTACTAGTTCAAAGTTAAAGACAAAGGGCGGCTGATATATGTCAGTGGTATCTTTACCAAGGAAGAAAAATGGGGATGAGGCATCCATTCCCTCCATGAGAATGCCATGGTTACTCTGCAGTATGAGAAATGCAGGCATTGCATGTGCTCCCCACCCTTCACTCAAAGCTCCATGGACAAACTACTACATCATTTTCTTCAAAACAAATTTGAAAAAAAAATGAGAAAAAAAACTTGACAGAACAAATGATTTCATGATTTAATACCAAAAATCCAAATTTTAATATATCCAATTAGGCAGGAACTTTGAGTAAGGAAAGAATAAAGAAGTTGTATTTTTCATGAACAGGTCTAATATCATAAATCCTAAATCTTCTGCTGGTAAAAAAAACTAGTGGTAGTTTCTTTTCGTCTAGATGCAACCAAAAAACACCCTAAAAATTAATATGAATCTGCCTATAAACAGTATTCCTATCTAATCTAATCCAGCTTAAGACCATCATAGCAGTACAAAATACTAACCCAAACGTTCCCACTCTATCATAGGTGAGAAATCAAGATCCCACTGCATCGAGACTAGTTTGGTTCAAAACTCGAGTGAGGAAGCAATAGAATCAACCATGCAAGGGCAGGGGAGAGAGAAAGGATAGGACATGAGATCATTAGAACCCCAAGCAAGCCCTCACAACCAAGAGAATCAAAAGGAGTGCCAATTGAGAAAATTATCTAAAATCGAATGGAGTGGTGGTTTGCCAAACCGTGGCGCTGGTCTAAATGGTTCAGGTCACGTCTTTGTGGATGAAATGTTTTATCGGGCTTATGGAGGCTTTGGGAAGTTGCACTCTAAAAAGCGTGCAAGTGTGTATAATGTTAAAACTCATTTGTGTGTGAGTTACCAGATTCTCCAAGTGCAAGTAGTGTAATCTATTAAGGAGTGGCTGATTTAGTAATAGGTGAGGAGCCTCCAATAGATAAGCCTTGTGTTGAGTTGAGTCATGTAGGACTCCAAGTTTAGGGTTAAGGTTTTTTCCTTGTGTTGGTGTCTTATGTGTGTGCTCTAGGCTTAGAGCTCTATTATTTTGAGGGATTGGCTGTAAAACATTCCTCTTCAAATGAGATGAACATCCAACATTGCCCAAAAAAGTTGTGACATGGATCTCCTCTTGTGCATTTTAATTTTCTTAGTTTTCTTATTTGAATTTCTCTTCTCTTAAACTTTTTTGGTGACAAGGATGTATAAGAGATAGATATGTCTTCTGGAGACAAGATCCTATCTATCTAGACATGATCTAGTGGAAGTTCATGAGTTTGCTCAGTTTTTCTCAAGAGAGAGTTGATTTTCGAGTTTTGCTCTTGTGGGTGTTTTGGGTTAAATTTGCGTTGTGTTCTTACCTTGCTATGACATGTGAGAATCCATCTCAGGTCACCTAGACCATCTAGCAGTGGTGGGACCAGCCCAAGCCCAAGCCCCGGGCTAGACCAGCTACTCTTTGGCCGACTCTTGGGCTAACTCTTTTTTTTTGTGATTTTCTATGAATTTTGCATGGGCTTTGGTTGCCAGGCCTCGGGCTACAGTCCAGGTAGCCCAAGGCCTGGTTCCGCCACAGCCATCAAGGACTCATGAGCAAGAGCAGATGGAAATTTTCCTCTTTTGCCCGTTTCAATGTACCTTTAATTCAAATAGAAAAAATTCATAACTTTGACAATCCATTTCTCTTAGTTCGTTGATACTGATTTTGCAGACACGTTTATGTTCATCATCGGTGGTGTCCGATGTCTTTTCATGAAGATTTTGGATGGCTTGATCCAATTTTCTCCTTTTGGACCTTGCACTATTGCTGATTTTTGGATTGCTAGTTGTGGGCTTTTTCTTCTAGCCGATCTTCTTCGATAGCGGGCTCAGAAGAGGCCTCCATATTATTTCTCTAGCAATAGCTGGGTCGAAACTAAAGTCGATGGGAATCCAATCGAGGCCTTCAATCTCATATAGCGGGACATCCTGGTTTCCGGTCCCATGAAGACTTATGGCAGGTTGGTCATGGCTTTCTACTTCTTCTTGGACGTTAGATTTTTGGGCGTCTATGACTTTAATGCTGACTGTGTGTGAGTCAGGCCAAGAGCGGCACATGATTTGAGTATTTCAAAGTATCGTATCCATGAGGAACAAGGAGAGTTTCCTTCTAGATGAGGTATAAGTTGAGATAAAGGATGATGAAAGGAAGAGCACAAATAGTCAGAGGGAAACAAAGGTTGAGCGATCTTCTTCTTGTCCCAATGTTCCAAATGATCATCTACCCCTAAATTGTCCAGCCTTCGAGTAGCCACTATTTATGTTCTGGGAAAGAATCCTGGTAAGAGCTTTGGGCAGCATCGGCGTTCACGTTGTCACCGTACATCCCTCAGCATTATCGTAAAGCTCCTAGTATTATAAAGTGGTGCTCATTTGGGTTTTTTTTATGGCTTATGGCTGAAAAGTATTGTAGCTGGCTGAAAAAACACTGTACTTGACAAGACTTATTTAGCATAATTAAATTTAAAAAATATAAAAAAATGTTAGCCCATTACATATAATACAAACAAATACGGGAAAAAAGAATCGGCAAACATGCTTAACAAAAAGCCAAAAGTTCAGAAAAAACGAAATTTATAAATAGTGAAAAATAAGTCGGAAGCTAAAAGCTGAAACCAAACGAGCACAGCCTAAGTCAACTTACTAAACTATGCACCACGCGTGGAGTCGCGGTGTTCCGTTCTTATGGTGCTTTGACTTCTATTTCTTGCTATGAGTACGTACAATAAATGAGAAAAAGATGGAGGAGGGAGCTCTCCTTTCTCCAAGGAGCTCTCCTTTGGTTGGTCGGCAGCCAAGTCCACGCTTGACTTGGTAAGGTGGTCGAGGCACTCGGGCTTGAGGAAGTTGGGCCGGCCAGTGTGGAGTTGGGCCAGCCAGTGTAAAGTTTGGGACAGCCAGCTCACACTGGATTCTCTTCAATTACTAGTAGTGTGCCTATGCTAACGCTACTCATACAAATGAAGGTTGTATTTAAAAACTGAAACCTACAAATGAAGGTTGTATTTAAAAACTTAAGGAATAACTGATAATGTAAACTCTTAACAACTACGATATAGAATTTGATGATGGCTCAAATGATCTCTATAAACTTAGCTAAAACTACACATACACACACACACGGAACTTAGGTCAAAAGAACATCAAACAAGGAAGCTCCATTGGGCAAAATCATTGAAATCGTGGTTCTGCTGTTATGATTATGAGATAGTTTTAGACATTATGCTAGTTCGCACCATGTGATACTGCATTTTAGTACAAGAATAGCATGTTTTGTGCAACAAGAGTCAATATAAAGATACTAATGCATAAAAGTTAAATAGTGGCCTGATAGTCGATCACAGCAACAAAAAAATGGTAACTTAAGAACTGAGATTGCTACAAAGATAGTGATAGCTTTGCCCAAAAAGATGACACTCAAATAATAATTTGTGATCAAGATTATGTAAGTACTAAAGAAAAAACAGTGCAGAAAGTGAGCTCTGTTGAAGCAGTGAGTTTACATCAAAAGAAAAGCCACTGTTGCGAATTCCATTGATGCGTTGGGGTTGGGATCCGTGCTGTCCTGGAGATATCAACGCGTTAAGGCCTGTAAACCACACCTCTGCCTCAACTTTGTCCTTGCAGATCTTTAAAATAGGATCAGAAATAATTAGATAACACTCAATCAAAAAGGAAGAGAAGCAAGAATGTTAAATTAATTCTCATTGTAATACCAGATCAAGGGACCGCTTCCCACTCGTACTCCTCAAGTGGGTGGACTAGAGGACGTGGGTGTACAGTGGATGGACGACTGGTGTTGATGGAGTGCTGTGATTTGTCGAAGTTGGTGCGAAGGCTTTCTCCATGCAGCGTGTTCGTGGTGTGGAACGGGTTGGTAAGGTGGTCGAGGCACTCGGGCTTGAGGAAGTTGGGCCGGCCAGTGTGGAGTTGGGCCAGCCGGTGTAAAGTTTGGGACGGCCAGCTCACACTGGGTTTTCTTCAATTAAGTATACTTTATCCTGTTTACACTCCTTTTTAGAGCAACTCCAGCAGTAGCCCTCAAAATAGGGCCTCTACTTTTTATTTGAGGGCTCCCCCTACTTTTGAGGGCCCTGTTTTCTGGGCTGCACTCCAGCAGGAGCCCTCTAAACAGGGCCCCTACTTCTCAATTCCCTCTATTTCCTCACACACTATATGCATATGTATGGGACAAAAGCACAATACACAATAAAATATTTATGATTTCACAATGAGCGACAATATTTAAATATATGAATTCAAATACGAATATTCAAATTTAAATTCAAATTTGTTCCGAATTTAAACTGAAAGCACAAAGTTCATCACATAACATTCAAATTTGTTCCAAATTCAAATATGAATTCAAATACGACTTCAAATACAAATATTCAAATTTAAATTCAAATTTATTCCGAATTTAAATTGAAAGCACAAATATGAATTCAAATACGAATGTTCAAATTTAAATTCAAATATGTTCCGAATTTAAATTGAAAGCACAAAGTTCATCACATAACATTCAAATTTAAATTCAAATTTGTTCCGAATTCAAATACGAATATTCAAATTTAAATTCAAATATGTTCCGAATTTA
Source organism: Dendrocalamus latiflorus (assembly GCA_017311315.1). Lineage (NCBI taxonomy): Eukaryota > Viridiplantae > Streptophyta > Magnoliopsida > Poales > Poaceae > Dendrocalamus > Dendrocalamus latiflorus. The sequence continues at coordinate 23,026,145 of CM029628.1, forward strand.
AATTGAAAGCACAAAGTTCATCACATAACATTCAAATTTAAATTCAAATTTGTTCCGAATTCAAATACGAATATTCAAATTTAAATTCAAATTTGTTCCGAATTTAAATTGAAAGCACAAAGTTCATCACATAACATTCAAATTTAAATTCAAATTTGTTCCGAATTCAAATATGAATTCAAATACGAATATTCAAATTTAAATTCAAATTTGTTCCGAATTTAAATTGAAAGTACAAATGTTCTACAAAAAACGAGGAAAGCTGAAAAATGAGAGCCAGAGTAGGGGGCCCCTAGGAATGAGGGGTGGGAGGGTGATTTGAGGGCCTCCTCAAATTTGAGGACTCTAGTAGGGGCTCTGCTGGAGCTCGTTTTTTGGCTCAAGCCCTCAAATTTGAGTTTTGAGGGCTCAAGTAGGGGCCCTGCTGGAGTTGCTCTTACATAATTCCTGCAAAACATGTTGACATACTGCCTGTGTGGACATATTAGCTTTAAAGTGCATTTATCTCAGGTTGAAACCTAAGTTTATCCTGACTTTTACTTGGATTTCTGGGGTGTAATTCGGGTGTAAGCTGTGTCAACATGCCCTGTTGGTAGAGGTAGAAACGGATCGAATACGATTGGATAGTTTTAAATACGAATATGAATCTATATTTTTAATATAAATACGAATACAAATATTTTTGAATATGAATACGAATCGAATGTCATAACAGTACAAATTCAAATCGAATATGTACTTAATTCGATCGAATACAAATATTCTCCTGCAACTTCTGTAACAAATCTTGGTAAAACAAATTCCTAGTGGTTTTACTGAAACGTTTATCGGTTTCAAACTGCCCAAATTTAAATTTCGAATCACAAAATTTGTCTGGGTTTTTCCCAGATTTCGGAAACAGATCGAATACAAATCGAATAGTCTTGGATACGAATACGAATATTCTCAAATACAAATGCGAATACGAATATTCTCAAATACGAATACGGATATTTTCAAATATGAATATTGCTTACCATATTCACGTTTTTTTAAATATAAATATCGAATAAAACTGAATACCTGTTTCCATTTCCCACCCCTACCTGTTGGCCGTTGTTCCGCACGATCGCACCAGGGCCATGAAAGCATGGCGTGGCTCTCCTAATCCAAGAGGTGGCTACATTCCAACTGAAGTGAGACCTGATTTAGCGACCAGACTGCTGCAGTTTTCACTTTTTTCACTAGATATCTCTTAGTAAAGACGTCCAGGTGCCTTTAAAATGTTTGATGTCCATTGATGGGCTAATTTGCAGTTTTGTACCCATCCGTGATCGATGTCAGACGTACGTACTCTGATATAAAAAACAGTATGTAGTCACGGCTCATGTCTCCTTTCATGTTTTGTACCCTTCAAAGCAAACTGCCGCATCTTCGTTCTAACATCCGTGCATTTCTGTTACCTCGCAATTGTATAGCTTGACCGCCTACCATGTTTAAATTTTTCCAAAGGAATCTGGGCCGTACATACACCTAAGAAATTAGGAATTCATTAATCACAACATATCAAAATAGGCAATCGGCACCACTGCTGGTCTGATTACCAGCCAAAAGTCGATCAGACCACTTTAGTCGGTATGATTGTGGCCCTAAAGCCAGTCAAACCGCTAGCGACAAAAAGCAATAGAGATAATTGAAATTATTTAAAATCAAACTCAAACTTCTACATCGAAGTACAAGCACAATCAAATACAAATTATAATCATGGAATGGCCTTCATATGGTCTTACAACATCATATCAAAATAGTCAATTGAACCATCAGATATTTTCAAACACATCAACTATTATGTGCCAAAATGCATCAAATGTGCATTGTCAAGAGTCTTGTTGGGGAGAAAGAGAATATATGCGGTACATGATATCTGGGGCTGGTAATTATGCAAAATAAAATAGGTGTACTAAACCAGAAAACTGAGGGGGGGAGGGTAATGTGATGTTTGACACCTTTTTTCTTGTTTCATCCGGCGCCTATGCTGAGCGTGGATTTCTTTCCAGTGCTGTAGAAGTCTGTGGTTTTGCTCCTAGTGCAGCTGGATGTACCGGTCGTCGAGCTTCCTGACTCAGAAAGGCTCATCATGAGACCCTCGACGACTTGAGGGTGGTTCTGCACTAGCCCTGATAATCGTCGGAGCTCCCCTACGACATGCTTCATTGTCGGTCTTTTTTCACCGGGCATTACTAGGCACTGGCTTGCCAGCTCGGCAACTTGACGGATCACTTCCATGTCATCTTCGTTAGCTATCTCTCTGTCCACAAGCTCTCCAAGAGTTCCCTCCCTCATAGCATCTTGAAATAATGTCGTAAGGCATCGCGGCTTCTTACCTGTCAAAAGCTCTAGGAGAACGACACCGAAGCTGTAAGCATCACTTTTATCAGTAAGCTGGCATGACTGTAGATACTCAGGATCTAAATATCCAATCGTCCCTTTCGCAACTAGAGCTTGTTCATCCTTGGGAGCGATTATTGAGCAACCGAAATCAGACACCTTTGCTACCAAATTTTCACCTAGAAGGATGTTCGCGGACTTCACATCCCCATGAAGAATTGCATGGTTCAACGAATGCAGGTGTGCAATGGCTTCAGCAGATTCAGCTGCAATCCTTAGACGGGTTCCCAGTGTTATGCATGACCTCTTGTCTTGGCCATGTATTAGATCATGCAGGGTTTTGTTGGGCACGAACTCATAAACTAGAATGGGAACTTCAAACTGCAAACAACAACCAAGAAGCTTGACGATATTATCATGGTGCACATGGCAAAGTATAACAAGTTCTTGCGCAAAATCTGCTCTCCTACGCTCGTCCACTCCCTTGCATGTTTTTATTGCAACAGGTGTGTTGTCCAGGATCCCCTTGTAGACAATACCCTGGCCTCCTTCCCCAATGATTCCATTCCTGTCAAATTTATTTGTTGCCTCCACAATGTCTTCCCTTCTGTACAAAGTAAATGCAAGGGTGCGCTCCATTTTCATCTTATCTAATAAAAGCTGGCCACCATGCTGTTGAAAATATTCGTTACTCTTTCTTATGCTATTTAGCCGTTTTACACTTAACCTTTGGTTCATTACTACTATCCCAAAAAGGACAATAAGAACAACCAAAATGCCAGCAAAAATTCCTGCAGTGATGAAGAGCAATGTGAATTCATTGGACAGTTGGAGCAAATGTTCAGGAATGTAGTTAAGATTTGATTAAAGCAATTATTAGTTTAGGAGTACAATTGGTTGTTGTCACTCTAAATTTGGGCATTGTGAAATTTGCCATCCCAAAACAGCCCTCAATACCAGTCTCAAGAGGTTCTTTGATCTAGTTTTCGAAGTAGAGATGGCAAAATAACCAGTTTGAAAGTACAAGGTTCAAATTGGCAAAGTTGGTAGTACAGCAGTGATGTAAACTTTCTCCATCAAACTTCTCTGTATTTATATATGGTCTCGATGGCTTGTAGTCAAATCACACAAGAGCAATAAGAGGCAATTTAATCTGGTTCAGAATCATTGTCGTGCGGTCATCTTGAATTGACTTCATTAGAATTTTAGAAAATTTTATACTATGTATACCAAAATACTAATATAATATATTTGCTTTTTTACCAAGAAAAGTAAACAAATAGCACTACTAGACCTAACAAATTTCATTACAGAGAAACTTGCCTCAACAACATTTAAAGCACAAATTTCAATATGGTAACGAGAAATACAAGAGTTATATTCACAAAGAAGAAGCAATGTAAATAAAAAACATCATTTATTTGAAAACTTGAAAATCATTTCGTTTTGAGCACCAAATAAAAATAATAAATTACCATCAAAATTGAGGAGGGAGCTTATAGAGTATTGCATCACTTTTTTTGAAATTTCAAATTCAAAATGAAAGCTAGGAAGGAGATATGGAAAAGAGGAATTTCTTGGAATATATAGTAACCTCTTTATTTTTTCTTTTAATCTATAAGTTGTTGAGGATTTTTCTCCCAACATGAATTGAATTTGTAACTTGAAAATCTAAATAAATGTTTGCTAAATTAAGAACTATCTTCAAAACTTTTTGGACTGTTTCATTCTCATTTCGTCTGGTTCTAAAGTTTTCACCCAAATGATGATTTTCACTAAGAAGAAATCCACCTTGTGCAAATACAGAGGATTACCTAAGAGCAGATTTTTGTGTTGTCTTGAAGTGCACTGCTTCTTTACGGGATCATACTCTGTTTTGTGAGGGCATGGAGTACAATCGTAGCTTCCTATTTTGTTCTTGCATATCCCAATACAACTGTTTGTTTGGAGACACTCGTCGATATCTGTAGTGTAAACACCACACGTCAATGTTGATAAAGAGCAAATGCAACATCAATATCTGGCCATTTGTACCATACCAAAAACTTGCATCATGCTAAGCGTAACACCAAACAAACCACATCCATATTTGTAAAGAGCTATTTGGTTGCATACACCAACTATTTAAGATGTGGACTCAACATGTACTTCTTATGCTCCACCAAGCCTAAGATGTGAACTCATAGTGGGCTGTAATTATTTTATTAGTAATATTGCATTAATTAGGTTTTAAACTTAAGAATTATTGGCTTTGATACTATATTGAGTTGCATACACCGACGAGTTTGCCCTAAAACTTAAGCTGATCAGAAAAGGTGGGCAATATACTTAAACAAGAATGAATGCAAAACAAATACTTCAATATAACTGTATATGTCTATTTTTGTCATTCCAAGAATTTGCCTTCCGCTATGTATATCCAAATTAATTTATTGATTTTATCCTTACATGCCGGAAATGAGCTAATTAAATTGGTTGCTATGGGCCGTTTTGCAACATCATATTCTATACTCTAATGCAACTAAAATTGGCTTTGTGGAACATGTCCTACTGCTATGTAATTACTAAAATTTGAATTTATATATATAATATATCAATTAGAACTTCCTAAAAATTTGAGATTTTTCTAAATCTTTTAAGTACGGGCCAGCCGCCTGTACGGATGTGTCCTCCTCGTCAAATGAAGAAACTTTGTGAAGGGACAAGGGTAAGATTCCACTTCCTGGCGGCGCAAAACTCCTCCCGACCAACTGGGACCGTTATTAAAAGCAGTCAGATTGCATCTACATAAAAGAGGATGACCTCAAGAACACACTATAGCTACACCTCCATGTCCAGAACACCATATCCACCTTATTCCACCGTATTTACACTCATTTTCAACCCATGTTTCCATCTCTACATTGCAACCATTCATCCTTATGTTATCAGGTGACTCCGTAAAACATCGTCTTTATAGTATTCAGAGCGTTGCCACTACGGTTTCATCTCTTTTTACTACAGTTTGGATCATGTTGATGATGAGTGAGTAGATCCCTAACGACTAGGGGCATATAGGCGATCTTGCTATTGATAGAGATGTAGGGGATTATGCTCGGATAGATACTATTATGCAATAACTTCGTGTCTAGTATTTTATAACCTCATCGCCTTAGCACTAGGATCTCATAGGTTGAGTTCATGCCATGCCGTATGTATCAGGTGGATCGCGGAAAGCGTAGGGTGACAAGCAATACATGTCCACATTGGAAGCATTCATCTAAGGAATTATAGGTCTTTTTTTTTTGCGATTAGTGGCTTTTAGCTGTTCATGAGAGAGTACGGAGCGGTTTTGGTCGATATAGATAAAATCACTATAGTATCTACTACAATCAACTTTTAGATCCCATCTTGAAAAGGTATTTCGTTTTAAAGCTAGTTACCATAAAAAATCAAAAGCAGAAGCCGAAAAGAAGAGACCCAATGATGCAACCATGAAGCCGAAGGTGTTGGTCTAGTATAACATCTTAAATGCTGAGTGCATGTGCGTTGGATGATGTTGAAGTTGATCTAAATTTGTGCCATATTTGTGTAAAACACTTTATCGTCTCATGCTAGACGTGACAGGGTCATGCATAGATTGTATTGTCAATCTGTAGCAATCAACTCTGATTCGGTTTCCTTAGTATGGGACTCGTTTTTCTCGCCTTATATATGTACCACAGTAGCTCATAGAAAAAGCAAGTGCTCTATTATAATATCTTCTTATTACAGTGATTTGCCTTTATGTGTTCGTGGTTTTTTTCATAAGAATTTTTCACTAAAAATTTATGTCTTATCTTTATTTTTTTACATATTATTTGTAATAAGTGATATCAGAACATAAGAGATTTAAGTGAGATTTGAGATAAAGAAATCCAACGTGTTTTTCTATCGGATCAAAGCAGCGTCTCCTCGCCTCGATCAGCGAGCGACGGCAGCGTCACCAAGCCGACAGTAGGCAGATTCGATCAGGAGAAATGAAAAAAAAAATCGTTGTTCGACGAATCCATCTCAACACACTTGGCCGCAAAATCCACTCGGTTTTTGTGGGAGTCGAAACCCAAGGATAGCAAGCGACAGAAGAAAAGTCGGCGAGACACAGCAGATCAGCAACAGCGCCAGCAATCGCACGTATCGTCCAGTCTCCACGCCAGCGTGTCTCGACACGGTGCCTCGGACAAGACCAGCGGCAGCGCAGCGCAGCACAGCACAGCACAGCACAGCACAGCACAGCACAGCACAGGAGAGACAAATTTCCAGCGCATCGTCCTTCAGTCTACCGGTCCAAGCGCCGTCACAAGTCTTCGTTGACTGGTCCTAGCACGGGTTCTGCTATTCATCCACTGGTTTAAGCACAATCCTCCACTGGTCCAAGCGCCATTTTGCCCCTCGATTTACCTCCGGATGGCTATTTTAAAGTATAATCTTTCGCTACCGAGATATCAGGTTTTCTCTATAGTAAATCAAAATATAAGCTGTTCTATTATAGTTTGATTTAGTTAACACACTTTTAGAAATCGATAAGATATCGATGATATTATCGCTGATGAGAAGTAAAGACTGTAAGGTCTTACCTCAAATTCATCTCCATCCATCAAATAATATCCTATAAGAGGTTTTGAATGAGACACTTGCCATCGCATTATGGCTAAAACTGGAGCAGATTTGCATAACCAAAGATCTGACCAGTAAGATGCATCTGAAACAGATGCTTTATTCCTACAAGATAGTGGAGAGAGCCTCATTGTTGAACCACCCGACAGATTTTAAGAAAGTTGCTGACCTTGAGTCTATGTAGGTACAATACAATGATAAAAGATTGGGGCCTTATTCTACCATGTTCTCTACCCAGTTCATACTCTACTTTCAGAGATACTATTCTATATAGCTGAGATACTTTTATTTTCAATGAAGTTTATGAAGCACTGTATGCTAAAGAAAAGATAAAACTTGTGGTTTCTGATAAAAGTTCAAGTACATTGTAGAAGGTTTGTCTATTCACGGTAGGTAATACGAGAAGGGTTTAAACGGCTATTCAAAAGGTAGAAGCAAAACTAGATACAGAGGCAAATCTAAATCCAGAAATAGGAAGTCATGCAGGTTTTACAAGAAGAATGGTCATGATATATCCGAATGCTGGAAAGTTATAGAACATATAGAAGAGGAATAATAATTTCAACAAGGATCAACAAGAGGATAAATCTAGAGCCACCGTTCTCACCAAAGAAGGTTTTGATGGAAATGTTCTCATTGTCTTTACCGGTGATTCCAAAATCGGAGATGAGTAGATTCTTGATTCAGCCTGTACTTTCCATATGAGCCTGAACTATGAGTGATTCGTTACCTATGAAGCCACATCATGTAGATCCATGTTGATAAGTGGTAATTAACCATGTAAGGTTGCAGGCATTGGTTCTATCCGAATCAAGATATTTTGTGATACCATCATAATTTTATCAGATGTTCATCATATTTCGAATTTGAAGAGAAATCTTATCTCATTGAGTACTCTTGATGCTAAAAGATACAAGTATTTAAGTGGAGATGGAGTTCTAAAGGTCACCAAAGATTCTCTTATTGTAATGAAGGGTAATATGAAGGCTGCTAACTTATATCATCTACGAGGTAATAAAATTTCAGGTAATGCTATTGCTGCCTCAAATAAATCATTTGATTCTGATGCTACTAATGTTTAGCATATGCGTCTGGGGCATATGAGTGACGATGAAATGATGGAATTATGCAAAAGATGATTTCTTGATGGTCAAAACATCGATAAGTTAAAGTTTTATGTATATTGTATCTTCGGCAAGTAAAAGAGAGTCAAATTCAGTATTGTGACATACTCTATAAAAGGCATATTTGATTATGTTCACTTTGATTTATGGGGAGAATGTCGTGTTCCATCAGTTGGAGGTACAAGCTACATTTTGGACATCGTTGATGATTACTCAAGAAGAGTTTAGATATATTTTGTTAAGCATAAATTAGATGTATTCAAGATATTCAAGGAGTGGAAGATTATGATTGAAAGATAACTAGTAAGTATGTCAAGAAGCTACATACTGACAACGGCTTAGTGTTCTGTTCTGGAGAATTTAAAACTTTATGCAAGTTAGAGGATATTGTGAGACATTACACTGTCCTAGACACTTCTCAACAAAATGATGTGGCCGAACGCATGAACAAAACTATCATGGAGAAGGTACGTTGCATGTTGTTAAACTCTAAAATATCTAAAAGTTATTAGGCAGAAGCCACTTTCACTGCTTGTTATTTGATTAATCGATCACCCAATTTTTCTATTGATTAGAAGACTCCAATTGAGATATGATCCGACTCTCCAGTAGGGCTATAAGAAAAACTCGAGACTTACGAGCTACTCGAGCTCAGCTTGTGATTTACAAGAAAATGGTATGGAAAAAACGAAGTGAAATGAGCTAACGAGTGCGCATATGATTAATGTCATATATGAGTGGTAGGGGAGAGAGAGTACCTTCGCAACCATCTTGGATATATGGATTTCCTCGGAACCCATGGGAGCATTTGCAGCGGTAACCAACAGGACCATCCGTAGAGTTGACTGCTATGCACTCGCTATTGTTACCGACACAAGCATATCCAGATAAGTTATGTTTTGCCTCTTGACATGTTAGATTAGCGACAGCCCATTGCAAGGTGACTGCTGAATTTGCATCATGCAAGTAAAGAATTTGCCCTTCAGATTCATACAAAGTCGTTACCATTTTTTGGTAAGGGTCATTGTATTCAATTAGCCCTTCGTCAGTGTCTACCTTAGTCACCTGATACGTATTATCCAATAGGAGAACCGATGATGTCGTATCTGTGCAGTTGAGGTAAAACTGTTTCCTTCCAAAACATCCTTCTTCCAAGCCAAATGGAAATGACACAGTGATGTTTCCACACTGGCGTGTACAATTAGCGTTGTGTTGAATCGGATTATACCCTAATTTGAATGAAAAAAAGTAGATATATCAAACCGAAACACAACATGATTAGAGTTGTAGATGAGTTTTCCATAGTAACTTTGAACTGTACATGTCTACTTGTGTCATAAATGTGGTTTCGGTCATAAACTGGTTGACGCGATTGAAACAACTCGGTAAGAACATGGCTCTCTTTTGATAAAAATCACGTTCTTATTACACAATTAAACTTATATATATCACATATAAGCAAGAACTAATCTTACAATATAAGAACAAGAACTGGCAACTGTAGTCGTTTATTGAAACTAGTGAAAAACTTTAAATTTTTTAGGGTTTTAGAACATGTAAAATATGATTATATGTAAAATATGATTATATATCAGCGCGTAGGATGAGTCCGATTGAGACAGGCTCGACGTCTTTTTTCTTTCAAGCAACGCACTTCGACTAGTTTATTAGAGGTTTATTTATGTACAACCTCTGCACCATTTTTACCAGGAGGTTTTATCCAAGAGAGTTTTTTACCATTTTTAGAAAGTACTATGAGGTATTGATGCCTCGTCACTAAATTACATACAAATAGATTTTATATGTAATTTAGTGACGAAATATCGTTGCATCGTAGTACCTTCCAAAAATGGTAAAAACTCTCTTTATCTAATCCATGGCAAGTCTTGTACTTTAGCTATGGTGTGCTTATCAGAAATAGATATCACCAATGGGTTTTTGAAAGAAATTTTTAATGAGACATAAACATGTCATTGACAGAGTATCCAAGAGAGTATTTTATATCAACTTGTCCAATAGCTCGATTATCTAGATACTTTACCTAAATTAGACACATTAGAATTAGTATAGTTTAGTCATACATTATTTATTATATCATAAAAGGAGATCTCTCTATACATTAAGTGCAGGGATTCTTATTGCACAAACACCACCACCTATCAGTAAAGGTGAGAGGAAAGCTTGGGACTTCATATCGCGCCTCATGTTCTACTTTTATTCTTAGAGCAAGTTTAATAAGGCTGACTGTGCTAGCTATAAGGGAATCCATGTCAGCATAGTCCTATGTGGAGGGGAGAGAAAAGGAGAGAGAGAGCCAAGCCGGTTCCCATGCAAGAGTCAGGCTATAGCACAGGAAAAGAGGCGTTATCCATGCATGTACCAATAGAACTAACTGCTATACTATGCATGTATTAAATGACCAATACCCATGTATGTATTAAATGATTGAGAGCTCTTGTAGAGACAACTTATAGCCAGCTTATTGTATGAGTTGGCTGCATCTTATCTTTTGATGACATGGAAATGTATTGGAGGTAGCGGCTATCTATACTATTAAACTTGCTCTTAGAGTAAGTACAATAGTATAGCCAACTAGTGGCTATAACACTTGTCCATTTCATCTATAGCCTTCAAAAAAATAGTTCATACAATAAGGTAGCTATTACAATAACTATTTGGCCCCACGTGTAAGAGAGTGAAATGCATATTTTTACGTGCTATAGCTAGCTGTAATTTAGTAGCCAGCTTCCTTCTCTCTCTTCCTTTCTCTCTCTGCCACGTACGATTTGGTTGATATTATATTTGCTATAGCCTGCTGACTAAGCCTTATTGTATCTGCTCTTATGAGTTTGAGCCCTTAATTGTGAGCAACACGATGTTCGATGCACAACATGTTTAACAAATAATTTTGTTTATCTCTACCATTATAACGTGGCGTAGTCTCCTAATTTTCTTTTGTCGGTCAGCCAAGTTCTAACCCCAACAAACTCCTACACTTCGTGTGTGTTTTTTCGACTGTGGTTTATTATTTATAACTAAGACTTAAAACTTTTAGCATTAATATAAACGTAAGTGCAAACACAAACTAAAAACTGATAAATCGCTTCTAGGCTATTTAGATAAACCGCTTCACAACAGCAACAAAGAAACCAACTAGTTTATTTATTCAAAGAAAGTTATAAACTGAAAAAAAGCCACCATTATGCCCATCCCCTTTCATCTCCATACAAAAAAAATGACGAAGAAATGAGATAACTGGCCATTTCCCTCTCATTTTAGTAATCTTGTTTTAAAATATAAAAATGCATACAAATTTAATGACAGATATCTATTTTGCTCTTATTTAAATTTCTTTACAATTTAACGTTTGTGAGTAAATACCCGCACCAACTATTCCTCTTATTCTCGAATCATTATCGTTAAATACCATGGTCATTTCCCTCCACTGTTGTGTTGTTCCAATCACGAGAATACCATCACTAATCCCTGGACATTAATACACACGTGCACGTTCTGATGACCGGCGTTCCGACACGGCGCAGATTCTCTGAAGCGTGACTTAGCTCCTCTACGCCGTTCATTGTGTGATGAGTGATCCAGATTTTTTTGAGTTTTGATTTTTTTTTACTTTTAGTTTTTAGTTTTTTATTTTTATCTTTTTCTAGTTTTTATCTTTTTTTATTTTTTATATTATATGTGTTAAAATAACCTATTTTTTATAAATAAAAAATAGGTTATTTTAACACATATAATATAAAAAATAAAAAAAAGATAAAAACTAGAAAAAAATAAAAATAAAAAACTAAAAACTAAAAGTAAAAAAAAATCAAAACTCAAAAAAATCTGGATCACTCATCACACAATGAACGGCGTAGAGGAGCTAAGTCAGGGTGACTTAGCTCCTCTACGTCAGAGAATCTCGTTTGGTTCCGACAGGGGGCCGAGCCGACGCGGCCACAGCCACCGCCGCTCCGCTGCAGGCCGCCGGCGGCGGCCAAAATCAAATGAAAAAAAAAGGAGACTTCACCTCAAAAAATAAAATCACTTTCAGCTCGACTTTTGAACTTTCCACCGAGAAAGGGATCAAGCTTTCAGGTCAAGGGAAATCACTTTCAAATCAAGAACCTTCAAGTCTAAACTTTCAAGTCCGAAACTTTCGAGTCGACTAAAAATCGAATAAATCTTTCAAAATCGGGCCCGAAAGCTTTCCATTCGGGGCTTTCAAACTGAGTATTGAACCTTTCAATTTGATGATTTTGAAAAATCTCGTTGAAAAAGACGGGATTTGGAGTAGGGTCTGGAAGAATAAAACTTTCTACTTGACAAAATCAAAGAAATATTCTCAGATCCGAAGCTTTCAACTAAAGGATTTCCCTTCCAACAAACAAAATCATAGAAATTTCAACTCGAATTTCACGTGCGGGATTTTGCTTTACCTTGCAGTTTCCAAAAATTTTGAACTCATCCTCGCCCGGCCCGCGACGGCGGCGCCCCACAGGACAGGAGCGAAGCGGAGAGTCCGAGTTCATGAGGCGGCGGGGCGTGGAGAGAGAGGCGGAGGGCCGGAGGCGCGTGCGGTGGGAAAGGGGCAGGGAGGCGGCTTATGCGGTCGGAACGTATGGGTTGGGACGCATAGGTGTCAAAAAGCAGTTTCGTATAGACAGATAGGTATAGACTATAGAATCAACAGTTCCTTATTTTGTATACAGGAAGTACCTTTATCCCGTGAGCAGCCATCTAAAATGTAGGGGTTCCCCCAATAGCCATCTTTGCACCAGCAGGAATACCCTTCATTTGCGATGTCGTCGTTGCAGGTGCTGTTTCTACTGATGCAAGCATAGCTTTTCTTCTTCCGAGCCGCATCACAACTTTGTTGATCAGCGATTCTCCATGTTAGTTCAATCTGGTCGGTTGTAACATTAATTGCATCCCACAAGGAACTCTGGTTATGGTGCGACTTTAGATTACCCTTGCCGTGGCGAACAAATCTGAGTGTAAAGGAAGTAACATCATCGATAGTCAAGTTGCAACATCCAATGCCATTACAGTTTTGTATATCCTCCGTATCCACGATGTATTCATTAGGGCAGGTAGATGTGCAATTGTCTCTATTTCCGTCATCATCGACCAAGGATGCATCAAAGTCACAGCCGGTCATATATAGCGTGAGATCATCATCAAAAATAAAAGAGTTCCCAGGTGTTGTCCAGGTCATGTCGTACCTATAAACACCAGGCCTCATGTGGATGGTGTGGGAAAAATTAACTTCGATCGTATTTTCCGTTTCATCGAAGGTAGAATTTGAGTTAATCGTGACAATGTCGTTGATAACCTGAATGGTGCTATCGTGGAAGAAGAGGCTGGGTGCCATAGTGTCGTTGCCGACGCAGGTGAGATTGAAGTCGGGCCCCCGGAAGCAGTCGTTGCCGATGCCGAAGGGATAGTCGAAGGCTATATGGCCGCACCTCTTCGGGCAACCGGCGAGGGTGCCAGCAGAGGGAACCGCGCCGTTGCCCGCTTGGCTTCCGAGGATGACGCCGGATGCCTGCACCATCTGTGTCACCGGTATGGCAAGTATGAGCAGAGGAAACGTAGCGTATACTAAGAAGTTCATGGCCATCTTCACCGGCGATCAGCTCCAGGGATTGTGGAATTCTTTGATCTAGGAGATGGAAGTATATAGAGAACAGTTTAGCACATGGAGATTAGCTTTTCATTTGTGGAATTAGCTTGAGGCAAATTGCTTCATTTATAGTGCACACTTTACTTGAGGTGACCAGTCAAGCAAGAATTTTTTATAAACCTCTCACAAGTTAATTTTTCGTAGTTTATTAACTTCTAGTCCCAAAAACATTTCGACGGTAGGTCTTGCATTAAACATCACAAGCAAACATTAACAATGAAAACAACCAAGACACTGTAGGAGTGTAGGACCCATACGTTAATGAGTATTAACCGAAAATATAGAACGAAACATGTTTCACAAATTCTTAGTAATTAATTATGACGTCCTTTATATCAGCGCCTGATCGTACAAAATATATGCGCTAGAGATGAGGATGATGATATGCTTGTTCCATTTTGCCTGCAAAATGAACTTGCAGGGGCTTACAAATAATTTTGACATTAACATTGAAATATAATGGTCGAGATGTAGATGCTTGGTCGAATGTCCACCTAGGAACTATCATAATTACTTTTCATACAACCTACTCTAGCCAGACAACGACCAACTTGGTTGGAAGACACTGACTTCGATTTTTCGTAACTACTTACTGTAAGGTCATGCTTTGACAAACCTGTAGGAATCACCAATACTCTTTCTAAGCATTCACATCTGAGGTCTATGCGTCTTTGTCTTAGGTCCATTCCACACAGTGAAGGTTTCTACCTTCCAGACGTGTTTTTTCTACTTTTCTTTTTCCTTGCATTATTCGGGGAAATATAATGGTGTATTTTATTTTATTTTTTATTTATTTTTCTTTAATTGAATATCTAAAAAAACTAACAGCTGGTATAGTGCTATTTCCGCAAAAAAAAAAAAAACTACAGTACTTCGAAACATTATCTATACTAGTCCTTATTATCTTGGAACATTTAATTACTAGTTCCATTGTCATTTCTTCATCTTGTATCTCTACTACTTCAAAAAGAGAGTTAATAGTAGCAGTTCATTTGCTCCTCTCAACTTGCACTCCTAAAAAATCTCTAACAAAAATAAAAAAAGCCTCGTCCCAACTTCCCCTTGCACCCCTGAAAAATTTCTAACAAAAAAAAAAAGAAAAAGCAAAAAAAAAAAACAACAGAGCTCTAGCAGGTGTGCGGCGGAGGCACAATGCAGCCGAACATTCCAACAATGTCAACTCGATGTACTAGGATAATATAATTTTGTGAGATGTTTCTATGCTTTCTTCAATAATAATGTGCATAATTTTTAAAGCATGATGGATAGATGTTACTTACCTTTTCATTTGCTTTGAGATCAGTAATACTCTTGTTAGAGAGGAAAATATAGAAACACTGCTTATAATTTTTTTATCTATAGTAAAGCACAGGCATTCAGCTGCTCATTTAAACCGTTGAGTTTTTTTGGTACATTTCTCTCAAGTACTCATGTTCAGAGGAACTGCAGATTAAATCCATCTATCGATTTGCAACAGGTAATTTATACTTCCTGTTTTCACTCTAGTTGATCGAGCGCTTGCAAGGTTGCGGGTGAAAAACCCAACGACTTGGGTAGGCATGTCGTTGCATCTCGTCTTCGGCTCCTTCGTTGGATGCCCGGCTTTTGGGTTTCGATTAAAATGATACCGTAACAGTTGGTAACTGTTAGCTAAGATATTTAATTAAAAATAACGAAAAATTGGTTATATCCTCACAGTTAATACAGAGAAAAAAACAAAAGTTCGTTAAGAAACCAACTATTAAAAAAAAACTCTAGAAGCCGAAAGCGGTTCCTTCGTTTTCTCCGAATGCAAAGGAAACGCGTTAACATGACGTACTAGCATCCAAGCAGATTTATATTGTGGACTGTTCCTTCGTTTTCTCTACTTTCGCTTTCTATCATTTTACTACGACTACCATAAAGTCTCTAGTTTCTAGCAAATATTACTGGTCCACTATCATTAGTTTGTGTGCGAGATATGTATCCACGTATACTGTGGTGTTCATGGCTGAGAATGTGGGTGAATTCTTTGCGTTGTGGTTTTACATTTTGAATTATGATTTTTGAATTTTGGCTATTCATGAGAAACAGTACACAGAAAGAAATAGTCGCATGCGATTTTAATTGACATAATTGAACTCGGTATAGTATCTACCATACAATCTATTTGTAGACCCCATATTAAAAAATACCATTTAAAAGTTAGTTACTGTAACAACCGAAACTAAAACCTAAGCCTAAGCTCGACTGAAGAAAGCCATAGCCAAGGGAGGCGTCAGAGTGACAGACAGCTTACATCGGGTGGTTGAGTGCCACAACACAAAACTGTGCGATCTGCATTTGCTTCGTGTTGGACCCAATAGGTAACCAGGGGAACATGTCTTCAAATTTAATGTCTCAAAAATATTCTAAAACTTTCACTTTATTAGTTACTAGAAGCTAGAAGATTAGTTTAGCACACTAATAAAGAACTCATACAAACGCTGAAGCAAAGTAAAATTCAATTGCTTTGAACCGGTGTGACCGTTATGGAAGAACGGTTGGACCGGGTCAAGTGGTTTGACCGCTATGATGGCCACTATGATCGGAGTTTGGTTGGATCGCAGGCCTAGGGTGGTTTGACCAAACTCTTGATTCCAAAACTGGAAATCAACCAAGCCAAGACAAAAAATGGTACAATCTTTAACATACATCTCCAAATGATATAAAACTTTGCACAAACCTTAATGAGGATATCAAAACCTAATTCATCTAAGGATCATACGGATCTTGGCAAAAGTTTCAACCTTTCCTCAAGATAAATAAGATTGCACCAAAACTGGACAAAACTCAACAACTTGAGAACCAACTTACCCATGGGTTAAGAATAGTCAAGTGGCTCTACATGAGTTCTCACATATCATAGTAAACAAGACCATCCAACGAATCAAAGCCAAAACTCTCATATCAAGATTCCTCAAGAAAGATTCTAAATTAAGTAAGAACTAGGCAACTTTGAAATCTTGAAGCTAGGGAACAAAGGTTTCTTTGAGTCCTCCATCAATCCCTCAAATTTACCAAACTCTCTCTCTCTCTCTCACTATAGTTCTCTTCTACATCGCGTAGCATCTAATTCAGATTATCATCGTGCGACCTATTTCATCGAAAGCACAATCCACAACCGGCATATCGTTGTCTCCCTCGACGATGTTATAACTACCTTTCTGTGTAATCTTCTCTTTATTGTGACTGATCCAACATGTCACTACTAGTTTTCAGGTCTAGGACAATGGAGCGAAATCGTTGCAATAGGGCCAAAATAGATGCAATATGTAACTATTGCAACACTTCACTTCCGTTGGCAAGCGTGGCAAGTACTTGCGTGCTTAAAAGATTGTGCAACGGATTATGGTTTCGTTGCAATACCTATGGTTATTGCCATGCAATGTGTTGTGGCAATTGTTTGTTGTTGCAACGAATGATGTCGTGGCGATATAGGCTATTGCCACGGCTGACTCCGTGGCAATAGCTGCTTTTGCCACAAAGTTTGGTCGTGACAATAGTATCATTTGCCACGAAAATATTGCGTGGTAATAGGTTCTATTGCCACGCCAATGGTTCGTGGCAATAGACCCTATTGCCACGGAGAGCATTTCGTTGCAACAGGATATATTGCTACGGAAGGCGTTTCATTGAAATATGTTTTATTGTCACGGAAGGCGTTTCATTGCCATAAAGTTATTGCAACGAAATATGTTTTGTGGCAAATAGATCCTATAGCAACGAATATTGTTCATGGAAAATAGTGGAATCGCAGCATAGTAGCGGCGTTGCAACAGCCTATCACAACGAAATACTAATTTTGCATACAGGTTTATCGCAACGGTAAAATTTGCAGTAGCATATTGAGCATATGATAGTTTATTATAATTTGTTGTTGCAAATTAATAATCAAATTAGGAACACGGTTGGATCAAAAACACAAATATTAATTCAACACATAATAATTTAAAAGTGCCACCACTCATGCAGGAATTATATATCAATCTCCATACTTAAACTACAAAGTTTGTAACTAATAACAAAAGTACTATCACTTCCATTCCATTTGTCCGTGCTTCTTTGCCATGTTGAATTTCCTGACTTGACGCCACGACTCTGTTTACTCTAATCAAATTGTTCATCCTGATAGAACATGAACAATAAAGAGGGACCTTAATGTGAGTATTGTCCAGCAGCACATACTTAAGTACATCATGTGGGTAGTCATCCAAAGAGTCAGATCAGTTGGCTCTTCTCCAGTATTTGGGTCTCTCTAAGATGGCAAACATTGTGCCTTGTGAACAATTGATCATTTAAGAAAAGAATCAGATAAGTTTAATTTTTCATTACCTGCTCGTAGCTACATTGGGAGAATGGTTTGGATCCCATTAGATGCTTGGTCTTCTGTTTTTGACGGTTTTCAGAGTTTTGGCTGCTGACCCTCTGCAAAAAAGTTTACAAGTGCACTCAACAAAGCATTCTTGTCACCATACAAGCACACAAGTTGATGGTCTTCTGTTTTGGCTGCTGACGGTGAGGGCGACGGCGACGGCGATGGCAATGGCGCACGGCGCTGGCGGCGGCGAAGGCGGCGGCTTGGGACGGAGAGGAGACCCCGGGGTTCGGCCCCTTTTTATACCCGGGTCCTGAGGCCGACTCCATGGCAAGCGCGGAGTCTGGGGCGAGCACGGCCGAGGTGGCGGCCAGTGGCGGATCCAGAAATTTCAGAATGGGTATTCAAAATTATAAAAATATTGTTCAACAAAAAATATAAAGGTCCACAATAGTGAAAATTAAAGTACAATTGTTACCTTCTGCGTCTTTCCAGCTCTCTCCTATAAATATTTTAAATCTGCAGATTTCTTCATTTTCTAAAGCTTAAAGATCTACAAAATCAAATATATATTAAAGATCAAATTAGACTAACTCTGACAAGAAAGACATATAACAGCCATTCAAAATGGCATCTCTGTATCTCTATACTCAATAAATTTAGAACAACCAATCTACTAGCTCACTTATAGAGATTAGAGAGATCTGGTCCATTTGCTCATTGAAGATGTACATGGCATTTCTAAAATCTAAATAACTCTGAAAGCCCATTGTATGATCATATAACATTTTCATTTTTTAACTTGAAACAACATTAATTCAGATGCAGCATGCTGCACATAAAAGAAGATGACAACAGGCCAAACATTGAACCTATAATCACAGGGGAAGGAAATTTCAAGAAAACAAAAAAGGCTCTGTTTAAATCATAGGATTTTTAAAGCAATTTCTCCATTATCACTCATTAAATGTTAGATTTTCTACAGGGTTTTCTTGGAGTTCCTATGTTCTAAAAAGGGCTGGAGCATTGGAGTGACTGACATATAACGTTCGTTCAAAATGACATCCCTATATCTCTATACTCGTTAATTTAGAACAATCAATCTACTAGCTCACTTATAGAGATTAGAGAAAGATCTAGTCCATTTGTTCGTTGAAGATATACACAGCCCTCCCTTACAGATTCCATCTTTTAATATAGTTCTCACTCGTATATATACATGACCTACTCGATAACTAAATAAAGGTTTAATCTCTATAACCTGAAAATGATGCTTCAAACATAACCACCAAAGTAACTTGATCAAGCACTTCAGAAAAATAAGAACCTTCCCTGTTATGTCACCTCACCTGCATAAAAACAAGAGCTTGCTCACAACAAAAATTTTCAGACTAAGCAATCGACTTGCTCACCAATCCACTTACACTGCATTGGCTTGAAGAGATACTGTTTTCTCGCCATCAAAAACTGAAGCTGCTATTTTTTTCAAAAGAGAAAAAACATGGAATTTTTAACACCACATTCAATTTGCCGCGGCAGCCACATCGCGATCATTACAGGCTTTAGATCAATAAAGCAAATAACGCAGGCAGGGTAGCCAAGAACAGCACCATCTACCTAACAAATTTTACCAAAACCGCACGAAGGGACACATGCCAATAACTACCAAACCTTGACATTCACATAAAACCAAAAGGAATGTGTATTTAGTTCTTGCTCCTGATTACCTCCTCAGGAACAGAAGCCCAGCAAACCAATCCAAATCCAAGAAAAAAAAATCCTCCTTTCATAATCCAATCCACCGAGCCGCCGGGTCCGCCTAACCCCATCAAGAAGAAACCAAGTTTCAGTGCCCAAGAAAACAAGACGGCAAAGACAAAAACACAATCTTTCCCACAAATCAAGAACCAAGAAATCCCAGGATTCTCCGCCGCCAGCCCGCCGCCACAATCATCGACGTGACGCCGCCTCTAGTTTAGGGTTTTCATGGGGGAGAGGGAGTCTAGTGGAGGAATCACGAAGACTGAAGAGAGCTGAATACCCTTTCCACAAATGGGCTTGCGGGTGTGGGACATTCCGCAAATGGGCTAGCCAGGGGTGGGGGAATGGGCCAATTGAAATGTATAGACATTTGGGCTGATTGGGTATGAAAATAGTAAATTTGGCCTAACTAAGTATATACATATGTATTATACCTTGTATATAATGATTGTTTTGCCCAAAAATTTGGGTATTTAGCTGAATACCCTTGAATCACTGTAGATCCGCCCTGGTGGCGGGGAGGCGGAGTCCCATCGGAGACAGAGACGGCGTCGGGTAGGAGACGAACAGTGCACGGGCCCTCCGATGGATGACGCGTGGCACGGGGGAGGATCGGGTGGCTGCGGCCAGAGGCGGGGCGAGCGGTTGGATGCGGGCGGTGCGTGTCCAATGGCCGACACGTGGCGAATATCGGACGGGTCAAGGCGGGTGCGGATGCGCGCTGCGTGGCAAGGGGCGGGGCAGGCTGGCCGGGTGGGTTGGGCCAGCTTGGTGGGTTTCGGCCCACCGGCCGGTTTAAGGATTTTTGGGGTTTTTATTTTTCCAGAAATTCAAGTAATACTTTTTGAGCTCTAGAAAGTAGCAAATAAATCCAGAAAAATCCCAGAAAATTCCATAAAATTCCTTGGGACTCAGGGAACTCAAATAAAATATTTTTGGCAAATGTTAATGTTTAACTTAATCATATTAAACCCTTTTTAATTCATAAAAATTTCAATTAAGCTTTAAATAATCTCAGAAAAATACAAATGGTGAATTTTATTTCAAAAGCTTCAAAAAGTCTCTGAAATTCAGGATGTTACAAACTCCAAGTATAATCATTAAATACTCAATTAAATTAGAGTTCACCTGATAATTTTAATACGGCTCAATAATTCCTTCCAGTTAAATAATATATTTAACTGAGAAGTGCAAGACATGAGCGTATCCGCGTCAGTGAGATTGATTTCCAGAGGTTACGTGTCCTTTCCCATAACGCAAATACTGTAAAAGAATAAGTGCACAAATATTTGAACAAAACACATGTCTAGCCTAGTGGTAAGAAAAAGGTTTATGACCGTGAAGGTCCTGGGTTCAAGACCTAGGACATGCTCTTTTTTTTTCTATTTTCGCTTAAATAAATTGTGGCAACACAATTACTTTTTGCCACCCAACAAGTTTTT
This sequence comes from Dendrocalamus latiflorus, assembly GCA_017311315.1. Classification (NCBI taxonomy): domain Eukaryota; kingdom Viridiplantae; phylum Streptophyta; class Magnoliopsida; order Poales; family Poaceae; genus Dendrocalamus; species Dendrocalamus latiflorus. The sequence continues at coordinate 23,047,493 of CM029628.1, forward strand.
CTTCCAACAAATTTAAATCGTGGCAAACCTTTATTGATGCAATGCTTTACAATTTTGTTGCAACATATACAAACCTTTTACAACACTAGTTAAAGATTATGACAACGCAATCAATTCGTGGCAATAAAACATTTATTGATGCAACGCTTTACAATTTCGTTGCAATACATATCAACCTTTTGCAACGTAATTTAAAGATTATGGTAATGTAATAAATTCGTTGCAATATTGTCAACTCATCGCAACCACTTAGAATTTCGTTGCAATAACATCAACATATTGTAACAAAATTCAAGATTATCACAATGCAGGAAATTGCGTGGCAATATTGTCAGCTAATCGCAACGATTTTGAAAGTGGTGGCAATAACACCTACCTCTTGCCACGAAAGTCAAGATTTTTGCAACGCAATAAATTAGTGGCAATATTGACCACATATCGCAACATTTTTTCCAAACTGTGGCAATAAGGCCTACCTATTGCAACAAATTTTGTGCCGTTGCAATGTGTTTCGTGGCATTAGGGGGATTTTCTAGTAGTGTGTGTACCTTATTTTGAAACCCCTTCGAATCAAGTGAGCTTTGATCTACGTTGAGTTAGTAAACATCTTCAAATTATCGCAATCAATGCATGGACAATACATATATTCTATCCCTTTCTTCAACATATCCAGATCGACCACTCTTTTAAAAGCAGACACCCCATTATTGTACTGTTCACTCACACGGTTCTCTAGCTTTCTTGGCTTTCTTGTTTGGATTTTTCTTCTCTTGAGTTTTTTTGGTGCTAAGAATATATAAGAGGTAGATATGTTTTCTGGAGACAAGATTCTATCCATCTAGACATAATCTAAAGGAAGTTTTTGACTTTGCTCAGTTTTTCTCAAGAGAGATGTGATATCTCTTAGTAAAGACGTCCAAGTGCCTTTAAAATGTTTGATGTTCATTGATGGGCTAATTTGCAGTTTTGTACCCATCTGTGATCGATGTCAGACGTACGTACTCTGATATAAAAAACAATACATAGTAACGGCTCATGTCTCCTTTCATGTTTTGTACCCTTCACATCAAACTGCCGCATCTTCGTTCTAGCATCCGTGCATTTCTGTTACCTCGCAATTGTATAGCTTGACCGCGTGCCATGTTTACGTAGTAGAAACTTTTCCAAAGGAATCTGGGCAATACATACACCTAAGAAATTAGGAATTCATTAATCACAACATATCAAAATAGACAATCAACACCACTAGCGACCACTCTAATCGGTATGATCGTGGCCCTAAAGCCAGTCAAACCGCTAGCGACAAAAAGCAATAGAGATAATTGAAATTATTTAAAATCAAACTCAAACTTCAATATCAAAGCATAAGTACAATTAAATACAAATCACAATCATGAAATGACCTCCATATGATCTTACAACATCATATCAAAATGAGTTCTGGTTCAATACACTTTGTTGATTCTTAGCCGTTCAATGAAGTCCATCCAATGGTTATGATGGCTTTGACACCTCTGATGTTTGTGAGTGGTGCACAGGGATGGTGTTAGCGAAATGGGTAAAACAGTAATTTCGCGTGACCACTGTCTGAGAACACGTCGCGTACTCGTGCTGTTCCGCACGCCAAGCACGAAAGCAGAGAGCGGTTCTCAAGCAGAGAGGGAGTCTCGGGGAGTTGGAAGCTAGGCGATCTCCTCAACGACTTCGCCGTCGACGATGATAGCGGCGACGAACACCTCGCCGGAGGAGGAGACGCGTCCTTCCCCTCCTCCCCCTGGGCGCCGGTGACGGCGAGTAGAGTTTCGGGGAGTCGGAGGCTAGGCGTTCTCCTCAATGATCGCCGTCGATGATGGTAGTGGCGACGAACACCTCACCGGTGGAGGAGACGCGTCCGTCCCCTCCTCCCCCTGGACGCCGGTGACGGCGAGTGGAGGATGGGATTCTCCTCCCGTACCCCGGGATTCTCCCCTGGACACCGGTGACGTCTTGATTGAATGGTTGGGTTCGATTTCTGGCTGCAGGAGACGAGAAGAAGGCAGGGCTGCTGCGGCAGCTCGTCCCAGGCGAGGCGCCGGACGGCCGGAGCGGCTGCAGCTGTTCGAGGCCAACCTTTACGACGCCACCTTCGCGCCGGCCATCGCCGGCTGCCAGTTCGTCTTCCTCATCGCCACGCAGTTCCAGCACGACTCTGCCTGCTCCAAGGTGAAATCATAGCGCTTCAATTTGTGTCTGTAAACTTGTTGCGCTTCAATTTGTGTCTCCAGGTACTCATACACTAGCAGTGGATTATTGGCCTCAAGGTAGCAGCCATACAACTTCACAAGATTGCGGTGTTGTACTCGAGATATAGTTTCTATTTCTGTCGCGAATTGCTTTTTCCCCTGATGAGATGTTTGAGATAGCTGCTTCACTGCCACTACCCTTCCATCCAGGGAGAAAGGCAAGCCTGCAATCTAGTAAGAAGGATTCTGATGAACCTGCAGAACCAGCTGCAGAGAAGGCAGGTCTTCAGTCTAGTGAGAATGGTGGTGACAAAACTTGATGTACACTCTTCAGATCCCTTTTAGACAGAGATGTTTGTAATGAAATAGGAATATATAGTATTTTGTCCTTCCATTGCTACTTGTGAGCTTTGGTATCTACTTGTGAAAATTTTTGTTTCTGGAGCTGTGCATGAAGAAAGCTGTTCTGACCAATTTCACTGTCTCATGATCAAGTTATACCTTTTATTTTACTGCCTTGCTGATTTTCTTAGTACATACTCTCCTAGTAAAACTGGCAGGGTCTAACTAGCCGGCTAGTTCATCTGGTGGTGGCCTGCAACTTTGCACCGTTCTCCGAATTATTCTCATCTCAGTATCTGCATGGATGCATGTCTTGGAATGGAGCTACCAGATTTTATTTTCTTCCCAGGTGGCAAATGGCCATTTAGGTCATATGCCAACACCATTGGTCAAAATGATCAAATCCGACCTCTACTGAGTTTGTTGGAGAAAGAACCACCCTCTCGCCATATATCTGGACAACTTGATTATATTTCACTTATCTGGACTAGAAAGGCATGAAAGTATTTTGCCATTGTGGAATGATCTGAAATTTCAGCTAGAAGGTACCTTTCTATGCTGTTTTTAGTTACTGTCAAACTGGATTCCTCAAAGACAAAAGAAACAGCAAGGATAACAGTGCAGCAGACGGACATTATCAGCTTTGATTTTTCATCTGGGATGTGACTCAAGAGTAGAAGTTCATTGTCTATCTCTGCTTGATTTTTTTCAACATGTTGGACAAATCTCTATTGTGCTGGATCTTCACTAACTGTGGATTGCGTCTCTTTAATGGCATCAAAATTGTACATCTTGGCCTGGAATTGTATGCCCCCACTAATGGTTGTTTGTGTTTCAATATGTCTGTTGTCGACACTCATTTTAATGAGGCAATGAATAATGAAAACCACCTAAACCACTGCACCTAAAGCAGCATTTTGAGGAAGATGTTTTGGACTGAAACAAATAAAAAACTTACAGATTTTTTTAACAATAAACACAATAACTTTCAACTGCAAAATAAGACAGTCCCAGTCTCCCAAAGAGATGTGGTTGAGAACGAACACAATAACTTTCAACTGCAAAATAAGACACTCCCAGTCTCCCCAAAAGTTTTTGAGGACGAATGATGCGCCGGGGTTGAGAACCAAGTCGGTCGCTAGCTTAAAGAGACGTGGTTCGGTCTGTTAACCGTCCAGTTAACCCATCGATGAGTTATGACCCACACGTCTAATTTTCTCCAGTTACAATTCTGCCCTTATGAATTGAACGGTCAGATGTGGTGGAGGTGTTAGCACCTCCAGCACCTCCGTATGGACCGAACTAAAACTCTATCAAAATAGGCAATACAACCATCAGATATTTTTCAAACAAATCAAATATTATGTGTCAAAATGCATCAAACGTGCATTGTCAAGTGTCTTGTGGGGGGAGAGAGAATATGTGCGGTACATGATATATATCTGGGGCTGGTACTGTCAGACCCAGATTTTATAATCCGGAATCTACTGTGTTTAATTGCACTATTCCCTGGATCAGTAGATAGTGCACACAGTTACAGTTCTGAATATCAAAGTACATATCATGCGAAAATGTAAATATAATAATAGACTTACTTCATGGGCCGATTAGGCCGAAATCAATAAAGTGCAGCAGCGGAAGAACGGAGCACACAGGTGGGACCTTCAGGACATGCCCACAGGCAGCCAACTGGAGGTTCGCGGCCTAGTTCTTGACATCTTCATCTTCTCTGCCATCTTGTCCAACCTTGTTGCTGAGGCGCGGTGATGTAACTCTTGACTCTGAATTTTGTCGCAAAAGCGAGCGTGAGCACTCCGACCCCGTGCTCCGCGAGCCAACACACAGAATGCAAGATATAACATGTATGGCTAATCAAAGGAAGGCTCGGGTTATTTTATTTTGCGAAGAGTGCTTTTGAATACAATTATATAAAAATTCCTAAGACCTAGCATTTTGAACAAAAGCATAATGTTCAGGAATGCAGTATTAATATCGATCCAGATTCCATCCACCGTTACATGGCATCTGCACCATATAGCAATTCTTCAGCGTTATAGCCGCTTAACTTACCACTGGGACGACACCCAGGACAATTCCAAACCAGGGCAGTCCATCGCCCTTTCACTTTTTCATTCCCACTCACAAAGCATTTTGAAATAGAACTATATCTGGTTAAGTTCCCATGTCCGCCCTTGACCGTGGGCACGGCTATTCGAATAGTTTTAGACTCTGCAGAGTTTGTACACTTTCACCACAAGAGACAGTCAACTCGTTGCCCCACACGATTCCTTAGCCATGTGGTTGAGCAGACCATCACAGTAACTTTTCAAAGTACCTCGCCCCTTCCATCATTTCACCCTATGAGTCGTTCCCACTTGCGGTGGGTCCCATACGTTGTGCGGGATGTCCTCCTTCTGAACGTCTAGCAGCTGGCTCCCCACCCCTGCTAGCCCGCCACAGCAGAACTTCACCCTACCCGGGTGTCCCATTCAAGCCGTCACATAGACTGCCACTTGCACATCCTCACACCACCTCCTGGAAGGATGACTTTCGGGGTTCGGTAAATCTACTAAGCCAAGCTATACTTTACAGACTTGTGGTTGTACTGTTTTACACAGGAGGTCATGACAAGATTCAGTCCTTAATAGTATCTGGGCGGTCTACCACAAACCACACTCTCGTGCACCCCTGCACCATACCCCCGAACCATCCGCCCAAATAAATAAGCAATTTGAGGTTTTTGGGAGTATAAAATAATTATATCCAACATATACCAGTCATTACCACCATGACTGTTCAACCAAATTTTCTCATGATTAAAAGTGATGCTTGGGACAATTTCTTGCCCCGGGTTCCTAGTCAATGCTAAGCATGGCATACAATTAAGGACTTATTTTCGAAATGTTACTGTTATATTTTTGCTAGGGCGACAATGTTCACACATTTAAATATTCCAAAGGAGGGGTAATATTATTCAAGGTAAACAATGGGCACATAACTAGAATATGAAATTAAGCATGTATTTGCATATAAATTATCAGCATGCAATTTGATAATTTAAAACAAAGTAATTTGCAGGAAACATAGGATCAACATGATCAAAGTATTGACTCGCCTTGGTCACAGTGGGCGTCTTTTGGGTTGTCGGAAGCTTCTAGCGTTGCTGCTTCTGCCTCCTCCTCTTGAGCCTCGTAAGCTATTTTTAACGCGCGCGATAATTTGGATAAAAGGAAAAAGGCAATCAGCAACCAGTAAACATTCACCAAAAGACCCAAATAACTCCAACACCAAATTCCTAGTTTCATTTGTTTTGGTGCTATAGTAATCTCATTTTGAGTAACTAATGCTTAATCATACTCATTTTAATATTCTGCATTCTATAATTATATTTGGATGTCATGACCTAGGTTATGGATAATATTTTATAGCCTATCTTGCTAATGGTTGGTTTCTTTACCCTTCAACTGATGGGTCACTTTTCCATGTGACATTCTTCCCTAATCACACTACTGCTAAAACCCTCTCTTTTGACAAGAAACTAGAATACTACTCATGTTACATCTATATCCAAGTGTTACCTTCTAACACATGATATATATATCCATACTCAAGAGTCCCTAAATACCCTTAGTTGCAATCTATAAAAATTAATACACAAGGTCTAATTACAAGATTTTTGCCATTTCATGTGCCATCTTAGATTATGTGTAATCATCCATTCTATTTATTTGCTAAAGATTTGAACAGAGACATTTATTACATATATATATATATACTCATATGTGCACACATGAATGGGTGTATATCTATAATTATCCATGACATTTTATGTCTCATGTTTTCTATCCATCTCTGCCACTGAACTATCATCCACCTCACAGTCGGCTGGGGCATTGATGTACAGTAAAATGGCAAAAACAAAAACCCCAAAAATATTCCACCCCGGCGCGGCGGAGAGGAATCGAACGTGCGCGGTCTGGGTGTGCTCTAACGCCGACGCGGCTAGCCAGGAGAACTTCCCAATTGTTGCTTACTTATACAGGGGACTTTTACCTCTTGAGCTATGTGCTAGTAGAGGCCGGGCAGAGAGAGCCGGAGCAAGGGAAGGCTTCGGCGGTGGGCTCGTCGGCGTGAAGGGGCCGGGGAGGCTAGGGTGGCGGGCGAAATGGAGCCCTTGCGTCCTCGTGAAGATGATGGAGTTGGCGGCGACGGTCGGGAGTCACCGGAGCAGGGCCGGCGGCGTGCGGTGGCGGCGGTCTTGAGGAAGGCTCGACGCCGGCGAGCTACAAGGCCGGGGAGGCTCGGTCGAGGGCGGGGTCAGCTTCGTTGGGGGCCTAGGAAGACGTGGGAGGAAGGAATTGGACGGAGGTGGCCGGATGCGGCGGGGCGCCCGGTTGCCGGAGTTTGGGGAGAAGGGGGTGCGGCGGCGATTTGGGAGGTGAAACCCCAATTCCTCACCCAGGGAGGAAGTAGGTGAGGGGGAGAGTCCGTAGAAGCTCTCGGTGGCCCTTATAGCCGCACGAGGAGGGCTGCCCTCGGAGCTTGCCCGCGCGGTTGCATTGGAGGGCGCCGAGATCGATGGTGGCAGGGCAGGGAAATCTTCGAGGGGAGGATTTGGCATGATGGCAAGGGCGACGCGCGCGCTGAAGCAGGAGGTTGAGCCGCGAGCAAGAGAAGACGGCTCGGCCGAATGGGGAAGAAAAAGAGAATGGTGGCAGAGCGGGAAGAAAAAGAGAGCGGGGCAGAGTTCTGGGCGCGGCCGACCAATGGGAAGAGGCGACGTTGTCCAGCGTTTCCGAGGTGAGGCGGAGGAAAGGAGGCGCGGAGCGAAGGGGCGACGTGGAGCTAGCTTGGCCGCGCAGCGAAGGAAAAGAAGGAGGGAAGAAGAAAAACAGCGCTGGCAGGGGGGGCGCTCGGGCGGAAGAAGAGAAGAGGAGGTGGGCTGTGCGCGCCGCGGGGAAGAGAGGTGGGGCTGGGCTGGGCCGATCCAGCCTGGTCTGGCTCCCCTCACATTTTTTTTTGTTTCTTTTTATTGTTGCTTTTACATGTGACTATGTATGTGTACATATGTATATATATATATATATATATATATATATATATATATATATATATATATATATACATACCCTGGTATATACATGCATACTTAGCTGTATCTATTTTCTGGTTATGCATATATCTACTCTATTTACACATACATACATTTACACATATGTTATTTTCTTACTTCTCCACCTAGTTTTCATGTATATACATATATTGGTATTCTTATGTGTCTGCATACATGGGTAAATGTTGGCCTCTTTAAATTTGCTTGCCATTATTTTTAGGGATGAGATTTCATGCTTAGTTACATTTTCTCCTCTGGTATTTTATGGATCATCTTTTCAGATTCTTAATTAGATTTTTAAATCTCTACCATTCAAACATATATATGTCTTTTTGGACCCTTTTAACTCTTAAATCTTTTTGCCCAATTTTTAGGAAAACATTCTAACTCCAATTGCAAATGGAAATACCTTGCAAAATTAATTCAAAAGCTTTACATATTTCTGATTTAAATTTCAGGATGTTACAGGTACATACGCGGCAGGCGGTAGCACCCTATCCATGGTTGAGACATCTAGCACAGACAACATCCCGAAGAGATTGAAAACAAGCACATAATTATGCAAAATCAAATAGTGTACTAAACCAGAAAACTGGGGGATAATGTGATGTTTGGCACCTTTCCTCTTGTTTCATCCGACGCCTATGCTTAGCGTGGATTTCTTTCCAGTGCTGTAATAGACCGTGGTTTTGCTCCTTGTGCAGCAGGATGTACCGGTCGTCGAGCTTCCTGACTCAGAGAGGCTCATCATGAGACCCTCGACGTTTTGAGGGCGGTTCTGCACCAGCCCTGATAATCGTCGGAGCTCCCCCGCGACCTGCCTCATTGTCGGTCTTTTTTCACCGGGCATTACTAGGCAGTGGCTAGCCAGCTCGGCAACTTGACGGATCACTTCCATGTCATCTTCGTTAGCTATCTCTCTGTCCACAAGCTCTCCGAGGGTTCCCTCCCTCATAGCATCTTGAAATAATGTCGCAAGGCATCGCGGCTTCTTACCTGTCAAAAGCTCTAGGAGAACGACACCGAAGCTGTAAACATCACTTTTATCAGTAAGCTGGCATGACTGTAGATACTCAGGATCTAAATATCCAACCGTCCCCTTCGCAACTAGAGCTTGTTCATCCTTGGGAGCGATTATTGAGCAACCGAAATCAGACACCTTTGCTACCAAATTTTCACCTAGAAGGATGTTCGCGGACTTCACTTCCCCGTGAAGGATTGGCTTCAGCAGATTCAGCTGCAATCCTTAGACGGGTTCCCATTGTTATGCATGACCTCCTGTCTTGGCCATGTATTAGATCATGCAGGGTTTTGTTGGGCACGAACTCATAAACTAGAATGGGAACTTCAAACTGCAAACAACAACCAAGAAGCTTGACGATATTATCATGGTGCACATGGCAAAGTATAACAAGTTCTTGCGCAAAATCTGCTCTCCTACGCTCGTCCACTCCCTTGCATGTTTTTATTGCAACAGGTGTGTTGTCCAGGATCCCCTTGTAGATAGTACCCTGGCCTCCTTCCCCAATGATTCCATTCCTGTCAAATTTATTTGTTGCCTCCACAATGTCTTCTCTTCTGTACAAAGTAAACGCAAGGGTGCGCTCCATTTTCATCATATCTAATAAAAGCTGGCCTCCATGTAGTTGAAAATATTCGTTACTCTTTCTTATGCTATCTTGTCGTTTCACACTTAACCTTTGATTTATTATTACTATTCCAAAAAAGATAATAAGAAAAACCAAAATGCCAGCAACAATTCCTGCAGTGATGAAGGGCACTGTGATGTCATTGGGCAGTTGGAGCAAATGTTCAGGAATGTAGTTAAGATTTGATCAAAGCAATTATTAATTTAGGAGTACAATAGCTTGTTGTCACTCTAAAATTGGGCATTGTGAAATTTGCCATCCCAAAATAGCCCTCAATACCAGTCTCAAGGGGTTCTTTGATCTAGTTTTCGAAGTAGAGAGGGTAAAATAACCAGTTTTAAAGTACAAGGTTGAAATTGGACAAAGTTGATAGTACAGCAGTGAAATGTAAACTTTCTCCATCAAAGTTCTCCGTATTTATATATGGTCTCGAGGGTATCTGGTCAAATCACACAGACAATTTAACCTGGTTCAGAATCATTGTCTTGTGGTCATCTTGCATTGACTTCATTAGAATTTTAGAAAATTTTATACTATGTATACCAAAATACTAATATAATATATTTGCTTTTTCCCAAGAAAAGTAAATAAATAGCACTACTAGACCTAACAAATTCCATTACCGAGAATCTTACCTAAGCACAAATTTCATTATGGTAACTAGAAATACAAAAGTTGTATTCACAAAAAAGAAACATAATGTAAAGCAAAAAAAAAAGCAAACATCATTTGTGTGAAAACTTGAAAATCATTTCATTTTTGAGCACCAAATCAAAATGACAAATTACCATCAGAATTGAGGAGGGAGTTTATAGAGTATTGCATCACTTTTTAAAATTTTAAATTCAAAATGAAAACTAGTAAGGAGAAATGGAAAAGAGAAATTTCTTGAAATATATAGTAACCTCTTTCTTTTTCTTTTAATCTATAATTTGTTAAGGATTGTTTTTCTTGGAACATGAATTGAATTTGAACTTCAAAATCTAAATGGATGTTTGCTAAATTAAGAACTATCTTCAAAACGTTTTGGACTGTTTTATTCTCATTTCGTCTGGTTCTAATTAAAGTTTTCACCCAAATGATGATTTTCACTACCATGTGCAAATACAGAGGATTACCTGAGATCAGCTTTTGGTGTTGTCTTGAAGTGCACTGCTTGTTTACAGAATCATACTTTTTTTTGTGAGGGCACGGAATACAATCGTAGCTTCCTATGTTGTTCTTGCATATCTGAGATATCTCCATACAACGGTTTGTTTGGTGACACTCGTCGATATCTGTGAAGTGTAAACACCACACATGAATATTGATAAGGAGCAAATGCAACATCAATATCAGGCCATTTGTACCATACCAAAGACTTGCATCATGCTAAGCATAACACCAAATAAACCACATTCATACTTGTAAAGAACTATTGGGTTGCCTACACCAACTATTTAACATGTTGACTCAAAATGTACTTCTTATGCTCCACTAAGGCTAAGATGTGGACTCGAAGTGGGCTGCAATTATTTTGTTAGTAATATTGCATTAGCTAGGTTTTGAACTTAGAACCTATTGGTTCTGATACTATATAGAATTGCATGCACCAACGAGCTCACCCCAATGATGAAGCTAATTGGAAAAGGAGAGCAATATACTTGAACAAGAATGAATGCAAAACAATACTTTAGTATAACTGTATGTCTGTTTTTGTCATTCCTAGAATTTGCCTTGAGCTATGTATATCAAAACTAATTTATTATTTTATCCTTACATGCTGTAAATGAGCTAACTAAATTGGTTGCTATGATCCATTTTGCAACATTATATGCCTATACTTTAATGCATCTAAAATTAGCTTTGTGGAACATGTCCTACTACTATGTAATTCCTATATTATGATTATATATAAAATATATCAAGTAGCATTTACTAAAAATTTGAGAATTTTCTGAATTTTTAAGAATAATTAAAAAGGTTTCTCTTATTTTCAGAACAAAAAAAAATCATTTATTCAAAATAAATGAAAGTGTTACAAAGTTTTAAAATAATTTTTTTGTGTTAAAACAATCCCACCTGTGCCGACGGCTAATGTGTCCTCATCAAATGGAGAAACTTTGTGAAGGGACAAGGGTAAAATTCCACTTCCTGGTATCTACATAAAAGAGGATGGCCTTAAAACACTATAGCTACACCTCCATGTCCAGAACACCATGTCCACCTTATTCCACCGTATTTATACTCATTTTCAACCCTTGTTTCCATCTCTACATTGCAACCATTCATCCTTACGTGATCCAGCGACTCTGTAAAACATCATCTTTATAGTATTCAAAGGGTTGCCACTATGTTTTCATCTCATGTTACTACTGTTAGGACCGTGTTAATAATAAGTGAGTAGCGCCCTAAGGGCTAGGGGCATATAGGCGATCTTGCAAGTTGCTATTGATAGAGATATCTATGTAGGGGATTATGCTTCGATACATACTTTTGTGTAATAACTTCGTGTCTACTATATGATTATCTCATCGCCTCAGCACTAGGATCTCAAAGAGCTCCAGGATATCATAGGTTGAGCTCATGCCATGCCGTTTGTATCAGGTGGATCGCGGAAAGCGTAGGATTGTGCGGGTCAAAAGATGTCCACATGGGAAGCATTCATTTAAGGAATTATGATGCAACCATGAAGCTGAAGGTGTTGGTCTGGTATAACATCTTAAATGCTGAATGCATATGCCTTGGATGACGGCACGTGAAGTGGGCAATACATTGTCCTTCAGTACTATAAAAAGCCTAATATTAGATATCATATCACAAACGATTCTTTGAAACTGTCTGTGTTAAATACTATCATAGACGGTTTTAGTTTGGAAACCGTCTGTATTACTGTCAGTGCTAAAAACCGTCTATGAAAGTGAACTATCACAGACGGTTCGTGGTTAAAACCATCTAAAAGTATCACAGATGGTTATTAATAAAAACTGTCTATGATATTATGAGGTATCACAGATGGTTTTTTACTTTGAACCGTCTATGATAATTCATAGACGGTTCCTATTAAAGACCGTCTGTGATAATTCTGCTATATTAATAGCGCGCAGACCCGTCGTCCTCCTCTGTCTTAAATTCCAGATCTATGCTGCTGTGTTGAGGTGCAGGCGGTCTTTGAGGTTAGTAATTTGTTTCTAATTGCATTATAATTTAGATCAAGCTTTTGGTAAACGAAGAATTAAAGATGGTTTACATCTAATTAGCTTGATGTAGAGAGAAGATTATTTACATTTAGCTACATATAGCTACTTGATTTAGGTCGTACATATATAGTATAGTAATTAATTAATTGAATATGTTATACTAAATTGTTATATGTTTAACGTAGGACCGAAACTAGATGTACGCTGGGAACTGTGTGAGTAAAGAGTACATTAATGGCGTTTCTGCTTTTACAAGAGCTGCCAAGGAAGATATGTTGAATAATGGGGTGGATACATGTATTGTCCATGCATTGACTGCGAGAATCTAAAGATGTTTAAGAACCAATAGCAGATTGAAGCGCACTTGATTCGAAGGGGTTTGAAAAAGGGGTATGCACGTTGGACCAGTCATGGTGAAGAGCATATTACACAAGAAGGTAGTAATAATGACATTGTCGATAAAGTCGATGATATGCCGCCAGATGATCATGTCGATTGTGGTTTCGATTCAGATAGTCTGAATGATGACAATCTGGATCAGATGCTTCGCGATGCAGAAGGGAACCTCAATCGTGAAGGTCGACAAGTACGGTGTCACTACCATGGACCTCAAATGTGTTAGATACAAAGACAACCCATTCATACTCGCTCACCAAGTTGTTCAAGTTTTCTATGTAACCGACCAGGAAAATAAGAAGCGCCACGTAGTTCTTCATAGAAAAAGAAGGATTATCGGAGTTGAGAATGTAGTGGACGAGGAAGAATACAATTAATTTGATGAGTTGCCTGCTTTCAAAAATGGCATAAGGGTAGAGGAAGAACGTGATGAAAGTAGCTACATACACATCGATTATCATGAAGGGCTAATTTTTAAAGGAAATAAGCAAGTGGAATAATGAATGAAATGTTTATGTGCCATATGTTGTGTATTCGAATTTATATATGTATATGAGAATGTGTGATATATATGTGAATTTGCATATATGTATATAAGAATGTGTGATATATGTATATGTGTGTGTGTGTGTGAATTTGCATTTACGTATTTGAGAATGCGTGATATATATGTGAATTTATATTTATGGATATGGGAATGAGTCATATATATATATATGTGAATTTACATTTATGTATATGAGAATGTGCGATATATATATGTGAATTTGCATTTACGTATATGAGAATATGTGATATATATGTTAATGTCAGTAGGAACATCACAAACCATCTGTGATGTCTGTTATTACAGACGATTCTATTTAATAACCATCTGTGATGTTTTATATTTATCACAGACGGTTATTAAACAGAACCGTCTGTGATTATGCCTCTATATATATTGCGTACAAGGGTTTGTCCCCATTGTACTGCCTACTAACACCGCCACCTCGTCATGAGCCCATTGCCCTCCTCCTCCTCGACTCCGGCGGCACTCCTCACCCAAGGCTATCACCCTCCTCCTCCCTCAACTCCAACGGCCTTCCTCCTTCGAAGTAGCCGGCGGCCTTCTCCTTCAAAGCAACCGGCAGCCTTCCTCCCAAGCCCGTCGCAGCCTCCCCCGAGCCCGTCGTTGCCTGCCTCAAGCCTGTCGCTACCTCGCCCTGAGCCCATCACCGCCTCCACCGACACCGTCGCCGCCTCCCCCAAGTATTCTGCTAGTATTCATTTATCATTACTTGTTTCTTACTTTAGTTAAGTATAAATCACTACTGTTCTTTGTTGAATATTATTAGATTCAGTTATTACTGTTATGTTATTATCATGTCTTTGAATATATGCGCTTGGTTTTCTGGATTATTGCCATCGGAATATTCATCTAGTAGCTCAAGCGCGACATCTGCCTACAGACTCCTGCACATATGCCAAGTCCGTAAGAGCTATTTGCACAGGTACCAAGTCCATGAGAGACATCTGCACCAGTGCCAAGTCCACTTGAGCTGTCTGCACTAGTGCCAAGTCTACTAGAGCTACCTACGCCGGTGCCAAGTCCACAGGAGCTATCTGCACTGGTGCCAATTCCACAAATGCAATCTGCACCAATGCTACCTGCACAAACGTAGCAAGGGCGTGGTGCATCTACATCTCGTGCCCGGTCGACTACCGTGAAGTCGACCTACAGCCGAGGTGGTAAGGGTAAACCGAAAAAGACGGATGATGAGATCCCTTGCTGTTGGCCCAAAAATTCATGCTAAGCGAGCCGTTGGTCATCTCGAAAAAGCGCCTCCTAACTCTAGGACTATCTTGCCAGAGATTGCATATGTATTACACAGAATAGGCCAACATGATAGAGGAACAACAACGCTCAGGTGTCTCAATCAAGTTCATACTACATCATCTATAGCACAATATTCATGATTGTATCTTCACGGTGACCTTCAATAACTTATTCCTTCCCTTCACACTCGATGCCCTCGATGCCTCACTCATTCGATGCTGGACATTGTAAGTGTATACAATCATGGTCTACATTTTTGTAATGCCGATAAATATCATATATAACGCATTGCTT
This sequence comes from Dendrocalamus latiflorus, assembly GCA_017311315.1. Lineage (NCBI taxonomy): Eukaryota > Viridiplantae > Streptophyta > Magnoliopsida > Poales > Poaceae > Dendrocalamus > Dendrocalamus latiflorus. The sequence goes on from CM029628.1 coordinate 23,062,507, forward strand.
TTGTGTGTGTATATATTATATATATATGGATATATATAGATAGATAGATTGATACATTGTGACTGAAGCCAGATTATCGAAATCACTGGTCGGTTTTTTCGACCCACGCTTGGTCTCCATGGATACCATTGAGGAGGATGTATTCTTCGTCGAGAATTATATGACGAAGGCATTGGAGGTTCACCCCAACAAGGAATCCATACTTATACCCTACAACCAAGGGTAAGTGCTATACTAGTGGCTATACTTATTGATTTGTATTTTATAAGTAACACGAACTTAGGTTTAATGATCATGACATACCTGAGTAGGTTCCACTATATTCTAATTGTAATTATACCCAAACGGAACAGGGTAATATACCTTGATTCTCTAAAGAGGAACAAAACCAACTACACATTGTCCAATAAGTAATGACAGGTAAACACATTTCCTCCATAGATAGTTTTATTGTAGTCTTTCCTTGCTTTCCAATGACTAAGACTAACTTTTTGGAATCACGTAGGTCATTCGCAATGTATGTTGCAAAGGTATGGAAATCCAAGGGAGGGATCGACGCCCTGCGACACGTTCTAGATTTTCAGGTATTTGCTAGCACACATTAATTCTATATAACACTTCATAGTAATGTCTTTCGAACTAACAAATTCTATTTTTGCAGTGCCACCAGCAACCTCCAGGCAACAACACCTGTGGATTTTATGTTTGCCACAACATGCAACTACTCGTCGGTTGCACGAAAAACAATCTTGAGGTTTGTCAATCTTGCGATAATTATTTCATACTTATCAATTTATATATGTATGCACGACATTGATCTTTCAACCAACAGATTCCATCTATCGCTACAACTTCGTTGAAATAGGTCTACCTCAAACATATTCAAGGACAATGTACTACTTCTTGATGTCTAAAGTCATAAAAGAAGATGGGGAGTTCCACAATGTAGAATGAATTTCACTGGGATAAGATTGAGCTTAATTGTTCATGTGCGTATTCGTTCATGGATGAATAATTTATTTCATTTCTGTTAATTGATTTCTGAAATGGATGTTCTTGTTTCTGAAATGAATGAATGTGAATTGGATGTATATATATTGTGTTGACCTGTTAACTTATTTCAGAGAGTATGGCTAGCATTTCCTGAGACTAGCCAACAAACAAAAATAGATTTAGGAATAGAAAAAATATTACAGATGGTTATTAACTCGTAACCGTTTATGATTATTTACTATCACAGACGGTTTTTAGTAGAAACCGTCTGTGATATATGTTTTATCATAGACGGTTTAAATTACAACCGTCTATGATATTAATATATCATAGATGGTTTGTACTTGAAACCGTCTATGATAATCAATATATCACAGACAGTTTCTACTAAAAACCGTCTGTGGTAGTTTTCATCATAGACGGTTTGAAAGCCGTCTGTGATGACCTCGTATTATTATAGCCTGTTTGGTTGCCTGCATCAGGGTAGCTTGCACCCGCGCATACAGGGAGATGGTGTTTGGTTGGCTGCATCGGGGTGAGAGCCTGCACGAGCGGATGCAAAAAAGCAACTGGAGCCAGGCTGAGCTCGTACGCGGCTGAGGAGCTTCCCTCCTCAGCCTGGCCACGCGCATGCAGGTGCATGAGCCGATGCAGGCAGCCAAACAGGCCCTTACTGACCCATAAACTCATACAGCTCATGAAACCGTCTGTGATGACATTTTAGAACCGTCTGTGATGACCTTTTGTGTAGTACTGCTTATAAGTGATTGTTGCACGAGATGTAATTACGGTACATCGCATACACGAAATTAAGTGTTTATGCACAACTGGTCTAAGTATTCAGACTATATCCTTTTATCCACTCACATTATATATCGGTGCAAGTGGAACGGAAGACCTAGGCCCTACCTTTATTTATTTGCATACAATGATTCATGAAACTGGCTTAGTTTAGTTTTAATTTTAATAATTCTATTATTTATTTATGTTTTTATTATAACATTGCTTTTAGTAACTCTTTTTTAGAGATGCTTCTGGAAACTCTAAAGTAATAATTAAAGGTTTAGATTTACGTTGATCCTTGTGGAGATGATATTCTTACTCATTTGAAAAATTGCTGCAAATGATACCGTCACTGGTCATCTCGGTTATAAGACGGATCTGGCTTAAGTAGCTTGCTAAACATTGAATGGTGTGAGACTGCCAACATTTTAGCTTTAGGAAAATGCTTCGGAATTGAACTTTGGGCAAATGGAGACAATTTGGGAACGTGACAGTGAACATCATCTTGCAAAGTGTAGGTGTTGGAGACCTACACTAATCAGTTATGATTATGATCATCATGATTACTTAATGTTTACTTTCCAAATGTATATGCTATTTGCCTTTCAATACCATTTGAGAATTCCTAGTATTAAAAATGCATAACTTGCTTTACGCAACAACAAGGTAGAATAGCATTCCCTTGACATATCCTTGCATGTACGTACTAGCTTAAATCTTGCTGTGTCCTTGGTTGTTCAACACTACTAGTTGAAGAACAAGATCCAAGATTGGCTAGTACTACGCCGCCGGGTTTGTAGACTACGATGGGAACAAAACTAGGGCACAACCAGAGTCATTGCCTGTAAGCTCTTTCCCCGCAGAACTTTTAAATGCATTATATTTGGCCTACACAACCCAATTGGTAAATTCCGGTCATAAAGAACTAATTATGATTGTTTAATATTATGTTGTACTCTCTTTCAATTATTCCTGTATGGATATGATGTAACAATATTGACTGTGTGCAATAGCTATTGATGGTGGGATTATTGCGGTATACAAAGGAGAGATTCGATCCGGTAAGCCGAACTCCCGGCATATACTTGTTATCCAATACGAGAACCGATGATGTCGTATCTGTGCAGTTGAGGTAAAACTGTTTCCTTCCAAAACATCCTTCTTCCAAGCCAAATGGAAATGAGACATTGATGTTTCCACACTGGCGTGTACAATTAGTGTTGCGTTGAATCGGATTATACCCTAGTTTGAATGAAAAAAAGTAGATATATCAAAACAAAACTTATGATTTCGATAGTAACTTCGGAGATGAACCATACATGTCTACTTTGTGTCATAAACGTGGTTTCGGTCATAAACACGTACGGTAAGGACATGGCCCTCTTTTGATAAAAATCACATTCTTATGACACAATTAAACCTATATATATCACATATAAGCAAGAACTGATCTTGATTGCCCGTGTAAAAGAGGAGGCCGGAATTTAGGTCCATGCAGGAGCCCAGAGACTCGCGGAGCTACCAACTTAACTTCCTTTCCAGTACTTTTAACTGGCCTTGTACCATGCCCATAACAGAGCACCTCCGTACACTGACATTTCTCCTCTCCTCAATTTATTAGGGCAGCTCTCCTGCCCCATTTTTTTTAAACAAAAAACTAATCTTACAATATAAGAACAAGAACTAACAACTGTAGTCGTTTGTTGAAACTAGTGAAGAACTTTAAATTTTTTTAGGGTTTTAGAACATGTAAAATATTATTCTCTTTTTAATCTGTCGCGGTGCACGATCATTTAACTAGTTTATTATTTAAAAAGACTCAAGTTGGTGAATGGTGGTAATGGTATTCCCCTCCCACACCTCCCCCTGCACTTCCTAAAAGATCTCTAACAGTGAACTTGGGAAAAAACCATTACCAACAAACAAATTAACTTGTACAAAATTCCATCACCGTGCAGTGACAGAGCAGAGGGCGCAGTGTAGATCGAGGATGACATCGGAGGTGCATTGTGGGCCGAGGACACCATGGAGCCAAGGCCAACGTGTAGGCTGAGTCCGATTGCGACGGCTCGACGTGTTGAGGTAGTAATTCTTTTTTTTTTCTAGCTATGCACCTCAACTAGTTCATTAGAGGTTTATTTATGCACAAACTTTGCACCACTTTTACCAGGAGGCTTTATCCAATCCATGGCAAGTCTCGTACTCTAGCTACGGTGGCTAATCAGAAATAGATATTACCATTGGGTTTTCAAAAGAAATTTTTAACGATGTATGAGCATGACATTAACAAAGTATCCATGCATTTGTCAAACTTGAGATTCCATGCTCCACTTGAGCGTTACGACATGCTTCGTATGGGCATGACTATGACCTGGCTATCAATTTTGTTAGAATATTTTCCTTAAAACTGTTGCATTTCGTGATCTGGATGAATGGTGTAGTTGTATAATTAGCCATTTAGTATACGGTCTACAAAAATCGTACTCTTCTTGTTTATTTGCACCTTTTGAGTGCAAGGAAAAACTTTCCACCTGTTATTTGCTTAGGCAGATCTTTGTCCTTTTCTTTGCAAAATGTGCTACTAGACTTGAGTACCAACTCTGTTTTTTGAACCTATTTTTTACCAGAATGGATGAAGTTTTAAAGGACATGAAAATTTTGGTGCGGCATACCCTTTGGTAAAATCCTGGGTCCGCCACTGGTTTAGTTATATATTGCTTACTGTATTATGAAAGAAGATCTCTTTATATATAGGGAAAGATGTTCTCCTCTCTATATATAGGGTACCGACATGGCCCCCGACGGCTTGTCCTCTTATTCCGTTCAGGATTGGGAGTACTGGCTTACGACTTGCCACCTGGTATTCTTCCACATGGTAGAGCTATACAACCCACAGCGGGTCTTTAGACAGTTCAGGCTGTACCAGGAGGTGCCTTTGGCATGGGGATGACCACTTCAAGAGGAGGAGCACAGGTGTGTCCTCACTTGTGTTCATCCGTTGCCCTAAGTTTTGCATCTCTCATTTTGATATTGCTATGTCTGTACTAACTTGGAGGTGAAAAACAAAAGGGTGAAAGAGCGATGACTAGACTCAGGCTTACTAACATACACGTCAGAGTGGGCCGACTAGCCAACGATCGACAATGTGCAGAAGCCATGGCCATAGGACTTGGACACATACACTTCGTACTTGATGTGGTACGTTTCGCGCACCAGGACTAGGCTTACTGGGCTGGTGCTACACCGTCGATCAGAGATCACGCACGATGAGGCTATATGAGCGGGTCTAGATGCTCACCGGGTGGCACGCTAGGCTGAGGCAGTAAGCCAATCTTCATACAATTTTCGGACGGCAGCACGTTTCTAACTAGTTCTCGTTTTCCTTACAGTACGACCACCTCGATCATATCCACCACGAGGTTGCTGACGCTCTACGCCATGGGAGGAACACTACCATCGAACAACTTCTAGGTGTGCTGCGTTCCATCTACGATGACATGAGGACAGGACTAAGGTTTATCAGTTGCGGTCGGCACAGCAACGTTGCCGTGGCACGACGTGGGCATCGAGGACAGTCTCCACCCCCACCGCCCTCCACGCCTCCCTCCACACCTCCATCCGCACGTCCATCGCACTCCGGCAGTCGCCTCTTCCATGCGCTTCGGGGTAGTGGTACGGGAGTTCATAGATGTTGATCTCTTTTTTTGTTTGTGCACTCCATTATAAAGTACCTCTCACCACCATTTGTTCTTGCAGCATTTGGCAGGGGATAGCACTCTTTTACATCCATCTTTATCACGGAGGGAGATGCGCGAACGGACTTCCTCGCTAGGCCAACGGGAACCAAGCCTAGATAGCGACCTCGATTCTTCGCTACATCACGATGACGTGTTGCCCACGTTTGCACATGGGGCTCCATCCGACCTATGCGAGGGCGACGCCCAGTTCACCCAGATGTACGAACCATACACCATGCAACACTACAGTAGTTATTACGCTGGGGATCATCGTCTGCACAACCACATACACCGGTACGTTGTAACGTACATAACAGAACATATTTCCAAACTACGCCACGCTAACGCATGGCATAAAATCCACAGGTCTAGACAGAGCAGCTTAGTCATCCAGGACTGGGTTCATTGTCAGCACTTCGCACTCCCTAGGTACGTGCTTTCTAACAGTAGTATGCACTACAAATGTCGTATCGCTTGCCTTAACCCAATGTACCATCTGCTCTGGCTATTGACCTATCTTCGACTGACTGGTTCCACACTTGGTTTGGCCCTTTGCTGTACCCCTACATGCAGTCGTCCATAGCCCTGCCTCCGACGTAGGCCTCGCAGTACCCCCTACACGCAGTTGTCCGTAGCCTTGCATCCGACGTAGGCCTTGCAATATGAGCTCTGAGATGCACACCGCCCTCCCGACAGGTTTACCTTCTCTGAGGATCACCTACGTCATTAGAGGCCACGACGGCCGAATGAACCATGACTTCATGTATACTCTGTTCGCATTGTATGTCTGCGTAATACAACTCTATTTCAAGTATACCTTACAAAACAATCGGATGTCGGATGTCTCTCAAAAACAAGCTACATAAAATGACGCCATTTTACGTAAATAACATCTTCGCTGAAAGAGCCATGATAAAATGCAATTTTGCATGAAATTTGTGACATAATTTAACAACATACAAAATTCGTCAAAAATTATGCAACTCTATACATTGTAAAAAACCTTCAAAACAAATTTTAAATGTTTTGGTCTCATTCCTATATTACAAAATTCGTACAAATAATACGATCATATAAATTTTCCAGACTAATTCATAAATGCTAAATTTGCCAAAAACAATTTTTGAATTTTTAGTCCATTTACTATTTCTTAAAAAAACTTTAAAAAATTAAAAGGAACCTGGCACAGTGACAGGGCGTGCCAGGAGCTTTTCGTGCGCTGCCCGGGCGTGCTAGGCATGTTTGCGTGCCCGGACTTGCCAAGCATGTTCAGGGCCGGCCCTGAGGGGGGGGGGGGCGAGAGGGGCGGTCGCCCCGGGCCCCCAAAATCCAGGGGCCCCCCATATACTATGTAGAGTATATACATGCAACAAATAGAAGGCATGGTTAAATACTCTAATACTTATAGAAATGAAGGGTTTGCTTTGAGTATGATCATTGCCAAAGATATTGCAGCTCAAATGAATGTAGAGCCATCATTTCCAGTTAAGCGGCGTGTTCTTAGGAAGAAACAGTTTGATGAAATTGATTGTGATGAAGCAGTTTTGCAAGCTGAGATGGAATTTGAAGTTAATTTTTTTTGTTATGGTTGATATGGCAATCAATTCATTGAAAAGTAGATTTCAAGAACTCCAAACATTCGGAAGTATATTTGGATTTTTAATGAGTTCAACAACATTGAAGTCATTGGATCGAACTGAATTAAAAGAATGTTATACAAAATTTGCAGAAACTTTCTCTCTAGATAGTTCCTCTAATGTTGAGTTAAATGATCTAATTTCTGAGTTAAGTGTTATTCAATTGACTTTATCAGATAAACCAATGTCTGCTATGGAGATCTTTGAGTTTGTCAGAGAAGCGGATTGTTATCCTAATATTTCTATTGCTTATCAGATTTTATTTACTATGCCTGTGACCGTGGCATCAGCTGAAAGAAGCTTTTCAAAGTTGAAATTGTTGAAAAATCATTTAAGGTCAACAATGTCTCAAGAGAGGTTAAACGGTTTGGCAACTTTATGTATTGAGAAGAAATTATTGGATGAGATTGATATCAATACCATCATCAATGACTTCGCATCTAGAAATGTTAGAAGAAATTTTAAGGTAATATATCTATGAACTCTTTGATGTGAATTTTTCTTTAATTAAGTGTTTGTTGGTAAAATTAGATATATATATATATATGTGTGTGTGTGTGTGTGTGTGTAGATTTATATTTAGATATTTATACTAAGGCCTATATTTCTAGTTTCGCCCCGGGCCCCTAAAATCCTGGACCGGCCCTGAGCATGTTTGCACACCGAAGGGCCGCGCCAGGAGGCTGGCGCGTATCACGTCGCGCCATGGGGCCATATATAGCATTTGGCCTGAAGAGGCGTTAAACCTGGTATTACACTGCCGCTGGGGCTAGAATGCCCAGAATTCCTTTCATTGCACCCATTTAAGGAAAGAGCATAACTGGTCATAGCCCTCTCATTTAAGTAATCTTGTTTCAAAATATAAAACATGCATACAAATTTAATGACAGATATCTATTTTGCTCTTATTTAAATTTCTTTACTATTTAACGTTTATGAGTAAATACCGCGCCAACTATTTTTCCTCTTATTCTCGAATCATTATCGTTAAATACATTGTCTTGTTCCATCCTTAATCCCTAGACATTAATAGACACGTGCGCGTTCTGATAACCGGCGTTCCGACTGGGGGGCGAGCCGCTGCAGCCACCGCTACCGCCGGCAGCCAAAAGCAATTGAAAAAAAGGGAGATTTCACCTAAATATTTCAAAATCGAGCCCGAAAGCTTTCCATTCGGGGCTTTCAAACTGAGGATTGGACCTTTCAATTTGATGATTTTGAAAATTTTCGTTGAAAAATATGGGATTTGGAGTAGGGTTTGGAAGAATCAAACTTTCTACTTGACAAAATCAAAGAAATATTCTCAGATCAGAAGTTCAAAACTACTTGACAAAATCAAAGATATTATCAGATCCGAAACTTTCAAATAAAGGATTTCACTTCCAACAAACAAAATCATAGAAATTTCAACTCGAATTCCACGTGGGGGTTTTTGCTTTACCCTGCAGTTTCCAAAACCTTCGAACTCATCCTCGCACTACCGGGCTCAGCAGCTTTGCCGAGTGCCGGTGGCACTCGGCAAAGCACGAGAAACACTCGGCAAAAGTTTTGCCGAGTGCCACCCACGGCATAGCTCACACGGCATAGTTTCTGACGGCAAAGAGCTCTTTGCCGAGAGCTTTTCATCGAGCACTCGGCAAAGGCTTTGCCGAGTGCCAAAATGACCCTCGGCAAAAAAAAGGTCAGTGGACGGCGAGAACACGGTGACGACGTCTTTTGCCGAGTGCCAGGACGGAATGGCACTCGGCAAAGTATTACTCTTTGCCGAGTGTCGTGGTAATGCACTCGGCAAAATATTACTCTTTTGCCGAGTGTCATGGTAAAAACACTCGGCAAAGTACGTTACTTTGCCGAGTGTTTTTACCATGACACTCGGCAAAGCAAACACACTCGGCAAAGCATGTTCCCAGAATGCACAGAAATGTTACTTTGCCGAGTGTTTTTACCTTGACACTCGGCAAAGCCTCCCTTTGCCGAGTGTAACACACGGCAAAGTGGCCAAAAACTGCCTATTTTAATTGTTTATTGCACCCCACTCAAACAAGTCACAATATATCATAGATATATCAACAAGTAATCACATATAGTCCACAATATATCACATATATCACCACAAGTCACAATATATCACATATATCACCACAAGTCACAATATATCACATATCAAAAACACTCGGCAGATATATCAACAATATATCACATATAGTCCACAAGTAATCACCAAAAGTGACATTCACAACCATTCACCAAGTGCAACCACAATATATCACATATAATGCAACTCCAAGTATCATTCACCAAGTATCAACCACAATATTCGTAAGAAACATCACAACCACAAGTATCATTGTCACCCCGACTGATGTGGTGGGTCATGAGGCACATTATTCGAAGCCGCCGATTGATTCTGCACAAAGGAGAAGAGATTGCATGTGTGAGACAAGATTTAAGGTAGGAACATACAAACTTAAACATTCATACTCCACTAGAAACTCACAGGAGTAGTTGCAGGAGGAGGTGGAGGGAATAGCTCCGGTGGCAGAGGTTGACCCATCCTCTCGCCAAGACTTTGCATCCACTGAAACATCTGCTCCATCCTCTGCCGCTCGGCCTCATTCCTCTGCCGATCAGCCTCCATCCTCGCCTCCATCTCCTCCCGTAGCCTCTTCTCTTCTTCCAGTTGGTCCTACAATATTTCACCCCAATGTTACAATGCAAAGCAAACGTATTTAAAAATTAATGAACGACGAATAAAACAAAAATAACCTAGAGTGCCTCCATCCGGGACTGTGCAGTGTCCGGCCGTGGGCGTATGGCCGGGCTTGAGCTCGTGCTCCTTGCTCGAATCTGGGAGAGAGTGGGAGTAGTGGCCGTGTCGAGTGTGCTGTCGCCAATCCAGTACCGCCCATGCTTCTTGCCTCCTCCCACCCTCATGACGACTTCTCCATCAAGGTCCTGGGTGCTCGGATCGTACTCTGGCCCATGGACCGCCCTTGCCATCGATGTGTACTCATTGAGGCGGTTGTGGACGGTCGCATTGCTGTACACCGAGGGCGGGTCCTCCGGGTTGTAGTCGACGTCGGACGTCGCCTTGCCCTTGTGGGCCAAAGCCCATGCCTTGAACTGGGAGCAAGGCTGGCCACCATGTGACGACGACTGCGAAAAAAACAGCAAGATGATTAGAAATTATGCAGAATTGAGCGTTATAATAAAGAAATGAATTCGCGTACCCATGTAGCCGCGAATTCGTCGAGGCTACGGTTGCCTTGATGGTGTGGTGCACCTGGCATCATCAAACGCCGCTCCCGGCAAGCGTTGTGCGTCTCCTCCCACTCGGCGGCGCACCACTTGTCCACCATCTGTGCCCAGCACTGGAGATGCTGGGCGCACCACCACGGAGGCACCTACACGTCATCAAGTATATGACATATAAGAAGATCAAATTAAGCGTACTTAATCTCAGAAAAAATCAGTATTAATGTTCTATATTTACCTGCATGTATTCTTCCCGGGTCAGCCTCATGTTTCTTGCTTGAGTTTTGTTGATCTTCACTCCAAGGTAGGTAGCGTTGTATGTTACGATGGCCTAGACGCGCGCCTCGTAATGCATGTCCTTCACGAGTTTAGCACAGGCTTTGTGAGCCACACTAGCCGCCTTGGCCTCATATCCATCCTGGCATCTGAAGAAATCCTGCATATAGACACGATGTATCCAGTCATTATTTCAAGAATGTCCAATGAATGCGATGTATTGAGCAATGTAGTGCGAGGAAGACTTACCCACAGCTCGGCCGTCACCCGCTGCGCCTTGTTGGCGAATACCCTGCCATCCCGATCTGGTAAATCGGGGAAGGCGACGTAGTGGTCCCACGTGTAGGCCGGCTCCTGCCCTCCGCCAAACGCAACCAGGCCAGGGAAGTGTAGCCTGCACAAAAGACCCAGGATGCCATTGACATGGCGTTTGTGATCACCTGCAGCCACAAGCGTCCAACCCCTGCCCAAGTGATTAAGATAAATTATTAGTTTCTATTGTGATTTTCAACATATCAAATGAAAAAGTAGTGATAACATCTAAAGTTACTTACCTAGCCCCAGTGGGTCGAATCAGCGGGCGTCTCTCAAGAGGTATCGGTCGCCTCGGGAGGGTCGAGGGACCTCGCAACCAGACACCCGACGAACCAGAGGAAGCGGAACCCCCTGCCGCCTCCTCCTCCTCCTGCTCCCGCTCCCGCTCCTCCTCCTGCTCCTGCTCCCGCTCCTCCTCCCGCTCCTCCTCCCGCTCCCTCTCAAGAGTGCTCCTGCTCCTCCTGCTGCTCCTCCCGCTCCTCCTACTCCTGCTCCCCGACTGCTCAGCTGCATCGGGCCGTCTTTGGTAAAGCGACCTTACGTTCCTCATACTGCCCACCATCTTTGTTCAATCACCTGCAATTAAAAAGAGTAAACCAATAAGCACAGATAAACAAGACGTACTTAGAAAGAGATGCAAAATAAACAAAACATAATTAGAAAATAACAAAGTATTACATGTATTAGAAATAATCATCATGATCGGGATTAGCTGGATCATAAGTCTCATCATCAGTATCAGCCATATCCATATAATCAACACTATTCAAAGGAGCAATGTTGTCATCACTGTCATTGCCTAAATGTAATCGCTGAAGTAATTCTAAGTCCTTCACATTTTGAACCTCATCTCCAGCGTCCTCGTCAACAACCCTTTCATTGTCTACTTCCATTCCGATCGCTTCGGTTAAGTCTATCTCAAAACTCCCTTCTAGCCCCTCTTCTTGAAAGAACTCTCCGTCATATGTGTTTGGGTCAAAGTTGTAATCTTCATTGTTTGGGACAGGTAGTTTACCGTGTGGCGATACCTTGTACACAACATCCCAACCCTTAAGACGGTCGTCTTTTTGGCACGGGTATGAGAGATAATAAACTTGTGTGGCCTGTTGAGCCACAATATACACATCGTCTCCTGGTAAGACGGATGACTGTCGAATTTCGACTAGCCCAAGATTAGGGGTCCGTCTCGTTACTTCAGGATCAAACCAATGGCATTTGAATATGACAGGATTAAGAGGTTTGCAACCATGAAACGTGAGTTCGTATATTTCTTCAATTATTCCATAATACTCGACCCCATCAAGGCCAGGCGTAAAAACTCCGGTATTTGTGGTTCTTCGATTGGGCCGACTCTGCTCATGTCTTGTTGTGTGAAAGCGATATCCATTCACGTCATAACCGGTAAATGAGCTTACCCTATAGGCACAGCCATCGGCAACCTGTCTCAACTCGGCACTCATAGACGCATCGGTTTGGCCCTGCAAGCTCAAGCAGGATAGTTCGTTATATTATTCGCCCGTACGAGCAACTTGTAATGTCAAACTAAGTACGAGCTAAATTGGATAGTACCTTCTGTTTGAACCAAGAAATGAAATCGGGCATTCCAGCTCCCGCACCCTGGCTAAGAAGGGTCTCAGCTTCCTGCGGGGTAGGTTCCCTTGATTCACGCCAGAATTGATGATGAAATTCCCTGCACCAACGAGAAACAAGGGGGTTGGATGCAGAATAGTGACTACTCGAGAACAAGTTTGTTGACAACTTACCGCATGTACGGCTCCACTTCGGAAAGGTTGTTCAACACATATAGCATGATAGTGCGCCACTCTTCATGTTTCAAGGTCTTGGGGGTCGCATCACTTGCACTTCCGAGTTGCCCTCGGAAAATGCTGAGGTTCGATTCATTTTCGCCAGCATTGTAACGAGGGGGTGGATTGTGCACGCTAGGAAGGTTGTCACCATAGTACGTTGTTGTGAAGTTTGACACCTCCTCCAAAATGTATGCCTCTGCAACGGAAGCCTCAATTTTGCATTTATTTTTACATTTAGTTCGATGAACCTTTAGACATCTCTCAATTGGATAGCACCAACGGCCCTGCACGGGCCCCCCCATTCGTGCCTCATACGGGAGGTGCAAAATCAAATGCTGCATCGGATTGAAGAAGCCGGGTGGAAAGATCTTCTCCAACTTACAGAGCAACACAGGTGCCATTCTTTCCAAGTCTGCAATCACGGTCCGAGATAACTCCTTGGCACAAAGCTGGCGGAAGAAATTGCTCAACTCTGCCAGCACTAGCCAGACATGCTCAGGAACATAGCCTCGAACCATCACCGGAAGAAGCCGCTCAAGCCATATGTGGTAGTCATGACTCTTGAGCCCATTGATTCGCATAGTAGATAAGTTCACTCCCCTCCTCAGATTCGCTGCATACCCATCAGGGAACATTAACGTTTGGAACCATTGTAGTACTTCCCTCCTTTGGGGCCTGGTCAAGGCGAATTCGGCCTTAGGCTTTCTCCATGTCCTGCCGCCTCTAGGAGGCTTCATTTCTTGCTTTGGTCTATCGCATAACGTTGCCAGATCCACTCTAGCCTTAATGTTGTCCTTTGTCTTATCAGGAATGTCCATGATTGTTGCCCAAAGTGCCTTGGCGACATTCTTTTCAGTGTGCATTACATCAATGTTATGTGGAAGAAGAAGGTCATCAAAATAGGGGAGCCTCAACAAGCCCGACTTATGAGTCCATGCATGTTGCTCACCATATCCCACAAAACCACCTTCTTCTTGATTGACCTCGAGAGCATCTATCTGAGCACGAACCGCGGCACCGGTCATCATCTGCGGTGCAGGGTCTATAACTACGACACCTTTCGTAAAGTTCTTGACGTCTCGTCTGTATGCATGGTCAAGAGGGAGGAATTGTCGATGTTTGTCGAACGAAGAATACTTGCCACCCTTCAGCAACCAAATGAACTTCAGAGCTGCCTTGCATACTGGGCATGGGAACTTCCCGTGAACACACCAGCCGCAGAATATCCCATACGCCAGGAAGTCATGCAGGGAGTAGTGGTACCAAACATGCATTTTGAAGTTTCTCTTTGTAGCTCGGTCGTATGTCCATACCCCTTCCTCCCAAGCACGGACCAATTCATCAATCACAGGCTCCATGAGCATGTTTGCGCACCGAAGGGCCGCGCCAGGAGGCTGGCGCGTATCACGTCGCGCCATGGGGCCATATATAGCATTTGGCCTGAAGAGGCGTTAAACCTGGTATTACACTGCCGCTGGGGCTAGAATGCCCAGAATTCCTTTCATTGCACCCATTTAAGGAAAGAGCATAACTGGTCATAGCCCTCTCATTTAAGTAATCTTGTTTCAAAATATAAAACATGCATACAAATTTAATGACAGATATCTATTTTGCTCTTATTTAAATTTCTTTACTATTTAACGTTTATGAGTAAATACCGCGCCAACTATTTTTCCTCTTATTCTCGAATCATTATCGTTAAATACATTGTCTTGTTCCATCCTTAATCCCTGGACATTAATAGACACGTGCGCGTTCTGATAACCGGCGTTCCGACTGGGGGGCGAGCCGCTGCAGCCACCGCTACCGCCGGCAGCCAAAAGCAATTGAAAAAAAGGGAGATTTCACCTAAATATTTCAAAATCGAGCCCGAAAGCTTTCCATTCGGGGCTTTCAAACTGAGGATTGGACCTTTCAATTTGATGATTTTGAAAATTTTCGTTGAAAAATATGGGATTTGGAGTAGGGTTTGGAAGAATCAAACTTTCTACTTGACAAAATCAAAGAAATATTCTCAGATCAGAAGTTCAAAACTACTTGACAAAATCAAAGATATTATCAGATCCGAAACTTTCAAATAAAGGATTTCACTTCCAACAAACAAAATCATAGAAATTTCAACTCGAATTCCACGTGGGGGTTTTTGCTTTACCCTGCAGTTTCCAAAACCTTCGAACAGGGCCCAGTTTGAGTAGTTGGTCTTGGTGAGGACGGGCCAAGTAGTCCCGCCGCCCACCTCACGAACCACTCGCTGAATGACGACGCCGCCCATGGAGCCACTCGTCCCGTCGTCCTTGTCGCCGTCCTTCGCAGGTGATGGTCCTGTCATCAGCGCGTCAAATCCCGGTCCGTAACAGGGCTCTGATACCACTTGTCAGGTACTCGCCGGAGAGACGTCCCTCCCGGACGCCGGCGATCAGCAGCCTGTTCACAGAAAAAACACACGCGCAAGGAAGAAACAGCACTGAAGAAGACTGCACACACAGGTAGTTTTTTGTGCTCAACCAGAACAGAGCATTTTCAGGGTTTCTATTGATATATAAACCAAAACTGATTACAAGCTAAAAACCTGGGACACTAAGTCCATGATCCTACAAAAACGCCATGACCATGCATACATGCAACAACAATGAGAAATGTAATCGTGCAGACTAAAAATAGACTATCATGCACAAGAATTATTCAAACAGCCGATGCAGGTGAGATCGAAGTCAGGCTGCCGGAAGCAGCCGTTGCCGATGCCGAAGGGATAGCTGAAGGTTATATCGCCGCAACTCGCCTGGCAACTGGCAAGAGTTCTGGTAGAGGGAACCGTGCCGTTGCCTGCTTGGCTTCCGAGGATGACGCCGGATGCCTGCACCATCTGTGTCACCGGTAGGGCAAGTACGAGCAGAGGAAACGTAGCGTATACTAAGAAGTTCATGGCCATCTTCACCAGCGATCAGCTTCAGGGGTTGTGGAATTCTTTGATCTAGGAGATGGAAGTATATAGAGAATAGTTTAGCAGATGAAGGTTAGCTTTTCATTTGTGGAATTAGCTTGACGCAAATTGCTTCATTTATAGTGGACCGAACACTTTACTTGAGGTGACCAGTCAAGCAAGAATTTTTCGTAAACCTCTGAGTCTCTGACTCGTTAATTTTCGTCGTTCATTAACTTTTAGTCTCACAAACATTTCTACGGTTGGTCTTGCATTAAACATCACAAGCAAACATTAACAATGAAAACAACTAACCTTTCGGCCACAACTATTCTATTTACATTCTGTTTTTCTTTTGGTGTATATCCATAGCAGATTGAATCACATTGTTAGACGGTAACTTAATATAACACCCCAGCCTATCCTTTGAGCCCTGAAGGCTATCACCATTCTATAATATTGCCACTTACAACCGTAACTGGTACATTTCGGCTACAACTATTCCTTCCTTTCTTCTTTTTTTCCTCCTTTTCTCTTCTCATTTTCTCACCCAGTTCCTCTTTTCTCCCTCTCTTTTCTTTTCAGTCGACCGACTCTCTCTCTCTCTCTCTCTCTCTCTATGGCCGAACGGCCTTATCTTCTCCCCCTCCCCCACGACTCCTCCTCCCTGTCCGATCTACTCACCGTCGCCACCTTATCGGACTTACCGGTCACCTGCCCTTCAGTTCCCTTAGATCCAGCCGATGGGCTCGAGTACGACCGCCTTATTGTTGTCGGTCGTCTCCCTCGTCACCTCTCCTTGGCTCGACTGTGGTTTTGCGTGGCGTTGGCTCGGTGGCAATGCCATCCCAGTCCCGGCCGTCCTTTCGGTTAGTCCCCGTGGCTCACCTCCTCCCCCTCCGACCGGATTTGGACCCAGTGGGGTTGGATCCAAGCGCGTCTCCCTCGGCTCGCCACCACCAACTTGGTGGCCATGGAGGTCTGGCCCGACCGTGGCCGAACACCATGGCTCCGATCTACCTGTACTTATCTCCCTATCCAGGACAGTCCACTCTTTTCCTTACTCTTTTACTGCATGCATATTGATTTAGCGTCTACTTTTGCTTTGCTCTTATTCTAATTTTGCACGACTATGGGAGCTCTGTGGTTTTGGCTGTGGCATCAAGACTTAGGGGATGACATGCGCCGGGGAGCATGTTGCCTCATTCGAGGGTGCACCGTGGCTTTTCCGTGAGTTTGCCACCATGCGTTGAGGATGGTTGGGGTCGTGCTGTGGTGCCATGCTATGGGCAAGGAGGGGAAAGAGTTGGGGAGAAGCCTTACTTGGGTCAGGTGGGGATGTGGAGGTGATGATGATGGTTTTTGCCTCCTCTGGCCTTCGACGTGGCTACGATGGTCCTATGCAACTCCGGGCTTGCCGTGGACTCCGTCTTCACTCCATCGGTCTTCTCCAACTTCCCAAGAGCTCCAGACTCTCCCTCTCACTACCTCTCTGTGGTGGCCGTGGGTTTTGGGCCGTGCCGGTGTGTTGCTCAGCTTGACGCTTGATGTTGGTCAGCAATGCACGGGTGGGGTGGCTTTGCCTTGGCTTGGTTCTGGCTGGCTCTCGAGTGAGGGATGAAGAGAAATGAAGTGATGAGAGGAGAGGAGAGACTTGTGTTGTCCGTGCTTAAAACTGAGGAGGCTTCGGCTGGCCTCTCTCTCCTGTCCTGTGTATGCTAGTTTTGTCCTCACCTTATCTTTTGCTCTCTCTTGGTTTACTGTTGCGCTAGATAAATTCGGTGACCTTTGGTCCATAAGGTGATTTCAGTACTGTTTAATGGCTTTTCTACTGTGGCAGATAAATCGGTAAAAATATAGGTGTTAGATTTTCTAGTATCGAATGATGATGCCCACATTAGCGAGGGGCGCCGATCGGCCCAGACGATCTGGGAGCCTAGACGATATGGGAACCTCGATGAACGCTATTACAGTCGGCATTTCTAAAGCTGAACAAATTTTGATGGCAAAACCTTTTTATTCTTTCTTAGATTGTTTTCAATATTCGCTTCCCTCTCTTTTGCTTAGATTGTTTTCAATATTCGCTTCCCTCTCTTTTACTTCCTACTGGTATATCACTTAAATCTTTAGTTGTCATTATTTTCAATGTTAACTAGATAAATTTTATTTGAGATTGACTATGGTGAATTTTAAACAGGCTTTCTTATACAATAGGTACAATTTAACCAGAATTGGTCCACCAGATCGAATAGATACGATGTTTTTATTTTTTCCGGAGAATGCCAAACAATTTTTTCTTTCTCTTAGCACCTCTGCACAACCTATCATCACTTTCCATGCAGCAAAGTATTCAGGCACATAAACTTGTTACAATTACGTGCTTGTATTATTTATGTATATTCGTTAATAGTTTTGTCCACTAGTTTCTATCACAACATGTCGGGAAAAAGCTTCAAATTTGTTATTATATGCAAGTTTTTGTATAGCACACCTTCTATTTTTACTTTCACTGGCCAATAC
Source organism: Dendrocalamus latiflorus (assembly GCA_017311315.1). Classification (NCBI taxonomy): domain Eukaryota; kingdom Viridiplantae; phylum Streptophyta; class Magnoliopsida; order Poales; family Poaceae; genus Dendrocalamus; species Dendrocalamus latiflorus. Next base: position 23,080,751 of record CM029628.1, read on the forward strand.
ACAAATTTGCTAATATCTATCTGTAGTCAATGTTCGAAAAAAATAATACATGTTCTCTAAAACAACGTAAATTTGTAAACGGGTGGAGTACCTAATTATAAAACAAAAGGTGACTGCTAGAACTACTCCTGGTTCAACGAGGATATAGTGGAGAGCAATTTGTGGAAAATGTGCAAGAATGCTATGACAAACCTGTTGGAATCAGTAATACTCCTTGGGTGTGAATAGGGACCACCTGGATGATTTTTGGGTTGATTCCATCGGGTGATGATTATCAAAACCCATACTCCTTTCTAAGCTTTCACATGTTGGGGGAACTAGCTGGCTGAAGTACAAATCCAATGACTTGGACTCCGAGGTCTGTGCGTCTTTGCCTTTGGCCCATTTCAAACAGTGAGGTTTTCAGAAGTAAAAAAAAAAATTTAGAACGTGTTTGCTTTATAACATTGTTTTTTTTTCTATCCTTTTCTTTTATTCTTTGCATTATGTATAGAGATATAATGGTGTTTTTTATTTTTCTTCATTTTCCTTTAATTAAATTCCTTAGAAAAAAACTAATAGCTGCTACAGTGCCATTTCGGTCAAAAGCCACAACACTTTGTAACATGGCCTTTATCTATAGTAGTCCTTATTATCTTGCAACATTTAATTATGAAGTGTTCCATCGTCATCTCTTCATCTTGTATCTCTACTACTTGAAAGAGAGAGTTGATGGTAGTGGTTCATCTGCTCCTCTATAAGATCATATAGTGGTAGCCCCACGAAAGTTATGAGTATTTGATATTGCTTGTGCTTTGCTTGTGTTTATTTAGTTTGATTTTTTGTGAAATTGCATTTCAGGGCCCTACTAAGCTGAGTTGAGTTGAAGTTCTGTGGTTTTGGTTGTGAGTCATGGCGTGTCCATACCATGTTAGTCATGGTGTGTCTATACAAGTGTTGGTCATAGGGTGTCCATGCAAGGGTTAGTTATGGTGCAAGTCCATAAATATGTTTTACTATTAGAGAATCAAGTGTGTGTTATTTGTGTTTAGATCGATTGCTTTGTTCTTTGGTGTCCATGTGCTTTGATGATTGTTGCCGCCACGACCATGTGGTCGAACACTCGATCACGTTTAAATCTCATAGTCGTAGCCCCCTACGACCACACAGGAAGTCTACCGACCACACTCGCCCCTTCACAATGTGGTCGAAACCACTTTTTCGACCACATTCACGCTCTCACAACGTGGTCGTAACCCTTTACGACCACTCACGCCATGGTCGAATTGCCTTCCGACCATGTTTACCCCATTACAACATGGTCAAAGTAGTCTTCGACCACGTCCACTCCTTCACAACGTGGTCGTAACCCCTTACGACCACGTCTGCGAGTACTTAGCCGTGCCCAAGTCGTTTACGACCACTTTGTGTCGTTTACGATCGCTCAAAAGCACTTACGACCACTTTATAGTCGTTTACGACCACTCTGCCGTCTACGACCACTCTAGAGCAGCCCTTTACGACCACCTAGGGAGATTTACGACCACTATAAGTCAATTACGACCGCTCAATACCGTTCACAATCACTCACAGCTGAGCTACGACCATGCAGTCGAGAACGACCTTGTGGTTAAAACCGACCATGCGGCGTTACCAACCACACGTCGATACCAACCATGTGGTCGAAATCGACCATGCGGTCATTACTAACCACGCAGTCGAAATCGACCATGTGGTCATTACCGACCACTCGGCCGCTATGACCATGCGGTCGAAACCGACCACGCGGTCGTTACCAACCACACCGTCGTTACGACCACGTGGTCGAAGCCACAAGCACGTAGTCATTTACAACTGAGCGGTCGAACTCACGACCATGCGGTCGGATTAATGACCACGTTGTTGTCCCGACAATCGACTGTGAGTCCCGCCTGTCAGACTTTTAGTTATTTCTCGAATTTATTCAAACAGAGAACTTCAAATAATCATAACTAATTCATTTTAACTTCAAATTGAGTGAAATAAATTTCTAAATTCATCTAAAATCAAAAATCTAACCAGTGGAACCAAGATCATGAATTTTGAAGTTCATTTGAATTTTTCTTTGAGGATTTGTTTACTTTGCTGATTTTTATCTGAATTTTCGCGCACGTTAAAATAGCGTACGAGGCTCAAGAAGAAGAAGCTGAAGCTGAAGCAGCTGCTATTGGCAATCAAGACCCAGTTCGCTGTGACCAAGGTGAGTCAATACTTTGATCATGTTGAACCTACGTTTTCTGCAAATTACTTTTGTTTAAATTATCAAAATTTCATGTTATTATTTTATATGCAAATGTATGTTGGATTTAAGATTCTAGTTATACGTCCATTGTTTAACTTGATTAATATTACACCTCCTTCGGAATATTTGAAAATGTGAACCTTGTCGCCCTAGCAAAATTATAGTAGTAATTTTTTCGAAAATAATTCCGTATTTATATGCCATGCTTAGTTGTGCTTAGACATTCGGGGGCTAAAATGCCCAAGCATCATTTTTAATCATGAGGAACTGGTTTGTGAAGTCATGGTGGTAATGACTGGTATAATTGATATGATTATTTTATGCTCCTAAAAACCCCCAAAATTGCTTATTTATCTGGGCGGATGGTTCGGAGGTATGGAGCAGTGGTGCACGAGCAGGGCCGGTCCTGGGTTTTTAGGGGCCCGGGGCAAAACTAGAAACAGAGGCCCTAGTATAAATATCAAAATATAAATCTACACACAGACACACACACACATATGTGTGTGTGTGTATCTAATTTTACCAACAAACACTTAAAATGTGTTATGTATTAAAGAAAAATTCATATCAAAGAGTTTATAGATATTACCTTAATTTTTTTTTTGACATTTCTAGATGCGAAGTCATTGATGATGGTATTGATATCAATCTTATCCAATAATTTCTTCTCAATATATAAACTGTGTTAGCTCAATGAATAAGTGAAATAGCTGCCTGTTGTAGCGTTGGTTATTCTGAAACTATAGAAGGTAGCAATGTCAAAGAAAAGTTCATTTCAAAACGTAAAATGACATATCTTTCCTTTTTGCAATTGTTGTTTTGAACTCCTGTAGTAGTATATATTCATTTTACTGTCTGTGTATGCAGAGCATGAGATGGCCAAAGCTTTTCTGGATTTCAGCTTGTGCTCCCTTGGCATCTGTCATCATCTCCACCCTGCTTGTTTTCCTGTTCAAAGCGCAGAACCATGGCATTAGCATTGTAAGAAATCAACACCACTGAAAGAATTGTAAATTTACTACTCGTGCTTGCAACGTGATGGAAATCAAGAAGCATGTATATACTCACTATGGGGGGCCCCTGGATTTTGGGGGCCCGGGGCGGCCGCCCCGCTCGCCCCCCCCCCTCAGGGCCGGCCCTGTGCACGAGAGTGTGGTTTGCGGTAGAACCGCCCAGATAACCCTAAGGACTGAATCTTGTCATGACCTCCTATGGAAAACTAGTACAACCACAAATCTGTAAAGTATAACTTGGCTTAGTAAATTTTTCGAACCCTAAAAGTCATCATCATTGGTGAAGGAGGTGAGGTAGTGCAAGCGGCTGCCTGTGTGGTGGGCTTGAATGGGACACTCGGTGAGAGTGAAGTTCTTCTACGGCGTGCTAGCAGTACGGGAAGCCAGCTACTAGGCGAATAGGATGGGAACTTCCCGCACAACGTATGGGACCCACCGTAAGTGGGAGCGACCCATAGGGTGAGATGATGGAAGGGGCGAGATACTTTGAACGGTTATTGTGATGGTTTGCTCAACCGCACGACTAAGGAATCGTGTGGAGCAACAGGTAAACTGTCTCTTGTGGGTAAAGTGTGCAAACTCTGTAGAGTCAAAACTATTCGAATAGCCGTGCCCACGGTGAACGGCGGACATAGGAACTTAACCATATATAGTTCTGTTTCAAAAACTTTGTGTGTGGAATGGGAAAAATGGAGGCCAGTGGAAAGCCCTGATTTGTGTTGCCCTGGGTGTTGCCCCAGTGATAATGTAAGCGGCTATAACGCTGAAGGTCTAGCATATGGTGCAGAGATCATGTAATGGTGGATGAAATCTGGATCGCTATTATTATTACTGCATTCTTTTCATGCATTATGTTTTTGTTCAAATTGCTAGGTCTCAGGAAATTTCTATGTATCATATTTAAAATAATAATAATAATAAAATGCCTCTTTTCCTACAAAATAAAATATAGGGAAGAATAAATAGAGTCGTGAAGTAAAGAAGATGGATGTCTATGGTAAACACACAAAGATATTAGTGGATTTATGTCGATCATAAAAAGGAAACGATAGTATGGATTCTAGGGAAATAAATTGGTGGGGCTTAAATGAATAGATTAGCTAGATGGATGAATTAAATGATTTTCGGAGAATTGGGGAGTGCAAAAGTAATTGCTGGATTATGACGCCGACAAATAATATAAGTTCTTAGGAGATGTTGACAATAATAGGATAACAGAATATGATCAATTACTAGATGGGTCAATTGAATTTTGGGAATTGTAGATATGATAACAACTATGGGAGTATAAACTTGATCGATAATATTCCTGGTGGATGTATACTAGTGAATTAGTTAAACATGGATAATGGAAAATAAGGTTGATCACTGAAAGAGCAAATTATAGTTTTGAATCAATAACAAAAAGGATTGAAGTGTTGGGAAGTCCTGATTCAAATGATATCGGTGGATTTGAAAGTAAAAATGTTGGATAACCATTAGAATTTAGCAGTGAATAGTTGATGAGTGGCAACTATAAAATTGGACTATTTGGAGATCAGAATACAAAAGGTATTGGTGGATCTAAAATAAAGGAGACTAAATTTTCATTAGATTGCGGGACTGATGAACTTAGTAAATAATAAACCTGAGATTGGATCTATAAATTTGTGGTGATAATTTGGATTCATAGGAGAGTTGGTAACTCTAATTTGGTTAGTGAAATTTTTATGCACTAGGAATCGATTGATTGGTGGATCTAAAGTAAAGGCATTGGATTTCTGTTAGATTGTAGAGTTAATAGATTGGCATATAGTGGATCTGAAATTGGGAGTATACCGCCATCTGAGATTGATTTACAAATTTGAGGTGGAAGTTAGGACTTATGTGAGAATTAGATACCATGGCTGGATTAATGGAATAGTGGGTGACAACATAGAAAGTGTATGATCGGTGGATTAGATAAATGATGGCACTCGCTATTGGAAGTCATAGGCAGCAATAGTAAAACCATGATTAAATAATAATAAAAAAAAGAAAAGAGGGCAATTTATGGCAAATAAAAATAACCCGAGCCTCTCCTTTGATAAGCCATGCATACTATTTAATTGCATCATGTGTATTGGCTCACGGAGCACGGTGGTTTGTGCTCACCCTCGCTCTCACAACCAATCCAGAATCAGGAGTCAGATCACTACGCCACATCAATACGACTGGACATGATGGCAAAGAGGATGAAGGTGTCAAGAACTAGGTCGCGAGCCCCTAGCCGGCTGCCTGTGGGCATGTCCTAAGGGTCTCACCTGTGTGGTTCGTTTCCGCTGCTGCAATTTAATGTTGTGGCCTGATCGGCCCGTGGGTAAGTCTACTATTATATTCACGCTACCTCATGATATGTACTTTGATGTTCAGAACTGTAATCTATGAGCACTATCTACGGATCTAGGGAATAGTGTGGTGGAATCACAGAGGATGCCGAATGTTATAATTTGGGTCCGACAACCATTTAGGACTCACAAGAAAGAGCAAGTTAAAGTTTCCCTATTTTGTTTGGTTTTAGTGAACCCTTCACTCAAATAGAAAAAGGTCACAACTTTGGCAACGATTATCTTGATCGTTAATTGGAATCGGTTTGTGACATCCTATTGAAGGTGTATGCCAAGTTTCACATCATTTGGATCATCAGATCAAAAGTTACGTGAATTTTATGACTTGAAACAGTGCTAAAACACTATTCATTTGCATGATTTTACTGTTTATACCGAAGTGCGGTCTAACTAGAAAGTATTGTTCATTTACCTAAAAGTATTGTTCATAGTGGTATAATCGCTATTCGGTAGAAGTCTAACTGCCATATATTTGGAGGTCTAACCGGCCCAATTTTCTGGTCAGACTAGCTTCAATTTTTAGTCTGACCAGTGATGCTGTGATTCCTTGACTTCAAGGTTTGATTAGAGTTATGAATTTGATTTTTTACTTCATGTTTTTGTTGATATTAAAGGGAAGATTTTAAAAGAGTTATTTATCCCCCTTTAGCTCACCATACTCGATCCTACATCCTCCTAACTTCCCCTTGCACCCCTAAAAAATCTCTAATAAAAACAAAAAAGAAAAAAACAACAGAGCTCTATGGGTGTCCGACGAAGCCAAGGGCAAGGAGGTTTGTTGTAATACCTCTTCGACACCATTACTCAAAAGACTGGTTAGAATCTATGAAGAAGAGCTAACTGGGCTTTGATATCATTTGTAGGATCAGTATGGCACTGTAATATCCCGGAAGAGATTCGACAAATAATCGATTAATCGGAGAAAAAGGACCTTAAAGGGAAAAGTAAAATATCAGTTTTAGGGGGGAATTTCTGAATTTTTATTGCAACCTGGGCCTGGGCTTTGGCCCAGGTGGATTTCGGTCTAAGGGGGGGAGGCGCCACCTCCCCTCTAACCCTAGCCGCCCCCTCTCCCCTTGTGCGCCCCCTCCCTCCCTTGTGCCGCCCCCTCTGTGGTGCACCCCCTCCCCTCTGCCTCGCGCCGTCCAGCAGTGACTCCTCCTCCCCTCTCCTCCATTGCCGGTGATCAAGACCTCCAATTGTTGCCGAATGATCGGGGGAAAGGATTAAGGCGCAGCTAGGGGATTGGGTTCGGAGGAAGGGAAGAAGAAGAAGGGGAAAGAGGAAAAGAAGGAGAGGAGGAACTCATGGAGTGTACGTGGTATTTCTACAGCGATTCGCCAAGGGTAATCCCTGTTCTTCCCCTAATAGATGTAATTCTATTGCGTAATCAATGTCGGTATTCTGGACTGCTAGAACAGATCGGGTTAGTCGGCTGTTTTGGGGAAGATTCGTGGGGATTTAGGTCTGGACTTTGCCTAGAGAGTTGTAGAGGATGTCATTATCTTTCCATGAAGTTCTAGAACGCGTCATTTGGATCTCTGTAGCAGAAGTTATGATTTTATTAGCGGAACTGTTCTGCAGATCGGTGGGTTTTCCGTCAGGTTTTGGGAGATCGAGTTTTGCGATTAGAAATTGGGATAATTAGAGAACCTCAGTATAACGAAAGTTGTAGGTAATTGTCTTAGCTTTCCAGGAAGTCCATGAAATCGTGATTCAGACACTTTTACAGAAAGTTATGGTATTTTTAGTGCTCGGTCCAGAGAGCCTGACGAGAATTTGACGTTTTAAGAAAACCAGTTGGTGCGGGTAGAATATGGCCGAATCAGAAAGGCTCACCAACTAGGTTTAGTTAGATAATTTAATTATTTTTCCATAAAGTCTGACAACGCCTCATTCGGACTTCTGTTCCAATAGATATGAATTTTTGAAGTTGGCTGTCAATGGAGGGGGACAGGATGCCGGAAGGATTTGGGGTTTTGAATCAAGCTAGCATGTTGGGTTAGTTTGGGGGAGTTTTTATTTAATCTAAAGACTTGCCACTGTTGTCTTAGCAATCATTATAATTATTATTCAGGAGGAGGAAGGATTCCAGGGACCGCGCCTTCTGATCATTCCCCATTTTCTCGGGGTTAAGGCAAGTATAATGATGGATTAGATTTTATAGTGTGCATTGTTGATGATTGTTGCTATGAAGATGGTTGTTCCATGCTTTGACAATATGTGATCTTGACCATGATAATGATATGTTGATATTGTTTATGGTAGATTGCAATTGAAAGAGTTCCTGAGAATTTATGATGCATAGTTGTTGTGAATGCAAGTTTTATTTGCTGAGACATTCACATTTGTGCATCATGCTGATTTATTGAAGTCTTGGTCACGAGATGACCAAGCGCCGAGGTCCCCGACATGTTGTTGTCATGACGGGCTAAAGGTCCCCATACTTGTGGAGTATGGGCAATTGGTCCCTGTACCAGAGGGTACAGGCATGGGTGTGCATTGACGGATGCACACTCCGCATTACCGGTAAAATACGCAAGAGAAGAGATAAGGAGATTTTTGATCATATTGCATAGCATGTTTATTCATATGATTGATGGATGAATTTGTGAAGTGATGTTCACTTTTACCCTTGCTGCCACTATTTATATTTGCTGAGTCTTTGAACTCACTCTTGTTGTTGTTTGTTGTTGTGGTTGTTGTTTGTTTTTAGGTACCTACATGAGATCGGCATGCATGGGAATAAAGAGGGATTAGTTTTGATGCACATGCACGGTCTATTCACCATGGAAGGAAGAAAGAACATTAAACATTATTTGCTGAATAATTTAAGTGGTATTTGATTATTGTCTATCAGGTTTAATGTGTAATAAAGAATAGAACTTATTTGCTTTGATTCCGTTCTTTATCTAAGTAGTATGGTTATGAGTGCGATGGAGATCATAACCCAGTTTTGCTTATAAATGAACTTATTGCTTATTGGTATTCATATCAGTTGATTATGCTTGTTGAAACCGTTGATTTCCTCAATAAACAAAGGAAGTTCTGCCGAAATTTTGTAAGATGAATATTAGTTTCCTTATTATGTTTTTAGTTTGGTAGCATTCCAGGTCATTGATTGGCTGGGGTGCTACAGTTGGTATCAGAGCGGGCTGTAGGTCCGTGGTTAATGAAATCTTAAACCTGACACACTAAGCACAGTAGGTGGGAATGGGATTTGCATTGCATCTAAATTGCTGTTGATTATCATTGATGATTGTGTACTTAATGCGTGACTCTGCTATTGTTGTGTTATAGTGATGGCAAGGGGTAGAGGTCGTGGCCGTAATCGTGGTCGTGGTCTGCAGGGTGCCGGTCGAGGCCAGGCTGTGTCCCCGCCCGAAGTTCAGAATTCTGCAGCTGGGGAGGCCAGTCCTGTGGGGTCAGAGGAAGAGGTTGCTTCAGCGGTTCAGGGGAACCAGACTCCACCAGCTGCACCTATTGCCGCACCTGTGGTGGTACCTGCGACAGTACCGGCTATGGGCGCTATGGGACTGCACCAATGGAATGCTCTGAGGTTGGACACCTTCGATAGTCTGGGTACGCCGGTGGATGCTGCTAACTGGCTGCGGCACATCGAGAGGCATTTGGGAGTGTTGGGTTTGACTTCGGAGCAGAAGGTTCAGTATGTGGCTTTTCAGTTGAAGGGGCAAGCAGATATCTAGTGGGAAGTAGTCCTGTCAGCCAGAATCATTGCCCAAGGACCAGCGACTTGGGAACAATTTGTGGAGCAGTTCAGGAGGAGGTTTTACCCTGCATCATTTGTGGAAAGGATGGAGGTATCATTGAACAGCTATAAGCAGGGTAAGATGACCGTGTCAGAGTATGAAGCGGGTTTTAATAATTTAATCCGCTTTGTACCATTTATGGCTACTAATGATGTGGAGAAGGCCAAGAGATTTCGCAGAGGGCTCAGGCAGGAGTTTCGCCAGGTGTTGGGGGCCTTGGAGCTTCGTGATTTTGGCTCCTTGGTGGAGCAAGCTAGGGGCATGGAGTTAGAGATGCAGCTTGGGGGAGGATTGCAGGATGCAGGGGGTACTGCGGCTTCTGAGGGCTCGGAGGGCAGTCAGAAGAAGAGTTTTGGAGGAGGCAGTGGGCCATCGCTGAAGCCAGTTCCAAAGAAGTTCAAGGGCACACAAAATTCATTCAAGTCCAAGTTCACCAAGTCCCAGGCATCTTCTACCTTTCGATCTTCATCAAATGCTCCTATGATGCGTCCGGCCCCAGGACAGGGAATGAAATGCTTCAAGTGTGGGGATGGTCATCGTGCTTCAGAGTGTTCTTGGGTTGGAGCTTGTCGCCATTGTGGTCAGGAGGGCCACAAGGCATTGGTTTGTAAGCGGAATCCCGCCAGCATCATTAAATGGGAACCAGTCCAGGCATCTCCTTCAGCGCCAGCGGCTTCTTCTCGAGGGTCGGTGCAGATGCTAGCAGCCGCCCCTACTCAGCCTTGGGTGTCGCCTCAGCCTCACTACCCTTCTCCTGGAGGGATGCCACCAGGGTACTTTTGGCCGCCTTCCCCCGCGGCATTGTTTCCAGCTGTGGCGCCTTCAGCACCCCCTGCAGCGGCGGCATCGCCACACCCAGGTGTTGGGGCACCAGCCGCCCCAGCCTCAGTCTCCTACGCCATGCCGACTGCTGAGTCGGTGGGTCGTCCTGATGTGGTGACAGGTACGCTTTCGGTAGATTCAGTGGAGGCTTTTGTTCTGTTTGACTCTGGGGCTACTTTTTCCTTTGCATCCTTAGAGTTTGCTAGCCGGGAAAAGTTGAGTATGCAGCAAATATCTCAGTTCATTTTAGTAAATTCGCCTGGGGAATTCTTTCCAGTTCCACAGTCTGTCCGGGGTGTGTGCTCACTATAGATGGGGAGAACTTTATTGCTAACTTGATGGTTATGAGGATGGAGCCGTTTGATGTTATTTTGGGAATGGATTGGTTGCATAGTTACCGTGCTGTCATATCATGTTTTTGGAAGACGGTAACTCTGCAAGCGCCGTCGGGTCAGGAGATAGTTTTCCAGGGCAGTGCTCCCTCTTTTTCACCTAGTGTGCTGGCTAGTCTGTATCCTGGCAGTAGAGCAGTAAAGAGTGGATTTCTTTTATCTCTAGTGGAAAAGCCAAATTCCTCTTTGACTGCAGAAAGTATTCCGGTGGTCCGAGAATTCTTGGATGTATTTCCAGCAGAGTTGCCAGGGATGCCACCTCCGCGTCCAGTGGAGTTCAGGATTGATTTAGTGCCAGGGGCACGACCAGTTTCTATGACCCCGTACCGGTTGGCTCGACCTTTTCAGGAAGAACTAAAGAAGCAGTTAGATGATTTGAGAGCGAAGAACCTTATTCGACCGAGTGTGTCGCCGTGGGGGGCACCGGTGCTATTTACCAAGAAGAAAGACGGAAGTTGGCGCATGTGCATTGATTATCGTGCTCTCAACCAGTTGACCATCAAGAATAAGTACCCTTTACCCCGCATTGAAGATTTATTTGATCAGTTCAGAGGAGCTAAGGTATTCTCCAAGATTGATCTCCAGTCGGGATACAACCAGATCCCTGTCCAAGAGGAGGATATTGAGAAAACGGCATTCTCCACGAGGTATGGGCACTTTGAATTTAAAGTTATGTCTTTTGGACTAACGAATGCCCCTGCTGCTTTCATGGAGACAATGAACAGGATGTTGCATGAGTATCTGGATGACTTTGTAGTTGTCTTCATTGATGATATCTTGATTTACTCAAAGACTGAAGCAGAACATGAACGGCATTTAAGGCTTGTATTGGAAACATTAAGGGAGCATAAGTTCTTTGCTAAGTTAAAGAAATGCGAGTTCTGGGTGTCACAGGTGGGGTTCTTGGGGCATATCATCAGTGATAAGGGAATATCAGTTGATCCAAGTAAGGTTTCTACAGTGGTGGAGTGGGGAAGGCCGACCAATGTCAAGGAGGTGAGGAGTTTTTTCTGGATGGCAGGCTATTACCGGAGATTTGTGCAAGACTTCTCCATCATTGCCAAGCCTTTATCAAGGCTCACACAGAAGGATGTGAGGTTCATGTGGGATGATGATTGTGAGCGCAGTTTTCAGATTTTGAAGGAAAAGCTGGTGACCGCTCCTGTTCTCACTGTTCCGGAACCAGGGAAACATTTCACGGTTTTCTCCGATGCCTCACGAGTTGGACTGGGATGTGTTCTCATGCAGGATGGTAAGGTTATAGCCTATGCGTCAAGGCAACTGAAGAATCATGAGCAGAATTACCCAACCCATGACCTAGAGTTGGCCGCCGTAGTGTTTGCATTAAAACTTTGGAGGCACTACCTGTATGGTGAGTCTTGTGATGTGTTCACCGATCACAAGAGTCTTAAGTATATTTTTACCCAGAAGGACCTGAATTTGAGGCAACGCAGATGGCTGGAGTTGATTAAGGATTATGATCTCACCATTCAGTACCACCCAGGTAAGGCCAATGTGGTGGCTGATGCACTTAGTCGCAAGGCGACGCCTGCTACTCTGGATTGTCTTATTGCTGATTTTGACCGTATGGGAATATCATATTGTTATGCGGGCACGGCACGGGTGGAGTCACAGTTGATCTTGGAGTCAGCCATTCCAGAGCGTGTGCGGGAAGCACAACAGCATGATCAGTTATTGCAAAGGGTCAGGAAGCGTATAGAGATGGGCAAGGAAGGGGATTTCAGTTTGGATGAGTCTGGTGCAGTGCGTTTTAAGGGACGCATCTGTGTGCCACAGAAGGCAGAGGTTAAAGGTGATATATTGAGGGAAGCACATCGCACCCCATATACTGTTCATCCGGGGGAGACAAAGATGTACCGTGATTTGAAACAGAATTTCTGGTGGAAACGGATGAAGGTGGATATAGCGAATTATGTGGCTTCTTGTGGTGTTTGTCAGCAAGTAAAAGCAGAACATAAGAGACCAGCAGGGTTGTTGCAGCCATTAGAGGTCCCTCAGTGGCCTTGGGATGATATTTCTATGGATTTTGTGGTTGCGTTGCCTCGGTCACCACGAGGGAAGGATGCTGTTTGGGTGATAGTGGATCGACTTAGCAAGTCGGCTCACTTCATTCCCATTCGTACGACCAGCTCAGCGAGCGATTTGGCTCCTATTTACGTGCGAGAGATTGTGAGACTTCATGGTGTGCCAAAGACCATAATTTCAAACAGGGACGCCAAGTTTGTCTCCAAGTTCTGGGAGAGTTTGCAGAGTGCATTGGGCACCCAGCTTCGCCTGAGTACGGCATTTCACCCTCAGATAGATGGACAGTCAGAGCGCACCATTCAGACCTTGGAAGATATGTTAAGGTCCTGTGTCTTGTCTTGGAGGGGTAGTTGGGAAGATCAGCTGCCTTTAGCGGAATTTGCCTATAATAACAGCTATCATTCAAGTATCAAGGCTGCACCATTTGAAGTATTATATGGCCGAAAATGCAGGTCGCCCCTTTGCTGGGAGGCGGTGGGCGAGAAGGCAGTTTTGGGTCCGGATTGGGTCCAACAGACAGTTGAAAGAGTGGCCTTGGTGAGGCAGAATTTGTTGGCCGCCCAGAGCAGGCAGAAAAGTTATGCTGATGTGAGAAGGAGGGATCTGGAATTTGAAGTGGGGGATCAGGTGCTCTTGAGAGTATCTCCTACCAAGGGTGTGGTGAGGTTCGGTACCAAAGGGAAGCTTAGCCTGAGGTACGTTGGGCCTTTCACGATTTTGGCGCGAGTTGGGAAGTTGGCGTACCGCTTGGATCTTCCAGAATCTATGCGCGGAGTGCATAACGTGTTCCATGTGTCTATGTTGAGGAAGTACCTGCGAGATCCGGAGCATCATATTTCACTAGAACCATTAATACTTGAACAAGATCTCTCCTTCGAGTCCAAGCCAGTGCGAATTCTGGAAAGATCTGATAAGGTATTGAGGAATAAAACCTTAAAATATGTCAAGGTGCTCTGGTCGCAGCAGACCGAGAGGGAGGCTACATGGGAATTGGAATCTCGCATGCGTGAACAATATCCAGAGTTATTCACATCAGGTGCGTGTCTTATGATTAAGTTTAATTGTAATTAATCCTTAGTGAGTGTTCGGTGAGAATTCGGGGTCGAATTCTATTTAAGGGGGGTATAATGTAATATCCCGGAAGAGATTCGGCAAATAATCGATTAATCGGAGAAAAAGGACCTTAAAGGGAAAAGTAAAATATCAGTTTTAGGGGGGAATTTCTGAATTTTTATTGCAACCTGGGCCTGGGCTTTGGCCCAGGTGGATTTCGGCCTAAGAGCATCTCTAAAAGATGCCCAATAAATTCACACCCTAAATCTCTTTTTACAGATCCTAACCATGATATAAGGTCCTAAAATAATTATTCCCTCCAACAGATACCCTAAACCAGAAAAACAGTATTGGGAGCCTAGATCATCCTCTATAAGTAGAGAGCGAGAGCCCATTTTTTGGGTGTGTTCTATTTTTGGGAGTCTATTTGAGAATCTGTTGGAGCTACTTCTTACCCTTCAACTCTAAAATTTAAATATTAAGAGCCATATAGAGTATCTCTTGGAGATGCTCTAAGGGGGGGAGGCGCCACCTCCCCTCTAACCCTAGCCGCCCCCTCTCCCCTTGTGCGCCCCCTCCCTCCCTTATGCCGCCCCCTCTGTGGTGCACCCCCTCCCCTCTGCCTCGCGCCGTCCAGCAGTGACTCCTCCTCCCCTCTCCTCCATTGCCGGTGATCAAGACCTCCAATTGTTGCCGAATGATCGGGGGAAAGGATTAAGGCGCAGCTAGGGGATTGGGTTCGGAGGAAGGGAAGAAGAAGAAGGGGAAAGAGGAAAAGAAGGAGAGGAGGAACTCATGGAGTGTACGTGGTATTTCTACAGCGATTCGCCAAGGGTAATCCCTGTTCTTCCCCTAATAGATGTATATTCTATTGCGTAATCAATGTCGGTATTCTGGACTGCTAGAACAGATCGGGTTAGTCGGCTGTTTTGGGGAAGATTCGTGGGGATTTAGGTCTGGACTTTGCCTAGAGAGTTGTAGAGGATGTCATTATCTTTCCATGAAGTTCTAGAACGCGTCATTTGGATCTCTGTAGCAGAAGTTGTGATTTTATTAGCGGAACTGTTCTGCAGATCGGTGGGTTTTCCGTCAGGTTTTGGGAGATCGAGTTTTGCGATTAGAAATTGGGAGAATTAGAGAACCTCAGTATAACGAAAGTTGTAGGTAATTGTCTTATCTTTCCAGGAAGTCCATGAAATCGTGATTCAGACACTCTTACAGAAAGTTATGGTATTTTTAGTGCTCGGTCCAGAGAGCCTGACGAGAATTTGACGTTTTAAGAAAACCAGTTGGTGCGGGTAGAATATGGCCGAATCAGAAAGGCTCACCAACTAGGTTTAGTTAGATAATTCCATAAAGTCTGAGAACGCCCCATTCGGACGTCTGTTCCAATAGATATGAATTTTTGAAGTTGGCTGTCCGTGGAGGGGGACAGGATGCCAGAAGGATTTGGGGTTTTGAATCAAGCTAGCATGTTGGGTTAGTTTGGGGGAGTTTTTATTTAATCTAAAGACTTGCCACTGTTATCTTAGCAATCATTATAATTATTATTCAGGAGGAGGAAGGATTCCAGGGGCCGCGCCTTCTGATCATTCCCCATTTTCTCGGGGTTAAGGCAAGTATAATGATGGATTAAATTTTATAGTGTGCATTGTTGATGATTGTTGCTATGAAGATGGTTGTTCCATGCTTTGAGAATATGTTATCTTGACCATGATAATGATATGTTGATATTGTTTATGGTAGATTGCAATTGAAAGAGTTCCTGAGAATTTATGATGCATAGTTGTTGTGAATGCAAGTTTTATTTGTTGAGACATTCACATTTGTGCATCATGCTGATTTATTGAAGTCTTGGTCACGAGATGACCAAGCGCCGAGGTCCCCGACATGTTGTTGTCATGACGGGCTAAAGGTCCCCATACTTGTGGAGTATGGGCAATTGGTCCCTGTACCAGAGGGTACAGGCATGGGTGTGCATTGACGGATGCACACTCCGCATTACCGGTAAAATGCGCAAGAGAAGAGATAAGGAGATTTTTGATCATATTGCATAGCATGTTTATTCATATGATTGATGGATGAATTTGTGAAGTGATGTTCACTTTTACCCTTGCTGCCACTATTTATATTTGCTGAGTCTTTGAACTCACTCTTGTTGTTGTTTGTTGTTGTGGTTGTTGTTTGTTTTTAGGTACCTACATGAGATCGGCATGCATGGGAATAAAGAGGGATTAGTTTTGATGCACATGCACGGTCTATTCACCATGGAAGGAAGAAAGAACATTAAACATTATTTGCTGAATAATTTAAGTGGTATTTGATTATTGTCTATCAGGTTTAATGTGTAATAAAGAATAGAACTTATTTGCTTTGATTCCGTTCTTTATCTAAGTAGTATGGTTATGAGTGCGATGGTGATCATAACCCAGTTTTGCTTATAAATGAACTTATTGCTTATTGGTATTCATATCAGTTGATTATGCTTGTTGAAACCGTTGATTTCCTCAATAAACAAAGGAAGTTCTGCCGAAATTTTGTAAGATGAATATTAGTTTCCTTATTATGTTATTAGTTTGGTAGCATTCTAGGTCATTGATTGGCTGGGGTGCTACAGGCACGTCAGCGGGGGGGGGGGGTGTGAATGACTTCTTCAAAATCTTCCCCTAAGTATTATCAACAATACGCAACGAAAACACAAACTCATAAGCTCACCAAAGCCAAGAGCCAAAGAACACAAGACAACTGAGACTTCACTATCTATGCGATACTACTACTGGTCAATATGCAATCGTACCACATGGAACCGGTCTACCATGTCAGTCAGTCGTATTACTTGGGTCCCTATGGTGAGAAAAGCTAAGAAAAAAGCAAACTTCTAAACCATTGATCCAAATCCAATGAAACTTGGCACAAGCCATCCCTACGATGTCAAAAACCTATTCCAATCATGGATAATAAAGATCAATATGACAAGGGCAAGCGCGTGGGACGCAAGGCGCTGTGCGAGGGAGCTGAGGACTGACAGCCAGGGCGCGGATGGCCGGCCGACTGGGGCACCAGCGGGCGTTGTGCAGGGCACCGTGGCTTAGCTGCCAATGCGTGGGGCGACCAGCTGCCAGAGCGCCAAGGAGCGGCTTGCAGGGCGCCAAGGCCTGGCTGCCTTGGCACGGTAGGCCGACTGCCAGGGCTCCGAGGAGCGGCACGTAGGGCGTGGACTGTCGGCCGACTGAGGCACCGGCGAGCAGCGTGCAGGGCGTAGAGGTTCCCTTGTCAAGTTCTTGATTCGACTCGGGACGGCGGGGCGCTTGCGCAAGCACCAAGGCGCACAGCTGGCTGGGGCACACTACTTCACCAGCAACGCAGCACCCTCCATCGGGCACCGCGCAGACGGCGGTCCTGCCCCCTGGCGCTCGCTCGAAAATGGACGCGGCCAGGCAGATGTAGTCATCATCGAACTCACCCCAACACACGGCACGAACGCGGTCGAGAAGGCAGCGGTAGAGCGCCTCACGGTAGAGCACCCCCTCGGGGATGTGCAGCGGCACGCCTGGGCGGTCTTCCGAGACGTCGACTAGAGTGCCAGGGCGTCGAAGGGCGGTCTGCCGAGGCACCATCTGAGGCCCATGGCGGTGAGGGCGGAATCCACCAAGGCGTTGGTTGAAATGCCAGGGCGCCAAAGTCGAACCTGCTGGGGCGCTGGAGACCACACCCGCCAGGCATCGAGACGGTTCTATGTACATGTAATTGACAGGGCGCTTGCACCTTTTTTTGCTAGGGCGCAAGCATGATAGCCGGGGTTGGTTGTAGGGATGCTCCACCAACTTCAGCTTTTTTACTTGTCTGGGTGCATGGGACAGTTTGTTTTGCTGGGGTACATGTGATGGCGGTTTTGACAGGGCGCTTGTCCGCCGGCTGCTTGGCGCTTGGGACTTTGCTTTGTGCAAGTGCGTTAGCATCAGGGTCCCAAGCGCATATGCAAGGCATTGGGGGTATCTTGCCAGGGCGCATGTTGGATGGTGCCAGGGCGCTTGCTGCTTGGTGACAGGGCGCAAGGCATGTGCATGCTGCCGGGGCACATGCAAGCTGAGGCTTGAACCTTGCCGACAAAACACAACAATAAACCATAGAAACATATGTAAGGGTAGATGGCGGGATGGCTTTGAGTGAAAGGGCATAGCTGCCGAGGCGTGGCTGTTAGGGGGCGACGTGCAGGGCGCACGGGTGCAAGTCTTTGCCATCGGGAGCTAGGGCACGCGAAGCTTGCAGCGTGTCGAGGCGCCGGGGTGCCGAGACGTCAAGGGGGGGCGATGTGTAGGGCGCTGGGCACAAGCAAGGACATTCCTCAACATGAGCATGTAGTGCGAGAGCATCCAGCGGGCCTCAAACCACTCCTTGGCCATGTGCCCTACTAGCAAGCTGGAGGCCAAGCGCGTGGGGCAAGGCCCTTACATGCGCCCTGTCCGCAGACTTGTCGAAGTATGGAGCATTTTAGGCACGAGGGCACCCGTGAGTTAGCCAAATTATGGCTTGATAACCATGCGGGTGTCTAAGACTTAGCCAAACTTTACCTTCATATCGCGTGAGTGCTCCACGCGAGGTACGAGGCCTGAGGGATCCACGCGAGTGCACTCATGACTTAGCCAAAATTTTAGATTGATGGGCGCGAGGGTATCCATGACATACCTAAATTTTAGTTTCATATCGCGTAAGTGCTCCACACGAGGGACAAGGGCTTCGTGCGAGGTACGAGGCCTGAGGGATCCACGCGAGCGCACCGATGACTTAGCCCAAATTGTCTTGATGCTCACGAGGGTGCCCAACACGAGGGATGAGGGCTTCGTACGAGGCACGAGGTCTAAGGGATCTACATGAGGGCACCCATGACTTAGCCAAAATTTTAGCTTAATGGGCACTAGGGTGCCCAAGATTTACCTAAACTTTAGCTTCATATCGCATAGGTGCTCCACACGAGGGACAAGGGATTCGCGTGAGGCACAAAGCCTGAGGGATCCACATGATGGCACCTATGACTTAGCCAAAATTTTAGCTTGATTGGCACGAGGGTGCCCAAGACTTAGACAAATTGTAGCTTCATATCGTATGAGTGCTTCACGCGAGGGATGAGGGCTTCGCATGAGGCACGAGGCTTGAGGGATCCACACGAGGGAATCCATGACTTAGCTAAAATTTTAGCTTGATGGGCACAAGGGTGTCCAAGACTTAGCCAAATTTTAGCTTCATATCGTGTGAGTGCTTCACGCAAGGGTCGAGGGCTTTGCATGAGGCACGAGGCCTGATGGGATCCACACAAGGGTATCCATGACTTAGCCAAAATTTTGGCTTGATGGGCACGAGGGCGCTCAAGACTTAGCCAAAGTTTGGCTTGATGTCGCATGAGTGCTCCACGCGAGGGATGATGGCTTCATGCGAGGTACAAGGCCTGAGGGATCCACGCGAGAGCATCCATGACTTAGCCAAAATTTTATCTTGATGGGCATGAAGGTGCCTAAGACTTAGCCAAATTTTGGCTTGTTGTCGCGTGAGTGCTCCACGTGAGGGATGAGAGCTTCATGCGAGGTACGAGGCCTAAGGGATCCGCGTGATGACACCCATGCCATAGCCAAAATTTTGTTTTGATGGGCACGAGGGTGCCCAATGTGAGGGACGAGGGCTTCGTGCAAGGTACGAGGCCTGAGGGATCCACATGAGGGCACCCATGACTTAGCCAAAATTTTAGCTTAATTGGCACGAGGATGCCCAATACTTAACCAAATTTTAGCTTCATATCGCGTGAGTACTTCACGCGAGGGATGAGGGCTTCGCGTGAGGCATGAGGCCTGAGGAATCCACACGAGGGCACCCATGACTTAGCCAAATTTTAGTTTTATATCACGTGAGTACTCCATGCGAGGGATGAGGGCTTCACGCAAGGCATGAAGCCTACGGGATCCATGTGAGGTCACCCATGATTTGGCCAAGCTTTTGGCGCAAATAGGGCAAGGATTTAATTGTGATAGCATCTTCTTATTGCATGTGCCACTAGCCCCTTGTCCGGAAGCGCGGCCTTTGAGACAAGAGGTGCGATGAAGCGAACTCGCAGAGATGAAGTAGTGGATGCGGGGCTGCCTTGCCGAGGCATAGCCTACAAGGCGGACAATGCATTGGCATATAGCCCGTTTTGGCGAAGTAGTGGATGCGGGGCCGTCCTACTGAGGTATAGCCTTCGAGGCGGGTGACGCATCTGAGTGAAGCTTATAGAAGTAAAGTGGTGGACGTGGGGTCACCCCACTGAGGCAGAGCCTTCAAGGCGAACGATGCGTCTGAGCCAAGCCAGTGAAGGCAAACTAGTCGATGTAGGGACCGCCCCATCGAGGCATAACTTTAGAGGCGAGCGACTCATTGGAGCGAAGCCTGTGAAGGCGAAGTCATTGACTCGGGGCCATCCCACTGAGGTACTGCCTTTGAGGTGGGTGCCGCGTCAGAGCGAAGCTTGTAAAGGCGAAGTCATCAACGTGAGACCGCCCCACTGAGACACTGCTTTTGAGTTAGGCGGTACATCAGAGCGAAACCTGTGAAGGCAAAGTCATTGACACATGGCCACCTTACCAAGGCAGAGTCTTCGAGTTGGGTGGCATGTCAGAGCAAAGCCTATAAAGGCGAAGTCATCGACGTGTGGCCACCTTACCGAGGCATAGCCTTCGAGGCGGGCAGCGCGTCGGAGCAAAACCTGTGAAGGTGAAGTAGTCAACGCAGGGCCGCTCGACTGAGGCATAGACTTCAGGGTGGGCAGTGCGTTAGAGAAAAGCTTGTGAAGGAAAAGTCATCGACGCGGGGCCACCCCACTGAGGCACTGCCTTCGAGGTGGGCGGTGCGTCGGAGCGAAGTCTGTGTAGGCAAAGTAGGAGATGAGGGCTGTCCTATCGAGGCATAACCTTCGAGGTGGGTGGCGCATCAAAGCGAAGCCTTTGGAGGCAAGGTAGGAGATGTGGGGGCGCCATGTTGAGGCAGACAACACATCGAAGCAACGCTTGTTAGGGTGAAGCCGGAGACGCAGGGCCTCCTTGCCGAGGTATAGCCTTCAAGGTGGGCGATGCGTCGGGGCTAAGCCTATGGAAGCGAAGTAGTCAATGTGGGGAAATGGACTTTTGGAATATCTCATATTTGTTTTAATTCCAAATGATGATGGTAGTGAGAAGTGATGACTGTCCCGAATGGTCTAAAAACTTCAATGAGTTGAATACCTAGCTCGAAATGAAAAGATACGTATGTAATTTATATTTTTCATAGTTTCGGAGTAGTTGCAAATATGTGAGTTGCTCCTATGTAATTTTTATTTTTATACTTGATGCAACAACGACAACGGAATATACTATTTACTGATTTCTATGTGTGTCGTAATTTATATTCCTTCACTTTATTGTCTTTTTATGCAATTGAGATTTCAGTGCAATGATTTGACTTTGAATTAATTAATCCATGATGTTAATTAGATGTTTAAGTGCTGGTATTAACGCCATGAGGGTTGTATTATTTTTATGTGGTCAGAAAAAATGTAATTATCACCCGACGAATATAATTCACTTGCTGTAACAGACTGCAATTAATTTAACTATGGTAATATAGACCGATATCTTTTTTACTAAACTTTTTTTAGATTGGCGTTTAGTTAAATTCGGTTTCTTACTCTGGTGTCCGCGGACTGTTTATAGTTCTTGTCGATGAGATTGTGAAAGCAATATTTTTATTTATCGCTCGTAGGCTTCAATTTAACGGATACCTGGAAAAGTTTCAATTTCCCTGCATTTTAAATCATTAGTTACTTAATTAATCTCGCTTAGCTTCGTAGTTCGCCACTTAAAGTTAACTGAAAACGAGGGGTGTTACACTCAAGGAGAAGCACACACAAATGACTAAGTGTATTTAATATGGGTGCTAGTGTTACAAATGGCCTCCTCCCTATTTACAAGGGGTCCAATTTATTGAGTAGGAGGGGAGGCGAGTGAAGTTATAAGTTTGTCCTAAAGGCCTAGCTTACTCGTAAGGGTATCTTTATCTGTTGCACCATCCGGGGCCGACCATGCCCTAGGACCCTGAAGCTGGTCTGTGGACCTTGCTCGGAGTTGTTTCGAGACCTCGCTCGAGGTTGGCTTCAAGACATCATCTTGGGTTGGCTCCCGGACCTCGTCTAGGGTTGCGTGAACCTTGTCTAGGGTGGTTTCCGGACCCCATCCGAGGTTGATCCGCAAACCTCATCTAGGGTAAGCCTGTGGATCTCGTCCAAGGTGGATTCCTCGGTGTGTGACGCCATGTCGAAGTTGTTGTGGGCCCGAGGTAGCGCGGGGAGCGTCCCTCAACAATAACTTTGTGGTAGAGTATTGCATTAGAAGCTATAACAGATGGGAGTTGATCAAGAATTAGGCTTGCTGTTGGAGGTTGAAGCAGAAAAGCTGTGGTGGTGAGAAAAGATAGAAGGCACATTGTTGGTGGGTCAATCGGTGTATGAGGAAACATAAGTTTAAGATAGATCGTCTACGATGCATTGGTGTGTGCATCAGTGCATGAGTATGATACTTTAATATCATGTAAACTAATAAGATAATTTACCACACATATAATCCACGTATTGCCTGAGATTAAACAGTGGTACATATGCATGTGTACAATAGAGGCATGTAGCTATATGATACATGCATGCTAGAAAGTGGTTATGTTTCTAGAAGTCCTAACAACTTATTATGCTTAATGGTTATCTTCTATCAAAGTTTATAGTTCAATTACATTATTTAAATCGTATTTTTCTTCGAGGTTCTATTGTCATTTTTAATGTTTATGATGTCTTAAAAAACTAAATAGATTCACTACTACAGAAAGCCTAATAGTAGACGCCTCATCACAGACGGTTTTGTGAAACCGTCTCTAATGAGCACTATTACAGACGGTTGTAATTTGGAGGACGTCTGTGGTATTTGTGGCGGGAAAATGGATTATCACAGACGGTTATTAACTATGAACCGTCTGTGATACGTTTGTATCACAGACGGTCTGTATTAAAAACCGTCTGTGATAATCCCAGATTATCACAGACGGTTTTTAAATAAAAACCGTCTGTGATACCCTTGTTATCACAGACGGTTAATAATTAAAAACCGTCTGTGATAATTCACAGACGGTTTTTTATTAAAAACCATCTGTGATAATGTCAGTAGGCATTTATTGCGCTGCTCAGACCGCATCTGTCTTCATTTCGATCCAGATCTAGCCACTGCTGCGCACTTTTTCACTCGGGAGGAAGCTAGGCGATTTCAGGCCTTGTTAATTTGGTGGGAAGAGGCAGAGATTGAGCTTTGAAGATTCATACTTTGCTGGTTGTTCAAGATATGGTTAGTAATGCAATTTATTTTTTCTTTAATTGCATTACAATTTAGTTCTAAGTAATCCATGAGTGGTTATTGAAGATGGTTAATTTGCAAAATTGTTGGTTATATAATAGCTGTTGTGTTTGTAATATGAATCTAGCAAATAAAGTCTCAATATAATAAATGTGGCCGGTATATATGTAGTTATAATTAGTTAATCTAGATTTTAATACTAAGTTGTTATATATGTACGTAACGTAGGACCGAAGCTGGATGTATGCCGCGAGTCGTGTGAGTGAAGAGTACATTAATGGCGTTTCTGCTTTTATAAGAGCTGCCGAGGAGGATATGTTGAATAAGGGGGCGATATATATGTGCTGTCCATGCACTGACTGCGAGAATGTGAAGATGTTTAAGAACCGAGGGCAAATTGAATCGCACTTGATTCGGAGGGGTTTCAAAAAGGATTATACGTGTTGGACCAGTCATGGCGAAGTGAATGATCATATGCCGCCGGATGACATCGCCGGTGAAGTGAATGATATGCCCCCGGATGACATCGCCTGTGAACTGAATGACATGCCGCCGGCTGATGTCGATTGTGGGTCGGATTCGGATAGGTTGCACGATGATAATCTGGATCAGATGCTTCGCGATGTTGAAGAGAACTATGATGAGAGAGAGTATGTTAAATTCCGTGGCTTGATGGAGGACTCAGAGAAACCTTTGTACACGGGATGCAAGTACACGAGGTTGTCGGCCGTGCTTGAACTGTTGAAATTGAAGGCAAGCAACGGTTGGTCGGACAAGAGTTTCACGGCGCTGCTAGGTCTTTTAGCGGACATGCTTCCGGAGGGAAATGAGTTGCCTAAAACCACGTATAAAGCCAAGAAGGTTCTTTGTCCGTTGGGAATGGAAGTAGAAAGAATACATGCATGCCCGAACGATTGTATCCTCTACCGTAAAGAGTATGCAAACATGCATGTATGTCCGGTGTGCAACGCATCCCGATACAAACGTAACAATCAATCAGTTGATGGCGAGGGAACAGAGGCGAAGAAAGGACCTCCTACTAAGGTGACATGGTATTTTCCTATAATTCCCCGTTTGAAAAGGTTTTTTGCAAATCCAAAGGAGGCAAAACTGCTGCGTTGGCACTCGGAGGAGCGCAAGAAGGATGGAATGATAAGACACCTTGCTGATTCCGCGCAGTGGAGAAACATCGATAGGAGTTTTGCAGAGTTCGGTGCAGAACCAAGGAATATAAGGTTTGGACTGAGTACAGATGGAATGAATCCTTTCAGTAGCATGAGCAGCCGACATAGCACATGGCCCGTGACTCTCTGCATCTATAACCTTCCTCCTTGGTTGTGTATGAAGCGAAAGTATATTTTGCTGTCGATACTTATCCAAGGGCCAAAACAACCTGGGAATGATATCGATGTGTTCCTAGCACCGTTGGTGGAAGATCTAAAAGTAATGTGGAACGAAGGGGTACAGGTATGGGATGCGTACAAACGAGAGAACTTCACTCTGCGCTCCTTATTGTTCTGCACCATAAATGATTATCCTGCCCTTGGTAACCTATCGGGCCATAGTACAAAAGGTGCCAAAGCTTGTACTCACTGTTTAGATGGTACCGAGAGTGTGTGGCTGAGACACTCACGCAAAACCGTCTACATGCGTCGCCGCCGGTTCCTTCGGAGGGCTCACCCATACCGCAAGATGAAGAAACAATTTGACGGAGAGAAGGAAGATGGTTCAGCTCCAAGGCATTTAAGGGGACGCGAGGTTTATGATATGGTTAAGGATTTAGATGTTGTCCTCGGAAAGGGACGTAAATTGAGGGCTCATGAGAAGAACACCTGGAAGAAGAGATCAATATTTTGGGACTTACCTTATTGGGAGTACCTAGATGTTCGGCACTGCATCGACGTCATGCACGTAGAAAAGAATGTGTGCGACAGCTTGATTGGTCTCTTACTGAACATCCGTGATAAAACAAAGGACGGTGTCAACGCACGGCTTGACTTGGCTGACATGGACATCAGGCCTGAGTTAGCACCGACAAGCACTGATAATGGACGAACGTACCTTCCCCCTGCGTGTTACACTCTGTCCAAGGCTGAGAAAACAGAACTGTGCCAGTGCTTGCATGGTGTGAAAGTTCCGTCTGGTTACTCCGGCAACGTGAAGAAACTTGTTTCGATGCAAGATTTGAAGTTAAATGGCATGAAGTCTCATGATTGTCATATGCTGATGACACAGATGCTCCCTATTGCAATTAGAAATATTTTGCCGATCAAAGTCCGAGAGACAATCATGAGGCTATGTTATTTCTTTAACACAATTGCTCAGAAGGTCATCGATCCCGAAGGACTAGATGCTCTGCAGGACGAGGTGGTGATGACTCTATGTCACCTTGAAATGTATTTCCCTCCTTCGTTTTTCGATATCATGGTCCATCTCATTGTTCACGTTGTGTGGGAGATAAAAATGTGCGGGCCCGTATTCCTACGCAGCATGTACCCATTTGAGAGGTTCATGGGATTTCTCAAGTCCTACGTACGGAATCGTTCTCGGACGGAGGGCAGCATCGTCGAAGGTTATGCAAGCGAAGAGGTGATTGAGTTTTGTGTCGATTATATGGCTCAGATTCAACCGATAGGTGTCCCTCAATCTCGTCATGAAGGGAGGCTGAAGGGTCTCGGAACTATCGGAAGGAAAGCAATCACTCCAGATATGGACACGTATACTCAAGCCCATTTCACGGTGTTGCAACACATGACTGAAGTGGCGCCTTATGTGGACCAGCACAAGGATGTGCTTCGGCAACAGAATCCAGAGCGGACGGATGTTTGGATCATGAGGCAACACAACCGTTGGTTCAACCAATGGTTGAAGGAGCAAATTGCTAGGAGCTCGCCGAGTGAGACGCTGAGATGGTTGGCAAAAGGGCCGACATTTACAGTTGTGACATGGCAAGGATATGACATAAATGGGTACACATTCTATACGCAGTCTCAGGATGTCAAGAGCACTAACCAGAACAGCGGAGTCCGCATAGATGCATTCAGTACCGATGGGTCGAGAAACTCGTACTATGGCTTAATAGAAGAGATTTGGGAGCTCGACTATGTGGTTTTCAAGATCCCCTTATTTCGCTGCCGTTGGGTGCATCTCCCACAGGTGAAGGTTGACAAGTACGGTGTCACGACCGTGGACCTCCAACGTGTCGGGTACAAAGACGAACCATTCGTACTCGCCAATCAAGTTGTTCAAGTTTTCTATGTAACCGACCCGGCAAATAAGAAACGCCATGTAGTTCTTCATGGAAAAAGGAGAATTGTCGGAGTGGAGAATGTAGTGGACGAGGAGGAATACAATCAATTTGACGAGTTACCTCCTTTTGGAAATGGCATAAGGGTCGACGATGAACAACGTGACGAAACTAGTTACGTACGCATTGATCATGATGAAGGGCTAATTTTTAAAGGAAATAAGCAAGTACAATAAGAATGTATATGTGAAAATGTGTGACAATTTTGAGATCTATATGTGAAAATGTGTGATGTAGTCAATTTTGAGATGTATATGTGAAAATGTGTGACAATTTTGAGATGTATATGTGAAAATGTATGATGTAGTCAATTTTGAGATGTATATGTGAAAATGTGTGATGTAGTCAATTTTGAGATGTATATGTGAAAATGTGTGACAAAATGTATATGAGTATTGGCATTTATGTATATGTGTGATGCACATGTGATGGTTGATATGAATGCAGCTGGTTGGTGTTGTATATGAATGCAGCTGTTTGGTGGTGGATATGAATGCAGCTGTGGTTATTGGTGTTGTCTTAATAACTACAGTCGCAAAGGCTTATCACAGACGGTTTTAAACTTAGAACCGTCTGTGATATCAATAAAACAGACGGTTCTAAGTTTAAAACCGTCTGTGATAATATGACTATCACAGACGGTTATACACTTAGAACCGTCTGTGATATTTATACTATCACAGGCGGTTTTAGACTTGGAACCGTCTGTGATATTAATATCACAGACGGTTTTTGAGTTAGAACCGTCTGTGATAACCTCCCTATATATACCCTCTGGCTAGGGTTTTCCCTGTGCGCTGCGCAGTTATTCGATCTAGATCCAAGTAAATCCCGAGCCCGTCGTCGCCTCCGCCTCCCCGAACCCTCGTCGGCCGCCTCCTCGAGCCCCTCGCCGGCCGCCTCCGTCGAGCCCCTCGTCGCCTCCGCCTCCTCGAGCCCCTCGCCGGCCGCCTCCGTCGAGCCCCTCGTCGCCTCCGCCTCCCCGAACCCTCGTCGACCGCCTCCCCGAGCCCCTCGCCGGCCGCCTTCGTCGAGCCCCTCGTCGCCTCGGCCTCCCCGAGCCCCTCGCCGGCCGCCTTCGTCGAGCCCCTCGTCGCCTCGGCCTCCCCGAGCCCCTCGTCGACCGCCTCCGTCGACCCCCTCGTCGCCTCCGCCTCCCCGAACCCTCGTCGACCGCCTCCCCGAGCCCCTCGCCGGCCGCCTCCGTCGAGCCCCTCGCCGGCCACCTCCCCTCGATTACCGACTGCATTGTGAGCACTTTCTGTGATGGACTAGGGTTTTGAGCATTGTGAGCATTGTTTACTGCAGTAGCTTAATTAGTTTGCTATTTGGTACATATTACATGGTACATTGTTTACTGCAGTAGCTTAATTAGTTTGCTATTTGGTACATTGTTTACTGCAGTAGCTTAATTAGTTTGCTATTTGGTACATTAATTGTTTACTACAGTTGCTCGATGATGATAAAATCATATACTGAGATTGGTTCATTCAGTGCTTGAGCTCTAATAGCTGTCGGTTCATGCAGTTTTCAGGTTATAGCATGTTATTAAATTGATCTGTTAGGATTTAATCTTGACAAGTTAAAAGACTGAATTATTGGGCAAAGTTAACTTGTGTGGTCTTGATCTGTATGAATACTGTTGTTTGAATATATGCATGCTGAATATATCTTGATCTTGAGATTTTAGAGTTTGTATCTAGAGCTCAAAATACTGAATTCATTATTTGGCATAACAAATCAAGGAAGAGTATATGATTTAGTAGCGGGACGGCCAAGATTAATCTTGTGCAACCCTACAATTTGAGAGCACATATTCATGTTGAGACTGTTATTGATTCTATTATTGATGCTTGTTGCTTGTTGCTTCATATTGCTACCATTATATATGTATATATGTAGGTATGTATATGTATATATGTAGGTATGTATATGTATATGTATGTATATACACATATAGTATGTAGTATATAGTATAGGCACATAACCCCTCTCTGTGTCCACATCACCCCCTCCCTTCTCCCCCTTCCCTCTACTCCTCTCCTCTCTTCCGAACATTGAGCATCATGTTTGACTTTTCGTGCTTCCTCACTTTGAACATTCTCATCTTATCTTAATAGACCCACAAAATGAGCAACATGTCACCCGCGCATTCTTCATCATCATCGCCGGAGGCGTCCGCTCCAACATCAAGACGCCAAGGAAGAGGGCTATCAAAGAAGCCTCAGAGCCGACAGACCATCACAGCGCCAGGCTTCGCAAAAGTTAATGTGGATGGTGTGTATGTCAATTTTGAGGTGGTCCCGCTACCGAAGCCCCCCAACGACGAGATCGTGACTCTAGGACAGGCCATTGGAACATTCATCCAGTGGCCCAAAAGCGACATCTTCCTGGAGGCTTCTTCACCGGTGGCAGGACCAGAGCAACATGCACTGGTGCCATCTCCAGTACAAGACCAGTCGGTTCCACCACCGGATACTACAACGGTGCTATCTCCACGGGCCCTATTCTCGCCAGAGCAACTTGCACCGCTGCTACCTTCAAAGTCGACTTCCGTGAAGTCGACCCATAGCCGAGGCAGCAAGGCCAGCAAGGGCAAAGCAAAGAAGACCAATGATGATCTTCCGTACCACCCTTTGGCCCGCAAATTCGTGCTTGGCGAGCCGTTGCTCGAGCAAAAAGCCCTCCAAAAGCTACCATATAGTTGCATGCAATTGCACACGTGGTATATGCAGCAGTCCAATAAGCCAGAGGGAGAACGGACTTCAAGTATCACTGTCAAATTCTCCGAGGAAGATTTACACCACAATCTTCAAGAGTGTACATTCGTGGTCGCCTTTGAGGATTTATTCGAGCTGTTCATGCTCAACGCTCTTGACGTCTCAATCGTTCGATGCTGGACGCTGTAAGTGTGTACAATCACAGTCTCCGTTAATGTCATACCGATAAATGCCATATCTAATTTTTTGCTTTCGTGTGTATATATATAGACACATGCTGATTAAAGCTAGAGTATCGAACTCATCAGCTGGTTTCTTGGACCCACAATTGGTCGCCAAGACTACCATCGACGTGGAGGCATCCCTCGTCGAGAGGTACATTGCATCAGGCCTGCTGAGTTGCCGCAATAAGGACTATGTACTTATGCCCTTCAATCAGAGCTTTCATTGGATTTTAATAGTAATTGTACCAAAATGGAACAAGGTATATTACCTTGATTCCCTAAGTAAGAATAAAATGGACTTCACAGTTGTCAGCCAAGTAATCGATAGGTAAGCACATATTCCCCATACATATCTACATTGTACTCTTTCTTTCCTTCCGAATGATTAAGGTTAACCTTTTCGAATTACGTAGGGCGTTCGCGATGTACATTGAAAAGGGAGGTGACTCGAAGCGCGGGGCCAACGGCCTGCTGACACATGTTCGAGATTTTAAGGTATTCGCTATTTCACATTAATTAATCCTATGCAACAGATGGTACTAATGCCTTTTGAACTAACACATTCCATTTTTTGCAGTGCCACCAGCAGCAGCCGGGCAACACATGTGGATACTACGTTTGCCAACATATGGAACTACTCCTCGATTCCTCGAGGGTCACCAATCGCAAGGTTTGTCACTCTTCCCATAATTACTTCATACTTATCACGTTACATATATATGTACATTGATATTCCTATCGACAGGCTGTATCAATCCCGTCAACTGCATTGAAACAGTCTGAGCTTCGAGAGGTTCAATCAGAGTTGGCGTTCTTTTTGCTGACTCAAGTCATACAGCCAGAAGGACGGTTCCACTGCGCACACTGATTTCTTATTGGTCTTATCACTAAGTGTAAATGCAGTGTAGATCTTTTGTAACTGTGCATTTGTTAATGGATATTTCAGTTCAATTCAATTAATTGATTTGCGAAATGGATGCATGCTTTATGTCTGTGAGATGAAGTGCGATGTCAATTGGATGTTTTATGTCTGCGAAATGTACCTGAAAGCAAATGAGATGTGTGAATTGTATGTTTTTTGTCTGTGATTATCTGCTTGTTTCAGAGGGCATGGCTAGCATTTCCTGAGGCTAGCCAATAAACAGAAATAGATTTTGGTTTAGGAGGAAGGAATATCACAGACGGTTTTTAAGTAAAAACCGTCTGTGATATGTATCACAGACGGTTTTTCATTAAAAACCGTCTGTGATTATTAGATATCACAGACGGTTTTTAATTAAAAACCGTCTGTGATATCTGATAATCACAGACGGTTTTTAATTAAAAACCGTCTGTGATATCTAATAATCACAGACGGTTCGAAAACCGTCTGTGATAACCTTCGATCATCACTGACCCATAAATTCAGACGGTTCAGAAAACCGTCTGTGATGACGTTTCTGAACCGTCTGTAATGTCGATTTCTGTAGTAGTGATTATAAGATACGTAAATATATTCTTAAATGTCTAAATTATATAATTTGATACTATAAACTTTGAAACAAGTCTAGCAACTCAAATGCGCGAGTCACTCTGCTAGTTATGAATATAGACAACAGGCATGTGTCATAGAAGAGCAACTCCTTTCTATTTAATCTCTCCGGTCTGAAGCCTAGGAACAAGTGCGTTAAAGGATGAATTTGCATAAACCTTCAAGCTTTACGTGTAGTAGTGAAGTAGTGCGTCGTTGCTTATGAAACCCTCAATTTGCTTACAATAATTTTGGTTATCCCGTTTTTTAGAGTATTGAAATACTTTCCCATCAATAAAAGATGTGCAATTCCAACCTGGATTGTAATTGTATCTCTTATATATTAACATATCCATTTTTCTCAATTCTACTAGGAAAGTGAAATATGCAAAGATTGTAGTAGGGCCAACGACATGTCAGCCCAGTGGCCCCAGTTACTTGCATTACTGTTTTCATTTATGCATTGTTAAGATCGAGTCTCCTGTGTGGAAGAAGAGAATGTGAAGCACAACGGCTGACCACTCGCACAAACAGAGCGTCTTTGTGAGGAACATACAGACAAGTACACAACTTTGAATTCTTAAATTAGATCTATGAGAGACCATGTGGTCGTGACTCCATGTGAATGATGAGTAATTGACAAAGGTTTAGGATAGTCGAGTTTGGATTGTTTGGTCGGACCATGTCGTTGCGTGGTGCAACGGGCTCGGTCGGTTTGGTCAAACTTGGTCGTATGGGATTAGGACGCTGATTTTTTGGTTTGACAGGTTTGGACTTCATCTGTGGTAAGTATGATGGTATGTATGCTTTCATGTATCGAGCGGTGCTATGTAACGTGTTTCTTGTCTATGTGGCTGCAGGACATCGAGTGGAGTCGTGGCGAGACACGGAGGACCGGACTAGGCGCAGGTGGCGCTGAGGTCAAAACGGTCGGGATGTGTCGAAGACGACGTGGACTCAAGGTGGAGTCGTGGCGAGGCACGATGGACCGGACTAGTGGCAGGTGGCGCTGAGGTCAGAACGGTCGAGGTGTGCCGAAGACGGCGAAGCTGCGTGGCTTGCGAGGCAAGGGATGAGGAAGCTTCCTGGAAGGTGCGCGAGGGGCGTTTCGGTAAAAACGCAAAGCGGCACAAAAGGAAGCGGTTTGGATAAAGCGCCGAGTTGTTGAAGGCCTAATGGGTAAAGCATGGTGCAAACCCATTAGTGGAGGCTATAAATAGAGAGGGAGATGTGTGCTGAAATTTTGAGAGAGTGTGTGTAAGAGTTAGGGTGTCATTTATGTCTCTCCATGGTTGTATGAGATAGGGTTGTGTTCTTGATCTCTCTCAAGCATGTATGGGGATGTAGGGTTAGATTGAGAGAGAGGGATGAGCTGAGAACAACTTCATATTAAGCATGTATGTCTCCGTATCGTGGTTATGATATCTTATGATTGAGCACTTTGTTCTTGTGTTCTTGTTTTCATTTCATCCTTAAATAGAGATGGTGGGTTAAATCTTACCCAGGATATGAAATCCCATGTGAGGTGTTGTTGGCAGTTTCTCGTTTTGATTTGAGCCTTCCAGTCTCTGTTGAGAGCGGATGTTTCTTTGCCAGCAGAAGAACTCAGTGGGCTGCAGGTTTGATTCCGATCTGATCGTTGCATGCAGTCCGGCCAGCATTAGTGCTTCTACAGTTCTTTTGAGTAGTTTCCGGACAGCTCTTTCTTTTCAAAATTAGTGCTGCCGAACAAGCTTTCTCTCCTCTTCCCTTGTGTTCGGTTGGCAGAAGATAGCTCTGTTGTTGAATGCTAGTTTTGCTTCCGTTCTTTTTAGTTTTTTATCTAGTCTCGGCCAGGACGGATTGCTGTGCAGTTCAACAGCCTTTAAAATTGCTTCTCTCGGCTGCATATGGCGCTTGTGTGCAAGTCTTCTAGTTGGCCTTTTGATTTGGACTTTAGTTGGTTTAGGCAGCTTTTCTTTTCTTCTTTTTAATGCTTTCGGTCTCTGCTCGCAGCTTTGTTTGTTGGTCCGGTTTCTTCACTGCCTACCGAATCTTGCATTGGTCTATTTTTCTCTTTTTGTTTGGCCGGCATTAATTGAGAGCATGCGGTCTGAGAGAGAGGGAGTAAGTAGCATTTCTCGTCTTGGTTTGGCCTGCATTAATTGGCATCTAAAGTGTATGTTCTCCACGACATGCACCTTGTCCGAATGACACACTTCTTTGATTGGTCTCAGTTTGGTGTTCATTTTTCGTGGTCATCCTTTTCTATTGCAGCGTGAACCTCCTAGTGCCTTTCTTTTTTTTTCTTTTGTGCTAATTTTCAATCTTTTTGCATGTAGATCAAACAGCGTTATTTTCAGTTGAATTTTTTGTTGGTTGGTTCTGATTTATGCTGAATTTTTGGGTATCGCATGCGTTCCAGTTTTCCACAAAATTAATTTTCTGTGAGTTGCTTTATTTTGCATCTTTTTGAAAATTTAGTGTTCGATTTTTCGGGGGCGATTTTTAAGCGAACGACATTCACCCCCCTCTGTCGCCATTCCGGTCCTACAATCTTAAAATGCCGACGATAGTACCTACGACAGCTATTTTTATCATCTGACAAATTCTACGCTTAGCGTGGCTTTCTTCTCAAGACTGTAATATTTTGTGGTTTTGCTCTCAGTGTATCCTGAAGTATCGGCCGTCGAGCTTCTGGCCATCTCAGAGAAGCTCACGAAACCGTCGACCGCCTGGGGACGCTGCCGCACTATTCCTGCTAATCGCCGAAGCTCCTGTGCGACTTGCTTCATCGCCGGCCGCCTCTCACCTGGCATAACTAAGCATTGGCTTGCTAGCTCGGCAACTTGGTGGATCACCTCCATGTCGTCTTCATCAACAATTTCCCTATCCACGAGCTCATCAAGCGTGCCCTCCTTCATGACTACTTGAAATATTGACGTTAGGCACCGCGGCTTCTTACCAGTTAAAAGTGTTAAAGAGTAAGAGTTGTAATGCCGTGTTTGATAAGGATTGGAGATAGAATAGTTTGTTAAGAGTTAGAATCAATTGTATTCTTCGGTTAGGATTCTATCTCCTCTTTCTATTCAAGGCAAAACCGATTGTAATCTGTCCTGGCGGTTTGTCCAGCAGTATATAAAGTCTACGCGGCCCTGAGAAGGGTTATACGCTTCTGCCAATCTTTGATATGGTATCAGAGCATTGATCCAAAGAAAAACCAGCAAAGATCCAATCTATCAAAACCCAGTAAGGCTTTGTTTCGAGACGGAACAAATCAGCGACGGAGGCCATGACGTCTTCATCAACTCTGCCGACGATCTCCCCAGGGATCTCTCTCGGTCCACAGATCACAGAGAAGCTCACCAGGAGCAACTTTGTGCTCTGGAAGGCGCAGGTGCTCCCAGCCTTGCGTGGAGCACAACTGCTAGGGTATCTTGACGGAACTACGCCAGCACCGCCGAAAAAGATCACCGTCAAGAACGGTGACAAATCTGTTGAAGAAACTAATCCCGACTACATCCGTTGGGTTTCTCTCGACCAACAGGTCTTGAGTTATCTTCTTGGATCCTTGTCAAGAGAGATCCTTGCCCATGTTGCGTCCAAGACAACGGCGCAGCAAGTCTGGGCGACATTGGAAGGGATGTTCAAATCTGCGACGAACGCGAGAGTAATCAACACCCGGATGGCCCTTGCGACGACTCAGAAGGGCATAATGACTACGTCAGAGTACTTCGGCAAGATGCAGAGCTTTGCTGACGAGATGGCTGCGGCAGGAAAGCCTCTTGAAGAAGATGAATTCATCTCGTATATACTGAACGGTCTTGACTTCGAGTATAACTCGCTAGTCTCCAGTGTTCTCGGAAGATCGGAGCTCATCACGGTCAGTGACTTATTTTCGCAACTTCTGAACTATGAGAACCGTCTAGATATGTGGCAGGGCAGTGCAAGCTTCCAGGGCTCGGCGAACTCGGCGTCGCGTGGGCGCGGTTTCAGTCGCGGCAACAGCAACGGCTCACGCGGCGGACGGGGCAATAACAATAACCGTGGAAATTTCCGTGGCCGTGGAGGACGTGGATACTCAGGTGACGTGGAGGAGGTCCTGACAACAGGATCAAATGTCAAATCTGCAATAAACCCAATCACACTGCTGCCGAATGTTGGCATCGTTTTGATGACAGCTATGAAGGTGAACGTAGCAAGACAGCAGCAAGTGCAATAAACTCATATGGTGCCGACTCAAATTGGTATACAGATACCGGAGCCACGGATCATATCACAAGTGAACTCGACAAACTGTCAGTTAGAGAGAAGTATAATGGTGCAGAACAAATCTTTGCCGCAAATGGCACAGGTATGGACATTAAACATGTTGGCCACACTATTATTCATACCCCCACATAGTAATCTCCATCTTAAGAATGTCTTGCATGTTCCTAAAGCCAAGAAGAATCTTCTTTCTGTCCATAAGCTTGCTAGAGACAATCAAGCCTTTCTTGAATTTCACTCTAATTTCTTTTTGATTAAGGATCGGGCAACGAAGAAAGTTCTTCTGCAAGGAAGATGTGAGAATGGCCTTTATCCTATTCCATCTACCCCAGTTCGGCCAAAGAAAGAAGTCTTCAGTGTCACTAAACCATCTTTGTCCAAGTGGCATAGTCGTCTAGGTCATCCTGCTTTATCTATTGTTGAAAAAGTAGTTAGCCAAAACAATCTCCCATGTGCATCAGAATGCAATAAAGAGTCAGTTTGTGATGCCTGTCAGCAGGCAAAGAGTCATCAGTTACCATATGATAAATCCTTTAGAGTGTCAAGTTCTCCTTTGGAATTAGTTTTTTCTGATGTTTGGGGTCCTGCCCCTGAGTCTATTGGAAGAAATAAATATTATGTTAGCTTTATTGATGACTACAGCAAGTTTACATGGATTTACCTCTTAAAGCAAAAATCTGAGGTATTTCAGAGATTTCATGAATTCCAACAATTGGTGGAAAGACTATTTAGCAAGAAAATTATTTCTATGCAAACCGACTGGGGCGGCGAATATGAAAGACTTCACTCACTCTTTCGCAAAATTGGCATAACTCATCGAGTGTCATGTCCTCACACTCATCAGCAAAATGGATCAGCTGAAAGAAAACATAGATATATTGTAGAAGTTGGCCTAGCTCTCCTTGCCCATGCATCCATGCCTCTCAAATATTGGGATGAAGCTTTCCTTGCTGCTACTTATCTCATTAATAGAACTCCAAGCAAAGTTATCAACTTTCAAACCCCTTTGCAGCGCTTGTTTCATGTTGATCCTCACTACATGTCTCTTCGAATTTTTGGTTGTGCATGTTGGCCAAATCTTCGCCACTATAACACTCATAAACTTCAATTTCGCTCCAAGCAATGCACCTTTCTTGGCTATAGTAACCTACACAAGGGGTTCAAGTGTTTAGACATTCAAACTGGCCGGATATATATATATCTCGTGATGTTATCTTTGATGAAAATATTTTTCCATTTGCCAAGCTTCATCCTAATGCTGGTGCTCGCCTCAAATCTGAAATTCTTTTACTTCCAGCCACTCTGTTAAATCCTATTAACCAAGGGGGTGAATATGTGGCTCAACGTGTTAATGATCCTGCTACTAATCAAGACTTGGAGTGTTTTGTTTCGGAAGAAACTATGCAGGGATATGAAGACCCGGATGCCTCACATGCGATAACAGATCATGTGATAACATCAGGCGCAGCGGCAGACGGAGAATTGAATACTTCTTCCAAGGAAAATTTTTCTGCAACCGCGTCGCCTGCGTCATCAGAACCCAGTCGGCAGTCACCGGGATTAGCGGTGTCAGGTGGCCAACTTCCCGAGTCTTCCGCAAGGAGCCAGAGGATGACTGCTGGCCGATCTCCCGAGTCTTCCGCAAGGAGCCAGAGAATGACTGCCGCGTCGCACCAGCCGGAAGCAACAGTACATGGGTCACAGCCTGAATTAATGCAGAGCGCAGTGCCGACAGCGGAGACAGCTCCCGGATCCTCTGCGGCTACCTTTGATGTACAGCGACCTGTTACAAGGCTCCAACGGGGCATCGTTAAACCCAAGGTAATTACTGATGGAACTATTCGGTATGGATTTTTTACATCTACAGGAGAACCACAAACTATAGATGAAGCCCTAGGATCAGATCATTGGAAAAATGCTATGAATATAGAATATGAGGCACTCATAAAAAATAAAACCTGGCATTTAGTACCACCAAAGAAAGGGATGAATATAATTGATTGCAAATGGGTTTATAAAATCAAGAGGAAGGCTGATGGAACAATAGAAAGGTACAAAGGTAGGTTAGTAGCAAAAGGATTTAAGCAACGTTATGGAATTGATTATGAAGACACTTTTAGTCCAGTTGTTAAAGCAGCAACCATCAGACTAGTATTATCTATTGCACTCTCAAAAGGGTGGTCTCTTCGACAGTTAGATGTTCAAAATGCTTTCTTACATGGTGTTTTAGAAGAAGATGTGTTTATGAGACAACCACCAGGGTATGAAGATATATCTAAGGAAAGTTATGTATGTAAATTGGATAAAAGTCTATATGGACTGAAGCAAGCTCCCAGAACCTGGTATGCAAGACTGAGTGAAAAACTGGTGAAGCTTGGGTTCAAGACTTCTAAGGCTGATACATCCTTATTTTATTATAATAAAGGCAGTGTTACAATATTTATGCTCATATATGTTGATGATATAATTGTGGCAAGCTCTTCTACATGTGCCACTACAGCTCTCCTTGATGATCTTAGAACAGAGTTTGCTCTTAAGGATCTTGGTGATCTTCACTACTTCCTAGGAATTGAGGTCAGAAAAACAAGAGAAGGTATTCTCCTTTCACAAGAGAAATATTCTAATGATCTTTTAAAGAGAACAAATATGTTGAGCTGCAAACCTGTTAGTTCACCCATGTCAACAACAGAAAAGTTGACTGCACAAGGAGAACTACTAGAGACACAGGATGCTACCAGGTATCGTAGTATTGTTGGTGCCCTACAATATTTGACTCTAACCAGGCCTGATATATCTTTTCCAGTAAATAAAGTTTGTCAATATCTTCATGCTCCTACAACAACACACTGGGCAGCAGTCAAGCGAATCCTAAGATATTTGAAATATACTTCAGGAATTGGATTACATTTGAGTAAATCTGATGATATGCTGGTTAGTGCTTTTTCTGATGCAGACTGGGCTAGCTGCTCTGATGACAGAAGGTCAACTGGAGGATTTGCTATTTTCTTAGGACCAAATCTTGTGTCCTGGAGTGCAAGAAAACAACCTACAGTTTCAAGATCAAGCACTGAGTCAGAATATAAAGCAGTGGCAAATGCAACAGCAGAGGTCATGTGGATACAGACTCTGCTAAAAGAACTTAATATTTATAGTCCTGCTATGGCTAGATTGTGGTGTGATAACATAGGAGCCACCTATCTTTCAGCTAATCCAGTATTTCATGCTAGAAGCAAACACATTGAGGTTGACTATCACTTTGTAAGAGAAAGAGTTGCTCAGAAGCTCCTAGAAATCAAGTTTATTCCAACTGGTGATCAAGTTGCTGATGGATTTACAAAAGCTCTCCCAGTGCGAAGTCTTATAGAATTTAGAAACAATCTCAATCTGAGAAGAATGTGATTGAGGGGGGCTGTTAAAGAGTAAGAGTTGTAATGCCGTGTTTGATAAGGATTGGAGATAGAATAGTTTGTTAAGAGTTAGAATCAATTGTATTCTTCGGTTAGGATTCTATCTCCTCTTTCTATTCAAGGCAAAACCGATTGTAATCTGTCCTGGCGGTTTGTCCAGCAGTATGTAAAGTCTACGCGGCCCTGAGAAGGGTTATACGCTTCTGCCAATCTTTGATAAAAAGCTCCAAAAGAACAACGCCAAAGCTGTAAACATCACTCTTGTCGGTGAGTTTACACGATTGCAGATACTCAGGATCCAAGTATCCAATTGTGCCTTTTGCGACAAGTGCTTCCTCGTCTAATCTTGCGATTATTGAGCAACCAAAATCAGCCACCTTGGCGACCAAATTGTCACCTAGAAGAGTGTTGGCTGACTTCACGTCGCCATGAAGGATAGGGTGGATCAATGAATGCAGGTATGCAAGTGCTTCAGCAGATTCAGCAGCTATCCTCAAACGAGCTGCAAGTGTTATGCAACACCTCCTATCTTGGCCATGCAGCAGATCGTGCAGAGTTTTATTTGGCACAAATTCATAAACTAGAATAGGGACCTCAAACAACAAGCAGCAGCCAAGAAGCTTGACTATATTATCGTGGTAGACGCGACAGAGAATTAGCAGTTCTTGTCCGAATTCCATTCTTCTGCTTTCGTCAACTACTTTGCATCTTTTTATCGCAACAGGAGTGTTGTCCATAATCCCCTTGTAAACAGTCCCCTGACCTCCTTCCCCAATGATTTCGTTCCTGTCAAAGTTATTTGTTGCCGCCTCAATGTCTTCTCTTTTGTACAAGGTAAATGCAAGGTTACGCTCTATTTTCATCATATCTGATAGTAGCTGGCCTCCGTGCTGTTGAAAATACTCATCCCTCTTTCTCATGAGAACTTGTCTTCTGACACTTCGTTTGTGAACGATCACTTGTATTGCAAGAAGAGCGGTAAGCACAGTGAAAACACAAGCACAAATACCTGGAAGAATGAAAACATCAGTTAAGTCCTTGGTATCTTGAAGCCAACAGTTTACAGCACAAAGACTTCAGGAAAGTAAACCAGCAAGGAACTGTGCTCGCTGATACAGTGATACGCAATCACACCGGCATAAACTGCAGCCAACAGTTTAAGGGATTTATGTGCTTAAAGATGATTATGATGCATAATTTGACAATGCTAGGACCTAGGGGGTTAGTTCGAAGCCCATTTTGAAAATTCTTGCAAAAACAGACTTAATTTTGAAAAAAAATTGAAAGTTGGGCTCTGGGTGTAATTCAAACAATTGGTCTGACCAGACAAAGAAAACATGTTTTCAAGATCAAAATGCTAGCCAGACAGTCCGAGGTTGGGTCAGACAATCGCGGTGTACATTTGAACAGGACAATTATCTTTTGGGAACATCTTGTTTTTTTAAAAAAACAACAGCTTTTACGGGGAAAAACTGGAAAAGGAGGGGCGGCTGGTCCGGTTTAGGGCTGACCCTGAGCTCATCAAGTTTCTGCTCGATAGCTCTATTGGCATCACGCTAGCCAAAGCCAATACATTTTTCTTTACTTCCCAACGTGAGACCTAGCCAAAGCAGCCTGAATCAAACTTGGCATCACGCTGGCTAGGGTCAAGTTGTGCTCAGGTCTAGTTGATGCAATTATTTCCTTTAGTTCACTCTTGATATTGACCTTAGAGGATCTCTACAAATTATCAAAGAAAAGTTATTTCTGTTCTGCTTTTGGTAGAGCTCAATAGCATATTTCTTTCGAAAGAAAAATTAAGCAGTGTTTAACAAGACTTACCTATGAGAAGATTGTGCCCATTTGTTGCGATGCATTTGCTCTTTGTAGGGTCATACGTTGTTTTATCTGGGCAGTCTGTGCAATAGTATCGTCCTATGGTATTATGACAAATACCTCCGCAAATATTTGGCATGACGCATTCGTCGATATCTGCAACACATCACAATAAGATGAGAAAAGCAATATACAAAAGAAAAAATATTTATTTTGCCCACTTTACTAGCTGGGGACTAGTTGTTTCATAATATCATGCCATTAATGAAATCTGGGGTATGGTTATTACATTATTTTAGATGTCTGCATACCCTTTCCATGTAGGAAGACATGAAGTTTAGTTCGGCATCATATCATTCTTGAGTCTTTTTGTTTATCTCTACTCGTCTGTGGTGCCTCAAATTTTTTAATAAAACAAAATCTTATCCTAACAAATAAATTCATTTGGAAAACATATATTTCAAAATAACTTTGCTTGCAACATGAAGTTGCAAGGTCTGCAACGTTAGGCACCGGAGACCTTGCAACACCATAGGCTATGCATGTGCAATATTGCGACCAGCATTCATTTTCTGAAAAGAGTAAAATATAGTAAGGGTCATTCAGCTTTCGCAGGTGTGTCATCTAGATAACAA
Source organism: Dendrocalamus latiflorus (assembly GCA_017311315.1). Taxonomy (NCBI): domain Eukaryota; kingdom Viridiplantae; phylum Streptophyta; class Magnoliopsida; order Poales; family Poaceae; genus Dendrocalamus; species Dendrocalamus latiflorus. The sequence continues at coordinate 23,121,731 of CM029628.1, forward strand.
AACTTTAAAAATACACATATGGATCACTGATATAATATAAGTGGGTTATTAGTCCATCCTAACTATCCACGCTGACAAAGTTTGTACGTGTAGCATGACATATAGGATTTAAAGCAGTTGACGAAATATTTACAGAAAACCCTTGTGTAATTTTTTTGTTTAGCTCTACCCATGTATTTTTACCCAAACCAGACTGTACTTATATATTTTTGTTACTTTTTCTTTAACTCCCGGACGACCCGTGCGAGGAAATCAACGTTCATGCATCATGTATTCATTAGCTAGAGCGTGATGAGTCCTGCGAGGATGAAGCTATACTTTGCCGCTAGTGCCACACTCCGTCACTGCTGCCTCAAGGGTTTTGTTGCAAGAGGATGTAGTTGGAAGAAGAGGATCGGATAAGGCCTCAAGTTACTGGTGCGGACAGATTCGGTCTGATTCGACCAAATCAAAACAATGGCAAAAGGATAGGGTTCAAAGAAAAAAATATAATATTGGAGGATTGTGTAAATTTCAAAGCATTGAATCTTACGACCTTGTTCCAAAGTGATGCAGATTTTGACTTGAATGTCACTACAGCGGCTGTTAGTTTTTTCCGATGTATTCAGTTAAAGGAAATGAAGAAAAAAATAGGAAAAATGAATTACACCGTTACATCTCCATGGATAATACAAAGAAAAAATAAAAAACTAAAAAAAGGAAAAAAAACTGCATTGAGCAGCCAACAAGTTCCAAACAACTTTTGACTTCTAGAAGCCAGTAGCGAGCAGCGATCTCTATTTAGAATTGAACCGTATGAAATATGCTAATGTGGGCAGCTTGGATGGACTAATGGTCCACTTATATCACATTGGTGATCTATATATGCATATTTAAAGTATAATAATCTGGATGATACGCCAAAACAAATTTAGTGACTCCATGTATTTTACTCTTTTGAAAAATATGTGAAGACTATTCATAGTGTTGCACTGTTGCAAAGGTTCTTCTACAGTACCAGGACCTATATATGTTGCAAACATGGTTACTTCAAAAAAGTTTCAGTTGAATTTATTTTCAAAATTAGATAGCAAAATGGTTATTTAATAAAAAAATTCGTGGTGCGTGTGGCAACAGGTGGCGCTCCATGCAAACACTCGGCATCATTGATCCTTCTATTTTTGACAACCAAAGGTGCTGCCTGTGCAGAGCATGGTCCCTTGACTGAGATGCTGATCGCAGGTGTATACGGTACAGCAATTGTATTTTCATGAAGCACTGGCAACAAGACATGGCTAAGGTGCTATCCCGTTCAGTCACGGCATTACTATTAATTCTGCTGCAACGGATGGTTTTTAACTTTTTGCTGAAATGGTACTATAACGGCTGATAACTTTTGATTGGAGCATTTAATTAAAAATAAAGAAAAAAGAGAGAAAGTAAAAAGACCATTATTTCTCTCTGGACAATGCAAAGAAAAAAGAAAAAGTACGTTAATAAACCAACGTGTTTCGACTTGCTAGAAGACAAAAACTAAAAGCTATTTTGAGTGGGCCTCCTAAGCTGCCCTTGTAAGAACGAGAAACAGAGAGAACTGGAGGGTGTGTACCTACGCATCCATGCGGGATATGTGGATTTCCATAGAAACCAGCCATGCATTTGCACTGGTAACCAACATAACCATAGGAAAAGTTGACGCCAACACAAGTGCTATAAGCACTAACACATGCGTATCCAGATGTGTTCCGCTGTGCCTCTTGGCATGTTAGGTTGGCAACCGCCCATTCCACAGAAAGTATGGAGTGTTCCCATGGACTACTATAGAGGTCAGGTTCTCCAGGTAACGCCATGAATTGTTGCTGGTCGTTATCTTCCGCCTTATGTTTGATGCCCACGAGGCCTTTTGTGACATTTATGTTGGTCACCTTATTGTAGTCATCGAATTGGATGGTAGATGATGCCACGTTCTTTGTCAGGATCAGATGCTTTGCGATGCAAAAGGGAACCTCAATCATGAAGGTCGACAAGTATGGTGTCACTACCGTGGACCTCAAATATGTCAGATACAAAAGACGAACCATTCATACTCGCTCACCAAGTTGTTCAAGTTTTCTATGTAACTGACCAGACAAATAAGAAGCGCCACGTAGTTCTTCATAGAAAAAGAAGGATTGTCGGAGTTGAGAATGTAGTGGACAAGGAAGAATACAATTAATTTGATGAATTGCCTCCTTTCAAAAATGGCACAAGGGTAGAGGAAGAACGTAATGAAAGTAGCTACATACACGTCGATTATCATGAAAGGCTAATTTTTAAAGGAAATAAGCAAGTGGAATGATAAATGAAATGTTTGTGTGTCATATGTTTTGTATTTGCACTTATATATGTATATGAGAATGTGTGATATATTTATGGATATGAGAATGAGTCGTATATATGTGAATTTACATTTATGTATATGGGAAAATGCGATATATATGTGAATTTGCATTTATGTATATGAGAATGTGTGATATATATATATATATATATATATATATATATATATATGTGTGTGTGTGTGTGTGTGTGTGTGTGTGTGTGTGTGTGTGTGTGTGTGTGTGTGTGTGTGTGTGTGTGTGTGTGTGTGTGTGTGTGTGTGTGTGTGAGTGTCAGTTGGAACATCACAAACCGTCTATGATGTTTGTTATTACAGACGATTCTATTTAATAACCATCTGTGATGTTTTATTATTACAGATGATTCTATTTAATAATCGTCTGTGATAAATATCACAGACGGTTATTAAATAGAACCGTCTGTGATTATGCTCCTATATACATTGTGTACTAGGGTTTGTGCCCATTATACTGCATACTAACACTGCTGCCTCGTCTTGAGCCCATTGCCCTCCTTCTCCTTGGCTCTGGCGACACTCCTCGCCCAAGACTGTCGCCCTCCTCCTCCCTCAACTCCGACGGCCTTCCTCCTCCGAAGTTGCCGGCGGCTTTTCTTCTTCGAAGCAACTGGTAGCCTTCCTCCCAAGCTCGTCGCCGCCTCCCCTGAGCCCGTTGCCGCCTCGCCCCGAGCTCGTCGCAGCCTCGCCTTGAGCCTATCACAGCCTCCCCTGAGCCCGTCGTCACCTCCCTCGAGCTCGTCACTACCTTGCCCTGAGCCCATCGCCGCCTCCACCGACACCGTCGCTGCCTCCCCCAAGTATTCTACTAGTATTCATTTATCATTACTTGTTTCTTACTTCAATTAAGTATAAATCACTATTGTTCTTTGCTGAATATTGTTAGATTCAGTTATTACTGTTATGTTATTATCATGTCTTTGAATATATGTGCTTGGTTTTCTATATTATTGCCATTGGAACATTCATCTAGTAGCTCAAGAGCGACATCTGTCTACAAACTCCTGCACCTGTGCCAAGTCTACAAGAGCTATCTGCACCGGTACCAAGTCCATGAGAGATATCTGCACTGATGCCAAGTCCACTTGAGCTGTCTGCACCGGTGCCAAGTCTACTCGACCTACTACACTGGTGCCAAGTCAACAGGAGCTATCTGCACCAGTGCCAATTCTATATATGCAATCCGCACCAATGCTACTTGCACAAACGCAGCAAGGGCATGGTGCATCTACATCTCGCACCCAGTTGACTACCATGAAGTCGACCTACAGCCGAGGTGGTAAAGGCAAACCGAAGAAGATGGATGATGAGATCTCTTACTTACCGTTAGCCCAAAAATTCATGCTAGGTGAGCCGTTGGTCGTCTCAGAAGAGCACCTCCTAACTTTAGGACTATCTTGCCAGAGATTGCATATGTATTACACAGAACAGGCCAACATGATGGAGGAACAATAGCGCTCGGGTGTCACCATCAAGTTCATGCCGTATCATCTGTAGCACAATATTCATGATTGTGTCTTCACGGTGACCTTCAATGACTTATTCCTTCTCTTCACACTCGACGCCCTCGACGTCTCACTCATTCGATGCTGGACACTGTAAGTGTATACAATCACAGTCTACGTTTTTGTAATGCCGATAAATGTCATATATAACTCATTACTTTTGTGTGTGTGTATATATAGATACATGGTGACTGAAGCCAGATTATCGAAATCACTGGTTGGTTTTTTCGACCCACGCTTGGTCTCCATGGATACCTTTGAGGAGGATGTATTCTTCGTCGACAATTATATGACGAAGGCATTGGAGGCTCACCCGATAAGGATTTCATACTTATACGCTACAACCAAGGGTAAGTGCTATACTAATGGCTATACTTATTGATTGTACTTTATAAGCAATACGAAGTTAGGTTTAATGACCATGATATACCTGTGTAGGTTCCACTAGATTCTAATTATAATTATACCAAAATAGAGCAGGGTAATATACCTTGCTTCCCTAAAGAGGAACAAAACTAACTACATAGTTGTCCAATAAGTAATCGACAGGTAAACACATTTCCTCTATAGATAATTGTACTGTAGTCTTTCCTTCCTTCCTAATAACTAAGGCTAACTTTTTGGAATCACGTAGGTCATTCGCGATGTTCGTTGCAAAGGTATGGAAATCCAAGGGAGGGATCGACGCCCTGCGACACGTTCTAGATTTCTCGATATTCGCTAGCACACATTAATTCTATATAACACCTCGTAGTAATGTCTTTCGAACTAACAAATTCTATTTTTGCAGTACCACCAGCAACCGCTAGGCAACAACACCTGTGGATTCTATGTTTACCAAAACATGCAACTATTCGTCGGTTCCGCAAAGAACAATCTTAAGGTTTGTCAATCTTGTGATAATTATTTCATACTTATCAATTTATATATTACCACAATATTGATCTTTCGACCAACAGATTCCGTCCATCGCTACAACTCCGTTGAAATAGGTCTACCTCAAACATATTCGAGGACAGTGTGCGTACTTCTTGATGTCTAAAGTCATAAAAGAAGATGGGGAGTTCCACAATGTAGAATGAATTTCACTGGGATAAGATTGAGCTTAATTGTTCATGTGTATATTTGTTCATGGATGAATAATTTATTTCATTTCTATTAATTGGTTTCTGAAATGGACGTTCTTGTTTCTGAAATGAATGAATGTGAATTGGATGTATATATATTGTGTTGATCTACTAGCTTGTTTCAGAGGGTATGGCTAGCATTTCCTGAGACTACCCAACAAACAGAATAGATTTAGGAATAGAAAAAATATCACAGATGGTTATTAACTCATAACCGTTTGTGATTATTTACTATCACAGATGGTTTTTAGTAGAAACTGTCTGTGATATATGTTTTATCACAGACGGTTTCAATTACAAACTGTCTATGATATTAATATATCACAGATGGTTTGTACTTGAAACCGTCTGTGATAATCAATATATCACAGACGATTTGTACTAACAACCGTCTGTGGTAGTCTTCATCACAGACGGTTCGAAAGCCGTCTGTGATGACTTCGTATTATTACTGACCTATAAACTCAGATGGCTCATGAAACCGTCTGTGGTGACATTTTTAAACCATTTGTGATGACCTTTTGCGTAGTAGTGCTTATAAGTGATTACTGCACGAGATGTAATTACGGTACATCGCATACACGAAAGCAAGCGTTTATGCACAACTGGTCTAAGTATTCAGACTATATCCTTTTATCCACTCATATTATATATCGGTGCAAGTGGAACGGAAGACCTAGGCCCGACCTTTATTTATTTGCATACAATGACTCATGAAACTGCTTAGTTTAGTTCTAATTTTAATAATTCTATTATTTATTTATGTTTTTATTAGTAACATTGCTTTTAGTAACTCTTTTTTAGAGATGCTTCTAGAAACTCTAAAGTAATAATTAAAGGTTTAGATTTACGTTGATCTATCCTTGTGGAGATGACATTCTTACTCATTTGAAAAATTGCTGCAAATGATACTGTCACTGGTCATCTCGGTACGGATCTGGCTAAGTAGCTTGCTAAACATTGAGTGGTGTGAGACTGCCAACATTTTAGTTTTAGGAAATGCTTCGGAATTGAACTTTGGGCAAATGGAGACAATTTGGGAACGTGACAGTGAACATCATCTTGCAAAGTGTAGGTGTTGGAGACCTACACTAATCAGTTATGATTATGATCATCATGATTACTTAATGTTTACTTTCCAAATGTATATGCAGTTTGCCTTTCAATACCATTTGAGAATTCCTAGTATTAAAAATGCATAACTTGCTTTATGCAATAAGAACAAGGTAGAATAGCATTCCCTTGACATATCCTTTCATATACATACTAGCTTAAATCTTGCTGTGTCCTTGCTTGTTCAACACTACTAGTTGAAGAACAAGATCCAAGATTGGCTAGTACTACGCCGCCGGGTTTGTAGACTACGATGGGAACAAAACTAGGGCACAACCACAGTCATTGCCTGTAGGCTCTTTCCCCGCAGAACTTTTAAATGCATTATATTTGGCCTACGCAACCCAATTCGTAAATTCCGATCATAAAGAACTAATTATGATTGTTTAATATTATGTTGTACTCTCTTTCAATTATTCCTGTATGGATATGATGTAACAATATTGACTGTGTGCAATAGCTATTGATGATGGGATTATTGCGGTCTACAAAGGAGAGATTCGATCCGGTAAGCCGAACTCCCGGCATATCAACACACTCTGAGCCACATTGGAAGTGTTACACAACCTAATCAATGTAAATACAAAGCGGATAAATCAATTCAAAACTCAGCTTAGGGTAAAATTATGAAAATCTTTCTGGGAAGATTTGGTTATGTTTAATGTCTAAACCATAGAACATCGTTAATAAAAAAACAAAAATTAATTACTACAATGTCATTATAATGGAACAGCGGAACTATCTTCGACTATTGGGGTTTTATAACTCTTGTGGATACTCTAAACCTAAAGAAACCCTAAAAAAACATGAACTTCATTGATTCTATACTTGTCGGCGTAGCAACTATGTGCGTGGGAGAGATTTCGGGATTGTGTTTGGCAGAGATCAAAGTATGGTTCAATTCCTGGATCATTGCAGGGAATGTTTTGGTGGTCGTCGCTCTGTGGCATTGACATGGCATATTACTCTGCTTGCCGTGACACATTGGATGCTGTGGACAAGCAGAAATGAGGAGTTTTGAGAATGAGGCAATCCACCATGACATGGGAGTCTGTTCAGTGTTACGCCAATGGGCAGTTGCCGCCCATTGTAGAAGTGATGTGAGGTAGAGAGAGAGAGAGAGAGAGAGAGAGAGAGAGAGAACAAAGGTCTGAGAGATTGTAAAATGATGTAAAATGTGAGCGATGGGGTAGAAGCATCCGCAGGTTGTTGTTATATGATTTTTATTTCTTTAGCAGATGCATACAGTCTCCTGATGTGTAATAGCTTTTGTACTGCTTATTTACGTCAATATATTGAACTAGGGGTCTCCCTTCCGTCTTGAAATAAAATTCATAAACTTGAGAAAATCGGTTCATCAATCATAACTAATTAACATATATTGAAGAGATGCTGAATTAACAAGCTTCAATGAGAAGACACATATGGCTTTGCGGTGATCATCAACGTATCAGTAGGTGTGATTTACAAGAAAATGGTATGGAACAAACAAAGTGAAATGATCTAACGAGTGCGCATATGATTAATATATCATATAGGAGTGGTAGGGAGAGAGTACCTTTGCAACCATCTTGGACATATGGATTTCCTTGGAACCCTTTGGAGCATTTGCAGCGGTAACCAGCAGGACCATTCGCAGAGTTGACTGCTATGCACTCGCTATTGTTACTGACACAAGCATATCCAGATGTGTTCTGTTTTGCCTCTGGACATGTTAGATTAGCGACAACCCATTGCACGGTGACTGATGAATTTGCAGCATACAAATAAAGCGTTTGCCCTTCAGATTCATACAAATCCGTTGCCATTTTTTTTGTCAGGGTCATTGTATTCAATTAGCCCTTCGTCCATGTCTACCTTAGTCACCTGATACGTGTTATCCAATAGGAGAACCGATGATGCCGTATTTGTGCAGTTGAGGTAAAACTGTTTCCTTCCAAAACATCCTTCTTCCAAGCCAAATGGAAATGAGACATTGATGTTTCCACACTGGCGTGTACAATTAGTGTTGCGTTGAATCGGATTATACCCTAGTTTGAATGAAAAAAAGTAGATATATCAAAACAAAACTTATGATTAGAGTTGTAGATGAGTTTTCGATAGTAACTTCGGAGATGAACCATACATGTCTACTTTGTGTCATAAATGTGGTTTCGGTCATAAACACGTACGGTAAGGACATGGCCCTCTTTTGATAAAAATCACATTCTTATGACACAATTAAAATTATATATATCACATATAAGCAAGAACTGATCTTGATTGCCCGTGTAAAAGAGGAGGCCGGAATTTAGGTCCATGCAGGAGCCCAGAGACTCGCGGAGCTACCAACTTAGGGCCTGTTTGGCAGAGCTCCACCAGCTCCAGATTCACCAAAAACAGCTCCACTCCACGAATTTTTACCCAAACGCTCCATCTCCACAAAATCTGGATTCACCAAAATACTGGATCTAGCTCCAGATTCATGAAATCCATGGAGCACCTCAAGGGGTGCTCCACGAAAACTTATTTCGTATCTACTCGTGGAGTTAGGTGATAATTACCCACCAATGCCATTACACACCCCTCCCAACCGTTTTTTCTATTCGGCCGTCTTTTCTCTCCTCGCCTCTGCTCCGTCTTTTCTCTCCTCGCCTCTGCTCACCTTCCACCACCGCCTCCCTTCTTCGCCTCATTTCTCCACCGCGCCGCCCCGGTGTGCCCTTGTGTTCTCCTCCTTCTCCATCACTTCTCCATCACCGCCGCCAACTCCTCCGCACCTCCTTACTCTGTCTCGCCGGCGCGCCACCCGCCGTTTCTCCCCTTCTCCGCCTTCCTCCACCGCCTCTCTTCATCACCGCACCACCCGTCTCTCTCTACAGCCCCCATCCGCCTCCATATCACCACCACGCACCCCTTCGGCCGCTCCTTCCTACCTCCTTGCTCTTCCTCCGCACCCAACGCCTCTTCTCCGCCGCATCCTCCTTCTCCACCAACGTGCCCCCTCTTCTCTCCATCCGCAGCTCGCCGGCGGTCGCCCTTCTCTCCCCGTCCGCCAGCCGCGCCTCACTTCTCCACCGCGCCGCCCAACTCCGCCGCCTCTACCTACCTTCCGGCCAACCACCTCCACTCCCTTCCACCATCACCTCCTCCCTCGGCCGCAGCTCCGCCATCACCTTCATCCCTCCGCCGCCCGGTCCAGATCAACCTCGGCGCCGCCGTCCTCATCTCCTCCCCTCCAGATCGGCGCGGCACTGAGACCTCGCCGTCTCCGACCACCGTCTTCCGCCGGCGTCTCCACCAAGCATCGGCTCCGACGACCTCGACATTGTTGCCGTCCACACCGCCGACCTCCATCAGCGCCGGCAACCCCTTCTTCCTCTACGGCCGACACCTTCACCGACCCCGGCGCCTGCATCCTCTTCACCAAAACCGACGGCTCTTCCACCGGCAGCCCTGCTCTCCTCTGCTACTTCTACTCCCTTAGGTTGAATCTTTCCCCAAATCTTCAATTCTTTTCTCCAATTTCTGTTAATTATGCACTGTTAGTTACTACTGAGAATTGTGTTTAGTGATTGTGAACTGTCAATGTTGATTTGTGATGATGAACTGGTATATGATCAGTGGTGATGTTATTGCGTCATGTTAATCTGAGTTTTGTTATTGTGATATATGCTGTGATAATTGTGAAATGTGTGTTCTGTTAGTAGTTTAGTAGTGTTTTCATTGCGCCAACTGTGATTTCAAGGGCAAAACAGGCCATTCCCTTGTCTTGCCCAAAATTTGACTGTTAATCTAGTAATTTGACTGTTACAGTGAATGCAAGAATATTCTCTTGTCTTGCTCAAAAACAGAATCAGAAAATGCAAGAATATGACCTCTTCAAATGTTTGTATTCATATGATAAACTCTCTTGTGGTAACCTCTTTTTTTGTGTTTACATATAAATCATGATGCTGTGAGGATGAATACAAATGTAGGTTTGGTTTGGTGTGTTTGAATGCCAAGCGTATTTGTCTGTTAGTATGATATCTAGGGACAAATATATGTACACAAGCCAGATATTCTTCAATTTACTATTGACTCAAATAGTAGAGCATAATATATATGTCCAGTTGTTGCATGCTGCGACCATTAAACTGTAAACTCTATTTAAAATTTTCAATTCTTTTGTTTTCAGATGAGATCAATTTGGATGATATTCTTCAAAATGATGTTGAACAAGATGGAGTCAGCAATGAAGAAATTGACGGAGGTAGTGCTGATGCAATTGTTGAAGAAGATATGGACATTGCAGATCGTGAGGACCCATCTCAACATCTGTAGGTTGATGACCATGAGCCATGGGAATGCCACCCTTGATTGAAAGTTTGAAACTACAAACCTGTTATTCACTTATTTGCCTAAAGATTGTTAGCTACAACAATGTATTTAATCTTGTGACTGCACCACGTTCTTACTTGATTTCATCTTACCGACTTATGCGCGATTTTATTGCTTATTGGTCATGGATTGATGGATCTCGGCTATTGCTCTTGCTTGGAATTAGCATGTAATGGAAGACTAGTCTACTCTTTAGTTATTTTTATGTATGGACAATCGCAATAGTGTTGAGACGTTGTCATGGACATGGGTTAATTAATTATCTATCTTGTGCGTCAATGTTGAATGCTCATGAATATTTGTGTCGAGATATTGCATTTGTGTTCACAAAAAAAAATACGCCATTTTTTGTGAATAAATATGAACAAAACATGTGTGTTATATGAAAAAAGATATATATCATACAACCTCAAGGGCAAAACAGGTCATTCCCACCAAAAACTCAGTTTCGTGGATCTGGAGCTGCTGTGGAAGCCAAACAGTTTGTCCAGCTCCATGGTGGATCCCAGATTCACGGTGGAGCTGCTCCACGGTGGATCTGGTGGATCTAGTGGATCTTGAGTTGGTGGAGCTCTGCCAAACAGGCCCTTAACTTCCTTTCCAGTACTTTTAACCGGCCTTGTACCATGCCCATAACAGGGCACCTCCGTACACTGACATTTATCCTCTCCTCAATTTATTAGGGCAGCTCTCCTGCCCCATTTTTTTTAAAAAAAACTAATCTTACAATATAAGAACAAGAACTAACAACTGTAGTCGTTTGTTGAAACTAGTGAAGAAGAACTTTAAATTTTTTAGGGTTTTAGAACATGTAAAATATTATTCTCTTTTTAATTTGTCGCGGTGCACGATCATTTAACTAGTTTATTATTTAAAAAGACTCAAGTTGGTGAATGGTGGTAATGGTATTCCCCTCCCACACCTCCCCCTTCACTTCCCAAAAGATCTCTAACAGTAAACTAGGGAAAAAACCATTACCAACAAACAAATTAACTTGTACCAAATTTTATTCTTATCTACACAACCTCGTCCTGCCTCTCACAAATTCCATCACCGTGCAGTGACAGAGCAGAGGGCGCAGGGTAGATCGAGGATGACATCGGAGGTGCATTGTGGGCCGAGGACACCATGGAGCCAAGGCCAACATGTAGGCTGAGTCCGACTGCGACGGGCTCGACGTGTTGAGGTAGTAATTCTTTTTTTTTTTTCTAGCAGCGCACCTCAACTAGTTCATTAGAGGTTTATTTATGCACAAACTTTGCACCACTTTTACCAGGAGGCTTTATCCAATCCATGGCAAGTCTCGTACTCTAGCTACGGTGGCTAACCAGAAATAGATATTACCATTGGGTTTTCAAAAAAAATTTTGAACGATGCATGAGCATGACATTAACAAAGTATTCTATATCGACTTGTCCAATAGCTCGATTGTCTAGACACTTGATCTAAACTAAGTCTATTAAGGGTAACCAGCCATTATGCTCATGAGTGTGGTTTAGTTATATATTGCTTACTGTATAATGAAAGAATATCTCCTCTCTATATATAGGGAAAGATGTTCTCCTCTCTATATATTAGGGTACAGGGGTTCTTATTGTACACACACCACCACCTATCAGTAAAGGTGAGAGGAAAGCTACCATATATTGTGCCTCATGTTCTACTTTTATTCTTATGAGTTTGAGCGCTTAATTGTGAGCAACACGAATGTTCGATACACAACATGTTAATTTTGTTTATCTCTATCATTATAATGTGTCTTAATCTCCTAATTTTCTTCTGTCGGTCAGCCAAGTTCTAGTCCGAACAAACTCCTATATGTCTTTTCTTGCTACGGTTTATGATTTATGATTGCAGTTTATAACTTTTGATCCTAGTGTGAACGAATAAAAAGTCGATAAACAGCTTCTAAAAAGCTATTCCAATAAGCCGCAATAGCGACGAAGAAACCGTCTTATTTATTTATTCGAATGGGCTTTTTATGGAATTTTGGACCCATCTAGCCTCCGTTGCAAATCTGGAATTGACCCCTGGCGTGGGCAGGTACCGTGCGACGTGGTTGGCGTGGGCAGGACCACTCCAAGGAAGTTTGAGCAGCGGGTAACTGGCTAGCGCGGCCGTGGACAGCGTGAGGTTGGCGGGCCCCACGGCAGGTGACGTTGCGCGCTCACGAGCTACGCGTGGAAAGCATAGCAATAGCATGCCCCCCCGCTGCGTGAGATGCCACACGCCCGCCCTCCAACCGGCCCCCTCCCCCCGTGAGCGCGTGCGTCTACCAAGCGTTGCCTCGCGCAAGCCACTGGTGGCATCCGTTAGTTGCCCAAAAAATGGTGCAGCGTTTTCGCAGCTCCATTCAGAAGTTGCCAACCAATTTCCTAAGGCATGAACGAAACACGGAGAGACAGATAAGGGAGAAACTAATGTGAGTATCTAGACGTGCGAGCATCAGGAGAAGGTAAATTTCATTCACATTGCATGGTGACAATATTGTATAATATTTGCGTTTACTAATATTTGTATGCTTGAGCATTTTCTATGCTATTTTATGATGCTATTTAGCATTTTGGTTAAATGAAGTGTAGATTTTAATTAATGGACAATTGTCGTATTGCCCTTATGTTGAAAAGTGAATATCCCTTTTATAATTAAAATTCCAATTCCAACCGTCCCTGTGATATTATGCTGTATCGTTATCAGTAATTTTATAATATTTGGGTGTAGCTATATCGTATGATTAGTTGTTCACAGTTTACTAATGATAAAAATAGTTAGAAATGGTGTAAATCAATGTTGGACAGTCTGTGAATTTTTTTAGGTTAGTTTTGATGAAGGGGTAAACTTTCATAATTACATTGAAAATATCAAAATAAAAATGGTTTACATTCTAGGAAATGTAAGTAATATTGAAATCACAATTTGTGTGCTATTGTGATTTTTCATAAATTAACAGCATTTAGTATGGACCGAAATGTCCGTATGAAAAGAGAAAAGATCCGATTTATTTAAAATAGGAAACAATCTCAGAAAAATTATTAAAATCATTGAGGTGTTGTTCAATATGTGAGTGAGCTAGGAAAAATATTTGATGGCACTGTAGGAAGAAAATTTTTAGATTTGGAATTTAGAGGCTAAATAAGTGTACTATTAAGAAAAGAGAGTGAATAAGGAGTAAAAATTGTGGAAAATTTTTGACATACTCGTAAGATGTCACGTATGGGCAAAAAAAATGGATTTTGCATTTTCATACAGTGAATTTGTCCCAGTGTACTGAATAGATCAAATAGGCTAATTTTGGAGAGGAATCTCAAGAATGAATGAAATGGAAGGGTGAGCTCATGAAATTTAGATTTGAGTTATACACTACCCCAATGATGTAGCAAAAAAATTTAAAAATTTTAGCTAAGCCAATTTTGTCTTTAATAAATTGCATACAATCAATTTTGTCTATATGAAAATTTACCTCATGTTTTGAGTTCGGACTAACTTGATATTATACTGTCGATAGGACATGGAGCAGCCCGCGTAAGAGCTCCTTGACCCACGTTGGGATGCCCGACACTGTTGTCGTGCATGGGTGTCCGGGGTCGCCCCTCTGGCCTTCATCCTAAGGCCCCCCAGAGAGCACTGGCCTCTCAACGAACGGTACTTCCCACTATTGTGAGGTGTGGGGCTCCTGCCCTTTGCTCACATGTTGGATGTATCACACGTGTTCCAATTGGACGCATCACTATTGTTTGTGCTCATGGACCGTTGGCATCTGGATACCCACATGTTTCACTTTCGCTTGGGGGAGATGACCGTTACTCTGGTGGACGTTGCCATGGTCACTAGTCTACTGCTGAACGGTTCTGCAGTACTGCCCCCTCCTAGGTGACCAGACTGGAAGGTAGGAATGGAGGGTCAATTCGGTCACCCAATCCCGGAGAGATCATAGGGGGGGTGCCACATTCATGGCTACGGCGGTACATGATGTGCCCCGTGGATGCAACCCAACAGATGGTGCGCACGAACTACATCACATACCTGTTGTTCTATTTGGGTCGGTGATGTTTCCTACGACCAAGGGAGATTGCGTCTACCCTAACTACATCCATCTGGTCAAGTTGTTGGCTAACATGTGGCCCGACGAGGTGTCGTAGTACAGTTAGGGCTCCGTGGTCCTTTGCACCACGTATCGAGGCTTGTGTGATGCTTCACAGCGCAACACCAGTGAGGAGCTAGTTCTCATGGCATGCTACACCCTGCTACATCTATAATCCTAGGACCATTTCTCGGTTGGCCAACCGTACTTCCGCAGTGACCTGCACTATTTCCAATTGAGCCTTGAGTTGTACCCTAAGGGTGCTGGTGGGAACCCTGTAGACAGGCTCACAATGGGCATACATTGGACACATACTGACCTAGGGTGGGATAGGGAGAGAGCCAGGCGTGTGTACCTTGAGTTTTATAACCAGTTTGAGACTACATGAGAGTGAGGTCATTTGGTGGCCACGGACTGCACAGTTCCTTACCGACACGGCCCCCGACAACTTGTCCTCTTAGTGCGTTTAGGATCGGGAGTACTGGCTTACGAATTGCCACCTGGTATTCTCCCACATGGTAGAGCCATACAACCCACAGTGGGTCCTTAGACAGTTCGGGTTGTACCAGTAGGTGCCATTGGCACGGGGATGACCACTTCAAGAGGAGCATAGGTGTGTCTTCACTTGTTTTCATCCATTGCCCTAATTTCTACATCTCTCATTTTGATATTGCTACGTCCGTACTGACTTGGAGGTGAAAAATGAAAGGGTGAAAGAGTGACGACTAGACTCAGGCTTAGCTACCGTACACGTCAGAGTGGGCCGACTAGTCGACGATTGACATTGTGCAGAAGGCACAGCCGTATGACGTGGACACGTACACTTCGTACTTGATGTGGTACGTTCCGTGCACCAGGACTAGGCTTACTGGGCCGGTGCCACACCGTTGATTAGAGATCACGCATGATGAGGCCGTACGAGCGGGTCTAGATGCTCACCAGGCGGCATGCTAGGCTGAGGCAGTAAGCCAATCTTCATACAATTTTCTGATGGTAGCACGTTTCTAACTGGTTCTCGTTTTCCTTACAGTACGACCACCTTGATCATATCCACCACGAGGCTGCTGACGCTCTGCACCGTGGGAGGAACACTACCATCGAACGGCTCCTAGGTGCGATCGATGCATTCCATGGGACTGAGGTTTATCAATTGCGGTCGGCAAAGCGACGTTGCCTTGGCACGACATGGGAATCGAGGAAGGACAGGCTCCACCCCCACCGCCCTCCACGCCTCCCTTCGCACCTCCATCTGCACATCCATCGCACTTCGGCAATCGCCTCTTCCATGCACTTCGAGGTAGTGGTACAGGAGTTCGCAGATGTTGATCTCTTTTTTTTGTTTGTACACTCCATTGTAAAGTACCTCTCACCACCATTTGTTCTTGCAGCATTTGGCAGGGGACAACACTCTCTTACATCCATCTTCATCACAGAGGGAGATGCGCGAACAGACTTCCTCGCCAGGCCAATGGGAACCAAGCCTAAACAGCGACCCCGACTCTTCACTGCATCGCGACGACTGTTGCCCATGTTCGCACATGGGGCTCCATCCGACCTGCACGAGCGCGACGCCCAGTTCACCCAGATGTACAAACCATACACCGTGCAACACTACAATAGTTATTATGCTGGGGGATCATCGTATGCATAGCCACATACACCGGTACGTTGTAACGTACATAACAGAACATATTTCCAAACTACGCCGCACTAACGCATGGCATAAAATCTACAGGTCTGGACAGAGCAGCTCGGTCATCCAGGACTAGGTTCGTTGTCAGCACTTCGCACTCCCTAGGTACGTACCTTCCAACAGTAGTATGCACTGCAAATGTCATATCGCTTGCCCTAACCCACTGTACCATCAGCGCAGGCTATTGACCTATCTTCAACCAACTAGTTCCACACTTGGCTTGGCCCTTTGCCGTACCTCTACACGCAGTCATCCATAGCCCCACCTCCAACGCAGGCCTCGCAATACCCCTACACGCAGTTGTCCGTAGCCCTGCCTCCGACGTAGGCCTCGCAATATGAGCTCTGAGATGCACGCCGCCCTCCCGACAGGTTTACCTTCTCCGAGGATCACCTATGTCACGGCGGCCGAATGAACCATGACTTCATGTATACTCTGTTTGCATTGTATGTCCGCGTAATACAATTCCATTTCAAGTATGCCTTATAAAACAATCGGATGTCGTATGTCTGATGTCTGATGTCTCTCAAAAACAAGATACATAAAATGACAACATTTTATGTAAATAACATCTTCACTGAAAGAGCCATGATAAAATGCAATTTTGTATGAAATTTGTGACATAATTTAACAACATACAAAATTTGTCAAAAATTATACAACTAAATACACTGCAAAAAAAACTTCAAAACTAATTTCATAATGTTTTGGTCTCATTCCTATATTACAAAATTCGTACAAATAATACGATCATATAAATTTTCCAGACTAATTCATAAGTGCTAAATTTGCCAAAAACAATTTTTGAATTTTTAGTTCATTTACTATTTCTTAAAAAACATTAAAAAATTGAAAGGAACCTGGCGCAGTGACAGGGCATGCCAGGAGTTTCACGCGCTGCCCGGACGCACCAGGCATGTTTGCGCGCTGCCCGGACGCGCCAAGCATGTTTGCGCGCCGAAGGGCCGCGCCAAGAGGCTGGCGTGTATCACGCCGCGCCATGGGGCCATATATAGCATTTGGCTAGTATGCCCAGAATTCCTTTCCTTGCACCCATCCCCTTTTATCTCAGTACAAAAAAATGATGAAGAAATGAGCATAACTGGTCATTCCCCTCTCATTTAAGTAATCTTGTTTTAAAATATAAAACATGTATACAAATTTAATGACAGACATCTATTTTGCTCTTATTTAAATTTCTTTACTATTTAACGTTTATGAGTAAATACCGCGCCAATTATTTTTCCTCTTATTCTCGAATCATTATCTTTAAATACATTGTCTTGTTCCATCCTTAATCCCTGGACATTAATAGCCACGTGCGCGTTCTGATAACCGCCGCTCCGACAGGGGGCGAGCCGCCGCGACCACTGCCACCGCCGGCGGCGGCCGAAAGCAATTGAAAAAAAAAAAGAAGATTTCACCTCAAAGCTTTCAACTCAAAAAATAAAATCAGTTTCAACTCATCAAGCTTTCAGGTCAAGGGAAATCACTTTCAAATCAAGAACGTTCAACTCCGAAACTTTCGAGTCGACTAAAAATCGAATAAATCTTTCAAAATCGGGCCCGAAAGCTTTCCATTAGGGGCTTTCATACTGAGGATTGGACCTTTCAATTTGATGACTTTGAAAATTTTCGTTGAAAAAGATGAGATTTGGAGTAGGTTTGGAAGAATGAATCTTTCTACCTGACAAAATCAAAGAAATATTCTCAGATCCGAAGTTCAAAACTACTTGACAAAATCAAAGATATTATCTGATCCGAAACTTTCAAATAAAGGATTTCACTAACAACAAACAAAATCATAAAAATTTCAACTCGAATTCCACGTGGGGGATTTTGTTTTACCTTGCACTTTCCAAAACCTTCGAACTCATCCTCGCCCGGCCCCCGACGGCGGCGCCCCACAGGACAGCGGAGCGGAAGTCCGAGATCATGAAGCAGCGGGGCGTGGAGAGAGAGAGGCGGAGGCGCGTGCGGTGGGAAAGGGGCAGGGATGCGGCTTATGCGATCGGAATGTATGGGTTGGGACGCGTAGGTGTCAAAAAGCAGTTCGTATGGATAGATAGACAGATAGGTATGGAGTAAAGAATCAACAGTTCCTTATTGTGTATGTAGGGAGTACCTTTATCTCGTGAGCAGCCACCGGAAATATAGGGGTTCCCTTTGTAGTCATCACGGGCACGGCACCCGCAGGAATACCCATAAAGGTGGTCGTCGTTGCAGACGCTGTTTTCACTGATGCAAGCATAGCTTTCCTTATTCAAGCGAGCCGCACGGCACCGCGGTTGATCAGCGATTCTCCACCTTAGTTCAACCAAGTTCGAGTCGCTTGTAACATTAATTGTATCCCACAAGGAGCTCTGGTTATGGTGTGACTTTAGATTGCCTTTGCCGTGACGAACAAACCTTAGTGTAAAGGAAGGAACACCATAGCCAGTAAAGACAGTGAAGCTGCAACATCCAGTGCCATTACAGTTCTCTATATCATGCTTATCCACGCTGCCTTCATTAGGGCAGGTAGATGTGCAATTGTATCTATTTCCATCATGATCGACCAAGACTGCATCAAAGTCACAGCCGGTGATATATAGTGTGGGATCTCCAGAAAGAATAAAAGAGTCCCCAGGTGATGTCCAGTTCATGTCGTAACTATCAACACCAGACCTCATGCGGATGGTGTGGGAAAAGCTAACTTCGATCATGTTTTCCGGTCCATCGGAAAAGTTAACTTTAAGCATGTTTTCCGGTCCATCGAAGTTAGAATTTGAATTACCCGTGACAATGTCGCTGATAACCTGAATGGTGCTATCGTGCAAGAAGAGGCTGTTGTTGCCGACGCAGGTGAGATTGAAGTCGGCCCCCCGGAAGCAGCCGTTGCCGATGCCGAAGGGATAGTCGAAGGATATATCGCCGCAACTCTTCGGGCAACCGGCGAGGGTGGTGGCAGAGGGAACCGCGCCGTTGCCCGCTTGGCTTCCGAGGATGACGCCGGATGCCTGCACCATCTGTGTCACCGGTATGGCAAGTAGCAGCAGAGGAAACGTAGCGTATACTAAGAAGTTCATGGCCATCTTCACCGGCGATCAGCTTCAGTGTGAGATGTAATCCTGACATGCTGGCAGTAGAAGACGCACGGGAGGAAGACACCCGGAATTCAAATAAAGGCGCAAGACTCAGTTAGCAGTAGCTGCGCAAGTTTCGGTTCAGTTGAACCATTCCTTGTTTTACTTTCCGTAGCGTGCGGCTTGCACGATCAGGTTTAGTTGGAAGGAGATCACGGGAAAACCGGATCTGATAATTAGCATTCCTTTTCTTTGTCATGTAACCTTTTATATTGTCTTCCAGAGCATTATGAGAAAACCGAGAAAATCGCCCCAACTCTGAACTGTCTTCGTGTGTCTTCGTGATTCTCTGAATTTCACTGTAGCAATTCCGAAACATCCATCTGAGTGAAATTGGTGAGCTGAGAGTGAATTCTTGGGCTTGAATCCAACATTTGGTATCAGAGCTTCAGGAAGAATATCTCAGCTTCGCGATGGCGCTGATTCCACAAGCGGCGGTGAGGGAGAGCGGCGGCGCGCCGTTTCACATGCCGATGTTGAACTCCAGCAACTACACAGTATGGGCGATCCGCATGGAAGCGATCCTCGACGCCCAAGGTGTATGGGAGGCCGTGGAACCAGCACAAGGGGCTCAGGTGGACGTGAAGAAGGACAAGGTTGCTCGGGCGCATCTCCTCCAGTGCATGCCCGAAGATGTTCTTCTCCAAATCGCGAAGAAGAAGACTGCACGGGAGATCTGGAGCAGTCTCAAGACCCGGTATTTGGGGGCAGATCGAGTGAAGCAGGCGCGGTTGCAGACACTGAAAAGTGAATTCGACGCCCTGCAGATGGCCGAAAATGAGTCAGTTGATGACTTTGCCGGAAAACTCAGCACCTTGTCCAGTAAGTACTCCTCACTCGGTGAAACCCTTGCTGATTCAGCCCTCGTAAAGAAGCTACTTGATTCCGTACCCGACAAGTTCCTGCAAGTCGTGGCCGGGATTGAGCAGTTCTATGATCTTCAAACAATGGCGTTTGAAGAGGCTATTGGGAGACTCAAAGCCTATGAAGAACGAGCAGCGCGGCAACGTGCAAATGCCGGCAAAGCCCAGGGTCAGTTGTTGCTCACTCACGCTGAGTGGCAAGAACGGCAGAAGGGCAATGCTGGAGAAGGCTCATCAGGAGGGAAGGGGCACGGATCAAGCTCAACCGATCGTGGCAGAGGGCGTGGGCACTGGCGCGGCAAAGGGAACTCTGGCCGTGGTGCATCGCGTCAAGAGAGTACTGGTGGCAGTGGCACTGGAAATGGCTCCCGTGACAAGAGTCATATCAAATGTTATTCTTGCAAGAACATGGGCCATTATGCATCACAGTGCCGAAGTAAGAAGCGTGAAGAAGAAGCACATCTCACCCGTACGTCTGAGGAAGAACCTGCACTCATGTTGATTGTGTCTAAGGAAGAGACAGGTTGTGTCCCAGACCGACAAATTGAAGTTCTGTTGACTGAAGACAGGTTGGCACCGGAGTTGCATCTCAGCGGCAAGGAGAAGGAAGGCTCAGACACCTGGTACCTTGACAATGGTGCTAGCAATCACATGACTGGTCACAGAGACAAATTTCAAGATCTGGATGAAGCTGTCACTGGCAGGGTGAGATTTGGAGACGGATCATTTGTCAGAATCAAGGGGAAAGGTACAATAGTATTTACCTGCAAGGATGGAGGCCAGAAAATTCTCCAAGAGGTATACTACATCCCTGATCTTTGCACTAATATTATTAGTGTTGGCCAGTTAACTGAAGAAGGGATAGAGGTATACATAGCTGGGGAAAATATGAGAGTAGTTGACAGGAGTAGAAAATTGTTGATGTTAGTGAAGAAAACACAGAACCGCCTGTACAAGATTGAATTGAAGACTTCCAAAGCAGTTTGTCTTTTGACAAGTTTAGAAGACCCTTCATGGCTGTGGCATGCAAGATTAGGACATGTCAATTTCAAGAACTTGAGGCTGATTGCAGAGAAGAATATGGTAGTTGGAGTACCTCTACTAACCAAACCTGATATTCTTTGTGAAGCATGTGTAATCACTAAGCAAGCAAGACTTCCATTCCCCCTCCAAGCCAACTTCAGAGCACAAAAACCCCTTGAGCTCCTTCATGCTGATTTGTGTGGGCCAATAACTCCCAGTACCTTGGCAGGCAGTGAATACTTTCTGTTGATTGTTGATGACTGTACAAGGTGGATGTGGTTGTATACACTTGCTGCAAAGGGTGAAGCATTCCAGGCATTCAGGAAATTCAAGCTTCAGGCAGAAAGCAAGACTGGGCAAAAGATCAGAGTCCTTCGGACTGACAGAGGTGGGGAATTCCTCTCAACTGAATTTGCCCAATTTTGTGAAGAAGCTGGCATTGAAAGACACCTTACAGCTCCATACACACCACAGCAAAATGGGGTTGTGGAGCGCAGAAATAGGTCGGTGATGGCTATGACAAGGGCTTTACTCAAGAGTATGAGTGTGCCAGCAAGATTTTGGGGAGAAGCTGCAAGACATGCAGTATACCTGCTGAACCGTCTTCCAACAAAGGCTCTTGAAGATTGCACACCGTTTGAAGCAATGGAGGGGAGAAAACCACACCTTGCACATTTGAGAGTATTCGGCTGCAAAGCATATGTGAAGAAGACTGGGCACACTAAGAAACTGGAAGACAGAGGTACTGCAATGGTATATTTGGGAGTTGAAGAGGGGTGCAAAGCACACCGGTTGTTTGATCCCAGCAGAGGCAAGCTTCAAGTAAGCAGAGATGTTATTTTCCAGGAGAATCAAGGGTGGAACTGGAATGAAGGAAATAGCAGTGCAGGAGAGTCATCGGATTTTGTCATACTTGACAAATTCTATTCGGAAGAAATGACTGCAGCACAAGATACAGAAGAGGGAGTGGAAGGAGTTCAGTCACCTACAGGAGCCGGAGTAACTGAAAACTCAGCTCATCCGACAACACCAGTGTCACCCATGACAGAAGAAACAAGTCCAGATTCAACCCCAATGAGCAGTCCAGTACCGACAACACCTCCAGTGTTATTTTCACCTGAGTCTCATGATGGACCAATCCGGTTCAGGTCTCTGGTAGATGTCTATGCAGATACTGAGGAGATGGGTGAGAATTATGAAGAGGAAGGTGTAGCTATGTTGGCACTGTCAGAAGAACCAACAAACTTCAGAGAAGCTGCAAGTGAGAAATGTTGGTATGAAGCAATGGAGCAGGAGCTTAGTTCCATTGAAAAGAATAACACATGGAGACTGACAGAGCTTCCCCCTGGTAAAAAACCCATCGGTTTGAAGTGGGTATTTAAGTTGAAAAAGGATTCTGAGGGGAGAATTGTTAAGCATAAGGCAAGATTGGTAGCGAAGGGATATGTCCAGAGGGAGGGCATTGATTATGAGGAAGTTTTCGCACCGGTTGCAAGGCATGACACCATCCGAGTCATCTTGGCACTTGCTGCAAACCAAGGATGGGAGGTCCACCACCTAGATGTGAAGACTGCATTTTTGAATGGGGAGCTGGAAGAGGAGGTCTTTGTTACCCAACCGGAAGGTTTTGAGGTTCAAGACCAGAAGCATAAAGTGTACAAATTGACAAAGGCACTTTATGGCTTGCGTCAAGCTCCACGGGCTTGGAATGTCAAGTTGGACAGAAGCCTGAAGAAACTTGGTTTTAGCAGATGTACCCAGGAGCAGGCAGTCTACACAAGAAGAGAAGGTGGAGAACAAGTGATTGTTGGTGTCTATGTAGATGACCTTATTGTCACAGGAAGTAGCCTCAGTGAAGTGCACAAGTTCAAGAAGCAAATGATGTCAGAATTTGAGATGAGTGATTTGGGGCTTCTCTCATATTATTTGGGAATTGAAGTGGAGCAGCAGGGGAACAAGATTCTGCTCAAGCAGTCGGCATATGCAAAGAAGATTCTGTCCCAGTTTGGTATGGCAGATTGCAACCCAACCAAGTACCCAATGGAGCCAAAGATACAACTACACAAAGATTTGGAAGGGACAGCAGTTGATGTCACTGAATACAGACGCATCATAGGTTGTCTCATGTATTTGTTGAATACCCGTCCAGACCTGTCATTCGCAGTTGGAGTGGCCAGTAGATACATGGAGAGACCCACCGTTATGCATTACAAGGCGGTCAAACAGATTCTCAGGTATTTAAAGGGTACAATTCACCATGGGCTTGTGTATGAGAGGGGAAATCAAGTCAATGACCTCTCTGGCTACTCAGATAGTGATCTGGCAGGAGATCCTGAGGGGAGAAGGAGCACAAGTGGGATGACATTTTATCTCAATGGAAGTTTGGTGTCCTGGAACTCACAGAAGCAAAAGACAGTGGCATTATCGTCTTGTGAAGCTGAGTTCATGGCGGCAACGGCAGCAGCTTGCCAGGCACTGTGGCTAAGGAGTCTAATTGGTGAACTGACAGGAACTGAGCCAAAGTCAGTAATGTTGTATGTTGACAATCGTTCAGCAATTGCTCTCATGAAAAATCCGGTGTTTCATGGCCGCAGCAAGCACATTGACACTAAATTCCATTTCATAAGGGAGTGTGTTGAAAGGGGACAGATCCGAGTTGAATTTGTTCACACCGGAGAGCAGAAAGCAGACGCACTGACAAAAGCTCTGTCAGGCGTGAAGATGGCTGCCATGCGGCAGTTGCTTGGTGTGCGAGATCTTGAGCCATGTCAGGATTAGGGGGGAATATGTGAGATGTAATCCTGACATGCTGGCAGTAGAAGACGCACGGGAGGAAGACACCCGGAATTCAAATAAAGGCGCAAGACTCAGTTAGCAGTAGCTGCGCAAGTTTCGGTTCAGTTGAACCATTCCTTGTTTTACTTTCCGTAGCGTGCGGCTTGCACGATCAGGTTTAGTTGGAAGGAGATCACGGGAAAACCGGATCTGATAATTAGCATTCCTTTTCTTTGTCATGTAACCTTTTATATTGTCTTCCAGAGCATTATGAGAAAACCGAGAAAATCGCCCCAACTCTGAACTGTGTTCGTGTGTCTTCGTGATTCTCTGAATTTCACTGTAGCAATTCCGAAACATCCATCTGAGTGAAATTGGTGAGCTGAGAGTGAATTCTTGGGCTTGAATCCAACATTCAGGGGTTGTGGAATTCTTCGATCTAGGAGATGAAAGTATATAGAGAATAGTTTAGCAGATGAAGGTTAGCTTTTCATTTGTGGAATTAGCTTGACGCAAATTTCTTCATTTATAGTGGACCGAACACTTTACTTGAGGTGACCAGTCAAGCAAGAATTTTTCGTAAACCTCTGACAAGTTAATTTTCGTCGTTCATTTAGTCTCAAAAACATTTCTACGGTTGGTCTTGCATTAAACATCACAAGCAAACATTAACAATGAAAACAACCAACCTTTCGGCCACAACTATTCTATTTACATTCTGTTTTTCTTTTGGTGTATATCCATAGCAGATTGAATCACATTGTTAGACGGTAACTTAGGCCCCGTTTGGCACAGCTCCACCACCGGCTCCTGGAGTTGTTTGGAGCTGTTTTGTGCCAAACGGGGTACAACAAAATAGCTCCACCCAAGGAGTCCCTTAAAACATGCTGAGACAAAAGTAGCTCCTTGGGTGGAGCTGAAAAAAGTAGCTTCACCCAGCTCCACTTGTGAAGCCAAGAAAAACAGCTCCACTTGTGAAGTGGAGCCGTGCCAAACGGGGCCTTAATGTAACACCCGGCCTATCCTTTGAACCCTGAAGGCTATCACCATTCTATAATATTGCCACTTACAACCGTAACTGGTACATTTCAGCTACAACTATTCCTTCCTTTCTCCTTTTTTCCTCCTTTTATCTTCTCTTTTCTCTTCTCATTTTCTCACCCCAGTTCTTCTTTTCTCCCTCTCTTTCTTTTCAGTCGACCGACTCCCTCCTCTCTCTCTCTCTCTCTCTCTCTCTCGATGCAGCCGAACGGCCTTATCTTCTCCCCTCCCCCATGACTCCTCCCTGTCCGATCTACTCACCGTCGCCACCTTATCGGACTCACCGGTCACCTGCCCTTCAGTTCCCTCAGATCCAGCCGATGGGCTCGAGTACGACCGCCTTATTGCTGTCGGTCGTCTCCCTCGTCACCTCCCCTTGGCTCGGCTGTGGCTTTGCGTTGCGTTGGCTCGGTGGCAATGCCATCCCAGTCCCGGCCGTCTTTGCGGTTAGTCCCCGTGGCTCACCTCCTCCCCCTCCGACCGGATTTGGAGCCGGTTGGGTTGGATCCAAGCGTGTCTCCCTCGGCTCGCCACCACCAACTTGGTGGCCATGGAGGTCTGGCCCGATCGTGGCCGAACACCATGGCTCCGATCTACCTCTACTTATCTCCCTACCCAGGACAGTCCACTCTTTTCCGTACTCTTTTACTACATGCATATAGATTTAGCGTCTACTTTTGCTTTGCTCTTATTCTAATTTTGCACGACTAGGGGAGCTCTGTGGTTTTGGCTGTGGCATCAAGACTTAGGGGACGACATGCGCCGGGGAGCATGTCGCCTCATTCGAGGGTGCGCCGTGGCTTTTCCGCGAGTTTGCCACCATGCGTTGCGGATGGTTGGGGTCGTGCTATGGGCAAAGAGGGGAAAGAGTTGGGGAGAAGCCTTACTTGGGTCAGGTGGGGATGTGGAGGTAATGATGATGGTTTTTGCCTCCTCTTGCCTTCGACGTGGCTACGATGGTCCTATGCAACTCCGGGCTTGCCGTGGACTCCGTCTTCACTCCATCGGTCTTCTCCAACTTCCCAAGAGCTCCTCTCCTCCAGACTCTCCCTCTCACTACCTCTCTGTGGTGGCCGTGGGTTTTGGGCCGTGCCGGTGTGTTGCTCAGCTTGACGCTTGATGTTGGTCAACAATGCACGGGTGGGGTGGCTTTGCCTTGGCTTGGTTCTGGCTGGCTCTCGAGTGAGGGATGAAGAGAAATGAAGTGATTAGAGGAGAGGAGAGACTTGTGTTGGCCGTGCTTAAAACTGAGGCTTCGGCTGGTCTCCCTCTCTCCTGTCCTGTGCATGCTGGTTTTGTCCTCATTTTATCTTTTGCTCTCTCTTGGTTTATTGTTGCGCTAGATAAAATTCAAGGACCTTTGGTCATAAGGTGGCTCCAGTACTGTTTAATGGCTTTTCTACTGTGGCAGGTAAGTCGGTAAAAATATGGACGTTAGATTTTCTACTATCGAATGATGATGCCCACATTAGCGAGGGACGCCGACCGGCCCAGACGATCTGGGAACCTAAACGATATGGGAACCTCGATGAACGCTATTACATTTGGCATTTCTAAAGCTGAACAAATTTTGATGGCAAAATCTTTTTATTCTTCCCTAGATTGTTTTCAATATTCGCTTTCCTCTCTTTTGCTTAGATTGTTTTCAATATTCGCTTCCCTCTCTTTTGCTTCCTACTGGTATATCACTTAAATCTTTAGTTGTCAATTTGTCATTATTTGCAATGTTAACTAGATAAATTTTATTTGAGATTGACTATGGTGAATTTTAAACAGGCTTTCTTATACAATAGGTACAATTTAACCAGAATTGGTCCACCAGATCGAATAGATACGATGTTTTTATTTTTTTCCGGAGAATGCCAAACAATTTTTTCTTTCTCTTAGCACCTCTACACAACCTATCATCACTTTCCATGCAGCAAAGTATTCAGGCACATAAACTTGTTACAATTACGTGCTTGTATTATTTATGTATATTCGTTAATAGTTTTGTCCACTAGTTTCTATCACAACATGTCGGGAAAAAGCTTCAAATTTGTTATTATATGCAAGTTTTTGTATAGCACACCTTCTATTTTTACTTTCACTGGCCAATACACAAATTTGCTAATATCTATCTGTAGTCAATGTTCGAAAAAATAATACATGTTCTCTAAAACAACGTAAATTTGTAAACGGGGTGGAGTACCTAATTATAAAACAAAAGGTGACTACTAGAACTACTCCTGGTTCAACGAGGATATAGTGGAGAGCAATTTGTGGAAAATGTTCCCCTAAAAAAGTGCAAGAATGCTATGACAAACCTGTTGGAATCAGTAATACTCCTTGGGTGTGAATAGGGACCACCTGGATGATTTTTGGGTTGATTCCATCCGGGTGATGATTATCAAAACCCATACTCCTTTCTAAGCTTTCACATCTTGGGGAAACTAGCTGGCTGAAGTACAAATCCAATGACTTGGACTCCGAGGTCTGCGCGTCTTTGCCTTTGGCCCATTTCAAACAGTGAGGCTTTCAGAATAAAAAAATATTTAGAACGTGTTTGCTTTATAACATTGTTTTTTTCTATCCTTTTCTTTTATTCTTTGCATTATGTATAGAGATATAACGGTGTTTTTTTTATTTTTCTTCATTTTCCTTTAATTAAATTCCTTAGAAAAAACTAATAGTTGTTACAGTGCTATTTCGGTCAAAAGCCACAACACTTTGTAACATGGCCTTTATCTATAGTAGTCCTTGTTAACTTGCAACATTTAATTATGAAGTGTTCCATCGTCATCTCTTCATCTTGTATCTCTACTACTTGAAAGAGAGAGTTGATGGTAGTGGTTCATCTGCTCCTCTATAAGATCATATAGTGGTAGCCACACGAAAGTTATGAGTATTTGATATTGCTTGTGCTTTGCTTGTGTTTATTTAGTTTGATTTTTTGTGAAATTGCATTTCAGGGCCCTACTAAGCTGAGTTGAGTTGAAGTTCTATGGTTTTGGTTGTGAGTCATGGCGTGTCCATACGATGTTAGTCATGGTGTGTCTATACAAGTGTTAGTCATAGGGTGTCCATGCAAGGGTTAGTTATGGTGCAAGTCCATAAATATGTTTTACTAATAGAGAATCAAGTGTGTGTTATTTGTGTTCAGATCGATTGCTTTGTTCTTTGGTGTGCATGTACTTTGATGATTGTTGCCGCCATTGGTGAGACCGAGGCTATGGAAGGGGTCTTGAGGCCATGGCATGTCGCATAAGTCATTGTAGAGTAACATCTCAAGTCAAAAAGCATGGGAAAAAACAATGGCTATGAAGAGGCAATGCATACATGTGGTGTGCCAATTGGACTTGTGTGTCTCAAGTGGTGTTGTTCCTCGGAGCAGGTATACGATCTTGATGGTAAGACATTAGGCATCACAAACTATGGAGTGATGTTGGTCTACTATAGGACATGGGCGTTTTATGTGGTGACGGCTTCGGCGTAGGCATACGATCTTGGCGACAAGTCATAGATATCTTATCGTTCGTGAAAACCAACGGGTGAAAATTGAGGAAATTATGTGAAACCGGGTGGAGTGATAGTTTACAAAATTGCGGCACGCCTAAGTGGTTCAGATTATGTCTATGTGGATTGAGTGTCTTATTGGGCTTGTGGAGCCTTTAGGAAGTCATGCTCTGAAAAGTGTGTAAGTGTGTGTAATGTTGAAAACCCATTTGTTTGTGGGTTACTAGATTTCCTTAAGTATAAGTGGTGTAATCTACTAAGGAGTGGTTGGTTTAGTGAGATGTAAGGAATCTCCACTATATAAGTCTTATGTTAAGTTGAGTCATATGGGACTCCAAGTTTAGGGTTAGGGTCTCCTTATATTAGAGCCTTTGTGTGTACTCTAGGCTTAGAGCTCTGTTATCCTGAGGGATTGGTGGTAAAATATTCCTCTCCAAGTAAAATGAACATCTTGCCCAAATGAGTTGTGCCATGGATTCCCTCTTGTTCTTTTTGATTTTCTTCGCTTTCTTGTTTGGATTTCTCTTCTTTTGGTTTTTTTGGTGTCAATGACGTCTAAGAGATGGAGATGTTTTCTGGAAACAAGATCCCATCCATCTAGAAATCTATAGGAAGTTCTAGAGTTTGCTCATTTTCATCAAGAAAAATGTGATTTTTTGGGTTTGCTCTTGTGGGTGTTTTCGGTTGAATTCCTGAAAATTTGAAATCTAAAAATATGGAGTTCTTGAGTTATTTTGAATATATTTTTCTCGGAAATTTGGATTTTAATGGTGTTTCTTTAAAATTTCATTTGAGGTTCCAAAAATTTAAGAAATAAAACAAATAAAGAAGCATGGAGGAATTGTGAGAAATCATAGAGATTTAAGTCTTAAAACTCAAATCCAAAGAGAGAAAGAAGAAATGCTTTCTGGTCGGCCGAAATGGCCCGACCCATCTCTTCCTTTTTCCTCCCTTGCAAGCCATCAAGCACCATCGCTACGTACTACGATGCCCCATCACGGTTTCATCGTGTCGTCCCATCACCTCGGCCAACGTGCCCGCAGTTCAGCGCCGCTTCCACTGTTTGTCTCCACCCTATCATGTTTGCTCACATGCGCGGCACAAGGCTGCAGCTTTGCACTATGCTATCGCGATCGAATCCACTCAAAATCCCGCCGCAGCTCTGCTATGTCGCCGCCGCCTGATCCCAAGCGACCACACGGCCGCACGCCTGTTGCCATCCCGAATTCAAAATGGTAAAAACACAATACTCCTCTTGTAAGCTCTCTTTAAGAACCTACTTGACGCCAAAATCACAATGTTTAAATTTGAAACTCATTTTACCCTTCGAGGATCAATTATGCAATTTGTTTACAAAATTCATTTTCAAACTCATTTCAACAAACCTGATCTTTCGAGGAAATTTTCATAAGTACAAACTACTTACCAAAACTTATTCAAAAAAATATCCATTTTTGCCACAAAGTTTCGTTTAAAAAGGAAAATGATGATAATACAAGAATGAGTACTGATACTAAGCAAATCACCTCCAAATACTTTCCTCTTCCTTCTATTGATTTTAAAAGAAAAATTTTGTTCCCCTTCTCATACCTCTACTCCAAATTTTAAGATTAGGTGCGCCGAAGATGTTCATGAAGATAAGATGGTCTCATTTTAAACGAACTATGTGCATGAGTCCTGCGCCCTCTAATGTGTGCTTCCCCGGATAGACGTTGTTCTGTTATAAGATTTTACTTAGACCCTGTGCACTGCCTCCTTGCCCTCGAGTGGTATATTTCGCGGTCACAGGAAAAGATTGTTTTTAGAACTTGTGTGATTTGTGAGCCACCCTAGTTTTCGGAGTATACTCTTTTAAAGGTTAGAATGGGTTAGAATACCTTATCTCCGTGACTTGATCCTCATCTCATGCTATTCCCTCTCACCTTTTCTGGAAACCCTACCAGGTCCAAGGATTGAAGCCGCAGATAGCCCAAAACCAAGGCAATCAAGGACAAGTGAAGATCTCTTGACCTTCCAGTAGTTAGAACAAACGACCTCACCAAGAAAGCATCAAGCCTCAACTTCTATCAAGATTTGAGACTCAAATCACTAGTTTGCTGCTGTTTTTCTCTGTCCCTACCCGAAGGACTGGTAGATCAAATCCTTACTAATCAGGCCCAATGGGTGGAAGCAAGACAACTACCACTGGCAGAAGCAAGAAAAGAAGACTAATAGTTGATATACTCGCCATAACCCTAATCATCAGTACAAGTCATCACATAACATCGCTCTGCAAGGCGTGATAAAGAGAAGCCATCACACTGGAGATAATAGTAGCCGTATACCAAGAAAACCTCAAAAGAATACCACTCATTTCTATTGCGAGAACACTGGACACCTCTCTAGAAAATGTCCTCAGAAAGAGCAACGCAATTGTTTCAATTGCGGCAACCCGGGACATTACGCGAAGAATTGCCCCCTTAAGAGGAAAGAAAAACAAGGAAAGGAGGCCGCCACCATCAGCTTCAACTCTGACGAAGAAAACCCTATCAACTCCGAAGAGGAACAAGCCGCACCTGTCAAAATTCTGCCACTAGACCAGAAAGCTTCACTAAGTAATATATGCATCGAATGTGGTAAAGCAGGACATATCGCACAACTATGCCCTCCAGTACGATAAGTTGAGCGAGGAGCATGCTTCACATGTGGGCAGACTGGTCATCACTGGTACAATTGCCCAGTTTCGTACTGTTCATACTGCAAGAAACATCATTACCCAGATGACTGCCTCACAAACCTAATAGCATGTAGGCGTTGTGGAGAAAAGGGGCATGAGAAAAGTCAATGTACTGCGAACTGCCCCAACTGTGAAGAAGACCACCTGCCAGGAGAGTGTCCAACGAGCAAGATCACATGTTTTCTCTGTGAAGGACAAGACCACTGCCCCAAGGACTGCTCCATGAGCCTGTTGCTGACCAAAGCAGCTGAGATACAACGGATGAGTCTCCAAATCGCCATAGGACTCGTCATGCCTAGGTCTAGAAAAGACAACTAACGTCAGCTGTCATTTATTTTAAGGGGGGTAGCAAGAGTAACCAAGGATGCTGAAGAACTGTTATGATGTATAATTTCTTTTGGAGGTATCAATATGATGTATGACTACCTTGGAAGTGCAATAATTTGTATTAAACCTAATCAGACTAGAACGAGATGATTGGCAAGGCCATCACGACAAGCAAAACTCAGGAACCTACTACTAGCTAGATTAACCTCGCTTCTTTCTACTCTACAGGAATCTCGAGGTCGAGATTCATTTAAGGGGGTAGGTTTGTAACATCCTGAAAATTTGAAATCTGAAAATATGGAGCTCTTGAGTTATTTTGAATATATTTTTCTCGGAAATTTGGATTTTAATGGTGTTTCTTTAAAATTTCATTTGAGGTTCCAAAAATTTAAGAAATAAAACAAATAAAGAAGCATGAAGGAATTGTGAGAAATCATAGAGATTTAAGTCTTAAAATCAAATCCAAAGAGAGAAAGAAGAAATGCTTTCTGGCCGGCTGAAACGGCCCGACCCATCTCTTCCTTTTTCCTCCCCTACAAGCCATCAAGCACTGTCGCCGTGTACTACGCTACCCTATCACGGTTTCATCATGTTGTCCCATCACCTTGGCCAGCGCGCTTGCAGTTCAGCGCCGCTTCCACTGTTTTTCTCCACCCTATCATGTTTGTTCACGTGCGTGGCGCAAGGCTGCAACTTTGCACTGTGCTGTCGCGATCGAATCCACTCAAAATTCACCGCAGCTCTACTCTGTCACCGCTGCCTGACCCCGAAGCGATCACATGGCCACACGCCTGTTGCCAGCCCCTCTCCGCCGCTTGACACTGAAGCAACCGCACGGCCGCTCGCCCGTTGCCAGCCTCTCTCCGCTGCCTATAAAAGCCAGTGCAGCCCTCCAGCAGCATTGCACCGCTCTCCTCTATCTTCCACCTCCCCGAATTGGCTTCCCTTGCTCTGTAGCTCGCCGGCGTAGTTCTCTTCCCCAACTTCGGCCACCAGGCCCACCGTCGATTGGAGCTAAGCCAAGCCAATTCCATCAAGCCAGAGCACCCCTGGAGCATCACGACGTCGTCCCCATCCTTGCATCGTGCTTTCCACCACCTGAACCACACCAGCACCATGTGACCCCTTCGACCGCCGCCGCCGTTCATCGCCAAACCACCACCACCACTCCCAAGCCATACCAACCGCCAAGGTACACTCCCCAGCCCACCTTGATGCTCCCCTCTTGTTTAATTGAACGTAGGTGTCGTAAATCGCTGTAATCGTAGTCCTCTATTTCGTCGCTCGTCCACCTCGCTGCCAACCGCACGAGGTCGAGGTAGCAGCGACCGTGGTCAAAAGATCGACCGCTGTAGGGGTCATGAGGCCTAAATAGTGATCGAAGAACTTCTCTAGTAGCCATGGTCAAAGAACTGGTGGTCATAAAAGAGACCTGGGCATGAGATAGTCATTCACGACCACATGGTCGAAGCTTCGACCGCGCGGTCGAAGTTACGACCACGTGGACGTTCGCGATCCAGTGATCGAACTCACGACCACGTCGTCCTTTACGACCGTGCGGTCAAACACTCGATCACGTTTAAATCTCATAGTCGTAGCCCCCTACGACCACACAGGAAGTCTACCGACCACACTCGCCCCTTAACAATGTGGTCAAAACCACTTTTTCAACCACATTCACGCTCTCACAACGTGGTCGTAACCCTTTACGACCATTCACGCCATGGTCGAATTGCCTTCCGACCATGTTCACCCCATTACAACATGGTCAAAGCAGTCTTCGACCACGTCCACTCCTTCACAACGTGGTCGTAACCCCTTACGACCACGTCTGCGAGTACTTGGCCGTGCCCAAGTTGTTTACGACTACTTTGTGTCGTTTACGACCACTCAAAAGCACTTACAACCACTTTATAGTCGTTTACGACCACTCTGCTGTCTACGACCACTCTAGAGCTCTTTACGGCCACCTAGGGAGATTTACGACCACTATAAGTCGATTACGACCGCTCAATACCGTTCACAATCACTCACAGCTGAGCTATGACCATGCAGTCAAGAACGACCTCGTGGTCAAAACCGACCATGCGGCATTACCAACCACGCGTCGATACCAACCATGCGGTAGAAATCGACCATGCGGTCATTACTAACCACGCGGTCGTAATCGACCACTTGGCCGCTACGACCATGCGGTCGAAACCGACCATGCGGTCGTTACCAACCACGCCATCGTTACGACCACGCGGTCGAAGCCACAACCACGTAGTCATTTACAATTGAGCGGTCGAACTCAGACCATGTGGTCAGATTAATGACCACGTAGTCGTTACGACCACGTTGTTGTCCCGACAATCGACTGTGAGTCCCGCCTGTCAGACTTTTAGTTATTTCTCAAATTTATTCAAACAGAGAACTTCAAATAATCATAACTAATTCATTTTAACTTCAAATTGAGTGAAACAAATTTCTAAATTCATCTAAAATCAAAATCTAACCAGTGGAACTAAGATCATGAATTTTGGAGTTCATTTGAATTTTTCTTGGAGGATTTTTTTACTTTACTGATTTTTACCCGAATTTTCGCGCACGTTAAAATAGCGTACGAGGCTCAAGAAGAAGCCGAAGCTGAAGCAGCTGCTATTGGCAATCAAGACCCAGTTCACTGTGACCAAGACGAGTCAATACTTTGATCATGTTGAACCTACGTTTTCTGCAAATTACTTTTGTTTAAATTATCAAAATTTCATGTTATTATTTTATATGCAAATGTATGTTGGATTTAAGATTCTAGTTATACACCCATTGTTTAACTTGATTAATATTACACCTCCTTCGGAATATTTGAAAATGTGAACCTTATCGCCCTAGCAAAATTATAGTAGTAATTTTTTCGAAAATAAGTCTGTATTTATATGCCATGCTTAGTTGTGCTTAGACATTCGGGGGCTAAAATGCCCAAGCATCATTTTTAATCATGAGGAACTGGTTTGGGAAGTCATGGTGGTAATGACTAGTATAATTGATATGATTATTTTATGCGCCTAAAAACCCCCAAAATTGCTTATTTATCTGGGCGGATGGTTCGGGGGTATGGTGCAGTGGTCCACGAGAGTGTGGTTTGTGGTAGAACCGCCCAGATAACCCTAAGGACTGAATCTTGTCATGACCTCCTATGGAAAACTAGTACAACCACAAATCTGTAAAGTACAACTTGGCTTAGTAAATTTTTCGGACCCTGAAAGTCATCATCATTGGTGAAGGAGGTGAGGTAGTGCAAGCGGTTGTCTGTGTGGTGGGCTTGAATGGGACACTCGGTGAGAGTGAAGTTCTTCTGAGGCGTGCTAGCAGTACAGGAAGCCAGCTACTAGGCGCATAGGAGGGGAACATCCCGCACAACGTATGGGACCCACCGCAAGTGGGAGCGACCCATAGGGTGAGATGATGGAAGGGGCGAGGTACTTTGAACGGTTATTGTGATGGTTTGCTCAACCGCACGACTAAGGAATCGTGTGGAGCAACAGGTAAACTGTCTCTTGTGGGTAAAGTGTGCAAACTCTGTAGAGTCAAAACTATTCGAATAGCCGTGCCCACGGTGAATGGCGAACATAGGAACTTAACCAGATATAGTTCTGTTTCAAAAAACTTTGTGTGTGGAATGGGAAAAATGGAGAGCAGTGGAAAACCCTGATTTGTGTTGCCCTGGGTGTCGCTCCAGTGATAATATAAGCGGCTATAACGCTGAAGGTTTAGCATATGGTGCAGAGATCATGTAATGGTGGATGAAATCTGGATCGCTATTATTATTACTGCATTCTTTTCATGCATTATGTTTTTGTTCAAACTGCTAGGTCTCAGGAAATTTCTATGTATCATATTTAAAATAATAATAATAATAATAATAAAATGCCTCTTTTCCTACAAAATAAAATATAGGGAAGAATAAGTAGAGTCGTGAAGTAAAGAAGATGGATGTCTGTGGTAAACACACAAAGATATTAGTGAATTTATATCGATCATAAAAAGGAAACGATAGTATGGATTCTAGGAAAATAAATTGGTGGGGCTTAAATGAATAGATTAGCTAGATGGATGAATTAAATGATTTTTGGAGAATTGGGGAGTGCAAAAGTAATTGCTGGATTATTACGCCGACAAATAATATAAGTTCTTGGGAGATGTTGACAATAATAGGATAACAGAATATGATCAATTACTAGATGGGTCAATTGAATTTTGGAAATTGTAGATATGATAACAATTATGGGAGTATAAACTTGATCGATAATATTCCTGGTGGATGTATACTAGTGAATTAGTTAGACATGAATAATGGAAAATAAGGTTGATCACTGAAAGAGCAAATTATGGTTTTGAATCAATAACAAAAAGGATTGAAGTGTTGGGAAGTCATGATTCAAATGATATCGGTGGATTTGAAAGTAAAAATGTTGGATAACAATTAGAATTTAGCAGTGAATAGTTGATGAGTGGCAACTATAAAATTGGACTATTAGGAGATCAGAATACAAAAGGTATTGGTGGATCTAAAATAAAGGAGACTAAATTTTCATTAGATTACGGGACTGATTAAATTAGTAAATAATAAACCTGAGATTGGATCTATAAATTTGTGGTGATAATTTGGATTCATAGGAGAGTTGGTAACTCTAATTTGGTTAGTGAAATTGTTATGCACTAGGAATCGTTTGATTGGTGGATCTAAAGTAAAGGCATTGGATTTCCGTTAGATTGTAGAGTTAATAGATTTGCATATAGTGGATCTGAAATTGGGAGTATACCGCCATCTGAGATTGATTTACAAATTTGAGGTGGAAGTTAGGACTTATGTGAGAATTAGATACCATGGCTTGATTAATGGAATGGTGGGTGACAATATAGAAAGTGTTTGATCGGTGGATTAGATAAATGATGGCACTCGCTATTGGGAGTCATAGGCAGCAATAGTAAAACTGTGATTAAATAATAATAATAATAATAATAATAATAATAATAATAATAATAATAATAAGAAAAGAGGGCAATTTATGGCAAATAAAAATAACCCGAGCCTCTTCTTTGATAAGCCATGCATACTATTTAATTGCATCCTGTGTATTGGCTCACGGAGCACGGTGGTTTGTGCTCACCCTCGCTCTCACAACCAATCCAGAATTAGGAGTCTGATCAATACGCCATAGCAATACTACTGGACATGATGGCAAAGAGGATGAAGGTGTCAAGAACTAGGTCGCGAGCCCCCAGCCGGCTGCCTGTGGGCATGTCTTGAGGGTCTCACCTGTGTGGTTCGTTTCCGCTGCTGCAATTTAATGTTTTGGCCTAATCGGCCCGTGGGTAAGTCTACTATTATATTCACGCTACCTCATGATATGTACTTTGATGTTCAGAACTGTAATCTATGAGCACTATCTACGGATCCAGGGAATAGTGCGGTGGAATCACAGAGGATGCCAGATGTTATAATCTGGGTCCGACAACCATTTAGGACTCACGAGCAAGAGCTAGTTAAAGTATCCCTATTTTGTTTGGTTTTAGTGCACCCTTCACTCAAATAGAAAAAGGTCACAACTTTGGCAATGATTATCTTGATCGTTAATTGGAATCGGTTTGTGACATCCTATTGAAGGTGTATGCCAAGTTTCACATCATTTGGATCATCAGATCAAAAGTTACGTGAATTTTATGACTTGAAATAGTGCTAAAACACTATTTATTTGCATGATTTTACTGTTTATACCGAAGTGCGGTCTAACTAGAAAGTATTGTTCATTTACCTAAAAGTATTGTTCATAGCGGTATAATCTCTATTCGGTAGAAGTCTGACTGCCATATATTTGGAGGTCTAACTGGCCCAATTTTCTTGTCAGACTAGCTTCAATTTTCAGTCTGACCAGTGATGCTGTAATTCCTTGACTTCAGGGTTTGATTATAGTTATGAATTTGATTTTTTTTACTGCATGTTTTTGTTGATATTAAAGGGAAGATTTTAAAAGAGTTATTTATCCCCCTTTAGCTCACCATACTTGATCCTACATCCTCCTAACTTCCCCTTGCACCCCTAAAAAATCTCTAACAAAAACAAAAAAGAAAAAAAACAACAGAGCTCTATGGGTGTTCGACGAAGCCAAGGGCGAGGAGGTTTGTTGTAATACCTCTTCGACACCATTACTCAAAAGACTGGTTAGAATCTATGAAGAAGAGCTAACTGGGCTTTGATATCATTTGTAGGATCAGTATGGCAAGTCAGAGGGGGGTGTGAATGACTTCTTCAAAATCTTCCCCTAAGTATTATCAACAATACGCAACGAAAACACAAACTCACAAGCTCATCAAAGCCAAGAGCCAAAGAACACAAGACAACTGAGACTTCACTATCTATGCGATACTACCACTGGTCAATATGCAGTCGTACCACACGGAACCGGTCTACCATGTCAGTCAGTCGTATTACTTGCGTCCCTATGGTGAGAAAAGCTAAGAAAAAAGCAAACTTCTAAACTATTGATCCAAATCCAGTGAAACTTGGTACAAGCCATCCCTACGATGTCAAAAACCTATTCCAATCATGGATAATAAAGATCAATATGAAAATTCCAACCTTTATCGAAAACGAGGGAGATTGCACGAAAACTGGGCAAAAGAGGGAAATTTTGATCTACTCTTACTCATGAGTTCTTTATAATCTAGATGACCTTAGATGGGTTCTCATATATCATAGCAAACTAGATCATAGCAAGAACTCAAGCCAAATCACCCATAAGAGTAAAACCACAAATCACTTCTCTCTTGAGAAAAACCGAGCAAACTCAAGAACTCTTTGTAGAAAGTGCCTAGATGGATGAAGTTTGATCTCTAAGAGATATCTCTAACTCTTACACATCCTTGGCACTAGGAAAGATCAAGATATAAATCCAAACAAATCAAAGGCACAAGGAAGGATCCATGGCACAATTCAGTTGAGAAAACTTTGGATGTTCATTTCACTTATGGAGGAATGTTTTACAACTACTCCCTCATGAATAGCAGAGCTCTAAGCCTAAAGTACACACATAAAAGACTCTAATATAAGGAAACCCAACCCTAGACTTGATACATCACTCAAGTCACACAATGCTTATATAGTGGAGTTTCTCACCTCTCACCAAACCCTAAACAACCAGCCACTTCTTAGTGGATCACACAACTTACAAATGGGAAAATCCAGTAACCCACACACAAATAGATTTTTCCCTCACACACTTGAACACTTTTCAAAATGCAACTTCCATTGATCCAATAGGCTGATAAGATGCTCTATCCTCCAAGATATAACCTGAACCACTTAGTCCAATGCCACGGTTTTGCAAACTGCCACTTCAACTAATATTGGACAATTTTCTCAATTTCCACCTACCAGACTCCACACAAAAATGCGATGCCCAATACCACATCGCCAAGATCGTATACCTACTCTGAGGCCATCACCACTTGAAATACCCAAGTCCTATGGTGCGCAATTACTTGCCACCAAGATTGTACACCTATTTCGAGGATTGTTACTGCTTGAAACGCACAACTCTAATTGGCACACCACATGCATGCAGTTGCCTCCTCACAATCCTTGTTATTCTTCTGTGCTTCTTTGCTTGAGATGATGCCTCACCTGGATTTACGTGACACGCTGTGGCCTCTAGGCACCTCCCTAGTCTCGGTCTTGCCATTGACCACATCAATCACCAAGCACTCTATACATCAAAGAACAAGTAATCGATCTAAGTACAAATGACATGCACTTGACTCTCATTAGCAAATCATGACATGTATGGAGACACACCATGAATCACACTTGTATGGGCTCCTACCATAGCTAACACTTGCATGCACTCTACCATGGCTAACACATTCAAAACCAAACTAACACAGAAACAAGGGACCAGTCTGACCGTAGCCACCAAGCTGATCAAACCGCCCTATATACGTCGGTCAGGCCGCTAGTACAACGCCAGTCATACCACTCTTAGTTCCTTTGTGTATCGCTTCTCAGACCTCTCTAGAAAATAACTGTAATAGCTCAGCTGTTTATTTCAAAATTTTCAGCAAAAATATTTAAAAATTAATTTAATTTAAAATAAAATCAAGTATTCTTTGGTTGCCTAAATTTTGGAGATTTTATTTGCCTATTTTTAGCTTTCAAAAAGGTTTTTCTTAAAAGTAATTTAACTAAAAACAAAAAAAATATTATTAAATAAAGAGTATTTTGAATTTCTATGAAATCCTAGTTCAAATTAATTATTTTAAAGCATTTGGCTTTTATTTGGATTTTTTTGTGTTTTTCTATTTTTAAAAATCAATTTCAAAGTTCAAAAGTATTTTTGTAAAAATTAAAAGACCAAATTTAAGTTAGAAATTTTTTTCCTAAGTCTAAAACATCTCCAGAAATTTCTGTGAATTATTCTGGAATTTTTATACTTTATTTTCTATTTTCTAAGTGTTTTTGAAAGTTCTTGAAAATCTAAATCGAATTTTATCCTCAACCTCTCTCCTCGGGCTGACATGTGTCAAGCTCTGATTCAATCCACCCCGCCTGATCTAATCCCAACTGCCCTCTTTCACGTACCCCTTCATTTTAATTCGACGGTCCTGATCCCTTCCTTGCGCCGCGTGGCCGTGTCCCAGCCCCACCAGAGAACCCTCATCGTTGACGCCCTTGCGCCGCCACCGCCTCGTCTTACCACCAGCCATCGTCAAGCATCGCCGAGCACCGCCGAAGGTACCGTTGAACTCCTCGTGACTTCCTCTCTCTTTTGGAACCCTCGCCGACCACCACCGTACACCGAAGCTCTGACGACCATTGGGTCTCGAGCGTCGCTTCGTGCCGGCGTGGCCACGTTAGCACACAAGCGATGTGGTCGCCAACGTGGCCGCCACTTGGAAGCCATGTGTGCACCACCTCAACATCAGCCGTCGTGCAAGCGCCACGCCAGCCGGTGTGCCACCTCAGCCCCCTCCTCGATCCATGGACCTAGTCCACTAAAGCCGGTCCCACCTGTCAGTCAAATAAAATATTTTCCTTATAAAAATAATTTCACCAAAAATCAATTCCTTGCTGACATCATAATCTTGATTTTTCCAATAGGAAAATAATTTTAAAATTTTAGTTTATTCTTTTTCTCTCTTTTCAAACTTCCAGAAGCCCGTTCTCCTTCATTCTAGCTCCGATTGGACCTGTTTAAATTTCTAAATTGTTATAAAATCCTAATCTACATAGTTCTGAATATTTGGAGTTTATTTGAATTTTATTTGAGTTTGATGGGTTATTTTCACGTATAGACTACAACGATTCAGAGGAATTCTTCGACGACAATTCTCACCAATTTGTGAAGCAAGGCAAGTTGCACACCTTAACCATGTTGATCCCAGTTTGCAAATAAAATTATGTTATTTTAAATTATTCTGCATGCATATTTTTATTCAACGTCTTTCAATTCAGTTTTAAATTTAGTTATTACCTGTTTGTTAATACCTCCTTTGATATTGATTCCCCGATATCTTATCACCCTAGAATAAAACTCTGGTTCGTACACTAGTATAGACTAGAGAAATTTTGTATCAAATGTTTAGACCACCTTAGACATAATTTTTGTTTTGGGATAACCTTTTTCAAATAAAATGATAAGTTTTCAAATATATTCTTGACTTCGGTGTGTCAAGAAAGGCTATGAATTATTTCAAAATAAAATATAAAAACTTGATTTAGACTTAGGCAAATGGTTAGGTGGCGGGTGCTTGCTGGCATGCATTATTGACACAATGTTGATTGCCAGGCACGAGGGGTATGTGGTTGGTGCCTAAGTCAAATTAAGGACCAATCTGTGAGCTACTGCTACAAAAGCTTTTCGTACTACCATAAGGCTGGTATGAGATAGCCCTAGCTGACTAATTTGCGGGTCCCAACTTAAGTCTCGCTGTAGGTTGAAAGTGAGCGTCGCGTAGGCCATGAGAAGTCTCACTCGGCTCAAGAGGGGGTCCCCGGTCTGATGGATTCCTTACTGAGGTGAAATCTTAGTTCACCTCAGTGTTAATTTGGTCAGGTTGAAGGTTTTGCATTGTAAAGACTTTGTCATGATCTTCTCACCGCACACCAAAGGAAATGTGCTTATCCGGTAGCAATATAGGATGATCATGCCTTGTGGGTAAAGTGGTCCACGCCATAGACCGGGCTTTTCAGTAGTTGTCTACCATCCTACACGTCAAACTTTTCCTTTGTCCTAAAGGCATGTATTCCTATATGGTCCAGCTGCTTCTGTCGCTGTGTACCATACTTGTAGCAATGTTGATGAAAGCAATTAGCTAAACCACCATGGCACATAATCACATGTAATGTGTGTCTGTTATGCAACTCTGAAATACTCTAGGTTCCGTGCCATGCAACTAAGCTTGGAACTCATTCGCGAAGTCAACAATCCCTACTATATTATTGTATCATTTTGTTCATCCTATTTCAATGCGGAGGTTTCAGAACACTTGGTTCGCTAAAAAGCAGATCACTTCTTCCCTTCAAGCATTCTCTTTCCAGTGCCAGTACGGATGTGTGGAGGAGACATCCGTTGCTGTTGTCCCGTATAGATTTTGGATTCTCTGAAGTCGCTACGGTGACTGGAGAGAGCAGTCGGAAATCTGAGCCGTCAGATCGGAAAAAAGAACGGCCCAGATCTGTTGCTACAGTAAAATTTACTGTAGCTACAGTAAATTTTACTGTAGCTACAGTAAATTTTACTGTACCAAAACTGATCTGGACCCTTTTTTCTGATCGAACGGCTCGGATTCGACTGCTCTCTACAGTCGCCGTACGTGACTGTAGAGAATCCGATTCCCCCGTATAGGGCGATAGATGTGTGGACAGGGGCGGACCTAGGACTAAAATTGAGTGGGGGCATGCATATCAGCGCAGCGCTACGCATAGCCGAGAAGGCACTGCCGGCCTGCCGGCCTGTCGGCTGCCGCACTGGGCCACTGAGGGCCTGCTGAGTTGTGGACTGGGGGCCCATGTGGATTAAATCCAGAGGATATACGTGATTAACGAAATTGACTGGGGGCCAAGGCCCCCACTAATCTTACTTTGGGTCCGCCCCTGTGTGTGGAGGAGAAGGCTGGTGTAAACTCTTAATGTGTCTCTCTTACTTAGAGCACTCATATAGTACTAAACTTCTCATATTCTAAGTTATATGCAATCATGAAATCCTAATTTCCTAAACCTAAAATCCTAATTTTTTTAGACAATTTCAGAACATATAAAATTCTAAAAAATTACATTATCAAGTACACTCTATAAGAAGCCCTGAAAAAATTTCATAATGTTTGGACTTCATTTTCTATATTAACAAATTTCTACAAACAGTATACTTAAATAAATTTTTGGAAAAAAATTCAGAGCGGATAAAATTATGCAAAAAATTACACAAGTACACTATGCCAGAAGACTCCAAAAAAATATTTATAATTTATAAAGCTTATTTGCTAAATTTAAAAATCCTACAAAAAACATACTCAAGTGGATTTTCTTTAAAATTTGCTACAGTACTCCGCACAGTGATTGTAGGGTGCTATAGTGCGACCGTGCATTTTTGGGTGCTATAGTGCCCCAGCACGGCCACCGTGTGTTTCTGGGTATATATCGGTTCACCGACTGTCCCGCACGGTGACCGTACAATAGAGACACTATTTCTATACATTTATCACAATGAGTACTATTTTTACTATTACGTGGGCAAACAATGCCAATTCGACAAAAAAAAGTTCTGTTTTGTGGAGTACATAATCGGGCTGTGATGCTCGCTCGGTGCGGCATCCGTGATCACCACAGCAACAGACCAGAGAGCTTGTTGGGAACCAAGCAGCCCTGACGACTCAACTGTGCATGCAGGGTCAAGGCATGGTGCTTGGGCTATTCGTTATACTTGTTGGATTAGATTGAGGAGTGCATTGAACGTACGTGACCTATCTATGTGTCATGCTTGGGTGAATGATGGCTCTAGATATATTTATACATACACAATAAACAAGAATACTAAAGGAATTAGGATAAAAACAATTAGATCAAGAAATCACTAGGAAAAACCAAATTAAACAAAAACCAGTCAACTTCAAGAAGGAAAGAAGATCAAAACCAACGAAATCAAGAGCAAATAAACTAAAACAAGCGTAATCTATGTGAGATGAGCAAAATTGATATATTGCTACTTGAGGATGAAGGTTTTACAGTCATTTCACCAAGAGGATAAAAGAGCACACAACAACACTCACCCTACTCCAACCATAACCCTAGAACTGAAGGCTTT
The DNA here is from genome assembly GCA_017311315.1 of Dendrocalamus latiflorus. Lineage (NCBI taxonomy): Eukaryota > Viridiplantae > Streptophyta > Magnoliopsida > Poales > Poaceae > Dendrocalamus > Dendrocalamus latiflorus. Next base: position 23,165,689 of record CM029628.1, read on the forward strand.
AATGAGCGAGGTTGGATGGTTAACTAGCAAATCTCTATTCCAACCCGTTAAATAGATATGCCAACCAGTCTCATCTAACCCTAATGGATACTATCCATTTAGTACATATAGAAAAAATCTGTTAACTCTACACAACATGGGTTTTACTCATATGCTACACTTATGCATGTCTTTCAAAACACATAAGACTGAATCCGCTAAGTCCTTAGCCTTCAATCCACGTGATCATCGCAGCTCCTCCTTGACCTAAACTACCTTTCCAAGCTTCGCTTAAACGTAGCTGTTTTGATCCAAGTTAATTCCTGGTATTTGGTCAACTTATTAAAATACAATTTCTTGACCCAGTCTTCATCTTTTCTTGCAAGCAATTGCCATGCTTACCATGTGTAGATGCACCACTGTCTTGTCACGTGTCGGTAAGTCTCTTCTATTCCGGTTCCACCAGACCGCACCCCACTGGGACTGATCAAGTTACATAATGCTACCTATTGCTCGAATTTCCCTTCAATATTTCCCGCATTTCTCATGCCATACTTGAGCTCAGTCATCTTACCCGGTATTCTTGACCGTTCTAGATCTCATCTCCTCCATGAGTGTAACCCTGATTCTCACCATTGATCATAGTTGATTACAAGCGATCCTGCTATCCAAAGACAAATAATTCGTTTCTAGACACAAGTTCTTCATAATTTAACCTACATTAGCTGAAACATTCATCATACATCATATATGCGCTGACCTAGATCAAACCAAAACATCACTCGACCAAAATTCTTAAATTCCCTAAATCGACCGAATTGAAGATAGTTCTATCGGTCAGAGAGCCTACCCTAGCCGGTCTAACGGCTGGTAAGGGGTGATCTGACCACCATCTTTGGCCAATCAGACCGTCTATTCTACAGGAATATTAGAAAAATCCAATAGATTTGTAAATTTGAATTTTTAATCTTCTCAAATAGTAATAATTCATCACAATGTAAATTTAGCCCTTCTCACGGTGTTGTCCTTCGTGTTTTAACTCAAGTACTCAACTTTTCGTTTAGTAATAAATGTTTCTGCTTGAGCGCTTGCTGGGTCTATGGTTGAGGGGATCAGATGTGTGCGTATCATATGTACGAACACGTTGTGTGTCCATATTGCACATTTCCGTGAAGCTGGTTGAGGACCTGGTGATCATTTCGGTTTCAGTTTTTAATTTTTGGTTTATTTTTCACTATTTATAAATTTCATCTTTTTCTAAAATTTTGATTTTTTATTGAGCTTTTTTGCCGGTTCTTTTTTTCGTATTTATTTGTATTATACGTAATGGGCTAACATATTTTTTACATTTTTTAATTATTTTAAATTTAATTATGCTAAATAAGCTTCTGTCAGTTACAATAAATTTTTCAGCTAGCTACAGTGTTTTTCAGCCATAAGCCACTCAAAATAAACCCAAATAATCATCACCTAATTATTGCCATCACTTACATGGCATTCACGCATGCAACATTTAATTATTATGAACTGTTCCGTCGCTTTCTCTACTTTTGCATCGTTCTGTGTGCTAAAAGGACATGCGTGTCTACGTGTTCGTACGTACTGTGGTGGTTCATGCTGGCTAGCTAGCTAGTTGAGTGGCAAAACACGTATGCGCGTGATTGGAAATTGCTTCGCAGTGCGGTATTGACCCTGTAGGGGTAAAACACGCAAGCGCGTGATCGGAAATTGCTTCACAGTGCGGTATTGACGAATGGGCTTCTCTGTCCCCTCTGTGTTTCCATCTGTCCTCTTAATTAAACGGTTAAAAAACAGTCACGTGATAAAAATAACAGCTCATATAATTTTTTTTCTCACTCTTATAATCTTGTTTTGATATTTTTATTACTGTTAATAAGTTTTATTTATATCTTTTAAAACTTATTAACAGTAATAAAAAACATCAAAACAAGATTACAAAAGTGAGAAGAAAAATCATATGAGCTGTTATTTTTGTTATGTAACTGTTTCCTAACCATTTGATTAAGGGAACACGAACGAGAACACGAAGAAGGGAACAGAGAAACCTCGTCCGGTATTGATCCGTGCGGCAAACAACAATCGATGTATATATTTTGGCATTTTCGCCCATCCACTCATCAAGTGAGGAAACTAGACAGGACGTAGAGCTTTACGAAACCTGGGTGGTTTCACATCTATCACCATCTAGATACGTCAAGAAATCTCATCAAATTATTATTAACATTAGTTGTTAACTTTATTAAAAAAAAGAAAAGAAGAAAAAGGGACTGCTCGTCAGAGTCTGTGACCTGCCTGCCTCCCCGACGTGACCCTTCCATGGGACTTATTGCTCTTAGGCCTTCACGGAAAGATCGATACTCACTTGCAATTTTGGTTAGTACAGATGTTGGGTTTTTAACGTGTACTACATTTAACTTGTAGACCCTGTCTTGAGAAAATACTCCGTTTAAAAATTAGGTACTATAGCGGCTGCGAAAAACCGGCCGGCTGGAGGCCAGCCGAACGGAGCCTCTGTCCTTCCCTTGGCTCCATCGGATGATCAACAGCACCAAGGTCTCCTGCATGCTGGACGTGACACGGCTGTTGGACGTGACACGGCTGTTGTTGATGATGCCTGCGAGACACGCGAACGTTTTCGCCGGATATTTTCTTTCGATCGAATCTCGTATAGCTTTGCTGCTTCAATCTTTTCCCTGCGCAAACAATACGTTTCTCTGTCCTGAGCACGAGACGACGCCATACAGACCGAGACTTCGGGAGCGCTACACGAGAGAAGATGCGCTGAAACGGAAATCACTGTGATGATTTTTTTCAGTGACTCAGTTTTTATCTAGACTCTAATACCATTTATTGTACTTTCATCTACCAAATTTTTTTATTTTAGCTTTTTTTAAAAAAAAATATTCACATTTAGACCCATAGACGTTTTAATTCCATTTTTGGACCCGGGGGTCGGCGCCGTGACCCACGGCGCCGAGGTAACACGTCTCGGAGCCGTGGACCACGACGCCGAGGTCGCAGGCCCACACCAGTGTGGTGGCCTGCGTGGCGCCGACGTGGCAGGCACCTCGGCGCCGTGGGTCGTGGCGTCGAGCTCGGAGCCGTGGATCGTGGCGCTGAGCTCGGAGTCGTGGATCTTGGCGCCGAGCTCTGGCCAGCGGGCCCCACGCGGCCTTTTTCCCCTCTGTGTGCTGGCGCTGCTGGTTCACGCTCTCGTTCAAAAGCCCGCAAACCCTAGCCGCAGAAGCCTCCGCCAGCGCCGCCTCGTCGTCTCCGCCCTCCGCCTCGTCCGCCGACCGCCGCCTCGTCGCCTCGGCTGCCTCATCCGCCGCCTCCGCTGCCTCGTCCGCCGCCTCGTCGCCTCCGCCCCATCCGCCGCCTCGTCGCCTCCGCCCTCTGCCTCGTCCGCCGCCCTCGGCCTCGTTCGCGGACTCAAGAGGGGCATCTCGGTGGGGGCCACGACCAACCTGCTGGTTGCCGGCGGCGAGAAGGACGACGACATCATCTTCTGATCGTCTTTGGTTGTCCAGTCATTCAGTCGGTGCGTTGCGTTGATTCCTCGTGCTGTTATTATCAATCTGAGATGTGTGATTAACTATGCAAGGAAGATAAGGATACGACTAGTTTCACTGGCAAATAAATCACACAGGATGTATTGCTATACATGTTGTTGAATCAATGTGTGATAAGATGTTCGAAACAAATTTGCATAAGTACAAATCAGCTGCGTTACTTGGATATGGACATAAGTATTGGACACCAACACAGACCCAAGTGTATATCACATGTTAGAAAATAGAAGAGACACAATGCTTATGTACAATTTAGTATTAGATAAAATTATGGAAACAGTGTGATTTACTGCTTATACTCCACAAGTATGATTCTGTAGTTTCTTATTGAATAATGTTATGCTTCTTTGGGGGGAATTGCTTAATTTGCTCTTAGTTGTTAGACACTATTGATTTTCTCCGTGATACATACAGAATTACAAATTTAGGGTAACCACTGCCACAACTTAGGGAAGGCTGCCGTCTCAGAGGCTGGGAAGGGTTGTGCAGAATTTAATATAAAAAACTTGAATGTATCGCAACAAAGACCATTTTCATTTCAACAAATTAAGAATAAGAGCGATTCCACTCTAGTTGAGAATCTTGAGTTTGCCATTGCTTGCTACTAGGAAATAGCACTAGGTGGTTAGTAAGATGTAAGGCACTAGCATTAGGTAGCATTCTTGTCCAATTTGGGTCCGCCTCCCCCCTGAATTAGTATATGCACTCAGACCAGTACGAAATGTTCAGCTATAAATCGTCAGCTCTTTTTGGGTTTAGTTGTTTCACACATACAATCTTGTGAAGCGGTACTATATACATATTATAGCACTGCATTCATATCTCCTGCAATAGCCACCAGCCCATCACCAATTCACCATACAGTACTGTATGTACCTTATTTGCGTAAACTTTAAGGCATGTAGTGATTATGAATATCTAGGATTAACATAAGTGCATATACTAATTCTCCTTCTCCCTTGTTATTCTCTGTAGCTACTCTCACTGTGTACTATTATATGTTGTCGCTTCCAGGGCCACCTAAGAGTCAGTGGCTTCCATCTAATTCCACTCATCCCTCGACAAATATAAGGAACAACTCTTATCCCAATTCTCCCACTCCGTAAAAAAAGGACAAGGTAAATACTTCCATAGCTCTCTCTTTCCCTCTTTTTTTCCATGAACATGGTTCTGAAATTAACTGGTTCCATACAAAAAAAAGGACAAGTGAATTAACTAGTTAGTGACTAGGTACTTATTAGTTACTATCTAGTATACAATTTCGATTAAAGGTATTAAGTTTGGTTTTCTGTATGAACTAGATGGACAACCTAGTCACCCTATATCATGGAGGCAGTGTGACAAGTGATGATTATGGAAATATTCGATTTGTTGAAATGCAAAGGGTGCCTCTGATATTCAGTGATCGGCCGTCGTTTAGTGAGTTGGTTGTTAGGGCCCGGGAGGAGCTACATTGTCATGCAAACGAGGAGAGCATCACAGTTGAGGGATTACTTCACTTCGGTTCGAAAGACATAATTCTAAGACGGTTAATCTTAATTGGTTGTGAGGATCAGTGGGACAAATATGTCAAATTGGTTATGAGGAATGAGTTCCAATGTTTGGACCTTGTTGTGCGGAAGGTGTCCATTGATCCCACCCCTCATGGTTATTCACCAGAACTAGGTGATCAGGCACCCTTTGACTCTCCGTTACCGGACCTTGCGGTGGATGTGGAAGAAGTGCCTGAGGTGCCCGATGCTCTATCTGCCCCGAACGAGGTTCAGATTTCTCAACCAGTTCGAGTTGAATGTCGGACTGCTGATGTCGTGGTGGCCCCTCAGGATCATCCCAGTAAGTGTCGAGCAACACTTTAGCCTTTTCCCGTCATTCCATTCTTTTGTCTCAATCCCATCGTTTTCGTGCTTATGATGCAGGAGACATTCCTGATAATGTGGGTGTTCCTCCCGTTGCTCCATCTGGCAACGTTGAAGAAGTCTGTAGGGACTCCAACAGTGTGGATGTTCAAATTGTGGATGATCTGGAGCCTTACGAGATCGCAAGGGCCGTTGATTCTGATGATGATCGCCCTTTTGGAGAGCTGACCGAAAGTGATATTGAGCTGATCAGGCGTTATTGCCCTAGCCGGGATCCATCAGTTCATGAATTCAGCGATCTTAGGCATTCTCATGAGGCTTATGCAGAAGGAAAGGATGACGAGTTGCTAGATGCTCCTGAGGCCGGGTCAAGCATGACAATTGAGAAGGGCATGGTGTTTGAGGACTTGTCTGCATTGAAAAGGTGGCTGCAGGAGTATTCAGTGATTCGTAAAAGTCCATTCAAGGTGAGGCATTCTTATGTGGAGCGGAGCTACACAGTTGTGTGCGAGAAGGAAACATGTGAATGGAGGGTTTGTGCTAGGAAACAAAAGGACACGGGAAAGTTCAAGATCACAAGAATCGTTGGCTCACACACTTGTGCCGAAGCTGAGCTCAAACAGAAGCATCGGCAGTTGACCTCTACAATTATTGCCAAGTCACTGTGGCACATAGTAAAGGGAGAACCCAATATAAAGGTGAAGACACTTGCTGGGATTGTTAAGGAGAAATTTGGATACGAAATAAGATATGGAAAAGCATGGAGGGCAAAGCAACGCATCTGGAAGATGATATATGGGGACTGGGAAGATGGGTACTTGCAGTTGCCAGCACTCTTCAATGCAATCAAAGCGGTTAATCCAGGCATGCATTATAAGTACGTCCCGAAACCGAACGAATGGACTCAAGATGGGATGCAGATATTCTTCCGTGCTTTCTGGTGCTTTGCTCAGTCCATCGAGGCCTTTCGGCATTGTCGTCCCGTCTTCTCCATTGACGGTACGTTTCTTCTTGGCAAGTACCAGGGCACACTTGTGATAGCCATTTCCTGTGACGCAGACAACGCGTTGGTTCCTTTGGCGTTTGCTTTGGTTGAGAGGGAGAACAAAGACAGCTGGGGATGGTTCTTGCGGCTCGTTCGGAGGCACATGGTCGGCCCTGGTAGGGAGGTTGGTGTCATATCTGATAGACACCAGGGCATACTTGCTGCCATACAGGAGCAGATACCGGGGTATCCAGCTTTGCACTACCGTTGGTGCACTCGGCATCTTGCCGAGAATCTACTCCGTAAGGATGGTACGAAGGATAACTTTCATCTGTTCGAGGAGGTCGCTCGAATGCTTGAGGTCAAGTTCTTCCAGGAGAAGTTGGAGCAGCTTAATACTGCAACAAACTCAGAAGGTAGACAGTGGTTGACGGGATTAATGAGAGATGTCGACAAATGGATACGGGCTCATGACGATGGTGACTGGAGGTACGAGTTTCAGACAAGCAATATGGCCGAATCCTTCAATAATTTGCTTAGAGGTATATGTATCATACTTCATCAATTCATACATTGATAGGTCAACGGCCGAAAGTTGTCATGAAGTGAACATATTATGTAGAGGCGGTCTAAAACGAACACAAAATGTTTTTTAAATAGAAGGAAAATAGTACAGCATAGTTTTGTTACGTATCTATTTTGACATTCGTTGGATAACCATGTTTATGTTTTATTTAATATCTCCTGAATGCCCGTCGAATATAAATATGAAGCAGATATTTGTATTAGCCAATGCTTGCGGTTACCTTTCTTTTCTATTGTGATTTGAATATATCATGTTGTTTTGTTTCCGTGTCAAAATTTATACTGAATGGTTAAAATTAAAAAAAAAGTAACCTATTATAGATGGAAATAATATGAGTATATTTGTCATGAAATGTAATTTTATGTAATATTGTAATTTTAATTATGTTTCACAAATATACTAGCATTGTGCCCCGACATTGTCGCAATAATCCTATTCTCTATTTGTAATTTAGGGTGGACAAAATTTATATCATCAAGTTCTATTGTCCCATATAAATACACTAACGATTCTAGATGTATAATATATTTTTTAGATAATGGAACTAAGTTCCAGCCTCTACCATCCGAGGATGGTACACAGCTGAGAGTTAAGTACAAACCAAAGCCATAAGGCTCCCACTCTTACATCCAAGAACGAGGAAATAAAAGCAACAGGGTTCAGCCCAACCAGGACGAACAACTACTAAAATAGAAAAGAAGTAGAACTAGGCTCCAATTCGATTCCAAAAGCTCCACCCAAACTTATTGAAGACCGCCATAATCAAAGTCTCCAGGTTTCTGCATCCGTGATTGAACACCGGTCTCTCCCCTTCCTTATGCAAAAGAGACCACTGTCGGATCCAGTACGTCGCCCTGAAGATTACCTGAATATAAGTAGGAGACTTAGCCTTGTTAAAAACCATGTCATTTCTATTCCACCATAAAGCCCAACATAGCGCGGCCGCACCTAATAAAATTTGGTTTCTAAGCTGAAGACACAGTCCGTCTAGCCAAGAACCAAACATATTAGAAAAATTAGTCGGTGGTTGAATTCCAAACGCAACAAGCACAATGTTCCAAACAAATCTCGCAAAATGACAATCAAAAAACAAATGTTGAATAGTCTCTAAAGAACTACAAAAACAACATTTGACACTTCCTTGCCATCCTCTTTTAGCCAAGTTGTCTTTAGTAAGAGTGACTCCCTTTTGTAAGTACCAAAGGAAAACCTTAATTTTCAATGGTATTTTTAATTTCCAAAAAGGATTTTTTACAGGTATAATTCCTTGATGAATCATGGACCTATACATGGACCGGACTGAGAACAGGCCTTTTTTGCTATGATTCCAAATAAACACATCCCTCAAATTTGTGAGGTTAACCGAGACCACTTTTGAAACTAGATCATACCAGGACACCAAATTTTCGTTTACCAAACCTCTCCTAAATGACACATTAAGTGGTACAGTCCGTAGGACATTTGCCACCGTATCATCTTTCCTCCTTACTATTCTATAGAGGTTGGGATAAACCTCCTTGAAAGGCCTGTCCCTTAACCAAGCATCCTCCCAAAATCTTGTTTGTTCCCCATTTTGAACTTTGAAATTTCCACCGACTAGAAAATCATCCTTGACCTTCAAAAGGCCATTCCAAAAATGAGAGTCTCCTTGCTTGTATTGCACTTGTGTCAGGGTTTTGTTAAACAAATATTTCTTTCTTAGAAGATTTTGCCAAACCCCGTCCTCATTAATGAGCTTAAACAACCATTTGCTCAACAAACACCTATTTTGGATGTCTAGGTTTTGTATGCCGAGGCCTCCTAAGTCTTTGGGTGTACATAGTACACTCCACCTAGCAAGCCTATATTTCTTCTTGTACTCATCGCATTGCCAGAAAAACCGCGAGCGATAGTAATCTAATTTTTGAAGGACTCCTCTAGGGACTTCAAAAAAAGATAGCATAAACATAGCCAAACTTGTTAGCACTGAGTTAATCAAAACAAGTCTCCCTCCGACCGAAAGTAATTTTCCTTTCCAACTAGCGAGCTTTTTCTGGAACTTCTCTTCAATGGCGGTCCAATCCTTGTTCGATAATTTTTTATGATTCATGGGTATACCTAGATACCTAAAGGGAAGACCCCCCGACTTACACCCAAAAAGTTGCACATAATCCTGTTCACAATCCTTCGCTTTACCATAACAAAAAAGTTCACTTTTATGAAAATTGATCTTCAACCCGGATAATTGCTCAAAGGTACTAAGTACTAACTTGAGATCTTTGGCTTGGAATATGTCATGATCCATAAAAAGGATAGTGTCGTCCGCATATTGCAAGATGGATAGACCCCCCTCCACTAGATGAGGACACAACTCCCCTGAATTTTCCATTAGACCTAGCCCGGAAAATCAAGGTTGCTAGCATATCCGCTACCAAATTAAACAAGATAGGAGACAAGGGATCACCTTGCCTTAGTCCTTTTTTAGTTTGAAAGAAATGCCCTACCTCATCATTAACTTTAATACCAACACTACCTCCACGGACGATTTGATCTATCCATTTGCACCACACAGGTGAGAAACCTTTCATTCTCAATGTTTGTTGCAGGAAGGACCATTTTACTTTGTCATAAGCTTTCTCAAAGTCAAGTTTTAAAATCACCCCATCCAATTTTTTCCTATGTAACTCATGAATGGTTTCATGTAAAATGACCGCTCCTTCTAAAATATTCCTACCCTTCATAAAAGCCGATTGTGATGGTTGGATCACCTTCTGAGCCACTAGGGCTAGTCGGTTTGCCATCACCTTAGTAAAAATTTTGAAGCAAACGTTTAACAGACAAATGGGCCTAAACTGCTGAATCTGAGTAGCTTCCTTTTGCTTCGGTAATAAAGTGATTATACCAAAGTTGAGACTGAAAAGTGGGAGATCACCTTTGTGAAAAACAGAGAATAGAGGCAGGAGATCCACTTTTATCAAATCCCAGAAAACCTGGTAGAACTCAGCTGGAAACCCATCGGGCCCGGGAGCTTTGTTATGTTCCATTTGAAAAATGGCTTCTCTAACTTCCTTCTCTGTAAAATCCAAAGTCAAGACCTCATTCTCTAACTGTGAAACTTGCGTGATGTCACTTGTGAAGGACTCTATCATCGAAAAATTATTACTAACAGGGTCGCCAAAGAGTCCTTTGTAATAATTGGTAATGAATTTCTTAAGATTATCATCCCCCTCAATTATTCCCTCCTCTTGCTCGAGCCGGAAAATTCTAGTTTTCCTATGTTTACCATTGGCCACAAGATGAAAATATTTAGTATTACAATCGCCAGATAACAATCTAGTTGTCTTGGCTCTTTGATACCATTTAATTTCTTCTTCCCGTAAAAGGACAGCAAGTCTTTCCTTATAAAAGTTTTTAAGATCGACTTCCCTACTGCTGAGAGGCCACGACTCCGCCTTTTTATCCAATTCATCAGCTTTCCTAATCAACTCAGCCTTTTCTTTCTTATATTGGCCGCTAACATTCTTGGCCCAACCCCTTAGGAATTGTCTAAGCCTATGAATTTTATATTGCCAACGACGCAACGGTGTTTTGCCTCTCACTTCCTTTTTCCACACATCCCCTACCAACTCATAAAAATCATCTCTTAACAACCAACCAAGTTCAAATTTAAACCCCGATTGCTTGTTGCCATGAGTGCCATTACCGGTATCTAACAGGAGTGGAGTATGATCCGAAATTTCCCTTGTCAACGCTTGGACCGTTGCAAGTGGAAATTTTGACTCCCAATCCGTACTCACTAATATTCGGTCTAGCCTCTCATAGGTTGGTATTTCCCGTGAATTGGCCCAGGTAAACTTTCTATTTGAGAGATCTAGTTCCCTCAAATCCAAGCTATCTATGATAGCATTGAACAAGAAGGGCCACCGATCATCATATCTATCGTTGTTCTTTTCATGCGAGTTCCTAATGATATTAAAATCACCACCCACAAGAATTGGACCATTTTCTTTTTTACAAGTTTGAACCAATTCAGCAAGATAAGCTTCTTTATGTTCTGCTTGTGCAGCCCCATATGTAGCAATAAGAACCCATTGAAACCCATCTGATTTATTCCTGAGTCGAAACTTCACATAGAAGTCTCCCTCATCAATGCTACCACAATCAAACACTTCCAAATTAATCCCAAGGAGGATGCCCCCAGACCGACCATGAGGTTCAGTCCAGTGCCAAATATATTCTTGCCCTCCACAAATATTATTAAGTACCGGCTTTTGAAAATCTTTCTTTCCTGTTTCAAGAAGAGCGATAAAGTCTAGCTTTTGCTCTTTAGACAACTCGGAGAGGAACCTAAATTTAGCCAAGTCGCTAAGACCTCTGCTATTCCAGAAAATTCCTTTCATTGCGAAACTCGATTATGTTTTCTAATCACCCGCACCTTCGGCTTCCTCTTTGCTCTTGTCAAAGAGAGAGATTTATTCTTCTTAAAAACAGTTCTGAAATCACAACTTAGGTGATCATTTTCATCATCCATAATTTCCTCCACCAGATCACCACAAAAGTGACCAAGAGTACCATTTTCTACGACCTCATCTTCTTCATCGCTTAAAAAAACAGACATCGACATGCCCTCCGTTCTAGACGGCTCGGTTATACTTCTAGCCAATTCAACCTCTTTTAAAAGAGTAACAGAATTAGAAATTAAACTAGGATTACTCCCCAAACTAACACCTAGGTCGGAAATACTTGAGGAAATAGCAACATCAGAATATGTAAGAAAAGAGAAATCAGAGATGTTACCTTCATTGAAATCTAAGTTCATCCAAGCCGCCCGCTTTTTAGCTTTCTTCAAGGAGTCCACATCGCTGTGCTTAGCCAACCTCGGACTTGAACGCTTCGGCAAAGCTCGAACCTCCTCAACGGCCGCAGCATCCAATACATTTACCAAGTCCTGATCCAACCCGCCTTTGCTTTGACTGTCCACTGCACCCTTCTGTACTTGAACTGCACCCTCATCAGTCTTGAACAGCACAGCGCCGGCCACATATGGGGCAACTGCAGCATTGACTTCAGCAGCAGCACAAACTGACCCCCCAACTGAACCCAGAGCACCACCGGCCAGCCCATCTCCAAGTGACGGCGCCTGCACATCCACCGCCTGAACCCACTGCCCCTCACTGCTTTTCAAAACATCATTGACCGAACCCTCAACACCCTCCAGCAGATCAACAATGACTTCCGAATTGCCATCCATTACCACGCCGTCAAATTGCTGGTTGCCCAACACAAGATCTTTTTCCAAACAAACAGCCCCACCATCCCCAACACCATTAGTGTTGCTGTCTTCCTCCCTAGCATCAGAAGGCTTAACCTTCTTGGCATTCCGATCCTCCTCACATTCACCTTCCTTCTTCCCATCCCCCTCATCACCATTCTCCCCAAAATCCAGCTCCACCTCATCACCATTAGCATCAAATCCCACCTTCTCCTTCTCAATTTTGAGCTCAAAATAATGATCCCCGATAACAACATCCATGCTAGATGGGATTAAAGCGGGATCCAACACAGCAACCAGAACACGCCCAAAATCATTGCTCCTAGTTGTGACCATGTCCACCATTTGAGTCGATCCAAACAAAGTTCCAACAGCCCATAAGTTTAAATATTCTCTCAACCTTTTCCGCAAACCTGTTATCCGGAGCCACACCTTAGGAAGGAGATACCCTTCCTCTTTGGCATGCCATTCCTGGAACTTCAACCTTGCACCAGTACTAAAACCATTTAACTTCACATCAGCCCCACCGTAAGCAATAGACCTCTGTAATTCAGCTTTAGAAGGAAATTGAACTACAAAGGAATTCTCCTCGTGCATCTCAGGAGTGACATAATATATGAAGTGACATTTAGTTGATTTTAGATGTAAGCACTATGCAGTGTCTTTTTTATTTTGCATCCGAGTTCGTGGGATTGGAACATGATAATAACGGACAGATGTGACGATGCGGCACTCTGAGTGCTTTGTTTTGCACTGAGCTTCAATAGAGATAAAGATTACAATAAAAATTTATTGTCAAACTTCTGTTTGGAGACCATATCTTCTTCTTTTTTTTTTTGAAGAAAAGAGAGCTTTATTAATTACTCGGAACAAATATTCCAACCCTGAGCAATAATTTGCTCAACACAACCAGGGGCCTGTGCCCTCCACACAGCACTATATATGTACCGTGTGTTTTGCTAATTGTGCGAGCTCATGAGCCGCTTGATCACACTCTTTTCACCTTACGAAAGAATAATGTAGGAAGGGCAGGAGCCAAAGTTGAAAGACATAGCAAAGAGTTCTGTAAACGATCAATCAAGCGCATCCCACCAGGGGTGCAGATCCAAGGCTATTTATAGCCTCAATGTAATATAATAAAGACATAAATGTAACAGGAAAAACTAATCCTGGCTGGACTCCCCTTTCTATCTCTTCCTCTGTCCAACAAATCTCACAGGTTCTGTCAGTGGCTAACTTCCCCCTCTGTTTATTTACTTTTGTTGCTAAGCCATCATTAGCTAGACGCCAGGCGAAAACGCGAGCCTTTTGTGGTACATGGCTCCGCCAAATTTTATTCCAGAACGGCCTCGTGCCGGCCACTGCTGCTGCTGCTGCCCGGGGAGACATGTTCAATGGCTAATAGGTCTTGAGCCAAGGGAGATGCACTACGAACTGTAAATAAACCATGTTTTTCATAGTGCCAGGCCAGGAAGTCTTGGCCCTTCTTTCTTGGCAATTTGATCTTTAGAATCTCTTCCGCATCATGCGGGAAAAAAGTTTCCCAAACTAGAGCAGAGTTCCAGGAGTCTGGAATTTTGGTTCAGAGTAGCGATACACTTTTCAATCTGCATGGTCTTCTACTGCCTGTCACCATAAGAGAATACGCTCGTCGAATGAAAGGACTTCGCCAAATTCTGATTTTGTCACCCGAACAAACTCGCCATATAATTCCTTTCTTAAGCAGATCCAACCCATAACAATTGCCCTCCAAGTAGGGGACAGTTTGTTGTTTACTGAAGGCTTTTTTGGTAATTTATCATTTTAGAAAAGGAAAAAGAAAATGGAATAGAAAAAGGTTTGGCAGGGCCCACCTGTCAGTTGGAGGCAAGAGGAGAAAAAGGGTTGGAGACAACCGGCCAGAGCACACTGAGGGGATTCGTTCCCCTTTTCTCCTGTGCGTGGGCGATCTGGGCAGAGGAGTTGGAGGAGATGGTGGCGCTGGAGAAGCGTGCGGCCCGGGCATCTTGGGCTCGGCCGTTTGTAGCAACCGCGTCGTTTCCCTTTCCTCCTCTAAAAGCCAGGGTCTCTTCCTCTTCGCCGGGACCCCAAAAAAGGATTAGTGAGTTCATCCATTTTTTGGTGCTTCAGCTTCCTCCAATCTGATTTCGATTTTGGGCCCTTTGGAGCTCCTGCAACGTCGTGAATATCCTAACGACGTCGGTGGTGAGGTCCGGAATTTTCCCTAGCGCATCCTGTCAGTTCTTCTCTTGCGCCATTTCTGTGGTGTATGCTCTGTTTGCTCCTTGGTGCATTCGGCCGGTACACTGTGTTTGGTCTTATGCAGCATCTCTGTACCTCGACTTCGTGATTTTGGTGTGTCTTGAGATTGTGAACTAGTATTGTATTTTTGACGACCTCGTCCGTTCTTCACGGCACAGTGGGGCGAATGGTTTTCTGAGTCAGCACGATTCACGTGCCTTGCCAAGTTCTACTCGGTTTCTTTGAGTGACAACCGCTTCGTGAGTATTCTGGTTTTCCATTTTGTGCATCACTTTTCATATATGTGTTGTACTAGTAAAATTCTGAAATTGTCTTGACACAAGTACTGGGAGATATTGCTTGGTGATTATGTGGGTTCGGTTTGATAGCTCAATGATGATGGTCATATACTGAAATTGAATTGATAAATTATTCAAATTTGAGCTCTAAGTGTAGTAGCCGCAAGTTAATTTTTTGGCTTTGGAAGACTCCTGGAACAGCAGATTCACGACACAAGGAATGACGCTCGGCGTGGCAAAATCACGACGACTTCTCCGGCGACGCCGCCCGCGCCGTCGAGTGTCTCGGTCACCGCCCGCGCTACGGCTCTGCGCCTGCCTCCCGCCTCCTCCAAGTATAGGCTCTGTGATGAACACACCAACACACGCACGCGAGAAGAGGTTGTAAACTGCTTGCTGTTCTGCGAATGGAATCCACCCTTCTTTACTGATTTATTTGAACTATATATACACACTACATCAGTTACACCGTGGAGCAGTTTTCCAGCCTTTCACAGAAGCAACGCGATGCTTGATTCTTCGCGGAAACGCTGCGGCGTTCCGGCAACCGACGCGTATTTATACGTATACATGAACAGTACATACGTGTGAACAGTGCCATGCCATGCACGGGATTTATCTATCACTAAGCTCTAATGTGTTGCTTATTGCTGTCACTTTGATCTTCAGTCTTGCAATCTGTTACTTTCGGTTGTGCTTAGTTGAATTGAACCTTAAGATTTTGTAATCTCTTGCAGTTTAGATTACATGCTCTTCTATTAGCCAATTGGCCTTATTGCTGAACTTGTTAATCTGTGGTTTTTACACTATGAGTTAATCAAGTTTGTTGGCTGACTTGGAGTGCTGTTTGGTGATCAGTTTACCTTGATCTCCTGTTGGCCGAAAGTTTAAATTATTGCCTTTTGTCTGAGATCAATCTTGACAGATTAGTTAAGCATGATTTAGAGCTCAAAGTTTGAACTTGTATTGTCATATTCAATTAATGAAGAGTACAGACTAAAGTATCGAGAAGGTACATCTGTGTGCAATAATCAAATTTTAAATCTGAGCATTATACTAATTTTAATTGTCCATATGTTCTTTTTTTAAGCATATTATCATGTTTAAATGTCTTGGAGGATTTACATTTATATATGTTCTTGTCATTTAAATGCTGCTGGAAATATGCTTCATTTATTTTTTATTATGCTGAAATTAATTCTGAATGTTTGCTAAAACCGCATTATTTTCAATACAGTTCACTTGGGAAGGCAGTGTCAATCAAATCTCCATTTGGATAGTATTTAGCCTTCAGTATTCTTGCGCAGAGGCTATTAGCAGCCTGTTCTTTTTGGCTGCGGCTTATGGCTTTTGGTTGCGGCTTGTGACTTTTGGGCTGTTTGTACGAAAGATTACAGAATAACAGAAACTCACGTCCGGTTTTTACCGATATAAATGAAGTCAATAAAGTATGTACTACAATTAACTAGTAGACCTATCTTGAAAAATACTCCGCTTAAAAGCTAGTTACTGTAGAAAAGCTGAAAAGCAGATTTTAGAAGCTGAAAAGAACAGGCCCCTAGCCTGATTGAACAACCTGAGATCCTTAAGACCCATGGCATCTCTCCACTTCGGCTTTGTCCACCCATGGCATCTCTCCACTTCGGCTTTGTCCAAACATGCTTGATAAGAATATCCATTCCCCCTGCTGATAAAAATTGTTCATATCAATCATTTAGCCGCTTGGCAAACCTCTCTTTGATCGGCTGGAATTTTTCAGCTTTCATTCGCCCTTCTGGAGTGGGAAGGCTCAGGTATTTTGCTTCAAAAGAAAAATGTTCAACTCCAAAATATTCCTCACTGACTCGTAGGTTCCCGGGTCTGTGTTTTCAGCAAAGAGGGAGCACTTACTCGGAGTAATGAGTTGTTCCGTCCTCGCAAAATCTTGTAGTAGTCTCTTGATGATACCCGCCTGATACGGGTTTGCTTTGAAGAAAAGTAAGCTGTGGACTGCAAACAATAAGTGAGAGACTCCAGGGGCTCGCCGACAAACTTTGCGATCATCCAATACACCATCATTCACTGCCTTATTGAGCAAAGAAGACAGACTATCAGCAACAATAAGGAACAAATACGGAGACAAAAGATCACCTTGGCGAAGACTACGAGTAGGCTGGAAGGAGTCCAATGGAACTCCAAGCTAACAGGATAGCATATAGAGGTAACACAACACATTACCACTGCACCCAAGTGCTTTGAAAGCCCAACTTCGATAACGCCTTTTCAAGGAAAGACCAGTCCACTCAGTCCACTCGATCATACGCCTTAGATAATCCAGTTTGTAGGCACAGAATTTACTCCCGGCAGTATTCTTTTGCTGAATAGCATGGATGCACTGAAATGCTATCAGTGCATTGTTCGTAATCATCCTCCCTGGAATGAATGCACTCTGATTGGGCGAAATTTTTTCCTGAAGGAACGGTCGCAACCTGTTGACGATGCATTTGGAAACCACTTTATAAACAACATTGCACAGGCTTATGGGCGGGAAGTCCTTCAGCTCATCCGGATGGTTCTTTTTGGGAATTAAGACAATAGGGTGTCATTAACTCCTTCCGGCATCTCACAATCCTGGAAGAACTTGTGTACTGCCCGTGTGACATCATCTTTTAGAACCGACCAGTTTCGGTGAAAAAATCGAGCAGGGAACCCATCCGGGCCTGGCGCTTTTACCAGGCATTACCAGTTAGCAGCATCAGACACCTTATTATCAGTTAGGGGCAAGAGAAGATCCGGATTAACACAGTCATCCCGTGTAGAGTTGTTGGAAAAAAATTCCGAAGCCATCTTTTCCATCTTATCCTTCTGTGTGCACCATTTGCTCTCATTGGTTCTGAGCCTTTTGATTTGTTCTTTCTAGCTCGCCAAGCTTCCCGCTGATGAAAATACTTGGTATTCTTATCCCCTTCCCGGAGCCAAGAAATACGCGATCTTTGTAACCACATCATTTCCACTCCGTAAAGAATCTCATTCGTTCGCCTCATGGTATTTTTTATTTCCTGGTGGTTACTGTCATCTTTTTGCACCACGCAAATCTGCAAGTTGTTGCCGTAGGTTCTCCAGCTCCTTTTTTATAGAGCCGAATTTTTGTTGGCTCCAGTTCTCAAGGCTCGCATCACATCTTTCAGAGCTTTTGCAATTTCACCTAGATTATTCTTTACAGGTTGTGCTTCCCATGCCTGTTACGTTAGTTTTCTGTTACTGGAGTTAGGGGTTCATCTAATTTTTATCAAAATTTTGTATTGTCCAGTATTTTGTTTTACAATAATTTAAAATTAATGCTTAACACATTTAGCACTAAAATATAATTTGAAATATGAGCTCTAAGGATGTCCTGGTTGATGACCTAGTTAATTATTAACACCACTGTAGCTTTTAGGCTCCGTTCTAAACAGTGATAACTTCTGATTTTCAGAAACTAAAACCCGTTTAGAACATGTTGATAGATGGAACAGAGAAAGAAGAGGATGGGGCGAGATGGTACTGATTAGTAATGTCATTTTCTAAGACTAACTATTAGTACTGTCTCTATATCATGTATCATAGATAAGTTCTTTTGCAGTGCACCACTAGCCCCTCGAGGTAAGAGTTTGGGTGAATCCTAGCCTTCCATTGTCTAAGGGTAGTTTACGGAAAAAGTTATTAACCCATTATAGCAGGTTATAAATGATTCCACTAATGCTGCTTACGGAGTGATGCTACGCATTCTACCATAAAAGTACAAAACACTACAGTATTCCGGATTAAGTATTAGAAATTGAAATCGAATCATAAAATTGCATAAGAAGACATTAATATGTATAAAGTAGAAACTACGCCTGTTTGCTTTCGAGGATGAATATTTTATCTTGTTTCTGTACACACAATTTTGTTGGCAGGATTTGAGTTTTATTGATTATGAATTTAAATGCATAGTGAGGATGTAGAAAAAGCATGCTAATACACTATCCCAACAGTACTAAAATAATTTTTCAATAGCTTCGAATTTAAGTCTTTTTAGTATTTCTGTCTTTTTAAATATTTTGTAAATTATTTGGAGATACTTGAACTTCGAAATTTGTGTTCTTATATATACTTTTAGTTTTCTGCAATACGGAGTGTAGGGTTCACCTAGATTTATTTGGATATATGTTTTCTACCTAGGTTTATTTTTGTTTACATTAGACATTTTTTGTCTGTCTTTGAATTTTTGTTTTGGTATTTTGTAGAGGTTCACGAAATATTTTTCTTTGTCTACCGAATTTTTATTTATAGCAAAAACAAGAATGCAAATTAAATATCTAGTAGGTAGCTAACCAAAGCTTGCAAAGTAGGAAGGCCGCTGTCAAGCCAAGCGTCCCGACTGGGAAGTTGACACTGGGGACGTCCTGGCGTATGGCTCTGCTCTTTTTGGGATTTTTTTTATGGTTTTCTTAGAAACTAAAATAAATAAGATGTTTTTTTGAGTGGTTTCTCAAAACTGTTTCTCCAAATGGATTCCTGAGCTTAAAACTGTGTATCTCGTTTGTATTAGTATCTCCATTGTATTAAAAAATATAAATAAAAACTATTAGCTACAACTAAAAGTCATTAACCGTAATATAAGAGAAAGTAAGTTTATTTTATACGGTTGCCCATATATGTAGGGGTGGAAAACGGTAACGGATAATTCGTTTTATCCGATATTCGTATCCGAGAGAAATCCGAATATGGTAAGCAAAATCCGTATTCGAAAATATTCGTATTCGTATTCGAGAATATTCGTATCCGTATTTGAGAGTATTCGTATTCGCATTCGTATTCGAGAATATTCGTATCCGTATCCGTATTCGAGACTATTCGATTCGTATTCGATCCGTTTCTAGAGCCCATGAAAAATCCGTACAAATTTTGTGATTCAAAACTTAAATTTAGGCGGTTTAAAACTGGTAACCGGTCAAAAACCGATGAAAAATCGGCAAAACCGTTAGGAATCCGTTTTATCCGATATTCGTATCCGGGAAAATCCGTATTCGAAAATATCCGTATTCGTATTCGAGAATATTCGTATCCGTATTTAAAAATATTCGAATTCGTATTCGTATTCGTTTTAAAAATATGGATTCGTATTCGTATTTGAGACTATTCGACCGTATCAGATCCGTTTCCACCCCTACATATATGTGAGAGGTGAGCGAGCAGTGGTCCGTTGACAGCTTGACAGTGCTCAGGGTTGGTTGATGCCATCTCCGTGGAGAAGTGTGCAGTCTGCTCACCCAAGCTTTTGCCGATGACAATCGATCACTAGATGGCAGTTATGAGGCAAAACTTCAAGTGGTAAACATACGACCTGTTCTTTATGGTTTTTAAAAGCGCTTTTTAATTTTTGTTATAGTATTTAATTTTTAAACAAAGTATTTTTTAAGATAAGGTCTATAAGTTAATTATAGTATATGTTAAAAGTGTAACATCTGTATTAGCCAAAATCACATATAAATATCTCTCTTCATAATTTCTATTACAAATAACTAAAATTTAAAATTTTCATTTATAAACCATAAGCCGCGGTCACAAATAACAGGCCATTTGTTTATGTATGATTGTCCTGTGCACTTCACCTTGGTGTGATCCTAGGTGTTTCCGTACAAAGTTTTGCCTGCCGCCAGGTGAAATTTCGATGAGAAATCATGTATCTATGCATGTATTGGAACACTAGGTGTATGAAAGTCTTCGATTATAAGCAAATGTACGAATTAGCTCAGTTCAGAGATCCCATGTACCCGTTTCAAGAATCAAAATAGTTTACTTTGTTTACTTGCTTGCCCGGATTTGCAGCTTAATAGCCTAGAATCGTCAGCAACAGTCCAACAGATCAAGGGAGTTGGGGTCTTGGGGACAATGGCATGGCTAGCGGTCTTCCTACTTCTCAAATTTTGGTTTCTTTTTTTCCCATATGTTAAATTATGATCACTGTTTTTCCTATATATAAAAAATTCGGCTTTGTCTAGGTTAGAATAATTCTTTTTTCATGATTTGTTCTCATCCTATTTGTTCTTGGGGTGAGGGAGTGTGTTATATATAGGAAGTGAGGGGGGCGTTATAAGAGTGATCTTCAACCAAGGATCGACAAAGTAACTAAAATTTTGTCAATTGATGAATAGACAGCCCCATAGAAAGAGGGGCGACCACTAAAATAAGCTAGGTGTACCTTCAAAAATTCCAGAGATACATACTACTTCCTCTGCACGTTTGTTCGATAAGACACCTTCATTAATGATACAATTTTCAGTTGAGGTTTAGCGTAAAAAGCCAACTATATTGAACTCATGCATTGGAGAAGTAGACATATAAATACTATCTGTATTCGACCACCATAGCAGAGCCAAATGTGTGGGCTTAATTATTAGTTTTACATTACCATTTCCATCATTTGCATCTGATGGTGAGCAGAGCATCACACTAACTCAACATCTAGAACAGACAAGCATACGAGTAAACAACACAAAGTATGTTGTTAATATATACCCTATAAATGTGGCAATGACCCCATAACAAACTCTCTGTTTCTCATCTGGCGAATTCTATGCTCAGTGCGGCTTTCTTCTCGAGGCTGTAAAATCCGGTGATCTCGCTCTCAGTATATCCCGACGAAGTCGAGCTCCCCATCTCCACCAGGCTGAGTGCCTCGAGGACCAGTGGCGGCTGTGGGTGTTGGTGCACTTGATTTGCCAGTCGCCGGAGCTCCTCCGCCACCCGCCTCATCGCCGGCCTCCTCGTGCCCGGAATAACTAAGCATTGACTCGCCAGCACCGCAACCTGACGGATCACTCCCATGCTGGCTTCATCAACTGTGTCACTGTCCAGGAGCTCATGGAGTGTGCCATCCCCCATAGACTCCTGAAACATTAACGTCAGGCTCTTCCTTTCTTTAGACAGCGGCTTCTTACTAGTTAGAAGCTCCAGAAGAACAACTCCGAAGCTGTAGACGTCGTTCTTGTCAGTGAGCTGGTACTCAAGCAAGTAGTCCGGGTCGAGATACCCCGGTGTGCCTTTGGGCACGGCCTGAGTCTTTTCGTCGATCGTCGAGCAGCCAAAGTCGGACACCTTGGCGACCCATCCCTCACCGAGAAGGATGTTGGCCGGCTTCACGTCGCCGTGGAGTATCGGGTGCGGCAGCGAGTGCAAGTGCGCGAGCGCCTCGGCGGATTCCGCGGCGACCCTCAGGCGGGTTCCGAGAGTGACGCGACGTCTCTTGTTCCTCTGATGGTGCAGTAGCTCCTGCAGGGTCTTGTTCTGCACGAACTCGTAGACTAGCATGGGGGCCTCAAACTGCAGGCAGCAGCCGAGGAGATTGACGATGTTGGGGTGGTTGACGCGACCGAGTATGACCAGCTCCTGCACGAAGTCCATCCTCCTGCTCTCGTCGACCTCCTTGCACCTCTTTATCGCGACGGCGGTGCTGCCCAGGATCGCCTTGTAAACGGTCCCTTGCCCTCCTTCCCCGACGATGTTCGCCTTGTCGAAGCTATTTGTCGCCGACTCGATCTGTCCTCTGTCGTAGAGGGTGAACGCGCTGTTACCCTCTACTTTCATCATTTCCGACAGTAGCTGGCCTCCGTGCTGTTGAAAATATTCGTCACTCTGTCTTAGCAGAGCTTGTCTTTTGATACGTCGTTTGTGGCGGAGCACTTCTGTTCCAAGGAAACCAATGAGGCCAACCAAAACAATGGCAAAAGCTCCTGGAGAGATGAAGATTAGTCGTTAGGGGAAAGGTTGAAGCAAGTGTTTAGACATTGATGTATTGAACAGTCCATGACTAGGTTTAGGCATGTTCGTTTCTGTTTAGAGAAGCCAAAGCTAATGACTGGCTTTCCGAAGCAGCTTTCTCACTCCTCTCGCATCCGTCTCGCTCTAGAGATAAGGCGGGGTCACGGGCGCATCACGCATCATACTCCTCTCTTTTATCTCACGCACGTATCTCTCTCTCACTTTCTTCACCGCCCGTGTCCTTCTAAAAGCTACTTCTTTTGGCCACTACTATTTATTTTTAACCAAAAACTATCAGCTGCAGTTAAAAGGCATCACCTGTAGCCAATATAAATAGACCATAAGCAAGGGAAAGAAAGTTGGAATTAAGATACCGGCAACCAACCAGAAACGACCGTTATTATTCGTTGTGGACGGCCACAAAGGGAAAACAAAATTTGGTGTAACGATGTTGTAAGTAGAGTCGGAAATACGGGAGTACCAATAGCGAGTTTTCCTCGAAGATGAAGTGTTTGATCTCTCTCGCATGTCCCATTTTGGGCGTTGCCTTTGGGACGACCATGAGGGCACGAACAGTTGAATCCGCCAGGAAAATTGTGGCAAGTTTCAGGCACAGAGCAAGGGTAAGCTGGCAGATCCGTGCACTCGTTAATATCTGCAATCAAATATCAAATATAGGTAAATACAGTGATCGGATAATATGCAAGCCCTGTATTGTTTTCTGAAGAAAGGTTTTACTCTGGATCATTGATTTATCCTTTTTTTACATCAACAGGAGTATGTCGATCTGTACATTATATTGTTACTTATAATCAGGACTACAGTGAATCTACCTTTCTTCCCTTTATCATCATAAAAAATTCATGGTCTTAAACAAATGCCTTTTCGACCCAATGGTGCTACTGTCGTCGTGACACCAGCTCTATTCTGGTCTATTTGGAGAAGAAGCAGACCAACAAACAAAAACGAGAAAAATGAAGAAGCCTAGATTAAGAGAATTAGGAATCGAGTTTGTCATTTAATAGTTGCTTGTCTTAGTGCACGGTTGAGTACAACATATAATTCCACTCGTGTGGCAAATGATGAGTCAGGCCCAGTAGTAAGCCACATATTACAGACTCAACTCCATGGCTCACTTACCCACTCTTCATACTCCACAACAAGATTGTCAGAATCTTGATTTCTGAGCTCTTACAATCTTGTCCGGACACTTCACCTCTATCCTACCAAGAATCTTTAGGAAGAACAATACAAAACTGTTAAGAGGTAAGTATAGATATGTTTCCTATTCTCTCTCTGGTAGCTTATCTCTCCTGTAACCTTGTCTTGTACTAAGTTAGATGTTTCCTGATTGTATACGATTGCGTGTAATCTGTTGTAAACGGAACGGTTACTATTCACCATCCGGCACATATGTGTATAAATACATGTCCTGCCGCAGCTATTGCAAATTTGCAATACTTACTACGATTATTACAGGAAGTATGAAGACGATGAATATATTTGTCTCAAAATTATTTCATAATATTATAATTTTGTTAGGGTTTAAATGTAATATTTTGAAGACTATGTTAGTATCCGACAGTTTATTTTTACCAAAGGAAGTATTATATTGTGTTGCAACTCAAATTATTTCTCCAACAACTTTTTAGCTGATGATACATTTAATCTAAACAAGCACAGCAAATTATTGCGATATAAACAGATACTAAATTGTACCAATGGAACTTTCAATTAGTTAACATTGGTTATGTAATTAATCTACTGGGTAAATATTGCACGCTCTGGATGGATATGCGATAGATGGATTTAGGTTAGGAAGTTTCCGTACCTTTGCATCCGTGCTCCGGATCTTGCAGGTAGGGATTACCTTGGAACCCTTTGGAGCAGTTGCAGATGTAGCCTGGTCCGTTGGGCGAGTTGAAGCACTCGCTGTTGCTGCTGACGCACGCGTACGACTCGGGCTTCTTGCGGGCTGCCTCGCAGGCCTCGTTTCCAACAGCCCAATCCAGCACCAACGGCGCCCTTCCGCCGTAGGTATCGTAGAACTCCGGTGATGTCGCGTAGCTCGTGAGAAAGGTGAAGCTTGACGTGTCCATCAGCACCGCGTAGCTGCAGCGGCTGACGCTGTGGATCCCCGCCGTGTCGAAGCGCTCGTCGAACCACACACGGTAGTACCGCAGCTCCTTAGGGATGGCCGTCTGGCAGCAGCCTATCCCGGAGCAGGAGCCGTTGGTCAGGCTTGTCACGTCGCCTCGGCGGCACATGGCCACGCACCCGCTCATGTACTTGCCGACGTTGCGCCTGTCGCTGATGTACGCCAGCGTCCGGCACCCGACGGCGGTGAACCTATTCGCGGTGTAGGAGATCCTGTAGGGCTGCATGAAATCCAGCTGCCAGTCGCTGTACTCCATCCTCTGAGATGTGGTGTTGTAGCAGTAAGAGGAGATGTTGTTCCACACCATGGCCTGACCTTGCGGGAGAGAGATGTTGAGCAACTCGACGTTGCCATTCCCCAAGAACGGTTTCTTGCCATTCTCGGTGTCCCTGCAGCTGATCTCGAAGCCGCGCATCGCGCAGTCAGGCCCGATGCCGAACGGGAAAGGGATGTCTACGCCGCCGCATGTCGTTGTGCAGTTGCTGCCTGGTGGGCGCAGCCCTCCGACATCGGGGATTTCGGCCGCAAGCGCTACGCTGAGCCATAGTAGTACAGCTGCTAGTGTGTGGAACGGCATGGATAAATTGTCTGTGTTTCTGACCAAGCGCTCGCTTTGCTGCGCCTTTCAGCATTGAGCCCCGAGGAGTCGTCATATATACACGTGTTGTGTGTCGGCACATGTCCAATTCTTTTCGCGCTATGCTTGTAACTTATGGTTACTCCCGAAGAAATAAATAGGATAGTTTCTTTGTTACTTTTTTGAAGCAGTTTCTCAGGAAACCTTCTCGAAGCTATTTTTGGGTATACAATTCATTCGTATAAACGCTCGCTTTAGAAGTAAATCTATCTGCTACAGTCATAAACTATCAACTACAACAAAATAGAACAAGCTCTATATTTCCCGCAAGAGCTGATGGGGACGGTCTGGACCGGTCAGTATAATGCGACGACCAAGGCTTTTTGCGTATGTCTTCAACTGAATTGCTCCTTATTAACGTCATGTACACGCATACGTGCAACATACATAATTAGAAACTGTTCCATCGTCTTCCCTGCTTTCTCGTTTTCTATCATTTCATTCATCCGTCGAAATGTTTTAGGGTACCCTTCTTCTTTGAAGTACTCATGGTCACAGCAAGCTCAGAATATATCTATGTATCCATCGATTTGCAACCGGCAATTATTTACACGTTTTGTTTTAACTCAAGTACTCAATCTTTTGTTTAGTAATAAATATTTCGGCACGAGCGCTTGCTGGGCCTAAGGTTGAGGGGACCATATGTGTGAGTATTATATTCAACACGTTGTGCGTCGACATTGAGCATTTTCAAGAAGATTGTTGGGGACACTTTACCCCGTTCAATAATCCAACGACGACTTAAGACGGACCAGGTTGTTGCGTCTCGTCTTCGTCCGAATTACGAATGATTAACGGGTCACAAAAGTAAAAAAGAACAGTTACTTACAGCATCACGCATGCAACATTTAATTGTTAAGAATTGTTCCATCGCTTTCTCTACTTTTGCTTTCTATCATTCTGTGTGCTAACAATAGGTGCGTGTCTACGTGTCCGATCTCGCGCATATTTTGCCACTCAACTACCCGGCAAGAGGGGCCAATACCGCTGTCAACTACCCCTAAGGCGAACAACAATCCATGTATACATTTTGACGTTCCCCCATCCAATCATCAAGTGAGTAAACTAGACAGGACGTAGAGCTCTACGAAACCTCGGTGTTTTCACACAAATTACGGTGCTATTCTACCAAAGGCATGTGAAACAGCAGAGAAGTACATCAATCATCTAGATTTTATTTTCTCGCTTTCAGGCAGAATCGACATAAAAAAAAGAGAGAGTAGAATCGGCAGAGGATACGATCCCGTTCGATTGTGTCCTGCATATATCTGCCTAATTTGCATCTGATTTGACTGACCAACACGCATTTGCAGGTATTGCATCGCCACGCGGTGTTGATCCTTGTGGCGATCATGCAACGTGTAACTCAAGAGAGAGAGCAGAAAAGAAATGGCTTTATTCTCCATCTAACCAACCAATCGAGGAAAGAAGATAAGCGGTGGGGCACTGGGACTGTTCTAGCTAGGGAATATCGTATTACTCGTCCATTGACTCGAGTCAACCGAGTCAATGCGGGTATTCTTCCTAACCATTTCACACAAATCATGGTACTGTTTGACCTGGATCAAGGGCGGAGCAATAAAACGGTACACTCGTTTCTTTCTTTTTTTTAGATGGAACACTGATGATTCCATTAGCCTAAGGCACGAGCTAAATCGCCGGCCACTGCAACGATCACAAATTCAGGGAAATGGACACTTTTCATTTTACATAGCATAGTTTGTTCTGAAAAAAATATAGATCGAGCATATTTTGTTTCATCAGGCTAATCAACTCTAGTGACTATGACCCTGTTTGAGGGAGCTGTAAATTTTGCCATAAGATGTATTTTTGCTTTCTGACAGAAAAGCATTTTTAGCTGATGGTTGTAGCTTTCCTGAGTTTTTTCTAAGGTACCCTTGAGATTATGATGGCACTTTTTAGATGGCAAAGCTTTCGGCCAGACTTGAGAAAGAAGGCTAAATTCTTCCTCTCCAAATGTGAAGGGGGCACGAGAGTTTAGGGAAAATAGAGAGTGAGTTGAGGCGAGGGGTTTAACGTGCAAGGGGCAGTTTAAATAGAGGGGAGAAGAGAGAAAGGGTGCGGGTGCCATGGGCTGGCTTCGGGAGCATGGGGGGGGGGGGGGAGAGCACGCAAAGGGCTGTCCACCAGTGTCGCGAGCAGGCTACCGTTGATGATGAACTCGTGCCTAGTAGAGACTAGCCTCGCAAAGGGCAACAAGTCTGTGTCCCGCAGGGTTGGGACGTAGCGCTCGTCCAGCGCCCATGGATCCCCCCGGTAGCTCGAACGGCGAAGAGCTAGCCGCGTCACCTGTCATCCATGCGTGGTAACGGTGTTTCTTGTTGTACGAGTGTTCCGAAAGCTCCGGTAGAGCCATACCTACCAGTACATAGGACAGACGAAATATTAGTGTGAATATTAATAATTACTTTATAATACAATTTACATTAATTATGACTAACTAAATAATAGAAATTATGACTACGGGAATAACGTTGAAAGCATGCTATAAAAAATTACCTGTCTATCAGGAGAACTAATCAGCACTGCCGTGTCCTCAATGACTTGTGCACTGCCTTCTCCAAATAATTAGCAATACACTATTACTTTTGAGAGTACCTTGCAAGTAATGGGATAGATGGAATATTAGTGTGAATATTCACAATGACAGCAACATACTACAACATGTGTGCGTGAATACTTCATTATTTACCGATAATTTGATTACTCATCCAAAAAAAATGACGAGCCATTCATTACCGTCATCCTTAGCACTAACTCATTACTAACCCCGAACTAACAAATTATGGATACCGTATGTACACAAAAATAGTATAAACTATGTCTAAGTTACTACGACATACTTACTTCGTAATACAAACTACATTAATCACGACTAACTAAATAACACTAATTGACCACGATTATGGAACTAACGTTGAAAGCATACGATCAAAAATTACTTGTCTTTGCAGAGAAAAAATCAGCACTATCAATTTTGAGCTACACACTGGCTTCTCGAACTAATGAGCTACGCACTCCCAATTTTCAGCAATGACCGCGACAATGACCTTCTGCGATGAGCGACTGGGACACTGCCATCTCAAAATAATTAGCTACACATTGGCCAGAGGTGCATATTTATGCCTGAGCGAAAAAATCCATTGCCACAAGCAGCACTTCGGGTGAGGGGGGACGGCATCGTAACGATGATAAATGTGCAAACGAGGGAGCGGGCGAGGGGGGACGACACTCAAATATGACATTAGTACGAACAAGAGAGCGTGCGAGAGGGGCACATATAGAGAGAGTGACAATTGTGTGAACCGGATAGCAGCAAATAATATATATACAATGATTGCCTGACACATGGCACTTCAAAACATGTGTGACGATCGTTAAATTCATGAGTAAGTTAACCCGAATAAATGTGGTAAATTCGGACCACATAAAATTCTCAAAAAATTACACAATAACTATTATTGTATCTGGAGGATTCACATAAAAGTTCGTGATTTTTGGAGCTCGTTTACTATATGTAAAAACAAGTAAAAAATCATAATTATATTAACGTTTGAGCAACATTCACAATAGATAAAATTACCTAAAAATTACATTGCGAGGTATGTTATGTTGGGAGGCTGTATGTACATTTTTGTTATTTTTTGAGCATTTTTTGTATATTTAAAAATTCAAACAAATACTAAATGAAAAAATAGGCAGGTAATTAGGCCGGCTAATTAGCTGGCCTAATTACCCACTGCCTCTCCCTGGACGATAGGCTTGCCTGCCGTCTGGCCCCTGGGCGGCAGCCTGCCTACCGTCTAGTGAGGGGGTCGCAGGCGCCTGCCGCTACTGCAGCGCAGCGCTCAGGGGCGGAGCCAGGATCTAGACAAAGGGGGGGCCGACCCACCAAGGCGTCGGCGTCATGGGCACAAAGTGATAGAAGCTCTGTTGCTTGAGAACTGAATCGATCTTCTAACTCAATCAACTGTTGGTCGACCGCAACATTAAACACATCTATTTTATAATGGTGAAGAGTGGTGGTATTATCATTTTTGTTCCGAGATTTGGTCACATCCACGTACCTACAAATTGCGATGTGTAGTTAAACAAGTTAGATATGTACCATAAAAATAAAAAAAATATGTATTTGTGCTCATATTAAAAAACTGAAGGTAAGATAAAAACAAGGAGGTTTCAAGTAGAGTGGATTTTTCATAATAACAAAAACATTTTACAAATCCATTTCAATAATGGCCATGAGTAAACTTTTTGTAAGAAAATGTTTTATTTGTGTCACTGAAATTTGATGCAGTTTTGTATCCACCACTGCAACATAGGTGTATTTCTTATATACAGCTATAAACTTCACCTAGATTTTGTATTTGCCATCCTAGTCAAGTCCTTTTTTTGTTTAAGATACAACGTGGTCCCTCTACTTGTATTTGTTCGTCATCTGAGGACACCAAAACTGACATGATAAACCCTCGAAAAATGTTGAAAGTTAGATGTGTAACTTATGTTCTCTTGTCATGCCTAATGAAATCTCGGTAGAACTCAATGGACTTCTACTTGCCCACTTTCACTAAAGAAACTTTTATGTATCATAGGAAATATTCTACACCTGGAGCCCAAAGAGTGAGCATTTCCAGAGCATCCATAGGAAGACAGGTGTACCTTTCAAATATATGCTTTTCTTTGATGATGAAGTCAGGAATGTTATAGCTGTAAATTCCCTATACCATATGGTATATGTCAGTGGTGCCTGGTGGGCCATTGGGGGGGGGGGGGGGGCCAGGCCCCTGCCCGCCCCCCTTCTCTCCGCCCCTGGCAGCGCTGCGTGTCACCTCACGGGCGCTACCGTCCAGCCCCTGAACGGCAAAAACGCTATTTTTGTCAATACGTTTGATATACTACTATTTTTATAAATACAGAATGAAATAGTATAAAAGTGGCTTTGGCTCGAAACTAGAAAGGAAGTAGAGCTTTACGATACTGGGTGGTTTCACACAAATTACGGTGCTATTCTAAAGGCATATGGAACAGCAGTGAAGTACATCTATCATCAAGAGAGAGAGCAGAAAGAAATGGCTTTATTCTCCATCCAACCAATCAAGTGAGAAAAGTAGAAAAGCGGTAGAGCACTGGGACTGTTCTAGCTAGGAATATCATATCACTCGTCCATTGACTCAGGTCAACCGAGTCAATGCGGGGATTCTTCCTTACCAGTTCACACAAATTATGGCTTTTGACCAGAATCAAGGGCGGAGCAATACAACAATACACTCGTTTCTCTCTTTTCGGGTGAAACACCGATGATTCCATTAACCTGAGGTAGGAGCTAAATCGTCGGCTATGGCAACGAGTACAAATTCAGGGAAACGAACACGAGCTTCTACTTTTACAAGCCGAAACTAATACAAACATTTTAGTTTTTATAAACTGTTTCTATCAGTCACTACTATTTATTAGCATTACAATACGCGCTTTTACATATTGTGATGTACTTTATATTTTATTATATCACAATTCTATAAGTCGCATGACGATCTGAATATTATAGTACTTTTCGTTGCATCGTTTTTTACATAATACAATATTATTCATCAATCACTACTATTCATCAGCCACAGCTAAAATCCATCAGTAGAAGCCAATATAAACAGGCCTTAGTTTCATTTTACATAACATAGTTTGTTCTAGAAAAAAAATAGAGCATATTTTATTTCATCAGGCTAATTAACTCTAACGATTATGACCCTGTTTGGGGAGCGGTTACTTATGTAATAAATTGTCTTGGCTTTCTGGCCTGAGAAGCCATTTGCCAGGCTTTTTTGGGGCTAGTTAGCTGCGTAACCTGTGGATGATGGTTGAAATGTTTGAAATGAGGGTTACAAAGGCATATTTCTGTGCTAATTTAGCTTAAATACGATTGTGTTTTTATTTTTTATTTTTTGCAGAAATGTTAATCAAACAACTTAATTGTACTAAGTTATAGATAATTGAGCAACATTTTGCAACTACCAAAATTTTCAACAATGCAATACTACCCACAAAAGGTGCAACATCCACTATCACATCCAAATGGCCAACTTAATTCTTCACAAAATCTTTTCCATTGGCAAAACAGATACATGGTCAATTTCACCCCCTCTAGTCTCTGGTTGCAACTCCATTTACAACTAGGCACTGAAACATGTGCGTTTCAGAAAATTACATCCATTTAGACAATCAGCATGTTTAGAACTTGACCTTTGCAATAATGAATTCAACATATCTATACAACTCAATTTGCACTTGATCACAAGATCTGAATTTTGCATGTACTGTATATATCACACAAGAATCTGAATTTACAGACTGCTAACCTATGCTGTCAGCCATGAATTAGCTTTAGCACCTAACAAAAGAACAATGTCTGAGCAACAACAACAATGTCTGAGCAACAAGATGCGGCCTACAAGAGCAAGAAACGAAGCAGTTCATCGCGTCACTGCCGATGCCTACTCTCCGTGCGTACAAGCATTGTTTTAGCTACAGGTACAAGAACACGAAACATAAGCAAGGTCAGAAATGTGCATAAGAAAATGCTTAAGTCTCGGGAGAGGATTTCTGAATACAAATCCTCTATGTATTCTCATACAAGCCTTAGATAAAAGTTAGTGCACGCAATTGAGATAGTGATGATAACATATCCATAACATAAATCGCAACAATAATCAAATATCAAAGTACTAGTCTTATAACCACTTATTACAATAGCGGTCACATTGCCTTAAGTTCACAACAGTAAAAACAGAAATAAATCAGAGTACGGCCATCACCTCGCCACGGTTAAGTGACTAGGGGAACACGCCTTAGTACTCCAGGATTGTCCTTCGTCAAATCCGCAAGCGGTGGGGGGCACTTAGGGCTGAAAATGGTCGGAAACGATCGGTAGGAGGTCAAATCACTTTCAGTTTCACATTATTTTCTCGAAAACGAAATCGATACGATATTGTCGGAAACGAGAATGACATCGATATTCCGGAAAATTCGGAAACGAAACTATTCGATCAAAAGTGCATCGATAACGATCGAAAATCATGAAAGCGATATCTAAAATACAATAAACACACCAATCTGCACAGCATGACAATAGCTGTATATATTGACCCAGGTCACATGAAAAATAATACTGTAGTAATGATCCATGTGTAACATCCTACGAATCTGAAAAGATGATTCAGTATAAAAAGAGAGAAACCAGAATTGAAAACATAAAACCTCATTTTGAAAATAAAATACAAACACAAGTACACACACACACACACACATATATATATATAATATGTATGTATGTATGTATGAACAAGATGTGCCCAGCTTCTCACTGGCAGCTGGGCCCAGCCCCTGCGCGTCGCTCCTCTCTTTCCTTCTCCCTCTCTCCCCGGCCTCCCTCTTCCTTCCTTTTTCTCATTTTCTCCCCCGTGCGCCACTTCCCTCCTTCCGTGGCCGAGCCTTCTCCACGTCTCCTCTTTCCTTCTCTCTTTCTGTGGCCATCGCGCTCCACCCCGCGCCCGCCGCTCGGTCCCTCTCCAGCAGAGCCCGCCACTCCTTCTCCCGCCCGCGCCGTGAGCCCGCCACCGCCCTCTCCTTGCCATTCCGGCTCTCCGGTGAAGCCCGGCCGAGAATACCGCATCAAAGCGTGCCCCTGCTCCTCGAGTACATCATCACCGAGTCAATTGGACTCTGGTGGCCTGAGCACGCCGCAGCAGCGATTCTTCCCCGCCTCCGGCCGAACCGCCGCTTCCGCCGCCGTCTCCCCCTCGGTCGGCACCAGCTCAATTCATTGGGTAGGGAGCGTCCCCACGTGGTCATGTAGCTCCCCCAAGCTCCGCTTCGGTTTTTCCCCTACCCCAGTCCGCCGGCGACGTGAGCTTCCCCGCACCACCGCGGGCCATCGCCGCCAGCCCACCTCGGCCACTCACTCGCACGGCCAACCCCACGGTAAGCATCTCCGGTACTCCCTTAGGCTCTCAGGAGCTTCAACTTCTTCTCCTCTCCCCGTCGGCGTCGTTGCGCCATTACCACCCCACCGCAGGCCGCACAACCCGCCGCCCTGCCGACCTGCACAATGGGCCTGGGGGTGCTCAGCGGAGATGAGGGGGTGGGGCTATGCCATCCTGGGCTTGTGGTCTGCCTGAGTTCGGTAATTATCGACGGTAGATTATTGGTTAAATACGGTATTTTTCGAAAACGATCGGAAGAGAGCTAAATCGTTTTCGTTTTCATTATCGGATGTTTTTACCGTTCTCGTTTCCGTTTTATCGGTTACCGTCACCGTTTCCGTTTAGGGGAAAAATCGGTAATTTCTCGAAAACGATTTTCGGTAACCGAGAATTACCATTTTCGTTTTCAGCCCTAGGGGCACTTGTACTGAGCAGAAAAAAATGGCTTTATTCTCAAGAGAGATAAAAAAAGCAGAAAGAAATGGCTTTATTCGAGAGAGAGAGAGAGAGAGCAGAAAGAAATGGCTTTATTCTCCATCCAACCGATCAAGTGAGGAAAGCAGATAAGCGGTGGGGCAGTGGGACAGTTGTAGCTAGGGAATATCATATCACTCATCCATTGACTCGAGTCAACCAAGTCAATGCGAGGGAGCTCTCCTTACTCCAAGGGGCAGCTACCTGTATTTATAGCCTTGGCTGACCGGTGTAGGTCCGTTTGGCCAGCCGTCTAGATGGCTTCCATGCGCGCACCTGTACTCAAGTGGGTGGAGTGGAGGACATGGATGACATGGCTGGCCGGTATGCACTGGATGGCCGACCAGTGTTGATGGAGTGCTGCGTTTTGTCGAAGTTGGCGCGAAAGACTTTCTCCATGCAGCATGTTCGTGGTGGGGCCGGCGGCCACGTCCACGCTTGACTAGGTGAGGTGGTTGAGGCACTCGCTTGAGGAAGTTGGGCCGGCCGGTGTGGAGCTGGGCCAGCCAGTGTAGGGTTTGGGCCACATGGGGTTTTCTCCAATTAAGTAGATTTTATCCTGTTTTCGCTCCTTTGTTATTGTTGCAAGAGGAATTGAGATAAGTGTAGAGAGAAACTATTGCTTCATTTATCCATCATTCTGATCATGTACATTGCTTTATAGACGATGATGGGGTGGCAAGAAAGGTGCCTGTTTGGAACAGACATCTGCACATTGTGTAACTGCACATTGGTTACTATCTGGTTTGTAACACTCCCCCTTGACCAATGTGTCTTCATATGATCACCTTGATTCATCATCTTGGAAAAACTCCTCCAAAACCCTGTAGAAAAAATATGAGGAGAACCGATAGAGTAGATATGCCATGAAAAACTCCTTTAAAACCCAGTGGGAAAATTTAAGGAGAAAAATGATATGGCATATATTTGATTATATCTCCTAAAAACCCCTGTGGGGAAAAAGAGATATATTTATGATTACGTTGTCATATTGCCTCATTAAAACCTTGATGAGAAACCTTAGAGGGAAAACTCATAAAGGGAAAAGAGTACAATTTATATTTGAACGGGTTAAGTCTTAGGAGATTTCTCCCCCTGACATCTGCAAATCACGTAGTCTTCGCATACCAATTCCATAAACACATTTGTGGAATGTAGAGGTTGGTAATGACTTAGTGAATAAGTCTGCGAGATTATCACAAGACTTAGTTTGCAGAATATTTATTTTCCCACTCTCTTGCAATTCATGTGGGTAAAATAGTTTAGGTGCAATATGTTTAGTGATATTGCTCTTTATGTAACCCGTTTGCATTTGAACAACGCAAGCAGCATTATCTTTGTAGATAATGGTAGGTGATGCGATAACACCTATACCACATGATTGTTGTATGTGGTTAATCATTCTGCGAAGCCATACACATTCACGTGATGCTTCATATAATGCAATTATTTTAGAATGATTAGTGGATGTAGCCACTAGGGTCTGTTTCGAAGACTTCCAAGAGATGACTGTTCCACCATGTAAAAATACAAAGCCTGTTTGAGATCTGGCATTATGGGGATCTGATAAATAGCCAGCATCTGTATATCCTATTAAATCCATATTTTTATTCTTTTGGAATAATAGACCGAGATCTTTAGTGCCTTGAAGATATCTAAAGATATTCTTCACTCCTACCCAATGTCTTTTGGTTGGAGTAGCGTTGTATCTAGCAAGTAGATTTACTGCAAATGTGATATCCGGCCGGGTGCAATTTGCAAGGTACATAAGCGCTCCGATGGCACTGAGATATGGAACCTCGGGTCCCAATAACTCTTCATTGTCATCTCGGGGTCTAAATGGATCTTTGTCCCTGTCGAGAGATCGAACAATCATGGGGGTTTTCGATGGATACGCTTTGTCCATATTGAATTTCTCCAATATTTTCTGGACATAGGCTGATTGATGCACTATGATGCATGTATGAAGGTGCTCAAGTTGTATACCTAAGCAAAATTTTTGGTTTTACCCAAAATCCTTCATTTGAAATTCCGTCATAAGATGATTACGTGCTTCATCTATATCCCATGTGTTACCAATGATATTTAGATCATCAACATACACAGATATAATGCAAAATCCTGTCGAGGATCTTTTAATGAACACGCATGGGCAATCATCATTGTTGGAGTATCCCTTTTTGGTTAGGAACTACTTAGTCGGTTGTACCAAATTCTTCCCGACTGTTTCAAGCCGTATAAAGACTTGTTTAATTTTACACAATACATATTGCGATTTGCGTTTGGATTCGGAATTGAAATTCCATCGGGAACTTTCATGTATATGTCCAAATCAAGTGACCCATAAAGATATGCGGTCACTACATCCATCAACTGAAAAGATAGATGATTTTGTACTGCCAATGAGATTAAGTATCGGAATGTTATTCCACTCATTACTGGAGAATAAGTTTCATTGAAATCAATGTCGGGTCTCTACGTGAACCCTTGTGCTACAAGCCTTGCTTTGTATCTCACCACCTCATTGTTTTCATTCCGTTTGCGGACGAAAACCCATTTGAAACCGACAGGGAATACTTTGGGAGGTGTATGTATCACATTGGTGAATACATTTCTTTTCTTGAGCGAGGCTAACTCCTCTTGAATTGCATTCTTCCATTGAGTCCAGTCCGAGCGCTGTTTGCACTCTGCCATGGTCTTGGGATCTGGATCATTTTGAAGGTTGTTTGCAATTGTTGTGGAGAAATAAATGTCGACAATTGTAGTCTTACGATCGTATGATTCTCCAGAATCAGTATAGTTTGTGGAAATTTCTTGGACCCCTGATGACTCAATGTTATTTCCCAAAACATTTGAGTCGGGGTATTCCGATGTCCCAGGATCAGTAATTGAGTGCACTGTTGATCTGGGTTTTAAGGATCCTTTGGTGTCTATCAACTTGAGGTTGATCTGCATTTACGTTCTTTTGTTTCCTTTGTCGCTTGTTAGAAGCTGTATCCGCCATTTGTACCGTACTTCTCCCCCTCTTATTTTGAACTGGGAGTTGAGTGGTATTTTGCGGTACCTCCACTCTTTCAGGTACATTTCTGGCAGGATTATAGGATTTTTGTGACACCCATATAATCAGTAAATGCATCTGGCAGGTTATTTGCAATGTTTTGCAAATGAATGAGTTTCTGAAGTTGAAGTTCAGTCTCTCTGGTACGTGGGTTTGAGGAAGGAATGCCTTGAACATTCCAATTAATTTCCTGGCATTCAGTTTGGTACTTGTTGTCTCCCCCTAATGCCGGGAAATGTTCCTCATTGAATATGCAATCAGCGTACCGGGCCGTAAACAGGTCCCCTGTTAGGGGCTCGAGGTATTTTATGATTGACGGAGATTTATACCCAACATAGATCCCAAGTTTCCTGTGAGGTCCCATTGAGGTACGCTGCGGTGGTGAGATCGGTACGTATGTAGCGCAACCGAACTTTCGCAGATGGGAAATATCTGGTGGATTTCCACGTAGTAATTGTAGCGGGGAAGTGCTATGATAAGCAGTTGGACGCAGTTAGATTAAGTCAGCAGCGTGTAAAACTGCATGACCCCAACATGATGTTGGTAAGTTGCAATTCTGTAGTAATGGTCTTGCAATGAGCTTGATTCTCTTGATAAGAGATTCTGATAAACCATTTTGTGTATGGACATATGGAACAGAGTGTTGAACTTGTATCCCAAGAGCCATACAATCGTCATTGAAGGCATGGTATGAAAATTCAGCAGCATTGTCCATTCGAATTGATTGAATTCGATATTCAGGGTAATGCGCTCGTAATTGGATAATTTTACCAATTAACTTAGCAAATGCATGGTTTCGTGTGGATAAAAGACACACATGTGACCATCTAGTAGATGCGTCAATTAAAACCATGAAGTACCTGAACAGTCCACACAATGGTTGTATAGGACCACATATATCTCCTTGATTGCGTTCAAGTAATTTAAGTGGTTCAGCTCTGATTTTAAGATAAGAGGGTCTTAAAATCAATTTTCCGGTGGCACAGGAAGTGCACACAAAATCTGAGGATTCCGGAAATTTTGTCTTGAGGTATGTATGACCAATTGAATTGCTAATAATTTTCCTCATCATTCCAATGCCTGGGTGGCCAAGGCGATCATGCCATGTTTGGAATGTGTTAATGTTTTGGAAAATTACTTTGTACGCAATATGTTGAACGGATTTGATGTATGTATAGTACAATCCGGAGGGTAAAGATGGAATTTTTTTCTAGTACTTGTGTGCCATATCCGTTGTTTTTGGTTAAGAAGAGATATTCCTCTTTGTTGTCATTTTGGGTTTCAATATGGAAACCATTCTGACGGATATCTCTATAACTAAGTAGAGTACGTGTTGAATCGGGATACAAGAGTGCATCCTCAATTTCCAATTGTGTACCCATAGGGAGAGTAATAGAGGCGCGACTAGAGCCTACTATTGTTGCATCGCGTCCAGCGATGGTTAAAACATTTCCTTTCCTCCTAGTAAGAGTTAGGAAATATTTTGTGTCCCTAAGTATAGAGTTTGTGGTACTACTATCCACAAGGCATAGTTCCTCCTCCATTGGATTGACTCCAAAAATCTATATACACAAAATAAGAATTTAATGAAATTCTTATAATAGTATATAGAATACATACAAACTTTATTGACAATACCGAATGTGTTCGATATATGATTGGAGCATATAAGCTTACAATATAGATGACAACTTTATTTATATTACAACACTATAGTACTTAGCTATGGAACTAGAAGTCTAATTTAGATCTCCAAACATGTCTTGAGAATGAAATTCTTCAAGTGTGTCCTCAACGCACATAAGATCATCCTTCTTTGGAGAAGCACATGTGTCTTTGAGTTCTTGAATGAACTTTTGAGAGCATCCGGCTTCATCATTGTTGGATGTGAGATTAAAGTGTGCTTCAAAATCTCTTCTCTTGAGCATTCTTGCCGTGAGCCAAAGACTGGAGGTAGAGGTTCACAAGATGCTTCGGGGTGCGGCATTTCTTGGTAGGATGGTTGTATCAACCACACTTTTGACAAATTTCAGTTTTGTCAACTTTCTTACCATGATTGCCTTTACCTTTCTTGAATCCACTTGGTTTTTGCTTCATTGTTGCGTTTGATTTTACCTTTGAAGTTCTTTGAGTAGTCTTTTGAACCACCGAATTTGGTGTTATTTTGATTAGCATGTATTTCAGGAAGTGGAGCAGCCCCAATGGGACGTTGCTGATTATTCTTTAAAAGAAGTTCAGCATGCTTCTCAGCCTGAAGTAAAGTATGCATAAGATCAAAATAAGTTTGGTAATTTGCAGCACGCCATTGCTGCTGTAGGACTCTGTCAGATGGGAGCATAGTTGAGAGAGTCTTCTCTATTTTGTCCGCATCTGTTGGTTCCTTTTCACAAAACCACAATTTTGAGCAAATTGTATGTAGGGCATGGTTATAGTCACCAACAGATTTGAAATCTTGGAGTCTAAAATGTGCCCACGCATGATTAGCCTCTGGTAAAATGACAGCTCTTTGCTGTTCATATCTATTTTTGAGGACTAACCATAATGTGAGTGGATTCTCCTCATACAAATATTCCGCCTTTAAATCTGGATGTATGTGATTCCATATTATGCTTAAAATGGAATATGTCACAATCTCCGGCGGAATTTGATCATTTGGAGGATCAAATATCACCCTTTGCAACCCACGTGTGGTGAGGTTGATTTTTAAGTCCATAGCCCATGTAGGGTAATTGGAACCATCGAGAGCGAGGGGCTCAAAATCTTTGATAGCCATTTAAAACCTACATGAAAAGTACCCCATATATGATTAATTTACATGAGGTAAATTAATGTGTATGGTAATGTTGTAATACAATGCAAAATATGTGGAAAACAATATGAGTATTGTAATCCAAATGAATATATATACCCAAATTAAATATAACATGTGGTTATATTTATAATACCGTTTAATCACAATATGGGTAGTGAATACCAATGTATTGTATGGCATAGCGTACAAATAAATGTAGCAAAGTGCCATAAATTGTGATTTTATGGTATTTATTGTAGGTATAATATTTTGCAAAAATTCCAATTTATTAAGTACAATGGTACTCACTAAATAGAAATTTTAATTTTAAATTTGCGAAAGATAGCAAATTTAAATATGGTCGCAATTCATATTGTAAATAAATTGCAATAAAATAATCCTAATTATGTAAAAGTTATAGAAATGTGCATGCACATTTATTTGAACAATTACATAATTTTCAGATCCTGTAGGGACTGAAATGCTAATTTATAAATGTACAAACTGACGGGTACAATTATAAATAAGCATAAGGACTGTAATGCAAATATTTACAATAGAAATTTATTTAACATAAAAATTCTACATTTGCCATGAAATTTAGGGGGGGGGGAATGCAAAATTTCGGCAACTTGGGCTGCAGCCCATTTGGCCTTTGGGCCCATGTGGGATGGTGGAATTTTATGGGCCAAAGCCCATTTTTTAACCGGCCATATAAAAGGATGGGGGTGGGGGAATT
Organism: Dendrocalamus latiflorus; assembly: GCA_017311315.1. Lineage (NCBI taxonomy): Eukaryota > Viridiplantae > Streptophyta > Magnoliopsida > Poales > Poaceae > Dendrocalamus > Dendrocalamus latiflorus. Next base: position 23,206,094 of record CM029628.1, read on the forward strand.
TAGGGTTTCCCCCAAACCCTAACCACCAGGCGCCGGCCTCATGGGGACCGCCGCCGCCGCCTCCGGCCACAGGCGCCGCCACCGTCTCGGCCATGTGGGCGCCGCCGTCGGAGCAAGCCGCCGCCGCCGTGGGGCGCCGGCCCTGGGCGCCGCCGCCGTCTCCCGCGACGCCACTTCGAGCGCCTCCGCCGGCTCGGGCATCGTCGGCCATGGACACCGCCGGCCGCGGGCCACCTCGCCTTGGGCGTCGCCGGCCGCGGGCCGCCTCGGCTTGGGCGCCGCCGTTCGGGAGCCGCCGGCCGCTTCGGGCGCCGCGCCGGCCTCGCGTCGTCTCCGCCTTCGGCCGCTTCGGGCTCAGGCGTCGCCGCCTCGCCACGGGGGCCGCCGGCCGCGGGCCGCCTCGGGCGCCGCGCCGGCCTCGCGTCGTCTCCGCCTTCGGCCGCTTCGGGCTTAGGCGCCGCCGCCTCGCCACGGGGGCCGCCGGCCATGGGCGCCGCTCGGGGCCACCGCGCCGCGCCATGGACACCGCCGGCCGCGCCACCGCGCCGGGCGGACCGCACCTCCTCGGGCCTCGTCGGTCGCGCCTCCGCGCTGCACCCGCCGCTGGGCCGGCCGTGCAGGGCCGAGCGCCGGCCGCGCCGCGCCGCCGCCAATCCGTGGTGCCGCGCCACGCCGGCCGCTTCGCGCCGGCCGCGCCTCTTCGGGCGCCGCCTTGGGAAGCCGCCTGCCGCGGGCGCTGCCACCTCGGGAACTGCCGGCCGCGGGCTCCGCTTCGGGAACCGTGGAGCCGCCGCACCGGCCGCTCGTCGTCGGATGCGTCGGGCAAGGGTCGATCGTGCGCCGGCCGGACTGCGCACGTGCAGGTGCAAGCGGCGGCCGGTGCGCGTGCAGGCGCGGAAGCCATGGCGTCGGCACCCCATGGGGCAGCCCCGACGACGGCAGTGCCCCATGCGGGGGGAAGCAATCGGCCGGCGGGACTGGACGGCAGTCTTGCGTGTTTTTTGTTTTTACAGTGGCCAAACAGAGATTCAAAGTTGTCATGCCGTACCTTGTGTCTCTGTTTTTCTGTATGTGTGCGTGTCGCTTGATTTGGAGAGAAACGTGGCTGATAACGTGTTGCAAGAGGAATTGAGACAAGTGTAGAGAGAAACTATTGCTTCATTTATCCATCATTCTGATCATGTACATTGCTTTATAGATGATGATGGGGTGGCAAGAAAGGTGCCTGTTTGGAACAGACATCTGCACATTGTGTAACTGCACATTGGTTACTATCTGGTTTGTAACAGTTATGTAATTCCTGCAAAACAAGTTGACACACTGTCTATGTGGACATATTAAAGTGCATTATCTTACGTTGAAACCTAATTTTATCCTGCCTTTTACGTGGATTTCTGGGGTGTAGTACGGGTATAAGCTGTGTCAACATGCCCCGGCCCGTTGGTCGTTGTTCCGCACGATCGCACTAGATATCTCTTAGTATGGCGTTGTACTACGGGTATAAGCTGTGCCAACATGAAAGCATGACGTGGCTCTCCAAGTCCAAGAGGTGGCATCATTCCAACTGAAGTGAGACCTGATTTAGCCACCAGACTGCTGCAGTTTTCATTTATTTGTTCACTAGATATCTCTCAGTAAAGACGTCCAGGTGTGAGGTGTCTTTCAAATGTTTGGTGTCCATTGATGGGTTCATTTGCAGTTTTGTACCCATCTGTGATCGATGTCAGACGTACGTACATAGTCACGGCTCATGTCTCCTTTCATGTTTTGTACCCTTCACAACAAACTGCCACATTTTCGTTTTAGCATCCGTGCATTTCTGTTACCTCGTCATTGTATAGCTTGACTGCCTGCCATGTTTAGGTAGTAGAAACCATTCCACCTAAGAAATTAGGAATTCATGAAATATCAAAATAGGCAATAAACACTGCTGCTGCTGGTCTGACAGCCAGCCGAAGGCCGGTCAGACGGCTCATAGCCGGTATGACCGTGGATCCAAAGCCAGTTATACCGCTAGCAACAGAGACAATTGCAATTATTCAAAATCAGTCATGCCGCTAGCAACAGTGACAATTGCAATTATTCGAAATCAGTTATACTGCTAGCAACAGAGACAATTGCGATTATTCAAAATCAAATTCAAACTTTGACATCAAAATATAAGCATAGTCAAATACAAATCACAATCATGAAATGACCTCCATATGGTCTTACAATATCATATCAAAATAGGCAATACAACCATCACGTATTTTTCAAACATATCAAATATTTGTGTCAAAATGCATCAAACATGCATTGTCAAGAGTCTAGTGGGGAGAAAGAGAATATATGCAGTACATGATATCTGGGGCTGGTACATACGCGGCAGGCGGTAGCACCCTTTCCATGGTCGAGACATCTAGCACAGACAACATCCCGAAGAGAATGAAAACAAGCACATAAGTATGCAAAATCAAATAGGTGTACTAAATCAGAAAACTGTGGGGTAATGTGATGTTTAGCACCTTTTTTCTTGTTTCATCCGGCGCCTATGCTTAGCGTGGATTTCTTTCCAGTGCTGTAATAGACCGTGGTTTTGCTCCTTGTGCAGCAGGATGTACCGGTCGTCGAGCTTCCTGACTTAGAGAGGCTCATCATGAGACCCTCGACGTCTTGAGGGCGGTTCTGCACCAGCCCTGATAATCGTCGGAGCTCCCCTGCGACCTGCCTCATTATCGGTCTTTTTTCACCGGGCATTACTAGGCAGTGGCTTGCCAGCTCAGCAACTTGACAGATCACTTCCATGTCATCTTCGTTAGCTATCTCTCTGTCCACAAGCTCTCCGAGGGTTCCCTCCCTCATAGCATCTTGAAATAATGTTGCAAGGCATCGCGGCTTCTTACCTGTCAAAAGCTCTAGGAGAACGACACCAAAGCTGTAAACATCACTTTTATCAGTAAGCTAGCATGACTGTAGATACTCTGGATCTAAATATCCAACCGTTCCTTTCGCAACTAGAGCTTGTTCATCCTTGGGAGCGATTATGGAGCAACCGAAATCAGACACCTTTGCTACCAAATTTTCACCTAGAAGGATGTTCGCGGACTTCACATCCCCATGAAGGATTGCATGGTTCAACAAATGCAGGTGTGCAATGGCTTCAGCGGATTCAGCTGCAATCCTTAGACGAGTTCCCAGTGTTATGCATGACCTCCTGTCTTGGCCATGTATTAGATCATGCAGGGTTTTGTTGGGCACGAACTCATAAACTAGAATGGGAACTTCAAACTGCAAACAACAACCAAGAAGCTTGACGATATTATCATGGTGCACATGGCAAAGTATAACAAGTTCTTGCGCAAAATCTGCTCTCCTACGCTCGTCCACTCCCTTGCATGTTTTTATTGCAACAGGTGTGTTGTCCAGGATCCCCTTGTAGACAGTACCCTGGCCTCCTTCCCCAATGATTCCATTCCTGTCAAATTTATTTGTTGCCTCCACAATGTCTTCTCTTCTGTACAAAGTAAACGCAAGGGTGCGCTCCATTTTCATCATATCTAATAAAAGCTGGCCTCCATGTAGTTGAAAATATTCGTTACTCTTTCTTATGCTATCTTGTCGTTTCACAGTTAACCTTTGATTTATTATTACTATTCCAAAAAAGATAATAAGAAAAACCAAAATGCCAGCAACAATTCCTGCAGTGATGAAGGGCACTGTGATGTCATTGGGCAGTTGGAGCAAATGTTCAGGAATGTAGTTAAGATTTGATCAAAGCAATTATTAATTTAGGAGTACAATAGCTTGTTGTCACTCTAAAATTGGGCATTGTGAAATTTGCCATCCCAAAATAGCCCTGAATACCAGTCTCAAGGGGTTCTTTGATCTAGTTTTTGAAGTAGAGAGGGTAAAATAACCAGTTTTAAAGTACAAGGTTGAAATTGGACAAAGTTGATAGTACAGCAGTGAAATGTAAACTTTCTCCATCAAAGTTCTCAGTATCTATATATGGTCTCGAAGGTATCTAGTCAAATCACACAAGAGCAATAAGAGGCAATTTAACCTGGTTCAGAATCATTCTCTTGTGGTCATCTTGCATTGACTTCATTAGAATTTTAGAAAATTTTATACTTAAATAAATAGCACTACTAGACCTAACAAATTCCATTACCGAGAATCTTACCTAAGCACAAATTTCATTATGGTAACTAGAAATACAAAAGTTGTATTCACAAAAAAGAAACATAATGTAAAGCAAAAAAAAAGCAAACATCATTTGTGTGAAAACTTGAAAATCATTTCATTTTTTAGCACCAAATCAAAATGACAAATTACCATCAGAATTGAGGAGGGAATTTATAGAGTATTGCATCACTTTTTAAAATTTTAAATTCAAAATGAAAACTAGTAAGGAGAAATGGAAAAGAGAAATTTCTTGAAATATATAGTAACCTCTTTCTTTTTCTTTTAATCTATAATTTGTTAAGGATTTTTTTCTTGGAACATGAATTGAATTTGAACTTCAAAATCTAAATGGATGTTTGCTAAATTAAGAACTATATTCAAAACGTTTTGGACTGTTTTATTCTCATTTCGTCTGGTTCTAAAGTTTTCACCCAAATGATGATTTTCACTACCATGTGCAAATACAGAGGATTACCTGAGATCAGATTTTGGTCTTGTCTTGAAGTGCACTGCTTGTTTACAGAATCATACTTTTTTTTGTGAGGGCACGGAATACAATCGTAGCTTCCTATGTTGTTCTTGCATATCTGAGATATCTCCATACAACGGTTTGTTTGGTGACACTCGTCGATATCTGTGAAGTGTAAACACCACACATGAATATTGATAAGGAGCAAATGCAACATCAATATCAGGCCATTTGTACCATACCAAAGACTTGCATCATGCTAAGCGTAACACCAAATAAACCACATCCATACTTGTAAAGAACTATTGGGTTGCCTACACCAACTATTTAACATGTTGACTCAAAATGTACTTCTTATGCTCCACTAAGGCTAAGATGTGGACTCGAAGTGGGCTGCAATTATTTTGTTAGTAATATTGCATTAGCTAGGTTTTGAACTTAGAACCTATTGGTTTTGATACTATATAGAATTGCATGCACCAACGAGCTCACCCCAATGATGAAGCTAATTGGAAAAGGAGAGCAATATACTTGAACAAGAATGAATGGAAAACAATACTTTAGTATATATATCTGTATGTCTGTTTTTGTCATTCCTAGAATTTGCCTTGAGCTATGTATATCAAAACTAATTTATTATTTTATCCTTACATGCTGTAAATGAGCTAACTAAATTGGTTGCTATGATCCATTTTGCAACATTATATGCCTATACTTTAATGCATCTAAAATTAGCTTTGTGGAACATGTCCTAGTACTATGTAATTCCTATATTATGATTATATATAAAATATATCAAGTAGCATTTACTAAAAATTTGAGAGTTTTCTGAATTTTTAAGAATAATTAAAAAGGTTTCTCTTATTTTCAGAACAAAAAATCATTTATTCAAAGTAAATGAAAGTGCTACAAAGTTTTAAAATAATTTTTTGTGTTAAAACAATCGCACCTGTGCCGACGGCTAATGTGTCCTCATCAAATGGAGAAACTTTGTGAAGGGACAAGGATAAAATTCCACTTCCTGGTATCTACATAAAAGAGGATGGCCTTAAAACACTATAGCTACACCTCCATGTCCAGAACACCATGTCCACCTTATTCCACCGTATTTATACTCATTTTCAACCCTTGTTTCCATCTCTACATTGCAACCATTCATCCTTACGTGATCCAGCGACTCTGTAAAACATCATCTTTATAGTATTCAAAGGGTTGCTGCCACTATGTTTTCATCTCATTTTACTATTGTTAGGACCGTGTTAATGATAAGTGAGTAGTGCCCTAAGGGCTAGGGGCATATAGGCGATCTTGCTAGTTGCTATTGATAGAGATGTAGGGGATTATGCTTCGATAGATACTTTTGTGTAATAACTTCGTGTCTACTATTTGATAATCTCATCGCCTCAGCACTAGGATCTCAAAGAGCTCCAGGATATCATAGGTTGAGCTCATGCCATGCCGTTTGTATCAGGTGGATCGCGGAAAGCCTAGGATTGTGCGGGTGACAGGCAAAAGATGTCCACATGGGAAGCATTCATTTAAGGAATTATGCTGCAACCATGAAGCTGAAGGTGTTGGTCTGGTATAACATCTTAAATGCTGAATGCATATGCCTTGGATGACGGCACATGAAGTGGGCAATACATTGTCCTTCAGCACTATAAAAAGCCTAATATTAGATGTCATATCACAAACGATTCTTTGAAACTGTCTGTATTAAATACTATCATAGGCAGTTTTAGTTTGGAAACCGTTTGTGTTACTGCCAGTGCTAAAAACCGTCTATGAAAGTGAACTATCACAGACGGTTCGTGGTTAAAACCATCTATAAAGTATTACAGACGGTTATTAATAAAAATTGTCTATGATATTATGAAGTATCACAGATGGTTTTACTTTGAACCGTCTATGATAATTCACAGACGGTTCCTATTAAAGACCGTCTGTGATAATTCTGCTATATTAATAGCGCGCAGACCCGTCGACCTCCTCTGTCTTAAATTCCAGATCTATGCTGCTGTGTTGAGGTGCAGGCGGGGCTTTGAGCCATTTAGTGGAAGGAGATCGACTATTTGGCAAGAGTAATTGTAGATCCACAAAGTTATTGGCTGGCTATGGTTAGTAATTTGTTTCTAATTGCATTATAATTTAGATCAAGCTTTTTGTAAAAGAAGAATTGAAGATGGTTTACATCTAATTAGCTTGATGTAGAGAGAAGATTATTTACATTTAGCTACATATAGCTACTTGATTTAGGTTGTACATATATAGTATAGTAATTAATTAATTGAATATGTTATACTAAATTGTTATATGTTTAACGTAAGACCGAAGCTAGATGTACGCTGCAAACCGTGTGAGTGAAGAGTACATTAATGGAGTTTCTGCTTTTACAAGAGCTGCCAAGGAATATATGTTGAATAATAGGGTGGATATATGTATTGTCCATGCATTGACTGCAAGAATCTAAAGATGTTTAAAAACCAAGAGCAGATTGAAGCGCACTTGATTCGAAGGGGTTTGAAAAAGGGGTATGCACGTTGGACAAGTCATGGTGAAGAGCAGATTACACAGGTTGGTAGTAATAATGACATTGTCGATAAAGTCAATGATATGCCGCCGGATGATCATGTCAATTGTGGTTTCAATTCAGATAGTCTAAATGATGACAATCTGGATCAGATGCTTCGTGATGTAGAAGAGAACCTCAATCGTGAAGGTTGACAAGTACGGTGTCACTACCATGGACCTCAAATGTGTCAGATACAAAGACAACCCATTCATACTCGCTCACCAAGTTGTTCATGTTTTCTATGTAACCGACCAGGAAAATAAGAAGCACCACGTAGTTCTTCATAGAAAAAGAAGGATTGTCGGAGTTGAGAATGTAGTGGACGAGGAAGAATACAATTAATTTGATGAGTTGCCTCCTTTCAAACATGGCATAAGGGTAGAGGAAGAATGTGACAAAAGTAGCTACATACACGTCGATTATCATGAAGGGCTAATTTTTAAAGGAAATAAGCAAGTAGAATAATGAATGAAATGTTTATGTGTCATATGTTTTGTATTTGAATTTATATATGTATATGAGAATGTGTGATATATATGTGAATTTGCATATATATATATATATATATATATATATATATATATATATATATATATATATATATATATATATATATATATATATATATATATATATATATATATATATATATATATATATATATATATATATATATATATATATATATATATATATATATATATATAAGAATGTGTGATATATGTATGTGTGTGTGTGTGAATTTGCATTTACGTATTTGAGAATGTGTGATATATCTGTGAATTTACTTTTACATTTATGGATATGGGAATGAGTCATATATATGTGAATTTACATTTATGTATATGAGAATATGTGATATATATGTGAATGTCAGTATGAACATCACAAACCGTCTGTGATGTCTGTTATTACAGACGATTCTATTTAATAACCATCTGTGATGTTATATATATATATATATATATATATATATATATATATATATATATATATATATATATATATATATATATATATATATATATATATATATATATATATCACGGACGGTTATTAAATAGAACCGTATGTGATTATGCCCCTATATATATTGCATACAAGGGTTTGTCCCCATTGTACTGCCTACTAACACCGCCACCTCGTCATGAGCCCATCGCCCTCCTCCTCCTCGACTCCGGCGGCACTCCTCACCCAAGGCTATCACCCTCCTCCTCCCTCAAATCCAACGGCCTTCCTCCTCCGAAGTAGCCGGCGGCCTTCTCCTTCGAAGCAACCGACAGCCTTCCTCCCAAGCCCGTCGCCGCCTCCCCCGAGCTCGTTGCCACCTCGCTCCGAGCCCGTCGCAGCCTCCCCTGAGCCCGTCGTTGCCTGCCTCAAGCCCGTCGCTACCTCGCCCTGAGCCCATCACTGCCTCCACCGATACCGTCGCCGCCTCCCCCAAGTATTCTGCTAGTATTCATTTATCATTTCTTGTTTCTTACTTCAGTTAATTATAAATCACTACTGTTCTTTGCTGAATATTATTAGATTCAGTTATTCCTATTATGTTATTATCATGTCTTTGAATATATGCACTTGGTTTTCTGGATTATTGCCATTGGAACATTCATCTAGTAGCTCAAGCGCGGCATCTGCCTAGAGACTCCTGCACCTATGCCAAGTCCGTAAGAGCTATCTGCACAGGTACCAAGTCCATGAGAGACATCTGCACTGGTGCCAAGTCCACTTGAGCTGTCTGCACCAGTGCCAAGTCTACTCGAGCTACCTACGCCGGTGCCAAGTCCACAGGAGCTATCTGCACTGGTGCCAATTCCACAGATGCAATCCGCACCAACGCTACCTGCACAAATGCAGCATCGGTGTGGTGCATCTACATCTCGTGCCCGGTCGACTACCGTGAAGTCGACCTACAGCCGAGGCGGTAAGGGCAAACCGAAGAAAATGGATGATGAGATCCCTTGCCGTTGGCCCAAAAATTCGTGCTAAGCGAGCCGTTGGTCATCTTGGAAGAGCGCCTCCTAACTCTAGGACTATCTTGCCAGAGATTGCATATGTATTACACAGAATAGGCCAACATGATGGAGGAACAACAACGCTCGGGTGTCTCATCAAGTTCATGCTACATCATCTGTAGCACAATATTCATGATTGTATCTTCACAGTGACCTTCAATAACTTATTCCTTCCCTTCACACTCGACGCCTCACTCATTCGATGCTGGACACTGTAAGTGTATACAATCATGGTCTACATTTTTGTAATGCCGATAAATATCATATATAACTCATTGCTTTTGTGTGTGTATATTATATATATATATATATATATATATATATATATATATATATATATATATATATATATATATATATATATATATATATATATATATATATATATATATATATATATATATATATATATATATAGATAGATAGATAGATACATGGTGACTGAAGCCAGATTATCGAAATCATTGGTTGGTTTTTTCGACCCACGCTTGGTCCCCATGGATACCATTGAGGAGGATGTATTCTTCGTCGAGAATTATATGACGAAGGCATTGGAGGCTCACCCCGACAAGGAATCCATACTTATACCCTACAACCAAAGGTAAGTGCTATACTAGTGGCTATACTTATTGATTTGTACTTTATAAATAACACGAACTTAGGTTTAATGACCATGACATACATGTGTAGGTTCCACTATATTCTAATTGTAATTATACCCAAACGGAACAGAGTAATATACCTTGATTCCCTAAAGAGGAACAAAACCAACTACACAGTTGTCCAATAAGTAATCGATAGGTAAACACATTTCCTCCATCACTGGCGGATGCAATGTAATTCATAGGTGTTCAGTCGAACACCTAAATTTTTAGACGAAATATCCTTTATTTAGTAGATATATTTAGTATATATATTGGTAATTGGTCTACATATTTCATATTTATACCCCCCAAGTAGATTTCAACCCACTCAGACACCTCCCCCGCTCAATGCATCTCAAAAACTACAACCCAGTGAAGGTTCAAGAAGATTAATTAGAGGGGGTGGGTGAATAGACAGTTTAAAATTCTTTTGGCTAAAACTAAGTTTTATGTAGAATTTAAATTCAAGGTGGCAAGCGAGCCGTGGCGAGCGCCAAGCGTGGTTTAGCCGGATCGCCTGCAGCCGGGTCCCAGGAGAGAGCGTGTGGCGGTGGTTGTGCTATCGGGGCCAACAAGGCAAGTTGTGCACGTCGACAACAGCACAAGTGCATCTCTATTTTTAGGTTCCAAATCCCATATTCTCAATTCAACAAATTTTTCTAAATTATTTGAGATGTTTCTACTACAAATAATTTATACTTTGATTTTGCTACTATAGACCTCTACTTTAACTCTGAACACCCATCCTAAAAATTCTGGATCCGCCACTGTCCTCCATAGATAGTTTTATTATAGTCTTTCCTTGCTTCCCAATGACTAAGACTAACTTTTTGGAATCACGTAGGTCATTCGCAATGTATGTTGCAAATGTATGGAAATCCAAGGGAGGGATCGACGTCCTGCGACACGTTCTAGATTTTTTGGTATTCGCTAGCACACATTAATTATATATAATACTTCGTAGTAATGTCTTTCGAACTAACAAATTCTATTTTTGCAGTGCCACCAGCAACCGCCAGGCAACAACACTTGTGGATTCTATGTTTGCCATAACATGCAACTACTCGTCGGTTCCACGAAGAACAATCTTGAGGTTTGTCAATCTTGCGATAATTATTTCATACTTATTAATTTATATATATATATGCACGACATTGATCTTTCAACCAACAGATTCCATCTAACGCTACAACTTCGTTGAAATAGGTCTACCTCAAATATATTCAAGGACAGTGTACATATTTCACTGGGATAAGATTGAGCTTAATTATTCATGTATGTATTTGTTCATGGATGAATAATTTATTTCATTTCTGTTAATTGATTTCTGAAATGGATGTTCTTGTTGCTGAAATGAATGAATGTGAATTGGATGTATATATATTGTGTTGATCCGTTAACTTATTTCAGAGGGTATGACTAGCATTTCCTGAGACTAGCCAACAAACAGAAGTAGATTTAGGAATAGAAAAAATATTACATACGATTATTAACTCGTAACCGTTTGTGATTATTTACTATCACAGACGGTTTTTAGTAGAAACCGTCTGTGATATATGTTTTATCACAAACGGTTTCAATTACAACCGTCTATGATATTAATATATCACAGATGGTTTGTACTTGAAACCGTATGTGATAATCAATATATCACAGACAGTTTCTACTAAAAACCGTCTGTGGTAGTTTTCATCATAGACGGTTCGAAAGCCGTCTGTGATGACCTCGTATTATTACTGACCCATGAACTCAGACAGCTCATGAAACCGTCTATGATGATGTTTTAAAACCGTCTGTGATGACCTTTTGTGTAGTAGTGCTTATAAGTGATTGCTGCACGAGATGTAATTACGGTACATCGCGTACACGAAAGCAAGTGTTTATGCACAACTGGTCTGAGTATTCAGACTATATCCTTTTATCCACTCACATTATATATCGGTGCAAGTGGAACGGAAGACCTAGGCCCTACCTTTATTTATTTGCATACAATGACTCATGAAACTGGCTTAGTTTAGTTCTAATTTTAATAATTCTATTATTTATTTATGTTTTTATTAGTAACATTGCTTTTAGTAACTCTTTTTTAGAGATGCTTCTGGAAACTCTAAAGTAATAATTAAAGGTTTAGATTTACGTTGATCCTTGTGGAGATGATATTCTTACTCATTTGAAAAATTGCTGCAAATGATACCGTCACTGGTCATCTCGGTTATAAGACGGATCTGGCTAAGTAGCTTGCTAAACATTGAGTGGTGTGAGACTGCCAACATTTTAGTTGTAGGAAAATGCTTCGGAATTGAACTTTGGGCAAATGGAGACAATTTGGGAACGTGACAGTGAACATCATCTTGCAAAGTGTAGGTGTTGGAGACCTACACTAATCAGTTATGATTATGATCATCATGATTACTTAATGTTTACTTTCCAAATGTATATGCAATTTGCCTTTCAGTACCATTTGAGAATTCCTAGTATTAAAAATGCATAACTTGCTTTATGCAACAAGAAGAAGGTAGAATAGCATTCCCTTGACATATCCTTGCATGTACATACTAGCTTAAATCTTGCTGTGTCTTTGCTTGTTCAACACTACTAGTTGAAGAACAAGATCCAAGATTGGCTAGTACTACGCCGCCGGGTTTGTAGACTACGATGGGAACAGAACTAGGGCACAACCAGAGTCATTGCCTGTAGGCTATTTCCCCGCAGAACTTTTAAATGCATTATATTTGGCCTACACAACCCAATTCGTAAATTCCGGTCATAAAGAACTAATTATGATTGTTTAATATTATGTTGTACTCTCTTTCAATTATTCCTGTATGGATATGATGTAACAATATTGACTGTGTGCAATAGCTATTGATGGTGGGATTATTGCGGTATACAAAGGAGAGATTCGATCCGGTAAGCCGAACTCCCGGCATATCAACACACTGAGCCACATTGGAAGTGTTACACAACCTAATTAATGTAAATACAAAGCGGATAAATCAATTCAAAACTCAGCTTAGGGTAAAATTATGAAAATCTTTCTGGGAAGACATGGTTATGTAACTTATGTTTAATCTCTAAACCATAGAACATCGTTAATAAAAAAAACAAAAATTAACTACTACAATGTCATTATAATGGAACAGCGGAACTATCTTCGACTATTGGGGTTTTATAACTCTTGTGGATACTCTAAACCTAAAGAAACCCTAAAAAAAACATGAACTTCATTGATTCTATACTTGTCGGCGTAGCGACTATGTGCGTGGGAGAGATTTCGGGATTGTGTTTGGTAGAGATCAAAGTATGGTTCAACACCTGGATCATTGCAGGGAATGTTTTGGTGGTCGTCGCTCTGTGGCATTGACATGGCATACTCTGCTTGCCGTGACACATTGGATGCTGTGGACAAGCAGAAATGAGGTGGTGTTTGAGAATGAGGCAATCCACCATGACATGGGAGTCTGTTCAGTGTTGCGCCAATGGGCAGTTGCCGCCCATTGTAGAAGTGATGTGAGGTAGAGAGAGAGAGAGAGAGAGAGAGAGAGAGAGAGAGCAAAGGTCTGAGATTGTAAAATGATGTAAAATGTGTGCGATGGGGTAGAAGCATCCGCAGGTTGTTGTTATATGATTTTTATTTCTTTAGCAGATGCATACAGTCTCCTGATGTGTAATAGCTTTTGTACTGCTTATTTACGTTAATGTATTGAACTAGGGGTCTCCCTTCCGTCTTGAAATAAAAATCATGAACTTGAGAAAATCGGTTCATCAATCATAACTAATTAACATATATTGAAGAGATGCTGAATTAACAAGCTTCAATGAGATGACACATATGGCTTTGCGGTGATCATCAACGTATCAGTAGGTGTGATTTACAAGAAAATGGTATGGAAAAAGCAAAGTGAAATGAGCTAACGAGTGCGCATATGATTAATATATCATATAGGAGACCTTTGCAACCATCTTGGACATATGGATTTCCTTGGAACCCATTGGAGCATTTGCAGCGGTAACCAACAAGACCATCCGTAGAGTTGACTGCTATGCAGTCGCTATTGGTACTGACACAAGCATATCCAGATAAGTTATGTTTTGCCTCCTGACATGTTAGATTAGCGACAGCCCATTGCAAGGTGACTGTTGAATTTGCATCATGCAAATAAAGAATTTGCCCTTCAGATTCATACAAAGTCGTTACCATTTTTTGGTAAGGGTCATTGTATTCAATTAGCCCTTTCTCAATGTCTACCTTAGTCACCTGATACGTGTTATCCAATAGGAGAACCGATGATGTCGGATTTGTGCAGTTGAGGTAAAACTGTTTCCTTCCAAACATCCTTCTTCCAAGCCAAATGGAAATGAGAGAGTGATGTTTCCACACTGGCGTGTACAATTAGTGTTGTGTTGAACCGGATTATACCCTAATTTGAATGAAAAAAGTAGATACATCAAAACGAAACACAACATGAGTAGAGTTGTAGATAAGTTTTCCATAGTAACTTTGGAGATGAACTATACATGTCTACTTGTGTCATAAATGTTGTTTCGGTCATAAACACGGTAAGGACATGGCCCCTTTTGATAAAAATCACATTCTTATGACACAATTAAACCTATATATATCACATATAAGCAAGAACTGATCTTGATTGCCCGTGTAAAAGAGGAGGCCGGAATTTAGGTCTATGCAGGAGCCCAGAGACTCGCGGAGCTACCAACTTAATTAACTTGTAACCGGCCTTGTACCATGCCCATAACAGGGCACCTCTGTACACTGACATTTCTCCTCTCCTCAATTTATTAGGGCAGCCCTCCTGCCCCATTTTTTTTAAAAAAATAATCTTACAATATAAGAACAAGAACTAACAACTGTAGTCGTTTGTTGAAACTAGTGAAGAAGAACTTTAAATTTTTTAGGGTTTTAGAACATGTAAAATATTATTCTCTTTTTAATCTGTCGCAGTGCACGATCATTTAACTAGTTTATTATTTAAAAAGACTCAAGTTGGTGAATGGTGGTAATGGTATTCCCCTCCCACACCTCCCCCTTCACTTCCTAAAAGATCTCTAACAGTAAACTGGGGAAAAACCCATTACCAACAAACAAATTAACTTGTACCAAATTTTATTCTTATCAACACAACCTCCTCCTGCCTCTCACAAATTCCATCACCGTGCAGTGACAGAGCAGAGGGCGCAGTGTAGATCGAGGATGACATCGGAGGTGCATTGTGGGCCGAGAACACCATGGAGCCAAGGCCAACGTGTAGGCTGAGTCCGATTGCGACGGGCTCGACGTGTTGAGGTAGTAATTCTTTTTTTTCTAGCAACGCACCTCAATTAGTTTATTTATGCACAAACTTTGCACCACTTTTACCAGGAGGCTTTATCCAATCCATGGCAAGTCTCGTACTCTAGCTACGGTGGCTAACCAGAAATAGATATTACCATTGGGTTTTCAAAAAAAAAATTTAACGATGCATGAGCATGACATTAACAAAGTATCCAAGGGAGAGTGTTCTATATCGACTTGTCCGATAGCTTGATTGTCTAGACACTTGATCTAAACTAGGTCTATTAAGGGTAACCAGCCATTATGCTCATTAGTGTGGTTTAGTTATATATTGCTTACTGTATAATGAAAGAAGATCTTCTCTCTATATATAGGGAAAGATGTTCTCCTCTCTATATATAGGGTACAGGGGTTCTTATTGTACACACACCACACCACCACCTATCAGTAATAGTCTACGGATTGACTGTCATTAGTTGTTGTTTTTCCGTTTTCGCTTTATGCTGTGTGCCTCTTAGTCAGGCAGAGGCTGGGAGTGTTCCAAAGTCTGTGTATCAACTCGATGTACTGCTCTTTGGTTTAATATCTTCCGTTTCCAAAAAAAAACCTATCAGTAAAGGTGAGAGGAAAGCTTGGGACCATATTGTGCCTCATGTTCTACTTTTATTCTTATGAGTTTGAGCGCTTAATTGTGAGCAACACGAATGTTCGATACACAACATGTTTAACAAATAATTTTGTTTATCTCTACCATTATAACGTGGCTTAGTATCCTAATTTTCTTCTGTCGGTCAGCCAAGTTCTAGTCCGAACAAACTCCTATGTCTTTTTTTGCTATGGTTTATGGGTTATTATTGCAGTTTATAGCTTTTGACCCTAATGTGAACGAACCGAAAGCTGATAAATAGCTTCTAAAATGCTATTCCGATAAGCCGCTTTGCCACAGTGGTGAAGAAACCGGCCCGTTTGTTTATTTGAACAAGCTTTCCTTGGAATTTTGGACCCATCTGGCCTCCGTTGCAAATCTGGAATTGACCCCCTGGCGCGGGCAGCTACCGTGCGACGTGGCTGGCGTGGGCGGGGACCACTCCAAGGTAGTTTGCGCGGGTGTTTAAGGACGGAGAAGAAGTTTGAAGCTTAGTCTTTCTAGCTTTTTTTTATAGTCCTTAAGCTTTATTTCTTGTTGTTTTATGCTCCTCAGGTTTTGAAGATTTGAGCCTAAGAACTCGTGTATCTGTTGGCTGTGTATATCCCTCGTGGATATAGAGGCCGGATTTTATATCCTTTATCTAAAAAATGACCGCGGACAGCGTGAGGTGGGCAGGCCCCATGGCACACGACGTTGCGCGCTCACGGGCTACGCGTGGAAAGCGTAGCATGGCCCCTCGCTGCGTGAGATGCCACATGCCCGCCCTCCAACCGGCCCCCTCCCCCCATGAGTGCGTGCACCTACCAGGCGTTGCCTTGCGCGCATGGGCGGATCCACAGGGTATGCCGGGTGGGCCACGGCATACCCTGTGGGCTGTAGCTGTTTCCCTGCTCTGTCATTTGCAGGATGGCACTGAAGACATGCTTCTCAAGGATGGTCTCTATGCGGCCGTGGCCGCGGCGGTCGCTGCTGCAGCCGCCAGTATGGGCATCACTCCATTCTAGCTAGATAATTAGCAAACTTCAAATTTGATCTTAGCAGTGGCCCTAACTCCCTCATGTCGCATTGTAGGGTTTCGTCTTAGATCTCTCAATATCGCGTGTGTTAAGTTGCTTCATTAGAGTACTTTTCAGTGTGCTGGGGGAAATGGAGAATCAAGTTGAGTACCTAGATTTCTGATAATCATCTAGGTAGAGTCTTGTCTTCTCTATTTCCATCTTATTTCTTTTCTTTTCTTCTTGGACTTCTTGCTCCCATTCACCTGTAGAGATGTTGCTGTGCCTGCTGCCTGATTGTGTTTCAAGAACATGTTTTACTTTATGGACACTTGGACAGCACCTAGTAAATCTAGCAATGCTAGCCTTTCTTTTCTTAATTTGCATGCTTTTTTGTTAATGAAATGTTATTGACATTTCGTAGTGCTTAGCTCAATATATCTATACATTCTGAAGGTATAATTATTTAATCTCTGCGGAAAAGATTAAAACTAGTATTTCCTCTATTTTGTGATGCAGTAGTTATCTTTTAGTTATTAACTAATGAGACTGGATTTACAAACTAATGTCGATTTGCTTTCCTGGGGCCAGATGTAGGCCAGCCAATTTCCTGGGGCCAGATGTAGGCCAACCAATTAATTAAATCTGCAGAATGAACTTGTTTATTTAGAGACTTAAAATGATATTAAAATTGTTCAAAAATATATACAGTTTGAAATTCACAGTTCGGAAAATATATATATATATATATATATATATATATATATATATATATATATATATATATATATATATATATATATATATATATATATATATATATATATATATATATATATATATATATATATATATATATATATATATATATATATACAAAGTAAAGAAATAAGATGGGTGATAGTGTTTTGGATGATTGTCTAGTCACATTCATTGAGCGGATATTTTCTTTGAAGTAGATGAAGATGATATAATCGAGACTTTCATGTCCTTTAGAAAGCGTAGGCTAAAAAAGTCAGATAAGTAGTATTGTAAATCTCTTTTATGTATATTTGAGACTATTAGTATGGTGTTTGAACTATTTATATTATAATTTGTGCAAGTTTTCAACTTTATCCTTGAATTTAAGACTTATCATATTATTTAGTGCCTGTATACCGAATTATGGTGCAAATTTTACAATTATTTACCGAATTGCATATGAAAATTTTAGTGCGGCATACCCTTTGGTAAAATCTTAGGTCCGCCACTGCTTGCGCGACATGCCCCTCCCCCGGTGACGTCCGTTAGTTGGCCAAAAAATGGTGTAGTGTTTTCACAGCTCCTTTCAGAAGTTGCCAACCAATTCCCTAAGACATGAACGAAACACGGAGAGACAGATAAGGGAGAAACAAAGGCGAGTATCTGGATGTGCGAGCATCAGGAGAAGGTAAATTTCATTCACTAGTCTACTGCTGAACGGTTCTGTAGTACTACCCTCTCCCAGGCAACCAGATTGGAAGGTAAGAATGGAGGATCGGTTCAGTCACCCAATCCTGGAGAGATCAGGGGGGTGCCACATTCATGGCTACAGCGGTACATGACGTGCCCCGTGGATGCGACCCAGTAGACGGTGCGCACGAACTACATCGCATACCTATTGTTTCTATTTATTTGGGTGTTGTTTCCTATGACCAAGGGAGACTACATCTACCCTAGCTACATCCATCCGATTGAGTTTTTGGCTGACGTGTGGCCCGACGAGGTGTCGTAGTACAATTGGGGCTCTGCGGTCCTTTGCGCCACGTATCGAGGCTTGTGTGATGCTTCACAGCGCAACACCAGCGAGGAGTTAGTCCTCGTGGCATGCTACACCCTGCTACAACTGTGGTCCTAGGACCATTTCCCGGTTGGTCAACCGGACTTCCGTAGCGACTTGCACCCTTTCTAGTTGAGCCCTGAGTTGTACCCTAAGGGTGCTGGCGGGGACCCCGTAGACAGGCTCACAATGGGCACACATTGGACACATGCTAGCCTAGGGTGGGCTAGGGAGAGTGCTAGGTGTGTACCCTGAGTTTTATAACAAGACTGTCCACGAGAGTGAGGTCATTTGGTGGCCGTGGACTGAACAGTTCCTTACCAACACGGCCCCTAACGGCTTGTCCTCTTAGTGCGTTCAGGATTGGAAGTACTGGCTTACGACTTACCACCTGATATTCTCCCACATGGTAGAGCCATACAACCCACAGCGGGTCCTCAGACAGTTCGGGTTGTACCAGTAGGTGCCGTTGGCATGGGGATGACCAAGAGAAGGAGCACAGGTGTGTCCTCACTTGTTTTCATCTGTTGCCCTACTTTCTGCATCTCTCATTTTGATATTGCTACGTCCGTACTAACTTGGAGGTGAAAAAGGAAAGGGTGAAAGAGCGGCGACTAGACTCAGGCTCAGCTACTGTACACGTTAGAGTGGGCCGACTAGCCGACGATCGACATTGTTCAGAAGGCACGGCCATACCACGTGGACACGTACACTTCGTACTTGATGTGGTACGTTCCACACACCAGGACTAGGCTTACTGGGCTGGTGCCACATCGTCGATCAGAGATCACGCACGATGAGGCCGTACGAGCGGGTCCAGATGCTCACTGGCACCACGCTAGTCTAAGGCGGTAAGCCAATCTTCATACAATTTTTTGACGGCAGCACATTTCTAACTGGTTCTCGTTTTCCTTACAGTACAACCACCTCGATTATATCCACCACAAGGCTGCTGACGCTCTGCACCGTGGGAGGAACACTACCATCTAACGGCTGCTAGGTGCGATGCTTTCCATCTACGACGACACGAGGATGGGACTAAGGTCTATCAGTTGCGGTCGGCACAGCGACGTTGCCGTGGCACGACTTGGGCATCGAGGACAGGCTCCACCCCCACCGCCCTCTACGCCTTCCTCCGCACCTCCATCCGCACGTCCATCGCACACTGGCAGTCGTCCTAGCTACAGTCGTTCCTCTTCCATGCGCTTTGGGGCAATAGTACGGGAGTTCACAGATGTTGATCACTTTTTTTTTGTTTGTGCACTCCATTGTAAAGTACCTCTCACCACCATTTGTTCTTGCAGCACTTGGTAGGGAACAACACTCTCTTACATCCATCTTCATCACGTAGGGAAATGCGCGAACGGACTTTCTCGCTAGGCCAATGGGAACCGAGCCTAGACAGCGACCCTGACTCTTCGCTGCATTGCGACGGCGTGTTGCCCACGTTCTCACATGGGGCTCCATTCGACCTGCACAAGGGCGACTCCCAGTTCACTAAGATGTACGAACCATACACCATGCAGCACTACAGCAGTTATTACACTGGGGGATCATCGTCCGCACAACCACATACATCGGTACGTTGTAACGTACATTACATAACATATTTCCAAACTACACTGCACTAACGCATGGCATAAAATCCACAGGTCTGGACAGAGCAGCTTAGTCATCCAGGGCTGGGTTCGTCGTCAGCACTTCACACTCCCTAGGTACATGCCTTCCAACAGTAGTATGCACTGCAGATGTCATATCGCTCGCCCTAACCCACTGTACTATCTGCGCAGGCTATTTACCTATCATCAACCGACTGATTCCACACTTGGTTTGGCCCTTTGCCATACCCCTACACGCAGTCGTCCATAGCCCCGCCTTCGACGCAGGCCTCGTAGTACCCCTACACGCGGTTGTCCGTAGCCCTGCCTCTGACGTAGGCCTCGCAATATGAGCTCTGAGATGCATGCCACCCTCTCGACAGGTTTACCTTCTCCGAGGATCACCTACGTCATCAGAGGCCATGGCGGCCGGATGAACCATGACTTCATGTATACTCTGTTCGCATGGTATGTCCGCCTAATACAGTTCCATTTTAAGTATACCTTACAAAACAATCTGATGCCGGATGTCTCTCGGAAACAAGCTACATAAAATGACATCATTTTACGTAAATAACATCTTTACTAAAAGAGCCATGATAAAATGCAATTTTGCATGAAATTTGTGACATAATTTAACAACATACAAAATTTGTCAAAAATTATGCAACTAAATACACCGTAAAAACCCTTCAAAACAAATTTCATAATGTTTTGGTCTCATTCCTATATTAAAAAATTCGTACAAATAATACGTTCATATAAATTTTTCAGACTAATTCATAAATGCTAAATTTGCCAAAAACAATTTTTGAATTTTTTAGTCCATTTACTATTTCTTAAAAAAAATTAAAAGGAACCTGGCGCAGTGACAGGGTGTGCCAGCCCGGGCACGCCAGGCATGTTTGCGCGCTGCCCGGACGCGCCAAGCATGTTTGCGCGCCGAAGGGCCGCACCAGGAGGCTGGCGCGTATCACGCCGCGCCATAGGGCTATATATAGCATTTCGCCTGAAGAGGGGTTAAACCTCGTATTACACTACCGCAGGGGCTAGTATGCCCAGAATTCCTTTCCTTGCACCCATCCCCTTTTATCTTCGTACAAAAAATATGAAGAAATGAGCATAACTGGCCATTCTCCTCTCATTTAGGTAATCTTGTTTTAAAATATAAAACATGCATACAAATTTAATGACAGATATCTATCTTATTTAAATTTCTTTAGTATTTAACGTTTATGAGTAAATACCGCGCCAACTATTTTTCCTCTTATTCTCGAATCATTATCGTTAAATACATTGTCTTGTTCCATCCTTAATCCCTGGACATTAATAGACACGTGCGCGTTCTGATAACCGGCGTTCCGACAGGGGGGCGAGCCGCCGCGGCCACCGCCACCGCCGGCAGCGGCCAAAAGCAATTGAAAAAAAAAGGAGATTTCACCTCAAAGCTTTCAACTCAAAAAATAAAATTAGTTTCAACTCATCAAGCTTTCAGGTCAAGGGAAATCACTTTCAAATCAAGATTCTTCAACTCCGAAACTTTCGAGTCGACTAAAAATCGAATAAAATTTCAAAATCGGGCCCGAAAGCTTTCCATTCGGGGCTTTCAAACTGAGGATTGGACTTTTCAATTTGATGATTTTGAAAATTTTCGTTGAAACAGATGGGATTTGGAGTAGGGTTTGGAAGAATCAAACTTTCTACTTGACAAAATCAAAGAAATATTCTCAAATCCGAAGTTCAAAACTACTTGACAAAATCAAAGATATTCTCTGATCCGAAACTTTCAAATAAAGGATTTCACTTCCAACAAACAAAATCATCGAAATTTCAATTCGAATTCCACGTGGGGGATTTTGCTTTACCTTGCAGTTTCCAAAACCTTCGAACTCATCCTCGCCCGGCCCCCGACGGCGGCGCCCCACAGGACAGCGGAGCGGAGAGTCCGAGATCATGAAGCAGCGGGGCGTGGAGAGAGAGAGGCGGAGGCGCGTGCGGTGGGAAAGGGACAGTGCGGCTTATGTGGTCGGAACGTATGGGTTGGGAAGCGTAGGTGTCAAAAAGCATGCAGTTCGTATGGATAGATAGACAGATAGGTATGGAGTAGACTATAGAATCAACAGTTCCTTATTGTGTATGTAGGGAGTACCTTTTGTTGGTGTCTGTCTTAGGATCACTAGAAGTAGATCTGCTAGGGTAGGGTTGCTATTCGGGATGAACAAGGGGTAACTTGTCTAGATCTAAAACAACAGAGAGTAAAGAGAGGGGTTTTAGGGTTACCGACCATCCGTGGTCTTGGTAGCTGATGCAGAGGCGTCCGCCATGGAGTCGGTGGAGTCGGGAGACGTCGGTGGTGAAGTCCGGTGGCGACGCCGTCCAGGAGCGGCGTGGCAGTGGCGCTTCCCGTCACTGGCTGCGCTCCCCCTCGAGATCGGGTTAGGGATTTGTCGGTGGGGTGTACGGCTCCGTCGAACCTCGTGATCAGAGCCGCCGGCCCCCACCTGTATTTATAGCGCAGTGTGACAGGGGCCCACCAACCATTAGGGTTGGGCGCCCCCGATCAGGGCGCGAGCTCAAGGCCCAGGTGGCCGTTGGGCCAAACCTGGGGTGGAGAGATCATCCTAACATTCTCCCCCTTGATCTCAACTTATACTTAAACTCTATACTTGTCTCTCATTGTTTTTCTTATTCCATCACAGATCAGTGCATAGAGCGTGCCTCATCGTCACGGTCTTATGCCATTAGATTGAACAGCCACAATGCACTTCTCTATTTTGAAATGTACTCTCAACTGGGCCCTTATTGTCCAGGAATCATAGGCTTTCCCGTAAACCCATGCCGGCTAAGTGTTCTCTGAACACATTGGGCGGTAAGCCTTTTGTGAGCGGATCCGCGAGCATCTTTTCTGTCCTTATATGCTCAAGATTGATTATATGATCCCGGACTTTATCTTTCACAACATAATACTTTATGTCAATGTGTTTGGCAGCACCACTTGACTTATTGTTGTGAGCATAACATACTGCTGGTTCATTATCGCAGTATAACTTTAGTGGCTTATGTATGTCATCTACCACTTTCAACCCGGGTATGAATTTCTTTAGCCAATTCACCTGCCCCGTGGCCTCATAACATGCTACAAACTCGGCATACATTGTGGATGATGTAGTGACGGTTTGTTTTGAGCTTTTCCACGATATAGCTCCTCCTGCGAGAGTGAATACATATCCGGATGTCGACTTTCTATCATCTCCCGCATAATCAGAATCTGTATACCCCACTATATGGAGTGAATCTGATCTTCTGTATGTCATCATGAGGCCTTTTGTTCCTTGCAAATAACGCAAGACTTTCTTTACTAATTTCCAATGTTCTATTCCAGGATTGCTCTGGAATCTGCCAAGTAACCCGGTAACAAACACTAAGTCAGGGCGCGTACACACTTGAGCATACTGCAAGCTTCCGACAGCTGAAGCATATGGAACCGCTTTCATTTGATCGATCTCATATTGGTTCCTGGGGCATTGAAATTCCCCATACTTGTCGCCCTTGACTATAGGAGCAGATGAAGGCTTACAATTTTGCATACTATATTTCTTTAGAATCTTTTCTAAGTATGCCTTTTGTGATAAACCTAAAAACCCCTTAGTTCTATCTCGGTGAATCTCTATTCCCAGAACGAACGAAGCTTCACCAAGATCCTTCATATCAAAATTCGAGGATAAGAACTTCTTTGTCTCCAGTAATAGGCTAACATCACTACTAGCAAGTAAGATGTCATCCACATACAGGATTAGGAAAATGTATTTCCCATTCTTAAATTTTGCATAAACGCAATTGTCCTCTACATTTTCCTTGAACCCAAAACTTCTTATTGTACAATCAAACTTCAAGTACCACTGCCTTGATGCTTGTTTCAATCCGTAAATGGATTTCTTCAGCCGGCATCCCATACGTTCTTTTCCTTCCACAACAAAACCTTTCGGTTGTGCCATGTAAACATTTTCCTCCAAATCCCCATTTAGGAACGCCGTCTTTACATCCATCTGATGCAATTCTAAATCATAATGAGCTACAAGCGCCATTATTATTCTAAAAGAATCTTTACACGAGACTGGAGAAAATGTCTCATTGTAATCTATGCCTTCTCTTTGCGTAAAGCCCTTTGCCACAAGTCGCGCTTTAAATCTTTCTATATTTCCTCTAGAGTCATGTTTTGTTTTGTAGACCCATTTACAGCCTACTGTCTTGGCTCCTTTAGGAATAGTTTCTAAGTCCCAAACACCGTTGGTGCTCATTGACTTCATTTCATCCTGCATAGCTTCAAGCCACTTGGATGAATGAGCGCTTCTCATGGCTTCTTCAAAAGAGGTGGGATCACCCTCCATTTGAAAATCCTCAGTTTCATAGATTTCGTAATCATTAGGGATAGCTGATCTTCTGACTCTTTGAGACCTTCTGAGTCCCTCGCTATTCGATGCTTGTTCTGTGTGAGGCTGTTGTTGCTCTTCCTCTTGGGTTACAATGGGTTCTATGGGATCCTGAAGAACAGGTTCCTCATGTTCACTCATCGTTTCCACAGGAGAACTAACAACAGGTGCTGTCACTACAGTGTCTGGCACTGTTGGTGTAGCAACAACAGGTAGCGTGAAAAATGGTTCCTGAACCATCGGAATGGGCACATGTACCCGCTTTTCCTCTAGGTTAATTTCTCGCGCTACTCTGCTCCCCCTGATCATCTCTTCCTCCAAGAAGACAGCATGTCTTGTTTCTACAAACTTCGTATGTCTGTCAGGACAATAGAAGCGATAACCCTTCGATTTTTCTGGATAGCCAATAAAATGGCAGCTGACTGTCTTGGGATCTAGCTTCCCTATGTTTGGGTTGAAAATTTTAGCCTCAGCAGGGCAACCCCACACACGTAAATAGTTAAGTGAGGGTTCTCTTCCTGTCCATAACTCATACGGTGTTTTGGGTACCGACTTACTTGGTACTCGATTAAGAATATGAATGGCGGTTTTTAACGCCTCCATCCATAAACTTATCGGTAGCGTGGAGTAACTTATCATACTTCTCACCATATCCATTAAGGTACGGTTGCGTCTTTCAGCCACTCCATTCTGCTGAGGTTCGCCCGGTGTAGAGTACTGGGCAACTATGCCATTTTCCTGTAAGAACCTTGCAAAAGGTCCAGGAACTTGGCCATACGGGGTATGCCGACCGTAGTACTCCCCCCCACGGTCGGATCTTACTATCTTAATCTTTAAATTGTGCTGATTTTCTACTTCAGCCTTAAATATCTTAAATTTATCCAACGCTTCTGTTCTTTCTTTAATTGGATAAATATAGCCATAACGCGAATAGTCATCTGTGAATGTTATAAATGAATCATAACCATCCACACTTTTCACAGGAAATGGACCACAGATATCTGTGTGAATTATTTCTAAATTTCCCGCGCTTCGTTTGGCGTCTTTCTTTATTTTCTTAACATATTTTCCTTTTATGCAATCAATACATTGTTCTAAACCTGAAAATTCTAATGGCGGAAGAAGTGTTTTCTTAATCAATCGTTCTATTCTCCCCCTCGAAATATGGCCTAAACGACAATGCCATAATTTCGACGATGCATCATGATTTATCTTCCGCTTTTTTCTTTCATTCATAGACGAAGAGGTATTCTCATTCTCAATGGTCACATGATTCACATTCTCAGAAAGTGATAATAAATAAAGCTTGTCTTGTCGGAAGGCAAGACCAACACATTTATTATTAAACACAAGTCTGCATTTGCCATCACCAAAATGGCAATCATAACCATCATCATCTAATTTCGACACACTTATTAAGTTTCTGCGCAAAGAGGGTACATAAAGAACGTCTGAAAGCCTAAGTACAAAACCATCATGAAATTCTAAAAAGAGATCTCCAATGGCCTCGACTTCGGCTTCAATTTCATTCGCAACTTTAATTGTTCTTTCTCCTCTTTGTAGGGTCCTCCTCATATGGAATCCCTGTAATGAATTAGCAACATGAACAGTTGCACCTGAGTCAATCCACCAAGTAGATTTTTCATAACTTAAATACAAGGATTCATCTATAAATGTAATGACATCCTTACCATTTTTCAATAGATGCTTCAGGAACTCTGGGCAATCCCTCTGATAGTGCCCTGCCTTCTTCTTACAAAATTTACAGGTGTCTTTGTCTACTGTAAATTGGTTGGGCTTGTGAAACTGGGGAACCTTTCCCTGTGACTTAGAAGAGGAGCTACTATCCCACTGAGGTTTCCCTTGTGGTTTGGCATTAAAGTTCTTTCTTTTGTTGTTCTTCACAAGGTTTGCAAAGTCACCCTGTGAGGTTTTAAGCCTCTCCTCTTCTTGCACACACATTGCAATGAGCTTTTCTATGTCCCATTTGTCGGGCTGCATGTTGTAATTAACAACAAAAGTGTCAAATTCTTTTGGCAGAGAAGCAAAAATCAAATGAATTAGAAACTCATCCTTGAGTCCCATATCCATTGAATTTAGCTTAGTTGCCGTTGTGCTCATCTTTAATATGTGTTCTCTTATTCCACCACTAGAGTATCTCTCATTCACTAGTTTCTTAATCAGCGTGCTTGCTGTGGCTTTTGAAGAACCAGTAAACTGATTCTTCACTTTCTGTAGATACTCTGTGGCAGTGTCACAGTCTGGGATGGATCCCCTTATTGGATCTGCAATGGTGGCCTTAGCCACCATCAGGCACTTGCGATTCGAGATGTCCCATTTCTTTTTCTCAAGATCATATTTCATTCTGACTTCTGCATGATCACGCTTTCGGGCAGTGAAATCAGCATCAGTCTCATTTTCTGCCCTCACCGGGTCCTCTGGCTCAGTAGGACACGGAGAGGTGAGGGCTAAGTCATTCTCGGACAGCGCAAGTGCCAAATCATATTTTTCTCGCCAGACCCGATAATTGTTCCCATCAAGTGCCGGGATGTGCGAGATGTATGCCATTGGGTTGAGTCCTGAAACATTATCAGAAAAATTAGGAAACATAATAATATAATAATTGCATGTTTTGATTTAACGTTGGTCAAAATTAAAACATGCAAAAATTCTTGTACATTAATTCTACATCACCGTTGGGCAGAAGATAGAATTAATGCATAAATTCATGAATAAAACAATTTATAATATTGCTATCATCAACTTTGGTCAGAAAATAGCAAAATTACAAACATGAACTGTAAATAGATGCAACTATTCCTCTAATTTTAATTTTCCCGTTGGTTCCAATTAAAATTAGAGAAAACATAAAATTTCTGCTCTTCAAAATTAAATTCTCCCGTTGGTTCGAATTTAATAAGAAGATGATAAACTTTAGCTCGCAGCGGAAAAATTCTAAATTCTTGGATCAAAAAATGAACAGAAATTTGATCACAAACTTAACAAAATTCATCAAATGAATACTTCTGGAGGAAAAAAAATTTACTGTGCATTCGGCCATTTGGCCCGGCCTGCGCAACCGCGGCCCACGGCGGCCTGCCCGCGCGCGGCCTCGGCGGCCCGCTCGGCCTGCCCGCCTGCTGCCTCGGCGGCCTCTCTCACGCGCCTCACGAGCGGCCCACTCGGCCGAGCCGCACGCACGCGCGCCCGCGGCCTCACGCGTCCACGCGCGCGCGGACGTCGCGCCGCCCCCGCGCCCGGCCAACCTGGGCCTGGGCCGGGAATTCCCGATCCCGCCTGGGCCTAAAGTCGGTCCGGTCATCGCCAGCCGTCCGTCGCCATCCGACGGCTGCGAGCGAAAATCGGCCGAACAAAAACCGCTCGCGGCGCCGACTCCCGAAACCCTAGCGCATTTATCTCCTCTCCCCTCTCTCGCCTCACGCCCGAGCGGACGCAGCGGCGGCGGCGGCGACAACGTCCACGCCGCCAGAGAAGGAGAAGAAGCCGGCGCCGCCGCGGGCCCTCTCGCCGGCGTGCGCGCTCCCCTGAGAGGGAGCGCGCCGCCGTCGAGCGGCTCCGTGTCGGTGCCCCTCCGAGCGCGCGCGCTCGGATCTGTCCCGCTCGCCGACGGTGGCCTGCACGTGGAGCGCCGGCGAGCCCAAGGCTCAGCCGATCTCCCGCGCGCCAGCGACGACGACAGCGGCCCCGGTAAGTCCGGTCTATTCTTTTCTAGGGTTAGGGTTCGGGTTAGCGTTAGGGTTCTTCTTCCCCCCCCCCTTTTTTCTTTTCTTTTTCCCCATACCAGATCTACGCCTAAATGTTAGGATGATCTCTCCACCCCAGGTTTGGCCCAACGGCCACCTGGGCCTTGAGCTCGCGCCTTGATCGGGGGCGCCCAACCCTAATGGTTGGTGGGCCCCTGTCACACTGCGCTATAAATACAGGTGGGGGCCGGCGGCTCTGATCACGAGGTTCGACGGAGCCGTACACCCCACCAACAAATCCCTAACCCGATCTCGAGGGGGAGCGCAGCCAGTGACGAGAAGCGCCACTGCCACGCCGCTCCTGGACGGCGTCGCCACCGGACTTCACCACCGACGTCTCCCGACTCCACCGACTCCATGGCGGACGCCTCTGCACCAGCTACCAAGACCACGGATGGTCGGTAACCCTAAAACCCCTCTCTTTACTCTCTGTTGTTTTAGATCTAGACAAGTTACCCCTTGTTCATCCCGAATAGCAACTCTACCCTAGCAGATCTACTTCTAGTGATCCTAAGACAGACACCAACACCTTTATCTCGTAAGCAGCCACCGGAAATATAGGGGTTCCCTTTGTAGGGATCACGGCACCGGCAGGAATACCCATAAGTGTTGTTGTCGTTGCAGACGCTGTTTTCACTGATGCAAGCATAGCTTTCCTTCTTCAAGCGAGCCGCACGGCACCGCGGTTGATCAGCGATTCTCCACCTTAGTACAGCCGAGTCGGTTGTAACATTAATTGTATCCCACAAGGAGCTCTGGTTATGGTGTGACTTTAGATTGCCTTTGCCGTGACGAACAAACCTTAGTGTAAAGGAAGGAACACCATAGCCAGTAAAGACAGTGAAGCTGCAACATCCAGTGCCATTACAGTTCTCTATATCATGCTTATCCACGCTGCCTTCATTAGGGCAGGTAGATGTGCAATTGTATCTATTTCCATCATGATCGACCAAGACTGCATCAAAGTCACAGCCGGTGATATATAGTGTGGGATCTCCAGAAAGAATAAAAGAGTCCCCAGGTGATGTCCAGTTCATGTCGTAACTATCAACACCAGACCTCATGGGGATGGTGTGGGAAAAGTTAACTTCGATCATGTTTTCCGGTCCCGGTCCATCGAAGTCAGAATTTGAATTACCCGTGACAATGTCGCTGATAACCTGAATGGTGCTATCGTGCAAGAAGAGGCTGTTGTTGCCGACGCAGGTGAGATTGAAGTCGGCCCCCCGGAAGCAGCCGTTGCCGATGCCGAAGGGATAGTCGAAGGATATACCGCCGCAACTCTTCGGGCAACCGGCGAGGGTGACGGCAGAGGGAACCGCGCCGTTGCCCGCTTGGCTTCTGAGGATGACGCCGGATGCCTGCACCATCTGTGTCACCGGTATGGCAAGTAGGAGCAGAGGAAACGTAGCGTATACTAGGAAGTTCATGGCCATCTTCACCGGCGATCAGCTTCAGGGGTTGTGGAATTCTTTGATCTAGGAGATGGAAGTATATAGAGAATAGTTTAGCAGACGAATGTTAGCTTTTCATTTGTGGAATTAGCTTGACGCAAATTGCTTCATTTATAGTGGACCGAACACTTTACTTGAGGTGACCAGTCAAGCAAGAATTTTTCGTAAACGTCTGACAAGTCAATTTTCGTCGTTCATTAACTTTTAGTCTCAAAAACATTTCTACGGTTGGTCTTGCATTAAACATCACAAGCAAACATTAACTATGAAAACAACCAACCTTTCGGCCACAACTATTCTATTTACATTCTGTTTTTCTTTTGGTGTATATCCATAGCAGATTGAATCACATTGTTAGACGGTAACTTAATGTAACACCTTGGCCTATCCTCTAAGCCCTGAAGGCTATCACCATTCTATAATATTGCCACTTACAACCGTAACTGGTACATTTCAGTTACAACTATTCCTTCCTTTCTCCTTTTTTCCTCCTTTTATCTTCTCTTTTCTCTTCTCATTTTCTCACCCCAGTTCCTCTTTTCTCCCTCTCTTTTCTTTTCAGTCAACCGACTCCCTCCTCTCTTTCTCTCTCTCGATGCAGCCGAACGGCCTTATCTTCTCCCCCTCCCCCACGACTCCTCCCTGTCCGATCTACTCACCGTCGCCACCTTATCGGACTCACCGGTCACCTGCCCTTCAGTTCCCTCAGATCCAGCCGATGGGCTCTAGTACGACCGCCTTATTGTTGTCGGTCGTCTCCCTCGTCACCTCCCCTTGGCTCGGCTGTGGTTTTGCGTGGCGTTGGCTGGGTGGCAATGCCATCGCAGTCCCGGCCGTCCTTTCGGTTAGTCCCCGTGGCTCACCTCCTCCCCCTCCGACCGAATTTGGAGCCGGTGGGGTTGGATCCAAGCGTGTCTCCCTCGGCTCGCCACCACCAACTTGGTGGCCATGGAGGTCTGGCCCGACCGTGGCCGAACACCATGGCTCCGATCTACCTCTACTTATCTCCCTACCCAGGACAGTCCACTCTTTTCCGTACTCTTTTACTACATGCATATTGATTTAGCGTCTACTTTTGCTTTGCTCTTATTCTAATTTTGCACGACTAGGGGAGCTCTGTGGTTTTGGCTGTGGCATCAAGACTTAGGGGACGACATGCGCCGGGGAGCATGTCGCCTCATTCGAGGGTGCGCCGTGGCTTTTCCGTGAGTTTGCCACCATGCGTTGCGGATGGTTGGGGCCGTGCTGTGGTGTCATGCTATGGGCAAAGAGGGGAAAGAGTTGGGGAGAAGCCTTACTTGGGTCAGGTGGGGATGTGGAGGTAATGATGATGGTTCTTGCCTCCTCTTGCCTTCGACGTGGCTACGATGGTCCTATGCAACTCCGGACTTGCCGTGGACTCCGTCTTCACTCCATCGGTCTTCTCCAACTTCCCAAGAGCTCCTCTCCTCCAGACTCTCCCTCTCACTACCTCTCTGTGGTGGCCGTGGGTTTTGGGCCGTGCCGGTGTGTTGCTCAGCTTGACGCTTGTTGTTGGTCAGCAATGCACGGGTGGGGTGGCTTTGCCTTGCTTGGTTCTGGCTGGCTCTCGAGTGAGGGATGAAGAGAAATGAAGTGATGAGAGGAGAGGAGAGACTTGTGTTGGCCGTGCTTAAAACTGAGGAGGCTTCGGCTGGCCTCTCTCTCCTGTCCTGTGTATGCTGGTTTTGTCCTCACCTTATCTTTTGCTCTCTCTTGGTTTACTGTTGCACTAGATAAAATTTGGCGACCTTTGGTCCATAAGGTGATTTCAGTACTGTTTAATGGTTTTTCGACTATGGCAGATAAATCGGTAAAAATATAGATGTTAGATTTTCTAGTATCGAATGATGATGCCCACATTAGCGAGGGGCGCCGATTGGCCCAGACGATCTGGGAACCTAGACGATATGGGAACCTTGATGAACGCTATTACATTCGACATTTCTAAAGCTGAACAAATTCTGATGGCAAAACCTTTTAATTCTTTCTTAGATTGTTTTCAATATTCGCTTCCCTCTCTTTTGCTTAGATTGTTTTCAATATTCGCTTCCCTCTCTTTTACTTCCTACTGGTATATCACTTAAATCTTTAGTTGTCATTATT
Organism: Dendrocalamus latiflorus; assembly: GCA_017311315.1. NCBI lineage: Eukaryota > Viridiplantae > Streptophyta > Magnoliopsida > Poales > Poaceae > Dendrocalamus > Dendrocalamus latiflorus. The sequence goes on from CM029628.1 coordinate 23,238,066, forward strand.
TTCAATGTTAACTAGATAAATTTTATTTGAGATTGACTATGGTGAATTTTAAACAGGCTTTCTTATACAATAGGTACAATTTAACCAGAATTGGTCCACCAGATCGGATAGATACGATGTTTTTATTTTTTTTCCGGAGAATGCCAAACAATTTTTTCTTTCTCTTAGCACCTCTACACAACCTATCATCACTTTCCATGCAGCAAAGTATTCAGGTACATAAACTTGTTACAATTACGTGCTTGTATTATTTATGTATATTCGTTATTAGTTTTGTCCACTAGTTTCTATCACAACATGTCGGGAAAAAGCTTCAAATTTGTTATTATATGCAAGTTTTTGTATAGCACACCTTCTATTTTTACTTTCACTGGCCAATACACAAATTTGCTAATATCTATCTGTAGTCAATGTTCCACAAATAATAATACATGTTCTCTAAAACAACGTAAATTTATAAACGGGTGGAGTACCTAATTATAAAAACAAAAGGTAACTACTAGAACTACTCCTGGTTCAACGAGGATATAGTGGAGAGCAATTTGTGGAAAATGTTCCCCTAAAAAAGTGCAAGAATGCTATGACAAACCTGTTGGAATCAGTAATACTCCTTGGGTGTGAATAGGGACCACCTGGATGATTTTTGGGTTGATTCCATCCGGTGATGATTATCAAAACCCATACTCCTTTCTAAGCTTTCACATCTTGGGGGAACTAGCTGGCTGAAGTACAAATCCAATGACTTGGACTCCGAGGTCTGTGCGTTTTTGCCTTTGGCCCATTTCAAACAATGAGGCTTTCAGAAGTAAAAATAATAATATGTAGAACGTGTTTGCTTTATAACATTGTTTTTTTTAATCTTTTTCTTTTATTCTTTGCATTATGTATAGAGATATAACGGTGTTTTTTATTATTTTATTTTTCTTGAATTAAATTCCTCAGAAAAACTAATAGCTGCTACCGTGCTATTTCGGTCAAAAACCACAACACTTTGTAACATGGCCTTTATCTATAGTAGTCCTTATTATCTTGCAACATTTAATTATGAAGTGTTCCATCGTCATCTCTTCATCTTGTATCTCTACTACTTGAAAGAGAGAGCTGATGGTAGTGGTTCATCTGCTCCTCTATAAGATCATATAGTGGTAGCTCCACGAAAGTTATGAGTATTTGATATTGCTTGTGCTTTGCTTGTGTTTATTTAGTTTGATTTGTTGTGAAATTGCATTTCGGGGCCCTACTAAGCTGAGTTGAGTTGAAGTTCTGTAGTTTTGGCTGTGAGTCATGGCGTGTCCATACAATATTAGCCATGGTGTGTCCATACAAGTGTTGGTCATAGGGTGTCCATGCAAGGGTTAGTTATGGTGCAAGTCCGTAAATATGTTTTACTAATAGAGAATCAAGTGTGTTTTATTTGTGTTCAGATCGATTGCTTTGTTCTTTGGTGCGCATGTGCCTTGATGATTGTTGCCGCCATTGGTGAGACCGAGGCTATGGAAGGGGTCTTGAGGCCATGGCATGTCGCATAAGTCATTGTAGAGTAGCATCTCAAGTCAAAAAGCATGGGAAAATACAATGGCTATGAAGAGGCAATGCATACATGTGGTGTGCCAATTGGACTTGTGCGTCTCAAGTGGTGTTGTTCCTCGAAGCAAGCATACGATCTTGATGGTAAGACATTAGGCATCACAAACTATGGAGTGATGTTGGTCTACTATAGGACATGGGCGTTTTATGTGGTGACGGCTTCGGCATAGACATACGATCTTGGCGACAAGTCATAGATATCTTATCGTTCGTGAAAACCAACGGGTGAAAATTGAGGAAATTATGTGAAACCGGGTGGAGTGATAGTTTACAAAATTGCGGCACTGGCCTAAGTGGTTCAAATTATGTCTCTATGGATTGAATGTCTTATTAGGCTTCTGGAGCCTTTAGGAAGACATGCTCTGAAAAGTGTGTAAGTGTGTGTAATGCTGAAAACCCATTTGTTTGTGGGTTACTAGATTTCCTTCAGTATAAGTGGTGTAATCTACTAAGGAGTGGTTGGTTTAGTGAGAAGCGAGGAATCTCCACTATATAAGTCTTATGTTAAGTTGAGTCATATGGGACTCTAAGTTTAGGGTTAGGGTCTTCTTATATTAGAGCCTTGTGTGTGTACTATAGGCTTAGAGCTCTGTTATCCTGAAGGATTGGTGGTAAAATATTCCTTTTCAAGTAAAATGAACATCTTGCCCAAATGAGTTGTGCCATGGATCCCCTCTTGTTCTTTTTGATTTTCTTGGCTTTCTTGTTTGAATTTCTCTTCTTTTGGTTTTTTTGGTGTCAAGGACATCTAAGAGATGGAGATGTTTTCTGGAGACAAGATCCCATCCATCTAGAAATCTATAGGAAGTTCTAGAGTTTGCTCATTTTCATCAAGAAAAATGTGATTTTTTGGGTTTGCTCTTGTGGGTGTTTTTGGTTGAATTCTTGAAAATTTGAAATCTAAAAATATGGAGCTCTTGAGTTATTTTGAATATATTTTTCTCGGAAATTTGGATTTTAATGGTGTTTCTTCAAAATTTCATTTGAGGTTCCAAAAATTTAAGAAATAAAACAAATAAAGAAGCATGGAGGAATTGTGAGAAATCATAGAGATTTAAGTCTTAAAACTCAAATCCGAAGAGAGAAAGAAGAAATGCTTTCTTGCCGGCCGAAACGGCCTGACCCATCTCTTCCTTTTTTCCTCCCCTGCAAGCCATCAAGCACCGTCGTTGCGTACTACGCTGCCCCATCACGGTTTCATCATGTCGTCCCATCACCTTGGCCAACGTGCCTGTAGTTCAGCGCCGCTTCCACTGTTTTCCTCCACCCTATCACGTTTGCTCATGTGCGCGACACAAGGCTGCAGCTTTGCACTATGCTATCGCGATCGAATCCACTCAAAATCCCGCCGCAGCTCTGCTATGTCGCCGCCGCTTGATCCCAAGCGATCACACGGCCGCACGCCTGTTGCCATCCCGAATTCAAAATGTTAAAGACACAACACTCCTCTTGTAAGCTCTCTTTAAGAACCTACTTGACGCCAAAATCACAATGTTTAAATTTGAAACTCGTTTTACCCTTCGAGGATCAATTATCCAATTTGTTTACAAAATTTATTTTCAAACTCATTTCAACAAACTTGATCTTTTGAGGAAATTTTCATAAGTACAAACTACTTACCAAAACGTATTCAAAAAAATAACCATTTTTGCCACAAAGTTTTGTTTAAAAAGGAAAATGATGATAATACAAGAATGAGTACTGATACCAAGCAAATCACCTCCAAATACTTTCCTCTTCCTTCTACTGATTTTAAAAGAAAATTTTTGTTCCCCTTCTCATACCTCTACTCCAAATTTTAAGATTAGGTGCGTCGAAGATGTTCATGAAGATAAGATGGTCTCGTTTTAAACGAACTATGTGCATGAGTCCTGCGCCCTCTTATGTGTGCTTCCCCGGATAGACGTTGTTCTGTTATAAGATTTTACTTGGACCCTGTGCACTGCCTCCTTGCCCTTGAGCGTTATATTTCGCGGTCACAGGAAAAGATTGTTTTTAGAACTTGTGTGATTTGTGAGCCACCCCAGTTTTCGAGGTATACTCTTTTAAAGGTTAGAATGGGTTAGAATACCTTATCTCCGTGACTTGATCCTCATCTCATGCTATTCTCTCTCACCTTTTCTGGAAACCCTACCAGGTCCACGGATTGAAGACGCAGATAGCCCAAAACCAAGGCAATCAAGGACAAGTGAAGATCTCTTGACCTTCCAGTAGTTAGAACAAACGACCTCACCAAGAAAGCATCAAGCCTCAACTTCTATCAAGATTCGAGACTCAAATCACTAGTTTGCTGCTGTTTTTCTCCGTCCCTACCCGAAGGACTGGTAGATCGAATCCTTACTAATCAGGCCCAATGGATGGAAGCAAGACAACTACCACTGGCAGAAGCAAGAAAAGAAGACTAATAGTTGATACTCGCCATAACCCTAATCATCAATACAAGTCATCACATAACATTGCTCTGCAAGGCATGATAAAGAGAAGCCATCACACTGGAGATAATAGTAGCCCTACACCAAGAAAACCTCAAAAGAATACCACTCATTTCTATTGCGAGAACACTGGACACCTCTATAGAAAATGTCCTCAGAAAGAGCAACGCAATTGTTTCAATTGCGGCAACCCGGGACATTACGCAAAGAATTGCCCCTTAAGAGGAAAGAAAAACAAGGAAAGGAGGCCGCCACCATCAGCTTCAACTCCGACGAAGAAAACCCTATCAACTCCGAAGAGGAACAAGCCGCACCTGTCAAAGTTCTGCCACTAGACCAGAAAGCTTCACTAAGTAATATATGCATCGAATGTGGTAAAGCAGGACATGTCGCACAACTATGCCCTCCATTACGACAAGTTGAGCGAGGAGCATGCTTCACATGTGGGCAGACTGGTCATCACTGCTACAATTGCCCAGTTTCCTACTATTCATACTACAAAAAACTTCATTACCCAGATGACTACCTCACAAACCTAATAGCATGTAGGCGTTGTGGAGAAAAGGGGCATGAGAAAAGTCAATGTACTGCGAACTGCTCCAACTGTGAAGAAAACCACCCGCCAGGAGAGTGTCCAACGAGCAAGATCACCTGTTTTCTCTGTGAAGGACAAGACCACTGCCCTAAGGACTGCTCCATGAGCCTGTTGCTGACCAAAGCAGTTGAGATACAACGGATGAGTCTCCAAATCGCCATAGGACTCGTCATGCCTAGGGCTAGAAAAGACAACTAACATCAGCTGTCATTTATTTTAAGGGGGGTAGCAAGAGTAGCCAAGGATGCTGAAGAACTGCTATGATGTATAATTTCTTTTGGAGGTATCAATATGATGCATGACTACCTTGGAAGTGCAATAATTTGTATTAAACGTAATCAGACTAGAACGAGAAGATTCGTAAGGCCATCACGACAAGCAAAACTCAGGAATCTACTACTAGCTAGATTAACCTCGCTTCTTTCTACTCTACAGAAATCTTGAGGTCGAGATTCATTTAAGGGGGGTAGGTTTGTAACATCCTGAAAATTTGAAATCTGAAAATATGGAGCTCTTGAGTTATTTTGAATATATTTTTCTCGGAAATTTGGATTTTAATGGTGTTTCTTTAAAATTTCATTTAAGGTTCCAAAAATTTAAGAAATAAAACAAATAAAGAAGCATGGAGGAATTGTGAGAAATCATAGAGATTTAATTCTTAAAATCAAATCCAAAGAGAGAAAGAAGAAATGCTTTCTGGCCGGCTGAAACGGCCCGACCCATCTCTTCCTTTTTCCTCCCCTACAATCTATCAAGCACTGTCGCCGCGTACTACGCTACCCTATCGCGGTTTCATCGTGTTGTCCCATCACCTTGGCCAGCGCGCCTGCAGTTCAGCGCTGCTTCCACTGTTTTCCTCCACCCTATCATGTTTGCTCATGTGCGCGGTGCAAGGCTGCAACTTTGCACTGTGTTGTCACGATCGAATCCACTCAAAATCCGCCGCAGCTTTGCTATGTCACCGCCGCTTGACCCCGAAGCGACCACATGGCCGCATGCCTGTTGCGAGCCCCTCTCTGCCGCTTGACACTGAAGCAACCGCACGGCCTCTCACCCATTGCCAGCCTCTGTCCGCTGCCTATAAAAGCCTGTGTGGCCCCCAGCAGCACTGCACCACTCTCCTCTATCGTCCACCTCCCCGAATTGGCTTCCCCTGCACGGTAGCTCGCCGGCGTAGTTCTCTTCCCCAATTTCGGCCACCCGGCCCACCGTCGATTGGAGCTAAGCCAAGCCAATTCCGTCGAGCCAGAGCACCCCTGGAGCATCACGACATTGTCCCCATCCTCGCGCCGTGCTTTCCACCACCTGAACCATGCCCGCACCATGCGACCCCTTCGACCGCCGCCGTCGTTCATCGCCAGACCACCACCGCCACTCCCAAGCCGTACTAACCGCCAAGGTACATTCCCAGCCCACTTTGATGCTCCCCTCTTGTTTAATTGAATGTAGGTGTCGTAAATCGCCGTAATCGTAGTCCTCTATTTCGTCGCTCGTCCACCTCGCTGCCGACCGCATGAGGTCGAGGTAGCAGCGACCGTGGTCGAAAGATCGACCACGGTAGGGGTGGTGAGGCCTAAATAGTGGTTGAAGAACTTCTCTAGTAGCCATGGTCAAAGAACTGGTGGTCGTAAAAGAGACATGGGCATGAGATAGTCATTCACGACAACGTGGTCGAAGCTACGACCGCGCGGTCGAAGTTACGACTGCGTGGACGTTCGCGATCCAGTGATCGACCTCACGACCACGTCGTCCTTTACGACCATGCAGTTGAACACTCGATCACGTTTAAATCTCATAGTCGTAGCCCCCTACGACCACACAGGAAGTCTATCGACCACACTCGCCCCTTCACAATGTGGTCGAAACCACTTTTTTGACCACATTCAAGCTCTCACAACGTGGTCGTAACCCTTTACGACCACTCACGCCATGGTTGAATTGTCTTCCGACCATGTTCACCCCATTACAACATGGTCAAAGCAGTCTTCAACCACGTCCACTCATTCACAATGTGGTCGTAACCCCTTACGACCACGTCTGCGAGTACTTGGCCGTGCCCAAGTCGTTTACGACCACTTTGTGTCATTTACGACCGCTCAAAAGCACTTATGACCTCTTTATAGTCGTTTACAACCACTCTGCCGTCTACGACCACTCTAGAGCCCTTTACGGCCACCTAGGGAGATTTACAACCACTATAAATCGATTACGACCACTCAATACCGTTCATAATCACTCACAGCTGAGCTACGACCATGCAGTCGAGAACGACCTCGTGGTTGAAACCGACCATGCGGTCGTTACCAACCACGCGTCGATACCAACCATGCGGTCAAAATTGACCATGCGGTCAATACTAACCACGTGGTCGAAATCGACCATGTGGTCATTACCGACCACTCAGCCGCTACAACCATGCGGTCGAAACCGACCAAGCGGTCGTTACCAACAACGCCGTCGTTACGACCACGCGGTCGAAGCCACAACCACGTAGTCGTTTACAACCAAGCGGTCGAACTCACGACCATGCGGTCAGATTAATGACCACGTAGTCGTTACGACCACGTTGTTATCCCGACAATTGACTGTGAGTCCCGCCTGTCAGACTTTTAGTTATTTCTCGAATTTATTCAAACAGAGAACTTCAAATAATCATAACTAATTCATTTTAACTCCAAATTGAGTGAAACAAATTTCTAAATTCATCTAAAATCAAAATCTAACCAGTGGAACTAAGATCATGAATTTTGGAGTTCATTTGAATTTTTCTTTGAGGATTTGTTTACTTTGTTGTTTTTTATCTGAATTTTCGCGCACGTTAAAATAACGTACGAGACTCAAGAAGAAGAAGCCGAAGCTGAAGCAGCTGCTCTTGGCAATCAAGACCTAGTTCACTGTGACCAAGACGAGTCAATACTTTGATCATGTTGAGCCTACGTTTTCTGCAAATTACTTTTGTTTAAATTATCAAAATTTCATGCTATTATTGTATATGCAAATGTATGTTGGATTTAAGATTCTAGTTATACGCCCATTGTTTAACTTGATTAATATTACACCTCCTTCGGAATATTTGAAAATGTGAACCTTGTCGCCCTAGCAAAATTATAGTAGTAATTTTTTCGAAAATAAGTCCGTATTTATATGCCATGCTTAGTTGTGCTTAGACATTCGGGGGCTAAAATGCCCAAACATCATTTTTAATCATGAGGAACTGGTTTGGGAAGTCATGGTGGTAATGACTGGTATAATTGATATGATTATTTTATGCTCCCAAAAACCCCAAAATTGCTTATTTATCTGGGCGGATGGTTCGGGGGTATGGTGCAGTGGTGCACGAGAGTGTGGTTTGTGGTAGAACTGCCCAAATAACCCTAAGGACTGAATCTTGTCATGACCTCCTATGGAAAATTAGTACAACCATAAATCTATAAAGTACAACTTAGCTTAGTAAATTTTTCGGACCCTGAAAGTCATCATCATTGGTGAAGGAGGTGAGATAGTGCAAGCGGCTGTCTGTGTGGTGGGCTTGAATGAGACACTCGGTGAGAGTGATGTTCTTCTGCGGCGTGCTAGCAGTACGGGAAGCCAGCTACTAGGCGCATAGGAGGGGAACATCCCGCACAACGTTTGGGACCCACTGCAAGTGGGAGCGACCCATAGGGTGAGATGATGGAAGGGGCGAGGTAATTTGAACGGTTATTGATGGTTTGCTCAACCGCACAACTAAGGAATCGTGTGGAGCCATAGGTAAACTGTCTCTTGTGGGTAAAGTGTGCAAACTCTGTAGAGTCAAAACTATTCGAATAGCCGTGCCCACGGTGAAGGGAGGATATAGGAACATAACCAGATATAGTTCTGTTTCAAAAACTTTGTGTGTGGAATGGAAAAATGGAGGGCAGTGGAAAGCCCTGATTTGTGTTATCCTTGGTGTCGCCCCAGTGATAATGTTAGCGGCTATAACGCTGAAGGTCTAGCATATGGTGCAGAGATCATGTAATGGTGGATGAAATCTGGATCGCTATTATTATTACTGCATTCTTTTCATGCATTATGTTTTTGTTCAAACTGCTAGGTCTCAGGAAATTTCTATGTATCATATTTAAAATAATAATAATAAAATGCCTCTTTTCGTACAAAATAAAATATAGGGAAGAATAAGTAGAGTAGTGAAGTAAAGAAGATGGATGTCTGTGGTAAACACACAAAGATATTGGTGGATTTATATCGATCATAAAAAGGAAACGATAGTATGGATTCTAGGGAAATAAATTGGTGGAGCTTAAATGAATAAATTAGCTAGATGGATGAATTAAATGATTTTTGGAAAATTAGGGAGTGCAAAAGTAATTGCTGGATTGTGACGCCGACAAATAATATAAGTTCTTGGGAGATGTTGACAATAATAGGATAACAGAATATGATCAATTACTAGATGGGTCAATCAAATTTTGGGAATTGTAGATATGATAACAACTATGGGAGTATAAACTTGATCGATAATATTCCTGGTGGATGTATACTAGTGAATTAGTTAGACATGGATAATGGAAAATAAGGTTGATCACTGAAAGAGCAAATTATGGTTTTGAATCAATAACAAAAAGGATTGAAGTGTTGGGAAGTCCTGATTCAAATGATATCGGTGGATTTAAAAGTAAAAAATGTTGGATAACCATTAGAATTTAGCAGTGAATAGTTGATGAGTGGCAACTATAAACTTGGACTATTAGGAGATCAGAATACAAAAGGTATTGGTGGGTCTAAAATAAAGGAGACTAAATTTTCATAAGATTGCGGGACTGATTAAATTAGTAAATAATAAACCTGAGATTGGATCTATAAATTTGTGGTGATAATTTGGATTCATAGGAGAGTTGGTAACTCTAATTCGGTTAGTGAAATTTTTATACACTAGGAATCGTTTGATTGGTGGATCTAAAGTAAAGGCATTGAATTTCCGTTAGATTGTAGAGTTAACAGATTGGCATATAGTGGATCTGAAATTGGGAGTATGCCGCTATCTGAGATTGATTTACAAATTTGTGGTGGAAGTTAGGACTTATGTGAGAATCAGATACCATGGCTGGATTAATGGAATGGTGGGTGACAATATAAAAAGTGTATGATCGGTGGATTAGATAAATGATGGCACTCGCTGTTGGGAGTCATAGGCAGCAATAGTAAAACCGTGATTAAATAATAAAAAAAGAAAAGAGGGCAATTTATGGCAAATAAAAATAACCTGAGCCTCTCCTTTGATAAGCCATGCATACTATTTAATTGCATCCTGTGTATTGGCTAACGGAGCACGGTGGTTTATGCTCACCCTCGCTCTCACAACCAATCCAGAATCAGGAGTCAGATCACTACGCCACAGCAATCCTGATCCCTTCCTTGCGCCGCGTGGCCGTGTCCCAGCCCCACCAGAGAACCCTCATCGTCGACGCCCTTGCGCTGCCGCCTCGTCTTACCACTAGCCATCGTCAAGCATCGCTGAGCATCGCCGAAGGTACCGTTGAACTCCACGTGACTTCCTCTCTCTTTTGGAACCCTCGCCGACCACCACCGTACACCGAAGCTCTGACGACCATTGGGTCTCGAGCGTCGCTTCGTGCCGTCGTGGCCACGTTAGCACACGAGCGATGTGGTCGCCAACGTGGCCGCCACTTGGCAGCCATGTGTGCACCACCTCAACACCAGCCGTCGTGCAAGCGCCACGCCAGCCTGTGTGCCACCTCAGCCACCTCCTCGATCCATGGACCTAGTCCGCCAAAGCCGGTCCCACCTGTCAGTCAAATAAAATATTTTCCCTTATAAAAATAATTTCACCAAAAATCAATTCCTTGCTGACATCATAATCTTGATTTTCCAATAGGAAAATAATTTAAAAAATTTAGTTTATTCGTTTTCTCTCTTTTCAAACTTCCAGAAGCCTATTCTCCTTTATTCTAGCTCCGATTGGACCTGTTTAAATTTCTAAATTCTTATAAAATCCTAATATACATAGTTCTGAATATTTGGAGTTTATTTGAATTTTTTTTGAGTTTGATGGGTTATTTTCACGTGTAGACTACGATGATTCAGAGGAATTCTTCGACGACAATTCTCACCAATTCGTGGAACAAGGCAAGTTGCACACCTTAACCATTTTGATCCCAGTTTGCAAATAAAATTATGTTATTTTAAATTATTTTGCATGCATATTTTTATTCAACATCTTTCAATTCAGTTTTAAATTTAGTTATTACCTGTTTGTTAATACCTCCTTTGATATTGATTCCCCGATACCTTATCACCCTAGAAAAAAACTCTGGTTCGTACACGTATCAAATGTTTAGACCGCCTTAGACATAATTTTTGTTTTGGGATAACCTTTTTCAAATAAAATGATAAGTTTTCAAATGTATTCTTGACTTCGGTGTGTTAAGAAAGGCTATGAATTATTTCAAAATAAAATATAAAAACTTGATTTAGACTTAGGCAAATGGTTAAGTGGCGGGTGCTTGCTGGCATGCATTATTGTTTGGTGACACAATGTTGATTGGCAGGCACGAGGGGTATGTGGTTGGTGCCTAAGTCAAATTAAGGACCGGTCTGTGAGCTACTGCTACAAAACCCATTCGTACTACCACAAAGCTGGTATGGGACAGCCCTAACTGACTAATTTGCGGGTCCCAACTTAAGTCTCGCTATAGGTTGGCGTAGGCCATGAGAAGTCTCACTTGGCTCAAGAGGGGGTCCCGGTCTGGTGGATTCCTTACTGAGGTGAAACCTTAGTGTTAACTTGATCAGGTTGAAGGTTTTGCATTGTAAAGACTTTGTCATGATCTTCTCACCGCACACCAAAAGAAGTGTGCTTATCCGGTAGCAATATAGGATGATCATGCCTTGTGGGTAAAGTGGTCCGCGTCGTAGACCGGGCCTTTCTATAGTTGTCTACCATCCTACACGCCAAACTTTTCCTATGTCCTAAAGGCATGTATTCCTATATGGTCCAGCTGCTCCTGTCGCTGTGTAGCATACTAGTAGCAATGTTGATGAAAGCAATTAGCTGAACCACCATGGCACATAATCACATGTAATGTGTGTCTGTTATGCAACTCTGAAATACTCTAGGTTCCGTGCCATGCAACTAAGCTTGGAACTCATTCGCGAAGTCAACAATCACCACTATATTATTGTATCATTTTGTTCATCCTATTTCAATGCGGAGGTTTCAGAACACTTGGTTCGCTTAAAAGCAGATCACTTCTTCCCTTCAAGCATTGTCTTTCCAGTGCCAGTACGGATGTGTGGAGGAGACATCCGTTGCTGTTGTCCCGTACAGGGCGATAGATTTGTGGAGGAGGAAGGCTGGTGTAAACTCTTATTGTGTCTCTCTTACTTAGAGCACTCATATAGTGCTAAACTTCTCATATTCTAAGTTATATGAAATCATGAAATCCTAATTTTCAAAACCTAAAATCCTAATTTTTTTAGACAATTTCAGAACATAAAATTCTAAAAAATTACATAATCAAGTACACTCTATAAGGAGCCCTGAAAAAAATTTCATAATGTTTGGACTTCATTTTCTATATTAAAAAATTCCTACAAACAGTATACTTAAATAAATTTTTGGAAAAAAATCAGAGCGGATAAAATTATGCAAAAAATTACACAAGTACACTATGCCAGAAGACTCCAAAAAAATATTTATAATTTATAAAGCTTATTTGCTAAATTTAAAAATTCCTAAAAAACATACTCAAGTGGATTTTCTTTAAAATTTGCTACAGTACTCCACACAGTGATTGTAGGGTGCTATAGTGCGACCGTGCATTGTTGGGTGTTATAGTGCCCCAGCACGGCCACCGTGTGTTTCTGGGTATATATCGGTTCACCGACTGTCCCGCACGGTGACTGTACAGTGAAGACACTATTTCTATAAATTTATTGTGATGAGTGCCATTTTTACTATTACGTGGGCAAACAATGCCAATTCGACAAAAAAAAGTTCTGTTTTGTGGAGTACATAATCGGGCTGTGATGCTCGCTCGGTGCGGCATCTGTGATCACCACAGCAACAGACCAGCGAGCTTGTCGGGAACCAAGCAACCCTGACGAATCAATCAAATATCCGACTCAACTGTGCATGCAGGGTCAAGGCATGGTGCTTGGGCTATTCGTTATACTTGTTGGATTAGATTGAAGGAGTGCATTGAACGTACGTGACCTATCTATGTGTCATGCTTGGGTGAATGATGGCTCTAGATATATTTATACATACACAATAAACAAGAATACTAAATGAATTAAGATAAAAACAATTAGATCAAGAAATCACTAGGAAAGACCAAATTAAATAAAAATCAGGCAACTTCAAGAAGGAAAGAAGATCAAAACCAACGAAATCAAGAGCAAATAAACTAAAACAAGAGTAATCTATGTGAGATGAGCAAAATTGATATATTGCTACTTGAGGATGAATGTTTTACAATCATTTCACCAAGAGGATAAGAGAGCATACAACAACACTCACCTTACTCCAACCATAACCCTAGAACTGAAGGCTTTAATGAGCGAGGTTGGATGGTTAACTAGCAAGTCTCTATTCCAACCCGTTAAATAGATATGCCAACCAGTCTCATCTAACCCTAATGGATACTATCCATTTAGTACATATAGAAAAAATCTATTAATTCTACACAACATGGGTTTTACTCACACGCTACACTTATGCATGTCTTTCAAAACACATAAGCCTGAATCCGCTAAGTCCTTAGCCTTCGATTCACGTGATCATCGCAGCTCCTCCTTGACCTAAACTACCTTTCCAAGCTCCGCTTAAACGTAGCGGTTTTGATCCAAGTTAATTCCTGGTATTTGGTCAACTTATTAAAATACCCTTTCTTGACCCGGTCTTCATCTTTTCTTGTAAGCAATTGCCATGCTTACCATGTGTAGATGCACCACTGTCTTGTCACGTGTCGGTAAGTCTCTTCTATTCCGGTTCCACCAGACCGCACCCCACTGGGACTGATCAAGTTACATAATGCTACCTATTGCTCAAATTTCCCTTCAATATTTTCTGCCTTTATCATGCCATGCTTGAGCTCAGTCATCTTACCCGGTATTCTTGACCGTTCTAGACCTCATCTCCTCCATGAGTGTAACCCTGATTATCACCATTGATCATAGTTGATTACAAGCGATCCTGCATATCCAAAGACAAAGAATTCGTTTCTAGACACAAGTTCTTCATAATTTAATGTACATTAGCTGAAACATGCATCATACATCATATATGTGCTGACCTAGATCAAACGAAAACATCACTCGACCAAAATTCTTAAATTCCCTAAATCGATCGAATTGAAGATAGTTCTATCGGTCAAATAGCCTACCCTAGCTGGTCTAACGGCTGGTATGAGGTGGTTTGACCACTATCTTTGGCCGATCAGACCGTCTATTCTACAGAAATATTAGAAAATCCAATAGATTTGTAAATTTGAATTTTTAATCTTCTCAAATAGTAATAATTCATCACAATGTAAATTTAGCCCTTCTCACGTTGTTGTCCTTCGTGTTTTAACTCAAGTACTCAACTTTTCGTTTAGTAATAAATGTTTCTGCTCGAGCGCTTGCTGGGTCTATGGTTGAGGGGATCAGATGTGTGTGTATCATATGTACGAACACGTTGTGTGTCCATATTGCACATTTCCATGAAGCTGGTTGGGGGCACTCCGGTCAAAAATCCAACGACTCGTACGGACCAGGTCGTTGCATCTCGTCTCCGTCCGAACTACTAATTATTACCATCACTTACATGGCATTCACGCATGCAACATTTAATTATTATGAACTGTTCCGTCGCTTTCTCTACTTTTGCATCGTTCTGTGTGCTAAAAAGAGATGCGTGTCTACGTGTCCGTACGTACTGTGGTGGTTCATGCTGGCTAGCTAGTTGAGTGGCAAAACACGTATGCGCGTGATCGGGAATTGCTTCGCAGTGCGGTATTGACCCTGGAGGGGTAAAACACGCAAGCGCGTGATCGGAAATTGCTTCACAGTGCGGTATTGACCCGTGCGGCAACAACAATCGATGTACGGCTCTGATCAACTCAATTTCGACTTCTGACTTTTGGTTTATTTTTTACTATTCATAAGTTTCGTCTTTTTCTGAATTTTTAGCTTTTTGTTGAGTTTTTTTGCCGGTTCTTTTTTCCCATATTTGTTTGTATTATATGTAATGGGCTAACATATTTTTTATATTTTTAAATTTTTTAAATTTAATTATGCTAAATAAGCCTCTGTCAGCTACAGTGCTTTTTTCAACCAGCTACAGTGTTTTCAGCCATAAGCCATGAGCTTTTCAGCCGAACGGATCACCACTATAGTTTGGCGTTTTCGCCCATCCATTCATCAAGTGAGGAAACTAGACAGGACGTAGGGCTTTACGAAACCTGGGTGGTTTCACATCTATCTGCATCTAGAAAAGAAGAAAAGGGGGCTGCTCGTCCAGAGTCTGTGACCTGCTTGCCTCCCCTATGGGGATGTTTGGTTGCCTGCATGTGCTCATGCAGCTGCATGAGCGTGGCCAGGCTGAGGATCAGCCACGTTTCTCCTCAGCCTGGCTCCAGTTGATTTTTTGCATCCACTCGTGCAGGCTCTCTCCTCCATGCAGGCAACCAAACAACATCTCTCTGCATGCGCTGGTGCGAGCTACCCCATACAGGCAACCAAACAGGCCCATGTGACCCTTCCATGGGACTTATTGCTCTTAGGCCTTCACGAGATAGTCAGTCAGCACATGCAACGCCTCTGCACTCTGTCCTTCCCTTGACTCCATCGGATCAACAGCACCAAGGTCTCCTGCATGCTGGACGTGACTGGCACGCGAAAGTTTTCGCCGGATATTTTCTTTCGATCGAATCTCGTATAGCTTTGCTGCTTCAATCTTTTCCCTGCGCAAACAATGCGTTTCTGTGTCCTGAGCACAAGACGACGCCATACGGATGGAGACTTCGGGAGCGCTACACGAACGAAGATGCGCCGAAACAAAAATCACTATGATGATTTTTCAGTGACTCACTTCTCATCTAAACTCTAATACCATTTATTACAACTTTGATCCATACCTCAGTTTCGGAGATAACGGGTGTTCCTTTTCTTTCCGCTGGATGGCTCCGACACGCACGCGAGCTCCAGTACACATTGGTCCAACAAAAAAAAAGTTACATCAGGAGAGCAGGGGCGGATCCACAGGGTATGCCAGGTGGGCCACGGCGTACCCTGGGGCCCAGCCGGCAGCCGTATGCCTTCCAGTCATTCGCAACTTCGCATCTCACCCGCAAGCGAAGCGAGGCCGACTGCCTCCCGCCTGCGTCTGCGTGCCGGAGTGTCGGAGGAGAGGAGATCAGGAGACTAGAGCGAGAGGGAGCATGGCGGATCTACCGCCTCTTCGGCCGTGAGCGGCCCGTCCACTCCGTCCTCGGCGGCGGCAAGCATAAGTGACGAGCTTTATGGTTCCGATTTTTGGGATTGTTGTTGGTTTATGTAGATCCGATTCGATTTGTTCATGTTTTGTCTCGCTCGTTTTAGTGGGGACTGATGCTATTTTGCTGCTTCTTAATAACTAGCTTAGGATGAGAGAAGCGTTTCTATCCGTGGTTTTGGGATCTCAAGCGTATTAGCGTGCATCTAAAGCTTTCGAGGGTTTAGTGTTCGTTCCTACGCAGTAAACTGGAGATTTTGGTGGTTTAATTTGATTAACGATGGTGGTTAAACGGCGGCGTAGTTTGTCGTCACTCAAAACCCTAAGATGCTCTATTCGATCTGGACCTTGAAACTGAAAGCATCTAGGCCCCTAAAAATGATTTTGGTAATTAATGAAATCATATGAATATGGGACTAACGTGTTTTATGAGCTTGTGAAGGGTTAGTCCACATATGAGTGATAAGGTGTAAAGCCAAAGAACGCTTGTGAAGATCCAAGTTGTGGCCCAAGGCAAAGGTACATTTAGCGTAGGATCTATTTTCATTTTACCGGTCTTGGAGAATGGTGAAGACCGGATTATAGGATAGATGATCGTACCATCAAGGGGGATCTTGGGTAGTAACTTGAAATCATACTTCTAGTGCCATTTGGATGATCTTTTGAATCTTGCATTCATGAAAATTCAATTTAAAAGTTAAGTTTGTGCTCTGTCTGGACGAGCGGTAGTACTGCGTATTTCAACGTCGGTACTACCGGCGAGCGGTAGTACCGCGCCCAAATGCGGTAGTACCGCAGAGCGGTAGCTCCGCTTCCGGAGCGGAACCGTTTTTCCAGAGAGCACCCCTCGAACTCGGTTGAATCTTCACGGAACGGATGTACCGGCCGTTTCAACGTCGGTACTACCGCTGAGAGCGGTAGTACCGCATACTCAAGCGGTACTTCCGGAGTCCGGAAGAACCGGAGGTTCGAGCGGTATGTTTTTTTCCAGAGAGCATCTCCGGTTGGTCTCGGATTTTAACCAGACCGGAAGTACTGGGTTTTTCAACGTCGGTACTACCGCAGGAAGCGGTAGTACCGCTCTCAGAGCGGTACTTCCGGAGTCCGGTTGATCCGGAGCCCAAGCGGAATGTAATTTCCAGAGAGCGGTATTTCTGAGGACCCTTCGGAGTTTGGCCAGAGCGGTAGTACCGCGCCGACTTTGCGGAACTACCGGAGAGCGGTAGTACCGCAAATATCAACGGCGGTAGTACCGTGCCGCCAAATCCAACGGTCACTGCTCATGTCTGACAGAGCCGTTCTGACGCAAAGATTTGGGAGCGGTAGTACCGGCCCCAGAAGGGCGGTAGTACCGCTCATCCTGATTTTTGCGGGAAATTGAGCCAAACGGCTAGTTTGGTTGGTGGAGGCTATAAATACCCCCACCACTGCACAAGGGTATAAGTTAGAGACTCATTGCACATTTCTTAAGCCCTAGAGCATTCATTTCACCTCAATTCTTCCTTTGCACATCAAAGTGAGGTGGTTGAGCATTTAGTGCTAGATTTCAATTGCAAATCCATTTGGCACTAGGTTTGCATTCAAGCGAACACCGGGATCCATTACTCTTAGTGCTTGCCGGCACTTGGACGATCTGGTGGAAGTTGGTTCGGTGATCTTCTCAAGGAGATTGTGAGAAGACCCGGCAAATTGTGAAGGTTGGAGCTCGCCTACCCGGAGTGGGGAAGAGCTACATTAGTGATCGAGGTGCTTGGCTCAATTCGTGGAGCCGGTCCGATTCGTTCGGGCTTACCTCAACGTGGACTAGGGGAAACCGGCAAGTTTCCGATCACCACGGTAAAAATATCGGTTGTGTCTCTTGTCTCTTTAGCTCTTGTTTATTTTCTTCATCGTGATCATTTGATTGTTTAGAGCTAAGTTGTTAACTAGAATTGCATAGGATTAATTGCTTTACATCATTGTCACTTAAATTGTGAAGAATTAATCAAGTAAACAAGAAAATTTTAAAAACCTCCTATTCACCCCCCTCTAGTCGGTATCCTTGATCCTACAAGTGGTATCAGAGCTTGGTCTCTCATTTGTAGACTTAACCGTCTAGAGAGAAAAGGATGCTAGTGAGGGGATTGCGGTAGGAAAGGCACCTCTATTTGATGGCTCAAATTATGCTTATTGGAAGATTAGAATGTCAATTTATTTAAAGGCCATGAGTCCTAACATTTGGAAAATCGTAAATGATGGTTACGTCATGCCTCTTGATCCCGATAACCCAACGGAGCAAGATGGGCGTAACACTCATTTAGATGCCCAAGCCATGAATGCTCTCTTTGGAGCCTTAAACGCGGATGAATTCAATAGAGTGAACAATCTTGAGACGGCTCACGCTATTTGGAATACCCTTTCGGAAATACACGAATGGACATCCACGGTTAAGGAGGCAAAGTTGCATCGGCTTAGGATTAAATATGAGACATTCATAATGTTGCCCCATGAGGACATCAATGAGATGTACACACGGCTCAACAACATTGTGAATGAGCTCAAAGGCCTTGGTACTAACCTCTCGGATCTTGATATTGTGAGAAAGATGCTTAGGGCTCTACCGGAAAAATACGAGATGTTGGTGACTCTCTTCCTCAACTCACCGGAGTTGGCAAGAATGACGCCAACACAACTATTGGGTAATCTAATTACCAATGAGTTGTACAAGAAGGACAAGGAGGAACTCTTGGAGCAATCTACCTCCAAAGGAAAGAAGATCACCGCCTTCAAGGCAAAGGCGGTGGCAAGTGAGGAGTCCGAAGATGAAGAAGAGAATTCCGAAGAGGAGCTTGCCCTTCTTGCGAGAAGGATGAACAAGTTCATGAGAAGACGCTCAAACCAAGGAGGAAGTTATGACAAAGGCAAGAAGTGGCAATCCTGCTCCAACAAGAAGTATAGCAACATCCGTTGCTATGAATGTGATGAAAAGGGGCACATCGCATCACAATGCCCCACAAAGAAGGATGACAAGGAGAAGTCATCCAAGAAGAAGAGCTATCAAGGCAAGAAGAAGCTTTTCAAGAAGCTTCACAAGGATGGCAAGAACGAAGCCCACATTGGTGAATGGGATTCCGACGAGGAGTATTCCAACTCCGACTCAAGCGAGGATGAGTCTCCCAAGAAGAAGGGACTTGTCGGCATCGCCATTAAGGAAGCTCCATCACTATTCTCCACTCCCACATGTCTTATGGCAAAAGGGGAGAAGGTAAAAACTCTAGATGACGATGAGCCTTCTTATGATGATTTGATGGACATGTTAGTAGAATTAAATGAATTTCTTGGAAAAGAGAAGTCAAAATTTAAGGTTTTGAAGAGAGAGCATTTATCTCTTCAAAAATCCTATGAGGAGCTAAAGGATGCTCATGACTCGCCTTTCCAAGAAAATCAAAGGAAGTCTAGTACTAGCATTGGTATATCTTGCAATATTTTAAATAAGATGTCTAGTATAGAAAAATCAACATCTAGCATGTCAACCTTTTGTGATGATTTACTTTCTATGCCATGCTCATCTAATGTTGCTCATCTAAGCGGTGGGGCACTGGGACTGTTCTACCTCGGGAAAAACATATCACTCATCCATTGACTCGGGTCAACTAAGTCAGTGGGGGATTCTTCCTGGCCATTTCACACAAATTATGGCACTGTTTGACCTGAATCAAGGGCGGAGCAATACAACAATACACTCGTTTCTTCTTCTTTTAGATGAAACACTGATGATACCATTAACCTGAGGCACGAGCTAAATCGCCGGCTACTGCAACGAGTACAAATTCAGGGAAATGGACACTCGTTTCATTTTACACAGCATATAGTTTGTTCTCAAAGAAATAATAGAGCATATTTTATTTCATCAGGCTAATCAACTCTAGCGACTATGCCCTGTTTGGGGAGTTGTAACTTTTGTTATAAGCTGTCTTTTGGCTTTCTGGCCTGAGAATGTGTTTGCCAGGCTTTTTTTTTTGGGGCTGGCTAGCTTCTTAAGATGTGGATGAAGGTTAAAATATCTGAAATACCCTTGAGATTTTGATTTAGCATAAATATGATTATTTTTCATTCTTTTTGCAGAAACGACTTAATTGTACTAAGTTACAAAAAATTGTAACTTGATACTGGTTCAACAAACAAAACAAAATTATGGGTTCACATTCTTCATACAAATTTTCATTCATTCTTCCAGCCTGGTATATTTGGAAACAGTGAAATGGCAATATTTTTTAGCAACTACGACATAGCCTTGATATTTGAAAAAGAGGCTTCAAGAAGGAGGTAGTTCTGCATTTGCACAGAGTTAATCATAGCTTGCATGAGGAAATTTGTAATTGGCTAGAGACTGTACAATCTGAATCTCTTGGTTTGTGCATATTGTAACTTATTCTTTATTTAATATACCACAATAGGGGACTCTCCTGCTGTTTTTCTTCAAAAAACAGTTACAAATAATTGAGCAACATTTTGCAACTACCAAATTTTCAACAATGCAATACTACCCACAAAAGGTGCAACATCCACTATCACATCCAAATGGCGAACTTAAATTCTTCACAAAATCTTTTCCATTGGCAAAACAGACGCTTGGTCAATTTCACCCTCTCTAGTCTCTGTATACAACTCAATTTACAACTAGTCACTGAAACATTTGCCTTTCAGAAAATTACATCCATTTAGACAATCAGCAGCTCCAGAACTTGACCTTTACAATAATGAATTCAACATGTCTATACAACTCAATTTGCACTTGATCACAAGATCTGAATTTGCATGTGTTGGGATCGGATTTTTGAATACGAACCCTCTGTGTATTTTTGTACTAGTCACAAATCAAAGATAGTGCACACAGTTGAGACAGTGCTGATAACATATCCATAACATAAATCGCAACAGTAATTAAATATCAGAGTATCGGCCTTATGACCACTTATTGCAATAGTGGTCACATGACCTTGAGTTTACAGCAGCAGAAACAGAAATAAATCGTAATAAGGCCCATCACTGGGGAACACATCCTAGTAATCTTGTTGTCCTTCATCATGTCCGCAAGCAAAGTAATTGTAGTCACCTTTGACATCGTTGTACA
The DNA here is from genome assembly GCA_017311315.1 of Dendrocalamus latiflorus. NCBI lineage: Eukaryota > Viridiplantae > Streptophyta > Magnoliopsida > Poales > Poaceae > Dendrocalamus > Dendrocalamus latiflorus. Next base: position 23,259,272 of record CM029628.1, read on the forward strand.
CCTCTGAAATGGTTTGAATTTGCAAGGTAAGTACATAAACTCTGCAAGTCTCATGAAACGTACGCATTAATATATGTACAAGGCTGACAAAGAAAGCATAATATGGTTTTTTTTTAATAAAGTAGAATTTTATTTTAATTACCATAATAGATGTTTCATAGTATCAATTTAACAAAGTAGTTGTAGTAAATGAAACTAATTATTGTTTTCTAGCGAAGGTTCAATCCACCCAACACTGGTGGTAAGGCTCTAATCGCCAAGTTTGGAATATTAGAGTTATATCCACCCTTCTGGCTCCAACCACCAGAACATAACCAAAGAGTTCTAACCATTCTTGGGTTCCCAAATGCTTGTTTGAAACCAAAAACAAAGATCTACTATGTGAAAACACACATTACCCGTCCTTAACCATGGGCACGGCTATTCAAATAGTTTTACACTCTACAATGGTCATGTACTTGTAGGATCGGAAATGGCAACAGAGGGGGGGTGAATGGTGCCTCGTTTAAAAATGACCCCTCAAAAGTATCCACGAATGAATCTCCTCTCTGGAAGCTATGAAAAGCTAGGAAGGAGAAGATTCTTGTTCTCTGGAGCCTCAAGACTACAGAAGAAAAAGTGGGTCATAACATAATAGAGAAGTACCAAAAGATAGAAAAATCAGGACTGCAAAAAGGGGCTGGCCGGTCAGACTCCCCATATGTGGCCGGTCAGACCGCCCGTATGAGGCCGGTCAGACCGCCCATATGCGGCCGGTCAGACCGCCGTTGTCCCACCGGTCTTACCGCCGATGTGGAACCGGTCTGACCGCCCTTCGGTTCAGGCAGGGGCAGTGTAGCCGACTGAAAAGGCTGAAAACTTGATTATTGCTTAATCCAAAGGGAAAAAAGAAAAGATTCAACTCTGCTCAGACCACAAGCTCAAGAACTTCTTCTAAATAGTATTGGGACCTTCGGGATCCAAGAATTTCACCAAGAAAACTAGGAATCAAGATTTTGGCATAAGATCTGAAACTTGACATAGAAACCACTAATTTTCAGATTACTTGAGAATCCTCCATTCTTTCCTCATGAAGTTTTGTATTTAGCTTAGCATGACATGAGGGCTTGGGAACTCACATCTGGGCACATTCATTGAAGGGAAATCAAGTGATATCAAAGTGCTCTGACATGGAACCCTAGCTACAGTGATTTACAGAGGAAATGAGCGCAGGATGGAAATGAGAACATCTTTGATTCTTCTATTGAGCTCTTGAGAGTTTATGTGACCAAATGGTCTTGAGGCATCTCTCCATCAATGAGCACAAGATCCAAAAGCTATTCTCTCAAAGATTCATCCCAAAAACACAAGAAGCAGAAAAACAACAGAGAGGCACAAGCTCAGAACATGTCCAACAAATGAATTTCATAACAAGAGAGATAACACAGGAGCTACAAAGAACTACATCTCCATACGCGATTGGAAATGAAATGCTGCCCTCTCACTACATGCTTGAGAGAGGAACAAGCTCACACACCACTCATGCTGCTTACTCTACAGACTGCATACACACAGGCTGTTCACACTTCTTTGCACACATGAACTCTACTGAATACTTGCCCACTCCTTACTCTCCATTCCCTTTTAACAACCAGCCCACATACTAGAAAGGGAATTCAAGAAGTGTCATACAAGTTCCACTCCCTCACCTCATACACCAAATGGGGCAAGAAAGTCAACAACCAGATTTTGGAGGGAAAAACACCTCCTCCACTCATTTGCTTGAGTCAATTTACCAAATTGCCCCTCAAGCACCTTCCCGGAAGCTTCCTCCTCCAGTACCTTGACCGTCTGGACCTCAACTCCTCTCTGAGTCTAGTCCCGATCCTCTCGCCGCTGCCTGTCGTGTCCACATGACACTGACCGAGACTTCCGACTCCACCTGAGTCTAGTCTTGGTCTGTTCCGTCGCGCACGACCGCAACCAACCTCCAAACCATCTGGACCTCCGACTCCTCCCTGAGCCTAGTCTCGGTTCTCCAGTCGCCGCCCGTCGTGTCCGTCACCGGTACCTCCCGCTCCGGTTCCTCGTCTCCTGACTCACAACCACCTCACCAGCCTCGATCATCTTCGGCATCACCGACCGTCTGGACCTCAACACCTCCTGTGCCTAGTCCCGGTCCTCCTCGCCTCACCATGACCTAGCTCCGAAGTCCTGCAGTCACACAGACAAGCAAACCGTCACATAGCACCGCACGAAACAGCATAATCAATAATAGCACAAGTAAAGGTACTCAACCCTAGAATACCCGAAACAAAATCAAACTCATTAAAGACCGGACTAGGCACAGGTGGTGCCGAGGTCAAAGCGGTTGAGGTGTGCCGAAGACGGCGAGGGCTCGAGGTAGTTGCGAGACTTGGAAGGCAATGAATGAGGAAGCTTCCCGGAAGGTGCAGGAGGGGCGTTTTAGTGAATACGCAAAGCTGCACTAAAGGAAGTGGATTGTGGTTAAAGCACTAGAGTTAGTGGGTAAAGCGGAAAAGCTTAATGGGCAAAGCATTTGGTGAACCCATTAAGAGAGGCTATAAAAGGAGGAGTGTTTCCTGCATGTTGTATGGCTTGTGAGAGGGGTTAGAGGCTTTAGAGGAATTGGCGTTTGCTTTGTGCTTTCAGTTTTGGAGTTGGTGGGAGATGGCAGAAGGTTGTTTTGTTTGTCTCCCGTAGGTTCCCTGTTGTTCATCTTCTTCTCTGTGTGTTCTTGGTTTTCTTGAGCTTGTGAGAGGGAGAAGATGAGTTGAGACTTCATGTAATCATTCCTCTGTATTCAATCGCGTATGGGGACTCCTATGTAATCCTTGGTTGATTGGGAATAAATCTTCTGAAATTTATCTCTTGTGCTTGCCATTTTTCTCAGTTCGTTCCTCTTACTGTCACAATTCCTCTTTTTGGTGTTTGAGCTGATTTCTTGCTAAGAAGGTGCAAAATGGATTGCTCTGTGATGGGAATAGGTCTCAAGATCATTTGATCGGTTTTTCCCAAGAGCAAATTGATTGAATCAAAGTTTTTCTCTTTTTATTTCCTCTGTTTGTGTCTTTTCTAGGGTTTCTCTATAGAGGATCTTTTGCCCCCTTTGTTTCCCTTCATGAAATGGCATGAGATTTGGTGTCTTGAGTCCTGAGGCTATTGCTTAGATAATCTCTTAATTTCATGGTCTATGGATCAAAGATTAGAGGGCAATTTGAGTTTTGGTGCTGTTCTCTGTAAGTTTCAAGTTTTTTGTTCAAATATGAAATTCTTGGTCTCCTGATGATTTTTCTTGTTGAGTGATGTCTCTTTGCTTTTTAGAATAGGTGTGTTCTCTTTTGGCTAAGGGAAATCAGCTGCAAACCTTTCTTTTGGGCGAAATCAGGTTTTCGAGGTTTTCTGCGCAGAAGTTTCAATCTGCCGGATTGAATTTTCGGGGGGTCCGGTCTGACCGGATTTCACTTGGCGGTCTGACCGCTCCATCAACTGCGGTTTGACCGGCCTTATAGAACTGGTCTGACCGGCGGCTATTAGGCGGTCTTACCGCCCAGCCTATTGCGGTCAGACCGGCCGGATGGGTTTTGGCTCCTGATGTTCCTTGTTTGATGATATCTCTTGCTGCCTCGTTTTAGTGTTATTGCCTTGTGTTCTTCTTTCTGTGTACTTGATTCTCCAGTGAGCCAAACCCTCTTCTTCATAACATTCGTTGCTATCGGAGAACCTTTTAAGTGGACACTTTAGGGGGATATTTTTTAAGCAACATTCACCCCCCTCTGTTGCCGATTTCGATCCAACAGAAGAAAAGGAGAGGAAACAAAAAGAGGAAAAGGGCAAGAAAGAAAACAAAAACAGAGGAGGAATGTAAGGCCCATACTACCGCATATAGACCCGTTCTTTTTCGCTTTTTTATAGCTTTTGGCTTCGGCTTCTACGGAAGCCAAAACAAATAGGGAGGCTTCTTCAAGCAACTTCTCCTATAGCCCCTTTTTCTAGCTTTTTTTATAGTTAAATGAACGAGTGATGTATTTGACTATAGATAGTTCTTGATTTTGGACCGTGTGACGTGTTTGAGTTGTGACTTGCTACATGTAGCTGTTACTTGCTTCACTAACCCCCAGCATCTACTTAATACTTTGCTACTTAGAACTTACTACTACTTGCTTAACTAGTCCCTGTTATCATGTGATATAGTTAAATTGCTTGTTAGGCTACTAATGTAGTTATGTTTTGGTCATGTAGTATGGTTTATTAATCTTTATACATGCGACATATATGGTTTCTGTTTTCACGTATTATCCGACAAAATATTTGTGACCGAGACTAACTGTATTCGGAGTGACATGTATTATCTCCACATTCATGATCGAGAATATCCACAGTCGTATTTATATCTAGTACTATTTTTGTCTGACTCCGACTCCGAGAAAAAAAATATGAAAAAGGATACGAAATGAGCAATATCCATCCACATCCGCTCCGTTTGCACCCCTACCTGTCACCATAAGAGAATACACTCGTGGAATGAAAGGACTTCGCCAAATTCTGATTGTCACCTTAAAAAACATGCCATATAATTCCTTTTGTAGTAGGGGTGGCCCCCCATTTGAGCCCGTTTAGCCTGTTAGGGAATTGTAAAGCCCAAGATGAGACGTATGTAATGACATGGATACCCCTATGGGGGCATGTGAATGTTAGGGTGGGATTGTAATTACGCTTCGTGCAAATACACACACACACGTCCTGGACAGGGGGAAGGAACAAGCATCATTCATCCATCACATCCACTCCACTACTCTCCTATTTTACTGTTTAGTCAGTTGTCACAACACCTTTCTCAAGCAGATCTAACCCATGACAATTGCTCTCCAAGTAGGGGACTGTTCACTTGGAAAGGCTGTGTCAATCAAATCTCCATTTGGATAGTGTTTAGCCATCAGTATTCTAGTGCAGAGGCTATTAGCAAGCGTAGCCTGATTGAACAACCTGAGATCCTTAAGACCCATGGCATCTGTCCACTTCGGCTTTGTCCAAACATGCTTGATAAGAATATCCTTTCCCCCTGCTGATAAAAATTGTTCATACCAATCATTTAGCCACTTGGCAAACCTCTCTTTGATCGGCTGGAATTTTTCAGCTTTCATTCGCCCTTCTGGAGTGGGAAGGCTCAGGTACTTTGAAAGTCTATGGACCAGGATGATACAGCATAAAAAGTTTAAAGACCGGTAATGGACTTTACTCAAAGAAAAATGTTCCACTCCAAAATATTCCTCACTGACTCGTAGGTTCCCGGGTCTGTGTTTTCAGCAAAGAGGGAGCACTTACTCGGAGTAATGAGTTGTTCCGTCCTCGCAAAATCTTGTAGTAGTCTCTTGATGATACCCGCCTGATACGGGTTTGCTTCGAAGAAAAGTAAGCTGTGGACTGCAAACAATAAGTGAGAGACTCCAGGGGCTCGCCGACAAACTTTGCGATCATCCAATACACCATCATTCACTGCCTTATTCAGCAAAGAAGACAGACTATCAGCAACAATAAGGAACAAACACGGAGACAAAAGATCACCTTGGCGAAGGCTACGAGTAGGCTGGAAGGAGTCCAATGGAACTCCAAGCTAACAGGATAGCATACAGAGGTAACACAACACATTACCACTGCACCCAAGTGCTTTGAAAGCCCAACTTCGATAGCGCTTTTTCAAGGAAAAGACCAGTCCACTCGATCATACGCCTTAGATAATCCAGTTTGTAGGCACAGAATTTACTCCCTGCAGTATTCTTCTGCTGAATAGCATGGATGCACTGAAATGCTATCAGTGCATTGCCCGTAATCATCCTCCCTGGAATGAATGCACTCTGATTGGGCGAAATTTTTTCCAGAAGGAACGGTCGCAACCTGTTGACGATGCATTTGGAAACCACTTTATAAACAACATTGCACAGGCTTATGGGCCGGAAGTCCTTCAGCTCATCCGGATGGTTCTTTTTGGGAATTAAGACAATAGAGGTGTCATTAACTCCTTCCGGCATCTCACAATCCTGGAAGACCTTGTGTACTGCCCGTGTGACATCATCTTTTAGAACCGACCAGTTTCGGTGAAGAAATCGAGCAGGGAACCCGGATGGGCCTGTCGCTTTTAAAGGACCAATCTGGAACAAGGCATTACCAGTTAGCAGCATCAGACACCTTATTATCAGTTAGGGGCAAGAGAAGATCCGGATTAACAGAGTCATCCCGTGTAGAGTTGTTGGAAAATTTCCGAAGCCATCTTTTCCATCTTATCCTTCTGTGTGCACCATTTGCTCTCATTGGTTCTGAGCCTTTTGATTTATTCTTTCTAGCTCGCCAAGCTGCCCGCTGATGAAAATGCTTGGTATTCTTATCCACTCTGTAAAGAATCTCATTCGTTCGCCTTAACTTTTTGCAGCATGCAAATCTGCAAGTTGTTGCCGTAGGTTCTCCAGCTCCTTTTTTATAGAGCCGATTTTTTGTTGGCTCCAGTTCTCAAGGCTCGCATCACATCTTTCAGAGCTTTTGCAATTTCACCTAGATTATTCTTTACGGGTTGTGCTTCCCATGCCTGTTACGTTAGTTTTCTGTTACTGGAGTTAGGGGTTCATCTAATTTTTATCAAAATTTGTATTGCCCAGTACTTTGTTTTACAATAATTTAAAATTAATGCTTAACACATTTAGCACTAAAATATCATTTGAAACATGAGCTCTAAGGATGTCCTGGTTGATGACCTAGTTAATTATTAACACTACAGTAGCTTTTAGGCTCCTTTCTAAATAGTGATAGCTTCTGGTTTTCAGGAACTAAAACCTGTTTAGAACATGTTGACAGATGGAACGGAGGAAGAAGAGGATGGGGCGAGATGGTACTGATTAGTAATATCATTTTCTAAGACTAACTATTACTACTGTATCTATATCATCGTATGATAGATAAGTTTTTTTACAGTGCACCACTTGCCCCTCAAGAGGTAAGAGTTTGGGTGAATCCTAGCCTTTCATTGTCTAAGGGTAGTTTACGGAAAAATTTATTAACCCATTATAGCAGGTTAGTGGGTCAAAGCTAAAAAAAAGCAACACCATAAATGATTCCACTAATGCTGCATACGGAGTGATGCTACGCATTCTACCATAAAAGTACAAAACACTACAGTATTCCATATTAGGTATTTGAATTTGAAGTTGAATCATAAAATTGCATAAGAAGACATTAATATGTATAAAGCAGAAACTAGGCCTGTTTGCTTTCGAGGATGAATATTTTATCTTGTTTCTGTACACATACTTTTGTTGGCAGGATTTGAGTTTTATTGATTATGAATTTAAATGCATAGTGAGGATGTAGAAAAAGCATGTTAATACACTATCCCAACATTACTAAAATAATTTTTCAATAGCTTCGAATTTAAGTCCATTTGGTATTTCTGTCTTTTTAAATATTTCGTAAATTATTTGGAGATATTTGAACTTCAAAATTTGTGTTCTTATATATACTTTTAGTTTTCTGCAATACTGATTGTAGGGTTCACCTAGACTTATTTGGATATATGTTTTCTACCTAGGTTTATTTTTGTTTAGATTAGACATTTTTTGTCTCTGTATTTGAATTTTTGTTTTGGTATTTTGTAGAGGTTCACGAAATATTTTTCTTTGTCTACCGAATTTTTTATTTATAGGAAAAACAAGAATGCAAATTAAATATCTACTAGGTAGCTAACCAAAGCTTGCAAAGTAGGAAGGCCGCTGTCAAGCCAAGCGTCCCGACTGGGAAGTTACACTGAGGACGTCCTGGCTTATGGCTCTGCTCTTTTTATTTTTTTATAGTTTTTTTAGAAAGTAACATAAATAGAATGGTTTCTTCGAGTGATTTCTCAAAACCGTTTCTTCAAATAGATTTCCGAGCTTAAAACTATATGTCTCATTTATGTCGGTATCTCTGTTGTCTTAAAAAAATATAAATAAAAACTATAGCCATAGTTAAAAATTATATGGAGAAAGTAAGTTTACTTTGTACGGTTGCCCACGTATGTGAGAGGTGAGCGAGCAGTGGTCCGTTGACAGCTTGACGGTGCTCAGGGTTGCTTGATGCCATCTCCGTGGAGAAGTGTGCAGTCTGCTCACCCAAGCTTTTGCCGATGACAATCGATCACTAGATGGCAGTTATGAGGCAAAACTTCAAGTGGTAAACATACGACCTGTTCTTTATGGTTTTTAAAAGCGCTTTTTAATTTTTGTTATAGTATTTAATTTTTAAACAAAGTATTTTTTAAGATAAGGTCTATAAGTTAATTATAGTATATGTTAAAATAATTAATGGCAGTTATGATAAGGTATATTTTTAAGATAAGGTCTATAAGTTAATTATAGTATAGGCTTTTGCCGATGACAATGATCACTATAATGGCAGTTATGAGGCAAAACTTCTAGTGGTATTCTTTATGGTTTTTAAAAGTGATTTTTTATTTTTATTATAATATCTAATTTTTAAATGAAGTATTTTTTGTAAGACGAGGTCTATAAATTAATTATATTACACGTTAAAAGCGCAGCATCTGTACTGGTCAAAATCGCATACGAGTATCTCTTCATAATCTCTGTCACGAATAACTAAAATTCAAAAATTTCAGTCATAAATCATAAGCCGCGGTCACAAATAACAGGCCAGGTGTTTATGTATGATTGTCCTGTGCACTTCACCTTGGTGTGATCCTAGGTGTTTGCGTACAAAGTTTTGCCTGCTGCCAGGTGAAATTTCGATGAGAAATCATGTATCTTTTTTTTAGATAAGGATACAAAATCCGGCCTCTATATCCACTTAGGATATACACAGCCAAAAGTTATACGAGCTCTTAGCCTCAAAGCCTCAAAACTGAGGAGCACAAAACAACAAGAAAGAGAGCTTTAGGATTATGAAAAAGCTAGAAAGACTAAGTTTCAGAACTTCTTCTCCGTCTTTGCTTTCAACCAAGCCCCTAACCTCATCCAGCTGAGCCATCCAAACTTCGGTCTACTTTGTGTGAAGATAAACCTCCGAGGCGACGTCTCTAAGGAGGCGACGAGGGTCGCCGACGCCGCCCGCCTCACCGAGACAAGGCTTTCACCTGGAGAACAGAAAACATAAGGGCTATGGAGTGCCATGACAACCCTCCAGGAAGGAAAATGGCGTCCAAAGACGTCATAATTGTCGAGACCGGTAGGAACACCGGCAAGGCTTTCGCCAGCACCTCCACAGTAACCCATGCACTACCCACACACAAAATAGACCTCCACCAACGCACCGGAGTCCTGCACGCTTCAAAGCCAGAGAAATCATGTATCTACGTACGCATGTATTGATTTTATATCCTTTATCTAAAAAACGTACGCATGTATTGGACCACTAGGTGTATGAAAGTCTTCGATTATAAGCAAATGTGCGAATTAGCTCAGTTCAGAGATCCCATGTACCCGTTTCAAGAATCAAAATAGTTTATTTACTTGCTTGCCCGGATTTGCAGCTTAATAGCCTTGCTAAATGCTAACGCCTTGTTCTTTTGTATGGCTGTTGAGGCCCTTAACGGAGGGGAAGACGAGAGGCGACTGGAATCATCAGCAACAGTCCAACAGATCAAGGGAGTTGGGGTCTTGGGGTCGCTGGCATGGCTAGCGGTCTTCCTACTTCTCAAATTTTGGTTTCTTTTTTTCCCATATGTTAAATTATGATCACTGATTTTCCTCTATATAAAAAATTCGGCTTTGTCTAGGTTAGAATAATTCTTTTTTCACTATTTGTTCTCATCCTATTTGTTCTTGGGGTGAGGGAGTGTGTTATATATAGGAAGTGAGGGGGGTGTTATAAGAGTGATCTTCAACCAAGGATCGACAAAGTAACTAAAATTTTGTCAATTGATGAATAGACAGCCCCATAGAAAGAGGGGCGACCACTAAAATAAGCTAGGTGTACCTTCAAAAATTCCAGAGATACATACTACTTCCTCTGCACGTTTGTTCGATAAGACACCTTCATTAATGATACAATTTTCAGTTGAGGTTTAGCGTAAAAAGCCAACTATATTGAACTCATGCATTGGAGAAGTAGACATATAAATACTATCTGTATTCGACCACCATAGCAGAGCCAAATGTGTGGGCTTAATTATTAGTTTTACATTACCATTTCCATCAATTGCATCTGATGGTGAGCAGAGCATCACACTAACTCAAAATCTAGAACAGACCAGCATACGAGTAAACGACACAAAGTATGTTGTTAATATATACCCTATAAATGTGGCAACGACCCCATAACAAACTCTCTGTTTCTCATCTGGCGAATTCTATGCTCAGTGCAGCTTTCTTCTCGAGGCTGTAAAATCCGGTGGTCTCGCTCTCAGTATATCCCGACGACGTCGAGCTCCCCATCTCCGCCAGGCTGAGTGCCTCGAGGACCAGTGGCGGCTGTGGGTGTTGGTGCACTTGATCTGCCAGTCGCCGGAGCTCCTCCGCCACCCGCCTCATCGCTGGCCTCCTCGTGCCCGGAATAACTAAGCATTGACTCGCCAGCACCGCAACCTGACGGATCACTCCCATGCTGGTTTCATCAACTATGTCACTGTCCAGGAGCTCATGGAGTGTGCCATCCTCCATAGACTCTTGAAACATTAACGTCGGGCTCTTCCTTTCTTTAGACAGCGGCTTCTTACCAGTTAGAAGCTCCAGAAGAACGACTCCGAAGCTGTAGACGTCGTTCTTGTCAGTGAGCTGGTACTCAAGCAGGTAGTCCGGGTCGAGATACCCCGGTGTGCCTTTGGGCACGGCCTGAGTCTTCTCGTCGATCGTCGAGCAGCCAAAGTCGGACACCTTGGCGACCCATCCCTCACCGAGAAGGATGTTGGCCGGCTTCACGTCGCCATGGAGTATCGGGTGCGGCAGCGAGTGCAGGTGCGCGAGCGCCTCGGCGGATTCCGCGGCGACCCTCAGGCGGGTTCCGAGAGTGACGCGACATCTCTTGTTCCTCTGATGGTGCAGTAGCTCCTGCAGGGTCTTGTTCTGCACGAACTCGTAGACTAGCATAAGCGCCTCAAACTGCAGGCAGCAGCCGAGGAGCTTGACGATGTTGGGGTGGCTGACGCGACCGAGTATGACCAGCTCCTGCACGAAGTCCATCCTCCTGCTCTCGTCGACCTCCTTGCACCTCTTTATCGCGACGGCGGTGCCGCCGAGGATCGCCTTGTAAACGGTCCCTTGCGCTCCTTCCCCGACGATGTTCGCCTTGTCGAAGCTATTTGTCGCCGACTCGATCTGTCCTCTGTCGTAGAGGGTGAACGCGCTGTTACCCTCTACTTTCATCATTTCCGACAGTAGCTGGCCTCCGTGCTGTTGAAAATATTCGTCACTCTGTCTTAGCAGAGCTTGTCTTTTGATACTTCGTTTGTGGCGGAGCACTTCTCTTCCAAGGAAAGCAGTTAGGCCAACCAAAACACAGGCAACAGCTCCTGGAGAGATGAAGATTAGTCATTAGGGGAAAGGGCGAAGCAAGTGTTTTGATATTGATGTATCGAACAGTCTGTCAGTAGATCAAACAGATCATAAGAATTTCCTTTTTGAGACGAAACAGATCATAAGTTGGTGTGCAATATTTGTATGCTATACCTTATGTTTTCTTTCCTCTAAAAAATAACCTATTTTTTCCTGAACAAGAAGCTAAAGCAATTCTTTTCGCAAGGACTACATAACAGACATTTCTGTTAGTGATTTCTTGTTTGGAAATAACATTGCGCTCGCATAAGCTGATGTGCAAAGAATAAATTGCAAAAGAAGTTCGAAAAAAGAGAATGGCTTTCCCACGTGCACATAGCTGTCCATGTACTATCATCTCCATTACATATGCCTTGAGATTGATGCAAACTTTCAAAATTGAAACCATAATGTCCTTGCACAAATCTTAGAGCATTACGTCCCTTAATATGTGGACTTGGATTTCCCTTTTTTAAAAAGAATGAACTACTACTTTTCTAGTCACAAATGAATGGCCACTTAGAATGCGCTCTCTCAAACCCTATTAGTTTTGACCAAAGATATTGTATAAAACATATGATTTGGATATATGAAATTGATGCGAGTGAATTTGTCGTGAAAAGTACATTCATAATATTAAATTACTACAACTTTTTTGAATATCTGATAAAGAGAATGCAGTGGTCAACCAAACATCTTGTTAACTTTGAAAAGTAAAAAATATCACTCTTTTATGACAGGAGGGAGTACAAAAGAAGCTAAGGCCGACACTTTTAGCATGGACTACATAACAGACATCTTTGCTAGTGATTTGTTATTTGGAAACGGAAAAGAGAGTTGGAATTAAGATACGAGGAAGCAACCAGAAATGACCGTGCGTGTTCTAAAAAAATGGAAATATGACACGCTTTGCGTGTTCTAAAAAAATCAATGTGGACGGCACCGAAAAGAAAACACACTTTTCATGTAACCGTGCTGCATGTAAAATTGGAGATATGGGAGTACCTATAGCGAGTTTTTCTCTAAGTTGAAGTGTTTGATCTCTCTCGCATGTCCCATTTTGGGCGTTGCCATTGGGATATCCCCGAGGGCACGAACACTTGAATCCGCCAGGGATATTATGGCAAGTTCCAGCCACAGAGCAGGGGTATTCGGGTAGTTCCACGCACTCGTTAATATCTGCAATGAAATATCAAATATAGGTAAAAACAGTGTGACAGGATACTATGCGAGCTCTGTATTGTTTGCAGAAGAAAAAGAACAATTTTCATTATTTAATCATTATTTAGTTTATTTTTATTGATAACCTCACATGTAACTTATTTGTAAATCGGTGGCGTGACTAACGAACGTGGCCACACCACAGCTGGCCCTGATCAACTCAGCTTCGGCTTCTGACTTCTGGCTTATTTTTCACTATTCATAAGTTTCGTCTTTTTCTGAATTTTTGACTTTTTGTTAAGCTTTTTTGCCGGTTCTTTTTTTCCCGTATTTGTTTGTATTATACGTAATGGGCTAACATATTTTTTATATTTTTAAATTTTTTTAAATTTAATTATGCTAAATAAGCCTCTGTCAGCTACAGTGCTTTTTTCAGCCAGCTACAGTGTTTTCAGCCATAAGCCATGAGCTTTTCAGCCGAACCGATCACCACCTATCTAGACCCGAGCCAAAAAAAGTGACATTTTAGCCACACCATTATCCCTAGCGTGGCGAAACAACGTTGCCACGCTAGGTATGGTGGTGTGGAAAAAATTTGATGGCTTTCGTGGCAGCCTTGTTTACATGGCCAAAAGGGTTAGTTTTAAAAATAAAGTTGTGCAGGTTATTAACAAAATATAATAAAAAAGGATTAAATAATAAAAAATCAAAGAAAGTTTACTCTGAATTATTGATTTATCTTTCTTAAGAACAACAGGAGTATATATATTATATAGTTATTTATAAGAAGGATTACGATGGGTTTACCTTTGCTCTCTTTATCCTAACCCAATCAACAAAAAAACCGATGGTCTCCTCGCAAAAGAAACAAAATTCGACTGTGGGGCCTGTTTGGCAACGGCTGCGGCTTATGGCTTTTGGCTGAAATTTTTGAATTTTGGTTGTTTACGGTACAGATTACGGAGAGATAAATACTCACTTGCGATTTTGGATGGTATAGATGTTGGGCTTTTAACGTGTACATCGTTTAACTTGTAGATCTCGCTTTGAGAAAATATTCCATTTGAAAATTAGGTACTGTAGCAAAAATCAAAAGCCGCTAGCTTCGAAGGAAAAGAACAGATCCTAAATATCATGTGGAAGCCGGAAACCACACGCTGTGTGTAAACTTTTTGAAAGCCGTATAAAAATCTTCAAAACCTCTAAAAAAATTACAAGCACGGGACGAGACATTATATAGGACTGCAAAAATTCCAAGAACAAACTCAAGCACACCTGCAATATATAAAAAGACAAATTTATCATGAATAGTGATTTTACTGCTCATGCTATTCATTTCACTGCTTGTCAATTTCAATGGGCTTACTGAAATCACCTCCTCTACACATGATATTTTTTTGAAAACTTTTACGTGTGGTTTTGATAAAATTTATACGGACATGGTTGTTTCCATATGATATTTCATATTTGCACCTTAAACAAATGTTACAACTGACCGAGTTTGCTACAATGATTTCCTATACTGCCGCACGCACGCAAGTCTCCGCCCCCACTACTAGATTTCGGGTCTTGGACAACGGCACGAAAACGTTGCAATAGGACCAAAATAGATGCAATATGTATGTATTTCAACTAATCATTCCGTTGGCAAGCGTTGCTAATTGTTGCGTCCTTAAAAGATTGTGCAACAGTTTTTGGTTTCGTTGCAGTACATATGGTTATTTCCATGCAATGAAGCATTGCAATTGTTTGTTGTTGCAAGGAGCGATGTCATGGCAATAGAGGCTATTGCATCGACCAACTACGTGGCAATAGCCTCTTTTGCCATGAAGTTTGTTTGTGGCAATAGTTTGTCTTGCCACGGAGTTATTACGTGGCAATAGACTCTATTGCCATGGAGTTGTAGTATGGCAAGAGAATCTATTACAACACCATGTTTCGTGGTAAGAGGTACTATTGCCACGTTAGGTGTTTCGTTGCAACAGGCTTAGAAAAGGTATTGCAACAAAATATTTATGGTGGCAAATATATCCTATAGCATCGATCATTGTTCGTGGCGAATAGTTGGATGCATCGTAGTAGCGGCATTGCATTACGCTATCACAACAAAATGCTATCAGGTTTATTGCAACGGGAAGAATTGTGGCAACACATATAGCATTTGATATTTGATTATTAATTTGTTGTTGCAAATGAATAGCAAAATAGTAACAATGCTAGAACGTAGCAACATATATTAATTCAAAATATCATTAATTCTGACAATCATAATTTAAAAAAGTGCCACTATTACTAAAGGAGTTACATATAAATCTCCAAAATTAAACTACAAAGTTCTTAACTAATAATAACAAAAATAGATTCGATTCTGTTGCATTGCTCCTTGCTGGTTTGGCATGTAGAATTTCTTGACTTGATGACCCATGCTTTGACTCTGTGTGCTCTAATCAACTTGTTCCTTCCTGCTTGATAAAAAAGCATTAACTTTAGCATATGGTTCAGCAATTTGCAACATCTTAGTGAAATATGATTGATGAAATAATCAAATTAAAGCAACAGTCATGAAATAATATTTTATATGAATGAGCGATCAAAGGAACCAAAAACAAGGTCCTTAACGTGAGTAAGGTCCAGCAGCACATATACTAGTAACAATTATTGTCACTACTCACTACCAGGCAACACCATTACAGATAAAAGTAAACAGGATTTTATCTGCAAATGTTAGAAGCAAATGAGCTTTACAAGTTATAATGGACTAGTAAAAGAAACAGCTCCGTACAGAGAAAAAGGAAACAGATAGGTAACTGCGGTGTGATATAGTTCTATCATATTGATTAATTAATGGGAGGTACATTACCCACCATATTGCATTCATATTAACTGGGGATAAAAAATATAAAGCACATGGTAACAATGCCCTAGATCACAATCTTAACTAGGATAGTAGGATATGCCATCAGTTGTCAATTTCTTGGATTTTTGTTGTGCCAAAGAATCACATTAATCCTATAGCTTGATAGCAATAGCACACGCTCTCCATTAGTACAACTATGCAATTACCTCTTTCCAATCATCTACTACTTTAGGGATTGCTAATTAATCATATGTGTGTTACAAATACCCATAAACTAAGAACATCAAGCACAAATGTTTTCTCTACCACTTTGCTAGACGACAAGCAGCCGATGATCCACTATATGAGCAAAAATAGTACAGGGAATCCTCTAGGGGCACAAAGGCACAACGAGGATGATAGTTTCTCTCACAGCTCATGTTTACATGGAGAAAATTCAGATGCACATTCAAAAGCATTATGGTTGATTTTCACATGTTGCACATTCAAACACAAAATCTTGCTGCCTAAGACTTTGAAACATCGCTTCTTCTTCTTCTTTCTTGAAAAAGGAGGCAAAACCTGCCTCCAGCTTCATTAAGGAAACCAGAATATAACAGAGTTCATTACAACAAAATAAAACTATGAACTACTAGTTCCATGCGTTTGCTACACCAGCACTAGGAGCTTAAGCTGTTCAGAAAGACTCCATCAGGAGTAACAAGCTTATTACATCACCAATGTATCTAGCAAAAGAGTAAACTGCAGCACCCACAAAATGCTAGCTTTTTTCCTGCGTTCTAAGATCAGCTTATTTCACTTTGAAACATTGTTTGTTGTGCAGGATATTTTCTGATGTTGCTGGGGATTTAACAATATCAGTGGACGGCCAATCTTTTCTACTGCACAAGGTGCAGCTATCATTCTTATTAGTCCTCTTTATTGCGTGTTTCATTTTTTAGTAGAAAAACATTATTGTATTTTTCATTTGCAAAATACTGGCTAAGTGATTCTTAGGCTATTGTTCAATTGGGCAGTTGGATTGCCTTTTCAGGAAGTTGAATACCAAACTATGTCATAGCAAAGTAGGTATACCATATTTAACCCCACATTGCATGGGAATGCCACTTCTCAGTTAATAAATTTCTAATGTAAGAAACAACGCTGATTAGCATTTGAGGACAAAAAAAATTCGAATATTTTTTACAACTGCCTGACACTACTCAAAACTGGAAGCTGAAAAAATGGCCATTAGCATTTATCTCATACACCAGTACACCACGCAGAATGAAACAACTCTTATCTGATATTTGCAGGGTACATCAATGGTCAAGACCTTGAAGAAAGCACATACAGATTTGGCTACCAGTTATCTTCTATGCACAAGAGACCAGGTAAATAACACAATGAAACAAACAAGTAATGAACTATTATAAGCATGTTTTACAGTCGGTTCACTAACCATTTACACAAGCACCAGTTATTCTGTAATTATCAAATTTGATTATTGTTCGTGAAACAACAAGTTAATTTGGTACTGTTCATGCCCACTACAGAGAATAAATCACTAGAGACACTATTGGTTAAGATTACAAGAGCAACATGTTAAGCCGGAATAAATTACGTTTTCATGTCATACCTGCTCCTTCCTTATCCTTGATCGAGTTCTAGCAGCATTGAACAATTGACTTGAAGAAATAAAATTTGTTGAGACATTGGCAGTGCCCTTGTCGAAAAGGCTTCGGTTAAGAGTAGAGTTGTTAGTGTTGCGAGGAGGTGGCCTAGCATCCTTTTCTGCGGTGAGGACACTTTGTGGCTGAGTCTGCAAATGAAATAATTAGTGTACAAAGATTGCCTGTAATTCAAATTACAATTCCCTGATGGCTGCAAACTTTTAGCAATTTTGTTACCTGTTGTAAAGTTTCGTGTACATGGTCAGGTATCTTTTTATTATTGTCAGTTGGAGTAGCTGCGTTTTCGGTGGTGTTCAATACACTTCGTTGGTTATCCTGTGTATGAACAAATAGGGAATACTTTAGTTATCATACGATGTACAAATCCAAGACACATTTACAGATTTATTACCTGTGATGTTGCTCCGCTCTGTTTTGCTAGCAATGAAAGGAACTCTTCCCTGAGCTGTTCTCTTGCGTTCCTTTCATTCTGCAATTCCTCTTCCATCCGTCGCCTAGTATCTTCCCTTTCAGCAACTTCGTTAGCAAGTTGTTCTTTTAACTTATGAATTTCATCTACGAACTCATTTTCTTTTTTGCGGGCTACAGCAGAAGCACAGGCTTGTTCGTCGAGTCTGTCTTTCAACAGTTGGCTTCGTGTCGGATATTTCGCCATGTATCCATGACCATGAAGCTTGCATGCATGATTTGGTTCGGGTGCTCTCCTTGTAACTTGACTGGAAAGCAATGTCTTCCTCTTCAACTGTAAGGAAGTCTTTATCTGCCTCTGTTGATAGGTTAGTAATTTTGAAGGCTGCATCATCCTAATTGAGATAAGAGGTTAAAAGTTAAATAAGTTAAGCTATCAGCACAAAATTCTGAGTAATATACTAAGTCATGAACAAATTTAATTACTACTCACATAGACATCCTTAGAAGCGTTGTTTGACCATTCCCCATTCTTCGTGTGGGTAATCATCCAAAGAGTCAAATCACTTGGCTCTTCCCCGGTCTCTGGGTCTCTCTAAGATGGCAAGAATGTACCTTATGAACAACTGATCACTTAAGAAAAGAATCTCATAAGTTTAATTTATAATTACCTGCTCATAGCTACATTGGGAGAACGGTTTGGATCCCATCACATGCTTGGTCTTCTGTTTTTTACGGTTTTCAGAGTTCTGGTTGCTTAACATCTGCAAAAAAAGTATGCAAGTGCAGTCAACAAGCATTCTTATCAACATGTGTATTCGAAAGAAAAAAGTCAGTAGCACGTAACCTGAAATTTTTCAGTTCCAAAATACAGCACCATGTAGTGCCACTCGACAGGGTGTAAATCTTCAGGCTTCTGTCTCATGCGCTCATCGTAAGTGTTGTATGCCTTGTAAGTAGCACTAAGTGTTGATCGCCATCCTTTGTATCGCTCTTTGGCAATGTCCAATATCTTTTCAATTGCATTGTCAACATTTTCGAAATCCCACCTGCTCTGCTCAAATTGTAACACATAGAGAATGTAAAGTGAGAATGTGAATTGTTACATAATTAGAGACGCAACATGCTAAGGCAACTACAACAGGCAACTTACCAACAAATCGTCTGCTATTGTATTTTTGACATTTTGTTGGACATCTTTCCACCTTTTCACACCAATAAGTGGAGCCCTTTTTTTTGTAAACATTACCACTTCATCCACAAATGTTCGAGAGTTTTCACCAACAGGACCTCCTCGCCTTGCTGAAAATTTTATTGTAAGTTTCTGGGACGCAGTCCTAACTCTCTTGGTAGCTGCTGCTAAACCTTTCAGGCATCCACGACCTTTCTTGCCTTGCTGGCCGCCACCTCCTTACAAACCAGTTAAATTTAATTTAACATTCAAATTCAGCAGGGGGCATTCGAGCCTAGTAAAAGTAAAATTACAGGAAGGAAAACGTACCATTTTGCTGTTGCTTGTTTTTCCTAGCATGAGATGGCCTGTCAGGTGGTGTTGGGCTGCTTTCATGGCTGTCCTCATTTTGAAGTCTCCCACCATAATTAGTATGGTCCTCTTTCTCAAACGATACTGCATGTAACAAGCATCAGAGAAGTATACATGAGTTTGAAAAACTAATAATACGCTTGCATAGTTCAATGTAAAATTCGAAGATTACATATATCTGCAAGGTAGCCTTTCTGCCTTAACCATTCCTTATATGTTTTGATTGTTTCTTGCCTGTAGTCATCCTCAAATTCTGCGAGTCGTGAACAAATGTTAGTGCAGTGACCAGTTCAATAGAATTGTTAAAACACTGGCGACGATTGGAGCAACATAACTTACCCGTGTGTTCTTCCTCGTCTCGCAATTTTGTTAGCCAAACCTTGTATGCATCAATTTGTTCATCTGTACATGGCTCATCTCTTTGACCCCTTTTTTGCTTCATGGGTGTTACGCTGACTTGTAAGTCAGTTTGTTGCTCCCTTGTCATCAGCAATCTGACTTCCCTCTCCCCTTCATTGTTTTGTATCATTGATTCTGCATCACGACTGAAATCAATCGGCTCAAGAGTTGCTACTGTCCTGCCACATCGCTTCTTATAGTACATGAAGTCCCTACTAGCATAACCGAGCTGTTCTTTGAAACTTAACAAGGTCACATATGTGAGATTAGCCCTATCAATTTCGGCATATACAAATTCACTTCCTGGAGGTGCCCCATTGCATTCAATAAGAAGTTTCCACACCTGACCCGTCAATGGGCTTCTGTATGTATAGATAGCGAAAGGTTAATTAGGTAAACTAAAACCCAACAAGCAGTGGCGGATCCAGGAATTTCAGAATGGGTATTCGAAGTTACAAAAATATTGTTCAATAAAAAACATAAAAGTCTACAATAACAAAAATTAAAGTACAATTGTTCGTACTATAGACAACATTTCAAATAATATAAAGAAATTATAAAATAATTAAAAATTAAAAATTAACGCGATTCACAACTTGTATCAAACTGCGATTAAGGTTGCAAAGAAGCTTAATTTACGTGATCTCTCTCTCTTCCAGGAGGCTAAGACCAACCTGGCATTGCTTAATTTAGCAAATGATGCACCAATCATTGGCCTCCCAATGCTATTTTCTTAATTCTCATAGATCTATCAAGACAAGTAGACAACCAAAATCATCTCTTTCCTACATTATTCATATCACAGTTGGATGTCTTGGTGGTGCCGTATGAGCTCCCTGTGGTGAACTCAGGGCTTCCTCAAAAGCAAGCTTTCCCCCAGGTTATGTCATACCCATATAAACAAGGTAAGAAGGGGAAGGAAACCCTTGAAGCTACTTAGCTACTTTTTGCAATGAAGCCAGAGGTTTCATACTCCTGCAGCTGAGACAGAGGTGGTGCATACTCCTGGTCATACTAAGGAAGCTACAGAGTTGTGGGAATTAAAGAAAGGGGACTGTTCTAGTAAGAGGGAAGGTGACCATTCTGGTCAAACTCACATGAAGTGTGGTCAGGAGGGGTCAGAGATAGAGAAAGAATTTGTGCAACCTAAATCTAAGAAGATAGCTGGACCACTAGTTGCTACAAGGAAGAGCACCAGAATTCAGGATGATGGGATGCCAATCCAAGCTAGGGCTGAGCAAAGGACCTCACTGAAGAATGATTTGTCAGGTAACTCTAACCCTTTTGCTGTTTTTTAATAAGGTAGACTGTGATAGTTTATTGCATGTAGCCAAAGTTAGTAACTTAGTGATGGAAGAGGAAGGATATATTTTCCACCCTAAAAGCTAAGGAACTGGCTCAGGCTGCTCTTTTTGAAGCTGCAGTCAAGAAAAAAGCTCAAGAAAAGGATACTTCAGATAAAGAGGCTGCTCTAGAAAGTAGCAAGGAAGAGATGAACACAGAACCTGGTGAGAGAGATGCTTCTGGGTTGAATATTTCTTTGGCTGACCCACAGTCACAGAATGAGGATGGAGCTAAAAAGAGTGAAAGGGGCAGAAGGAAAAAGAAACAATGATAGGTTTAATTTTGAATGTGAGGGGTTTGGGAAACCCTGGTAGGAGAGCCCAGTTAAGAGAGTTGGTGAGTTCCAAGAGAGTTGATTTTGTGTGTCTGCAGGAAACAATCAAGTCTTCTTTCTCTAACAAGGAATTGAATCAGTTGGGGGGTCTGAGAGATTTTGGATGGCATTGGACGCCTGCAGATGGGCATTCTAGGGGTTTGCTTATGGGTATAAACCAGGAGAGTTGTTCCATTCAGAACAAAGATCAAGGTAGTTTTTCACTAGCATGGTGATTAGCAATAAGAGAGAGAATTTTGTTTGGGAGTTGGTGAATATTTATGGACCAGTACAGAATAACAGGAAATCCGCCTTCCTGAATGAACTTCAACAGAAATTAGAGGCTTGTAACCTACCTGTTATGTTAGCAGGAGATTGAAATATGATCAGGTACAGCTCTGACAAGTCGTCAAATAATTTGCACTTCACCCAGATGCATGCTTTCAATGATTTTATTGCAGACTATGAGCTGAGAGAGTTGTTTAGAGGAGGGAGCAAGTATACACATCATGATCCCAGCAGCACCACAAGATCACCTCAGAATCCAACAAATGTGGCAATGGTCTATTTAAATTCTAATCTAAGCCTTCACCCCCGAGCCCCGGACCATAATTTCAGGGCAATTATCACATCAGAAATCAGATCATTGGCAGAGAACATCGCACTGCACATTAGAGTAAACATGGCGAAAAGAACACGAATCCTAACTCAGGCCACCAGAAAGATGTAAAATGCGGCCGTGCATTGTAAGAAACACCTATGTTATGAAAAAACGTATGAAGTTTTTGATACTCTCCTCCCTAATTGGTAAGAAAAACCATTGACTTTTTCTATATTGTGAAGAACCTATACCTACATAAAGTGTATAGATCTTGTTCTGATCTGATCTGATATACACAATAGAAAACAGTGGTGTAAGTACACTAGAAAATAGTAAGTCATCCCATGGCACTACAAAGTGTATAGCTCTTGTTCAAATAATATATTGCACAACCTACCAATTTGTTCACTGCAAGATAGCAACAAATAATCGAGAAGTGGTCTATGGATATTACATCAAACAACAGAAAACCTTTAAAGTATAAGGATTCAACAATTGCATACACAACAAGGATAAGGTTTTGCAACAAACAGTGCATTTTTTCCCTCTGGGAAAACATATAAGATCACATAAGGATTTAGTCGGGTGAGGGAAGGATCACATAAAGATCACATAAAGATCATATAAGAGGCACCATATACCTGGAGGTGAGGGAAGGATTAGCCGGGTCTTCATCTTCTTCAACGCAGGACGCATGAACTGTACGGTGGCTTCGGCCAGGCATGGTGACGCGTGTCCTCATGATTTCGGTGGTGGCGGCGGAACCAGGAATCGCCGGGCTCGATGGAGTCGTCGGCATCGTGTAAACCGCCGACGCCTGGTCTCCCTCTGCAGATGAACTAGATCGCAGCCTTTGGGGTGGTGCCGTGGTGGGGACGTCGGGTTAAAGAAGATGGAGGCGCGATGGATTTGGACCTGGCGAAATTCTTCTTCTCCTTCGCATCCCATGTTTCAACACCCTTTTCCCAAAGATCCTTTAGCTCATCAATCAGGGGCTGCAAATAAACATCGATGTTCATGCCAGGGGATTTTGGGCCAGGTATCAACATCGACATCATCCAAAACGATTGTTTCAAACACATCCAAGGAGGCAAGTTATAAGGAATTATGATCACAGGCCATGTAGTGTATGTAACATTCAACATCCCAAATGGATTGAAGCCATCGGATGCAAGACCCAACCTAACACTACGAGGATCCACTGCAAACTCCTTATATATGTCATCCACATGCTTCCATGCTAGTGAGTCTGCAGGGTGACGCATTTTCCCATCACGAACCAATCCTTCTTTATGCCATCGCATATATGATGATGTGGTCTCCGTCATGTACAATCTTTGAAGCCGCGGAATAAGTGGGAAATAACGTAGAATTTTACGAGGGGAACGCTTCTTTGCTCCAGTAGTGCCACTAGCCTCATCAATCCCATCTGAACCCGTGGTTTTCCACCTAGACTCACCACATATTGGACAAGTATCCATCTTAGCATAGTCCCCACGAAATAATACACAATCATTCTCACATGCATGTATCTTTTGGTAATCAAGCCCAAGATCTCGTACAACCTTTTGCACTTTCTCCAAGGTGTTTGGGATACAATGGCCTTTAGGGAGCAGAAGCGAGAACAGATGAAGTATGGATTCCAAGGCACTGTTACTAAGACCATACATGCATTTAATCTGAAAGATCCTGACAATGAAAGAAACCTTAGTGGCCTCCTTGCAACCTGGATACAATTCCTTCTGTGCCTCTCTCAATAATTTATAGAAATTCTTTGCTTGTTCATTTGGCTCTTCGTTATTACTATCTATGATGTCGCCATGCAAAGCACCCCTGATTAGAGAAGAAACTAGATCAGTGACAGAAGCACCATCACCTGATGCGCCTTCATTGCAATCCTCTTCAATAGGGACGTCCTTGCCAGCTGACGCTTCATCGGTCTCTTGCTCTCAGATAAAAATTTCATCAAACCCTCTCATTAGTAAATGACGCTCAATCTCATATTGTAATCTATAGCACTGGCAACGACACCTTGAACACGGACAGGGTGCAGTTTCTCCTTTAGATGTGCCTCCAAATGTACTTTCAAAAAATTTCTTGAATCCAGTTTGCCACTCAGTTGTTGATTTATCCATACGCGTCCAACTGCTGCCATCTTGTGACATGATTCCACAGTATATCAATCAACAAATAACACCCAATATTCTGTCCAACGTACCAGTACCTGCAATTAAGAAAACCTTATCAAGCAGCACAGAAATCATTTACAAAAAAAGTAATACAAAATAGATTAGAAAACTAGGTTCAATATGACAATAGAATACGACTTGCCTTGGCCTTGCTCAGTTGACGGCTCTTGCTCTTCAAACCCTGCTTCTGCTCCTTCGAATACGTGATCTAACGAGGGAGAAAACGAAACGAAACTCAAAATAAATTCAAATAAAATTCAAATGAACTTCAAAAACTTTCAAACAAGAACCAAAATATAGAGCTCAATTTTAGATGAATTTAGGAAAAAGAATCAGGTCAATCGGAGCTAGGACGACGGAGAACGGGCTCTTGAAAAAAACCTAATTTGGGAAAAGGCTGAAAATCGAAAATTGCACTGTGCTGTGGACCCGGCTCATGAAATGATCAGTCTATGGTGAACCCGGTGCATGAAACAGTGCTGGGGACGTGGCCGGTTCACAGGTTTACAGCTGACATGCGGGCCCCGCATGTCAGTGGCTCGGTGCACAGGGAACCGGGCGCACATGAAGGCGAAGCGGCAGCAGGGCTGACGTCAGCGATGACGTTCGCGCGTGCGGGCCGCGAGGTGGCTGCGGGAACGGAGGCGGCGCATTTTGACCGAGGCGACGTCGGCGACTAACCAGCGGCAAGGCAGACGACGGCAGCTCACCGGCGGCAACGGCGAACAGCGGCGGCGGACAGCGGCGGCGGCGCTCGTTGGCGGACGACGGCGACCCTCGACGAGACGACGGCGACCGCCGGCGGCGAAGACGAAAGCGGAGGCCCGGGTGGCGGCGAACGGCGGCGAGCTCCGGCGGAGGCTAGCGGCGGCGAGCTCGGGACGGCGACGGACCCCGGGGCGGGCCCCTTTTATACGCCCGAGGATGACCAGCTCGTGCACGGCACGGAGTTCGCGGCGGAAACGGCGAGCGGCGGCGTGCCGGACTCGGAGACGGAGACCGGGTCGGGGACGACAACTGACAAGCGGGCCCCCACCTGTCGGTGGCACGAGGCGACGGACGGCAGAGATGACGCGCGGGCACAAGGGCGACCTGGATGGATGACACGTGGCGACCATCGGGCGGGGCAGCGCGGGCGCGGATGGGCGACGCGTGGCCGGGGGCGAGGTGCGGCTGGGCCGGCGGCCTGCTGAGCGGAGAAGAGGGCCGGAGGCTAATGGGCTTTCGGCCCACAGGCTTTTAGGGTTTTTAATTCTTTTTCTTTTTCCAGAAATTTAAATAAAGCCTTTTAAGCTCTAGAAAAGAGAAAACAAATACATAAAAATCCAGAAAAATTCCAATAAATACTTTGAGACTCTAGGAACCCAAATAAAATATCTTGACAAATGTTCATGTTTATTTTAGTCATATTAAATACTTTTAATTAAATAAAATTCCATGTAAGCTTTGATTAATTCCATAAAAATTCAAATGGTGAATTTTATTTTAAAAACTTCAAAAAGGCTCTAAACAATCATGATGTTACAACTATCTTAAAATTTCTTTAAACATGCCTGTATGCAAAGTCATGGTTATGATATCAATATCAATCTCATCATACAATTTTCTTCTCAATACATAAAGTTGCCAAACCATGTATCAATAAATCATCGTTGTCTTTATGATTCTATTAACTGATATACTCGTTTCCTCTTTTTTTTCTTCTCACTGCTAGATGCATATACTTTGTAAATGACATGACGGCACTTAAATTTAAAGAAACAATCAGTACCAGTGCAAATGTTGCCCAGATACGGATACGAGGCAGGGGCAGGTGTTAGGGCAGCGGCGGCAGGTGCTGAGGCGGCGTGAACTCGTCGACCGAAGCAGGGCCAGGTGTTAGGGCGACGGCGGCAGGTGCTAGGGCGGCGTGAACTGATCGACCAAAGCAGGGGCTCTAGGTAAGGACGTACGGTGGGCGGCCACGTACAATATGCCTGGCCCACAATGATCTATTGCCACGAAAAATTTTCATATTTTACAACAAATTTATTGTGTGGCATAAATACTTGTTTCATGTACAATATAGAGTATCCTTTTGCAACGCAATCCAAAACTATAACTACCCAACAAGACCGTGGCAAAATTGTCAGTCATTTGCAACGAAATTCTATATCGTGGCAATACCCCATAACTAATGCAACGCACATCAATATTATTGCAACACAGGAATCTCATGGCGATAAAGTTATACTTCTTGCAACCGTTTTCTAAATAGTGGCGAAAGATCACCTTATTGCAACGAATTAAGGTGACTATCGCGACACCATATTTAAGTAGCAATATGTGCGCATATTGCCATGATTTTGGACACAGATTGCAATAACAGGTACCTATAGCAACTAATTTTATGTCGTTGCAATGCATTTCGTGGCCAAAGACCCTGAATCTAGTAGTGCCCGATTTTCCGACCCAATGGCCTTGAGCGTGAGTGAGCTCAATTCTTATCCTACAAGCAGAACATTATGTCCACGCCATCGGATTCGGTCTAGGGTCCTCCAGATATGTGATGCATTAACTGCAGCTTGTGGGCTCAATTCCCATGGATGAACAGTATAAAAATCGTAGAAATACTCTCTTTAACCATAGGAAAGGGGAAATATCTACTCCGTTTATTTTGGTTGGCTTCAGCTTTTGACTTCCGGCTTATTTTTTACTATTTATAAATTTCGTTTTTTTTCTGAACTTTTGACTTTTTGATGAGCTTTTTTGCCGGTTCTTTTTTTCTCGTATTTGTTTGTATTATACGTAATGGGCTAACATATTTTTTATATTTTTTATATTTTTAAATTTAATTATGCTAAATAAGCTTTAGCCAGCTACAGTCATAAGTCATAAAAAATAAGCCCAAATGATCACCACCTATCCAGATTAATCGTACATAAATAGAGGGAAAAAGAAAAGTATCTATACTGCTTAATTTGATGGAGACAGATTAATTTCGCTAGTTAATTTTTTAATGTTTCGCTAGTTAATTAATATTAATAGGTAAACAATGCAGGCACTAGATGGATAAATGTAATTAACTATGGATAAATTGATGGATATATGTTAGGGAATTTTCGTACCTCTGCATCCGTGCTCCGGATCTTGCAGGTAAGGATTGCCTTGGAACCCTTTGGAGCAGTTGCAGGTGTAGCCTGGTCCGTTGGGCGAGTTGAAGCACTCGCTGTTGCTGCTGACGCACGCGTACGACTCGGGCTTCTTGCGCGCTACCTCACACGTCTCGTCTCCGATGGCCCAATCCACCAGCAAAGGTGCCCGCCCGCCGTTGGTGTTGTTGAATTCCGGCGAGGTCACGTAGCTCGTTAAAAAGGTGAAGTTTGACGAGGCCATCAGCACCGCGTAGCTGCAGCGGCTGACGTTGTAGATCTCCGTCGTGTTGAAGCCCGGGTCAAACCAGACCTGGTACTGGTAGTACTGCAGCCCCGACGGAATGGCCGTCTGGCAGCAGCCTATCCCGGAGCAGGATCCATTCGTAAGGCTCGTCACGTCGCCTCGACACATGGCCACGCACCCGCTCATGTACTTGCCGACGTTGTCCTCGTCGCCGATGTAGGCCAGCGTCCGGCACCCGATGACCGTGAACTTGTTGCCGGTGTTGGATAGCCTGTACGGCGTGCCCGTCAGGATCAGCTGCCACCTGCTGGCCGGATCCATCGTCTGAGATGTGGTGTTGTAGCAGTAAGAAGAGATTGGATTCATCATCCGGGCCTGACCTTGCTTCAGGGAGATGCCGAGGACCTCGACGTCATAGAAGAACGGCTTGGAGATGTTGTTCCCCTCGGTGCGGTTGCAGCTCAGAAAGAAGCCCGGCATTGCGCAGTGGTCAGGCGATTCAGGCTCGATGCCGAACGGGTAAGGGATTTCTACGTCGCCGCATTTTCTTTGGCAACTGCTGCTAGGTGGCGGTAGTGCTCCAACGGCGGGGAGCCTTGCCGCAAGCGCTACTACGAGCCATAGCAGTACAGCTGCTAGTTTGCGGAACGGCATGGACGCTCGCGAGGTTTCTTGTGTTTATGATCGAGGACGCTCGCTTTCTATCATTTTCAAGTATTTAACTGCATAGCTATAGAGTTTCTACATAAATTTTACGTCTTATGTTTTCTTTCCTCTAAAATCATTAAATTTATTAGAAGATGGATGTCAGTTTAAATTTCAAAAGTCCGCAGCAATCTTAATATTGTTTTTTTTCTGGTTTTTTAGTTTTTTTTAGCTTTTTTGGTTTTCTTTTTTTTCATATTCCTTTGCATTATTCGTAATGAACTAACCTATTTTTTCATTTTTAAATTTTTGTAAATTTAATTACACTAAAAAGTCACTAGCAACTATAGTACAAAATAAGTTAGATACCGTAAAAAATAAATCATAAACAAAAAAAATCCCCTTAGTTCACAAATCGTACCTTGACTTCTACTTCTAGGTCTTCACCTAGCACGTGCGCACCTAGCATCAAGCAATTTCTTTTCGTACTTTTCAAAATAAGCTTCTCTTAACTTCTAAGCTACGTCTGGTGTGTATTCATTCGTGTGTACGCGCGCGTGTTGGGTATCTTTTCTTCTAGATTGGCAGAAATAGAATCTGTGCTCTTTATCTTTTCTTGTAGTGCATTACTTGATAGAAATAGATTGTGTATTTAGAGGAAATATAGAAATAGGGGAAATCAATCTTGGCCACGTATCTAATCCTGTGCGCCTCATGATGGTCCTAGTCCACTACACTTCCGCTGACATCTATCTCAAGCCTATTTTCAATAGGGCACAATTCAATCCAATTTTTCACACAAGGGCCATGAATACGTTTAATTAAGGAAGCTGCTACATGACGGTATAAGGAAAAAATTTTCTTTTGCAAAAAAAATTCAGAGGGCAACGAAAGGGACAAAAGGAACGAAATTTTGTCCCTAGCTTCAGTAAAAAATTCGGCAGTGTCTTATTCCAATTATTTTTTGTGTTACAAATAGATAGTCTCTTCCTATATTTATAGTCTAACTACCGAAAGAGTTCTGGAGGGAAACCACCATATTTGGTATGAACACACTGCTTCGCGGACACGAATCCGTTGTGTAGCGTCGGCCAGCCAAAGCTGGTTCGGTTTTGCAAAAAACAGAACCCGAGCGACCATCGTCTGATCAGTCATAACCTCAGAAAAATTCACTATTGGCGCCGTTTCATGCATTACTAAGCATGATGCTTACAGATAGTTAAAGGCTTTTAATCTACAGAATAATACATCACTTTGAATGTTTCAAGTCTTGGTACTGCATGACAGCGAAACATGGAATAGTTTTTCAGACGTGGAATAATTCTCCTATGCTCTCACTCTCGCGTGAGGCAAGCGTAGTTGGATTGGGCACATTAGGCATGACGTACAAAATATTGACACCATTACTTTTCAAGGTACGATTGATTAATTAATTAAAACATCTTCATTGGCTTTCGGAAAAACTGGATTGAAATATATTGTGCCCTATTGAAAATAGGCTGGAGATATGAGCGGGCGGAAGCGTGTTGGACTTGGCATCACAAGGGACACACGCTTAGATAGGCCAAGATTGATTTCGGTATATACAATTTCTCTCTACCAATTAATGCATATAGAACAAAAGATACCGGACATACATAGGTCCTGAAGGCGAATAGGAAGTCGCTCTTGGCATTGTATTCCATGGGCAAACGTATATGTATTACAGGGTATAACCGATTACGGTTGAGATATGCCAAAAATACAAACGTCGCTGCAATGGAAACGTACATGTTCTTTACGGTTGATGTGGCCACGCACCCGGTCGTTAAGCTGCCCACATCGCCATGGCGGCCTCAGTCGCCGACGTAAGCGAGCGTTCGTCCCCCAATGACTGTGAACTTGTTGCCAGTGTCGGAGAATCTGTAGGGTGTCCCCCTTAAGTTCAGGCTCCACCTGTTGGCGTCCATGCTGTGAGACGCGGTGTTGTAGCAGTAACAGTAAGAGGAGATGGACATCCTCATTCGGACCTGACCTTCATGTAGTGAGATGCTGAGCAGCTCAACATCAATATAAAATGGCTTGTGCACGCCGTTTCCCGGGTCATTGCAGCTGAGCTCGAAGCCGGAAAGTGCGCACCCAGAGCCAGGCTCGCCGACGCCGAATGGGTAAGGGATCTCCACGCTACCGCATTTTCTCTGGAAGTCCGCTGCAACGGCGGGGAGTTCTGGAGGGAAACCACCATATTTGGTATGAACACACTGCTTCGCGGACACGAATCCGTTGTGTAGCGTCGGCCAGCCAAAGCTGGTTCGGTTTTGTAAAAAACAGAACCCGAGCGACCATCGTCTGATCAGTCAAAACCTGAGAAAAATTCACTATTGGTGCCGTGTCATGCACTACTAAGCATGATGCTTACAGATAGTTAAAGGCTTTTAATCTACAGAATAATACATCACTTTGAATGTTTCAAGTCTTGGTATTGCATGATGGAATAGTTCTTTTTTTCAGATGTGGAATAATTCTCCTATGCTTTCACTCTCGCGTGAGGCAAGCGTAGTTGGATTGGGCCCAGGCATGACGTACAAAAAAATCGACACCATTACTTTTCAAGGTACGATTGATTAATTAATTAAAACATCTTCATTGGCTTTGGGAAAAACTGGATTGAAATATATGGTACCCTATTGAAAATCAGTTTTGCTATTGCACAGGTGACTGAAATTTTTTTATGTTTCAGTCACCTGAAATTGCACTCTCAATGAACTAAAATTGCAGCCCCCCTAAAAAAACAGCTGCAACTTTAGGTGATTCAGAGTGCAACTTCAAGTGACCTAAAATTTCACTCTCAATCAACTAAAATTGCAGCCCCCCTCCAAAAAAAAAACATGTGCAACTACAGGTAATTCAAAGTGCAACTTTAGGTGACTGAAAGATAAAAAATTTCAATCACCTGTGCAATAGTCTATCCCATTGAAAATAGGCTGGAGATATGAGCGCACGGAAGCGTCTTGGACTTGGCATCACAAGGGGCACACGCTTGATTTCTGTATACACAATCTACCAATTAATGCGGATAGAACAAAAGATGCCGAACATACATAGGTCCTTGTTTTTTAGCTTATAACTTATAAATTCTGTTAAACAAATAAATTAGATAGTTCCTACAATGGCTATCCTACCAAGTTTTTCATTTTGCATAAAGTAAGCTTTCATTTGCAATAACGAGGAATAGATTGCAATTAGAAGTTACAAAATCATTTGATATTTGATACAAAGTAATAAGTAGGTAACATAAGCATAATCATAAATGACTCTCCATAGGCATGAGCAACGACATTCACATACTCGTGACCAAGTTTTAAATAAGTGAAAACCTTCCATTCCCAACCAAGTTTTGAAAACATAAGACAAGCTTTAGCAACATCACTAAGCTTTGCCCATAACTGGGGAACACCTATTCGAATAGATTTTACACTCTGTAGAGGTTGTATACTTTACCCATAAGATACGAACAACGTGATCAACGCTAGATCATAACAAGGCCTTCACAGTCCTTGACTCCACCCTTGTCCCGCCCGATGAATTTTTCCCTCGAGAGTTAGAACAACATTGAACCCCAAGAAGTTCACCGTTGTTCGGTAGTTTGGCCCCACACACAATTGGGACAGGAATCACCTCGAGCCACCATCCTGGCGTGCACACAATTCTGATCTACCACTGGTGCAAGATTAGACACAAACAACTTATTATGCTAAAGCCTTCCCACAAAAGCATTGTGGTTATACGAAAGACTTAGATCAACAACACATTGTTCATGATCCTTAACCGACTCGGTGCGAGAGTCTTCAACAATCTACCATTACATGCAAGTTCCCTTTTGCACCATAAGTTAAATAAATATCTTGCCAAATCAAAACAATAGCTTTTCACTTCTGTTTTCTAAGCAAAGTATCAAGGGTGACCCCACTGGTCCAGTCATATAACCAACCCATATTTTGAAAAGTGTAATCAACCTATCATCCAATATACTGACAAACTATGCTTGACTAAGCAATTATATCTTATACTTATTCTAAAATTTCACAATTAATCATACAAGCATGGATATTGTTACTAAGGTGAAAATAGTGTGTATAGCTACTTTTTAAGGTAGGATTAGTGCAACAAATCGGTGTAACTATTAACCTTACCAACATAGCAATTTTATCGAAAATACACACATATCAAATAATTTGAGCAATTCAAATATATAACATTGAATTATAGGATCAATATGGTCAAATAGGGGTTCTTGCCTTGCTATCAAACATTTGTCTCTTGCTCTGAATCAATCTTGAAGCATTTCCAGCACATCAAAATCTATCGCATAAAGATAAATAATGCAAATAAATATCAAGTAAATTGAAATAGTGGAAAAAATCGATTCATATTATGAAATATCATAATTTTTAAAAAAATTAGAGACAAAAATAACTCAATTTGGAGTTCGGACACCAAAGTTATGGGCATTTGAATTTGGTTCAGATTAGGAAATGTTGAAAAACAAAAGAGAAAGCATTGTGCTATCGAGTGATGTAGAGAATGTACTTCTAAAAATTTGCTACCCTACAGAGAGCATCCTCTTGCGGTGAAAGTATACAAACTCTGCAGAGTAAAAACTATTTGAATAGCCGTGCTCATGGTCAAAGGTGGACATGTGAACTTAACTTGGATATAGTTCTATTTCAAAAACTTTGTGGGTGGAATTGAAAAATGGTAGGCTGCAGGAAACCCTGATTTGTGTTGCCCTAGGTGTCGCCCCAGTGATAAGGTAGGCAGCTATAACACTGAAAGGTTAGAATATGGTGCAGAAGTCATGTAACGGTAGATGAAATCTGTGCTACTATTATTACTGCATTTTTTTTACCCAAATATCATGTTTTAGTTCAAACTTGTTAGGTCTCAGAAACTTTCTATGTGACGTATTTTAAAAGCAATTTGTGGCAAATAAAACAATCGGAGCCTTCCCTTGATAAACGATGCATGTTATCTATTTGCATCCTGTGTATTGGCTCACGGAGCACGGTGGTTTGTGCTCACCCTCGCTTACTCAATTTATCCAGAATCAGGAGTTAGATTACTACGCTTTAGCAATACACCTGGTCGTGATGGTAAAAAAGATGAAGAGACTAAGAAATAGGTCGCAAACCCTAGTTTCTACTTGTGGGCATGTCTTGAGGGTCCCACCTATGTGTTTCGTTTTCGCTGCTGTATTTTATTGATTTTGGCCTGATCGGCTCATGTGTAAGTCTACGATTATAATTACGTTTCCGTATGATGTGTACCTTTTGATGTTCAGTACTATATCTGTGAGCTCTATCTACTGATTTAGGGAATAGTGCGGTGAAATCATAGAGGATTCTGGATTATCAAATCCAGGTCCGACATATCATCAGTGACGAAAATGATGGTCAGAGCCAGCACATCCATCACCAGACATGGATGTGGGGCCTCATAGCCAGTTGCCGCCGCTGGATGTGAGCTCATCGAAGTCACGGCTGCCAGAGGTGAGTTGTTGGACCCACTACTGCTGAAAGTGTGAAGGAGAGAGGAGAGAATATAGAATCCACATGAAAGAATGAGAGAGGAGAGACGGGGATGCGTTTGGCCGTATGTTCCTGCTCGGCACTTGGATAGTTGCCTGCTCAGCGTCACCACGTCTTCCCATAATGAATCAGCCGTCCCTATCGCTTGCCAAATTTCCACTGTGTTGGATTGGATTGGGTGGGAGAGAGATGATGATGGTTGGGGAGGATAGGTGCTGCTTTGAATTGAAATGGGGGAGAAAGAGAGTGATAGAAAGATGAGGACAGTTAGGAAGGGGAGATGCATATGGGAGAGTTGGGATGTGGGGGAGGTGGTCATGACATATCTGGGCTATTGGATTCCATCGGATGGGATGGTAGCGCCCTAACATGTCGCATTGGCTAAGAACAATATACTGTTCTCTAGATTTTTTGTTAAGCATGACCACATAATGGTGGTGGATCACAATTTGGGCGAATTCACCATCATCCTGAGACTCCGAATCTATCATTGGTTGTGTCTATAGTCCAACCGATCTTTAAAATGCTGTCTCACCTTGTAATAAAAAAAGAAAAAATATTGTTGTGAATTAAAAAGTAATTTCAATATATTATAATTTTATTAGGTTTTATAAATATATTACAATAAAAAGTAGTGATCAAATTTATATTTTAGATACCGCATCGATATCCAAAACGGCTTATTTTTTGTGGCTGGATGAAGTATATTTGAACTGTGCTGCAATGCATCAAAGATTCAAAGTCGCACACAAATTTGCGGCTTGAAGCATTCAGATGAAACAAATGACATAAACTAGTTAGAATTTCACTTAGACAAAGTTAATGAAACAAGCACCGAGTACATGACGATCATTACTGGAACAAGAGTCCAAAATGAGCATCAGACTAGGTCAAACGACATTTCCACCTCGAGTAGACCTAACGAAGATACATGTAACTCACATCTGAAAAATCAAAAATGAACTAATACAACAACACCTATGTGGTATTTGCGAATTCATCTGGCAAATTCAATGCTCATCGTGGCCTTCCTCTTAATGCTGTAGTAATCGGTGGTATCTCCCCCTGTACTGCACAAGGACGTGTCTGCTGCCGAGCTTCCCGACAACATGAGAGGGCTAACACCTTGTACTGGCCGGGGGCGCTGTTGCACAAGCGCCGACAGTTGCCGGAGTTCCTCTGCCACCCGGTTCATCGCCGGCCTGTTCTCACCAGTGATAACCAAGCATCGACATGCTAGCCTGGCAACTCGATGTACCAACTCCATGTTATCATCTTCAGCTATCTCTCTGTCCACAAGCTCATCAAGGCAGCCCTCCTTCGCAGCCTGCTGAAACACTAATGCGAGGCTCACCGTCTCTTTGGACAGCGGCTTCTTACGTGTTAAGAGCTCCAGAAGAACGACACCGAAGCTGTAGACATCGCTCTTATCAGTGAGCTGGAAGTTCAATAGGTACTCTGGATCTAAGTAGCCCAATGTCCCCTTCACTACCTGAGGGTTTTCATCCATCGGCCTTATCGTTGAGCACCCAAAATCCGAAACCTTCGCCCTGAAATTCTCGCCAAGAAGAATGTTGGTAGACTTCACATCTCCATGGAAGATAGGGTGGTCCAGCGAGTGTAGGTATGCAAGTGCTTCAGCAGATTCAGCAGCTATTTTTAGACGGATGTCTAGTGTTCTAATGGATGCCACATTTTGCACATGAATTAGATTGTGTAGGGTTTTATTGGGCACGAATTCATACACTAGAACTGGAACCTCAAACTGCAAGCAGCAACCAAGAAGCTTAACAATGTTGTCATGGTTGACTCGAGAAAGTATCAGCAGCTCCTGTCCAAATTCCATCTTCCTGTTCTCATCAACTCCCTTGCATCTCTTGATTGCAACAGGATTATTGTCTGGATCTGGATCATACCCTTTATAGACAGTACCCTGACCACCTTCTCCGATGACTGCCCTATTGTCGAAGTTGTTCGTTGCCAGCTCAATTTCATCTCGGCCATACAACTTGAATGAAATGTTGCTTTCTATTCTCATCACATCTATTAACAACTGGCCTCCATGCTGATGAAAATATTCATCCCTCTTCCTCATGGTTTCATGGCTTATGATTCGTCTCTTGTACTTGATCCATTCTATCCAAAGAAAAAGAAATAGGCCAAGCAAAGTTGTGGAACAAATTCCTGGGAAAAGGAGGATATAAAAATCTGAAGTCAAAAGGAAGTTGATGAAAAAACTGAGACGGTAGTTGATTACTCTTCGAAATGAATCACGTAGCACAACCCACACAGTGCAAGCAACATAGTTTTGTTTGGAAATATTCTATATCAACATAAAAGACGAAATATTACCAATTACCCCAGCTAAAACTGGGAGTATCATGTTTAGCCTTGACTAGAGAATTTTTTGTTTTTGCCACTGAGCTGTGCATTCATTTCGTTTTTGCCATTTTTCATTATTTGGGCCCACACATCAGTGAGACAAACCAAGTGGCAAAAGCAAAAATGGCAAAAATGAGATTTGTTTTTCAGGCTTAGTGCAAAAACAAAAATCACTGATACCTCTATACATCTATGCCGTATATAGCGCTCAACAATAAGGCCCTTGTAACTTGTGCGATGCATGTGGCTTAAATAGATGATAACTCTGCCTCTTTCGACGTGATGAATTAATGGATATGTAGACAACGTATAATTTGTAGGTGTTAGAGCAGGTACAATAAGGCTTAGTCAGCAGACTATAGCAAATATAATATCAACCAAATCTTATGTGGCAGAGAGAGAAAATAAGAGAGAGAAGGAAGCTGGCTACTAAATTAGAGCTAGCTATAGCACGTAAAAATATGCATTTCACTCTCTTACACGTGGGGCCAAATAGTTATTGTAATAGCTACCTTATTGTATGAACTATTTTTTGAAGGCTATAGATGAAATGGACAAGTGTTATAGCCACTAGTTGGCTATACTATTGTACTTGCTCTTAGAGTCGTATCACAAATAAACTCTATATTTTAATATAAAACTATGTATTTTAGTATAGAAAGAATATTCAAAGATATGACATATTGATTTTGATAGAAAAACAGAAACATATATTTAAGTGCAAAACCACGGATGGTGCTAAAAAGCTGCAATATATAGAGTTAGAATATGTCCGTACCAATAGCCAGTTGTAGTTCTTGGGTTAGCACTTTCTCACACGGTCCAATAGAGGCATTGCCTCGCGTACTCGAAGGGCAAACGCAGTCGAACCTGCCAGGTTTATTCTCACAAATTCCGTAGCAGGGGTACTTTCCTGGATACTTGCACTCATCAATATCTACAATCAGATAACAAGTTTACGTAAACTTATAATATGAGAAATGAAACTGAATCTAACACACAACTGGGGCTAGACAAAACCATCTGAATCTGAATCAACGTCGGTACCACACAACAAAAGTCGCAGATAGCATTCTCAAGCCATATATATGTCGATCGCATTGTCTTCGCATGAGGCACAACTTCGTAGGTCTTACTGCTACACAATGTTAATTCAGCGAACGGCTATGTGGTCCTTTTTTGTATGATAACAAAGACGTATATATCAACTTTTTCGTGCTGGTACAGCGTTCATGGCTAGACAGATGAGCTCACATCATAATAACCCACACAGTGCAAGCAACATATATATCATTTCGCAGAGGATCCGCAGAGCTTTCCGACTTGCTGACTACCAAGGCCGGCGGCCGCTATTATGATGTGAGCTCATCTGTTTCTATCTTCTTTTTCTCCGATGGGTATTAACATGGTGAGCTGAAAGAAGCTACCATGCATATCCGCTTTGTTGTAAGGTCTTACGACCTCCCAGGACCTTTTACGACCGGTTAGAGTCGTTTACGACCGGTGAGAATCAAGTACGATTGGTTCAGAGTACTTACGACCAATTCCGAACGCCTCAATCTCCTCCAATCGCTTTTTCAACGTGGTCGTAAATTTACTGTAGCAATTTACGACCGCTCTGCGATATCGCTGCCGCTGCCTTCCTTCAGCCGCTCGAGATACCGTGATCGAAACCTTCTACGATCACGTAGTGATGCTGGCGATCACTGTTCACCGTGGTCGAACACCCGTACGACCACGTTCACTTCCTTCAACGTGGTCGGAGTCGCTTCCGACCACGTTCTGGCCTTCCCGGTGTAGTCGTAGCTCGTTACGACCACCTTTGACTCCTTACGACCACCTTCACCGTGGTCGTAGCCTTCCCTGCTGGAACTTTGCCGTGGTCGTAACTCCTCCCGATCACGCTTGCGGTGATCGTGAGTCCTTCCGACCACGCCTTGCACAATCACACGACAAAACAATGCTTTGTGTGTTTCCCTCTTTTTGGTATTTTCTCAAATTTCTTGGTTCATCGAATACATGGCTCTAAGCCTCTTTTTATACCCGGCTGTCCTACTTCAACACGGGTTCTCAACACCTACTCCGACTCTGATTCTAATATGACTTCGACTAGGTTTCCACCTACGACTCTGAATTGCGGTTGCAATTCGACTTTGATTACACCTAAATTTTGCACATGACTCTAAAACAAGATTATTTACAACATTCTCTCCCTAATCTTGTTTTTCGACTTCGATCATGCCAATCTTCTTCTTCATCTCTGAAAACTTTATTCGCCCCAGCGACTTTGTCAATATGTCTGCTTTCTGTTCTTCGGTTCTGATATAGTTGATATCGATCTTCCCCTCTTCGACACAATCTCTGATATAATGATATCTTGTGTCTATGTGTTTGCTTCTATCATGTAGAACCGGATTCTTGCTCAGTGAAATAGCCGATTTGTTATCAACCCTGAGCGTTACCTTCTGAATTTCTTCATCTGACAATTCACTCAACAGTCGAGCGAGCCAGACCCCCTGACAAGATGTTGCGCTCGCTGCGATGTACTCGGCTTCACATGAAGATAATGCAACCACCTTTTGCTTCTGAGATTGCCAGCTGATCGGACTCTCCCCAAGCACAAACATTATGCCTGTCGTGCTCTTTCGATCGTCGACATCTCCCGCCATGTCGCTATCACTGTAGCCCGTCAGCTGCAACGACTTTCCACCTCCTCTCTTGTACTGAGTCCCGAGATTCAAGGTACCTTTGATGTATCTCAGGATGTGCTTCACGGCATTCATATGCTCCTGAGTCGGTTTCTCCATGAAACGACTTACGTATCCGACCGCAAACGAGATGTCTGGTCGGGTGTGCACCAGATACCGTAGACTTCCGACAATGCTCCTATAAGTCGTGGCATCAACTGGTGATCCTGGGCCTGTCTTGCTCAACTTCAGATGATTCTCCATTGGGGTTTGACATGGATTGCACTCTTCCATACTCGACTTCTCCAGAATCTTTCGAGCATATCCCGACTGACAAAGTGTTATGCCGTTGTCGGTTTGATTTACTTCAATGCCGAGGTAGTAGCACAGAAGTCCCAAATCGGTCATTTTAAACAGCCTCTTCATCTCTTCTTTAAACCGCTTGATCTCCTTCGAACTCGATCCAGTAATGATCAAGTCGTCCACGTAAACGCCCACGATCAGTCTGTTCTTCGCATCTCCCCTCGTGTACACAGCATGTTCAGAGTTGCTTCTTCTGAACCCGAGTGCCGTTAGACTTTTGTCAAGCTTCAAATTCCATGCTCGTGGTGCTTGCTTAAGTCCGTAGAGAGCTTTGTTCAGCTTCAAGACTTTTTCGGCTTGCTCCTTGGATTGAAAACCCGGCGGTTGAGAGACATAAACTTCCTCCTTAATGTCTCCGTTCAAGAACGCCGTTTTCACATCCATGTGGTGAATCTCCCATCCACCGTTTGCTGCCAATGCAAGAAGTAGTCGTATAGTTTCCATACGAGCTACTGGGGCAAAGACTTCTTCGTAGTCGATGCCTTGTTTTTGAACATACCCTTTCGCCACGAGTCGTGCTTTGTGTTTTACGACTTCTCCCTTTGAATCCTTCTTTACCTTGAAGATCCACTTTAAACCGATTGCTCGATGACCCTTTGGCAAATCGGTGAGTTCCCATGTGTCATTCTCTTCAATCGACTTCAGCTCTTCCTGCATAGCTGCTCTCCAGTATGTATCTCCCTTTGCTTCTTCATAGCTTCCAGGTTCTTCTGCAGTCGT
This sequence comes from Dendrocalamus latiflorus, assembly GCA_017311315.1. Lineage (NCBI taxonomy): Eukaryota > Viridiplantae > Streptophyta > Magnoliopsida > Poales > Poaceae > Dendrocalamus > Dendrocalamus latiflorus. Next base: position 23,299,012 of record CM029628.1, read on the forward strand.
GTAAAGCAGTAGCTCTTCAGACTGCACTGGTTCAGTTTGTGCATAAATCTCACTTATGCTTCTCATCTTCGGTATTCTATCGCTCGAATCTTCTTCATCAGACTCTTCTTCATTTGGTGAGACTTCCTGATCATCAGCACCGGTCGAATTTTGGCTTTGAGATGTGGTCATAGCTTCTTCCGTATTGTCAGCATCGACTTCTTCGACTTCGAAGGTTACCCACTTCGACATGTCTTTCTCAATGTCCTCGTGTTCTTCCCACTCCCAATGTTTGTTCTCTTCGAAGACCACGTCTCTGCTCACATGAATCTTCTTTTCGACCGGATCATAGCACCTGTACGCCTTGGTGCCTGGTTCCGAGCCAAGATAAATCATCCGTCTGCTCCGGTCGTCTAGCTTCTTGAGATAAGTGGATGGCTTCACATGGGCTAAGCATCCGAAGACCCTTAGGTGCTCGACATTGGGTTTTCTTCCCGACCACTGTTCATATGGAGTGACTCCATCCAGTGATCGCGTGGTCGCGCGATTTAGCAGATAGACAGCATGTCGTACTGCTTCTGCCCAAAATCTCCCGGGCAGGAATCGGCTCTTCAACAGACTTCGTGCTGTTTCGACCACGGTCCGGTTTCTTCTTTCTACGACTCCGTTTTGTTGAGGTGAATACGGAGCCGTGAAGAGTCTTGCAATACCCTTCTCTTCACAAATCGAGTTGAACTCTTTCGCGAGGAATTCTCCTCCTCGATCTGACCTGACCGACTTCACCTTTTTGTCGACTTCGTTTTCGACAAGAGTTATGAACTTCTGAAAGTTCGTCTTTGCCTCATCTTTGCTTTTCTGCATGTACACCCACATGGCTCTTGAATAGTCATCCACGATCAACATGAAGTATTGATTCCCGGCATCTGTACGAGGTGTGATTGGTCCGCACAGATCTACGTGAACCAATTCGAGTGGTTTCGAAGCTCTAAAACTCGTCTGCTGTGGAAAACCGCTACGAGTTTGTTTCGCCACCAGACAGCCTTCGCAGACTTGCTCCGGGTGGTCGATTGTCGGTAATCCGACCACCATCTCTTTTCCCGCCATCGTGTTGAGACTCTGGAAATTCAGATGTCCGAATCTTGCGTGCCATAGCCAGGCCGCATTATCGGTTGTAGTCTTCATACACTTCGGCTTGCATGCTTCAATATGAATTTTGTACAGACGGTTTACCGTTCTCTGTACTTTCATCAGCAGTCGCTCAGTGTGGTCGTACATCTTCAGATAGGTGTCTTTGAGTTCAATCCGACAACCTTCTTCAGTCAATTGTCCAAGGCTTATAATGTTGCTTCGTAGACTTGGAATGTAGTATACATTCGACAATCTCCTCTGGCTTCCATCCTTGCACTGCATCAGGATCGTGCCTCTCCCTTTTATCTGAATGGTCGAGCCGTCTCCGAATTGTACTCTTCCAAGCACATTCTTATTTAATTCGTAAAACATCGAGTACGTACCCGTCATGTGGTTGCTGGCTCCATTGTCGAGATACCAGTCTGCCGTCCGCTCTTGAGTCTGCTCTCCTTTCTCCAACAGACTCGGAAACACTTTCTCCTCGTTTAATAGAACCATTGTCGGTTCGTCTGCAGTGCAGAGCGACAACAGCAATGTCGGCTCTTTGTGCTCATCTGTTTGAGCCAGGTTTGCTTCCTCTACTTTCTTCTTACTCCGGCAATTCGCAGCATAGTGACCATACTTCTTGCAGTTATGGCACTGGATGTGGCTCCGACATTCGGCTGCGTAGTGCCCAAACTTCTCGCACGTGTAGCACTGGACATCAGACTTGTCGGTCTGACGGTCGCCGCCTCCACGACCACCTCCTCGACCACTTCGTCCACGACCTCTGTGATCGAAACCTCGACCTCGTCCATGAGATGCACCACGGCCGGTCGATGTGCCACGACCACGACCACGACCGCCCCTTGATGTCGATTCTCCTCGGTTCTTCGTATCTTCCTTTACAAACAATGCTTGTTGGTTGTAAGGCCCTTGTCCTTCATTGTCGGCTTGATAACTCTTCAGAAGCTGCTCGTGTGCTTTGAGCGCTCCAGTCACCTCCTCAACCTTCATCTTCGAGAGGTCTTGCGAGTACGTGAGTGTAGTTACGACCGAGAGAAACTTCTCTGGTAGTACTCGTAGATACTTCTTCACCGCCACCTCGTCTTTCAAGTCGTCGCCGAGAGATTTGATCTCGTTTACGACTTCGTTAAACTTCCCAGAGAACTCCTCCACAGTTTGGTTCTTTCCCATCTTCAATGATTCAAACTCACTCCTCAATGTTTGAAGTCGAACTTCCTTCACTCGATCTACTCCTTGGTGCATTATCTGCAGAGTAGTCCAGACGTCTTTCGCCGTCTCCTTGCCGACTAGCTGCCGCATCATCGAGTCGGGCACAGCTTGATAGATCGCTGCCATCGCCATCTTGTCGAGACGATCATCGAGGACCTTGTCCTTCTCCTTCGGTTCAACCGGGCCCCAGACGCCCTGTGCGATCATGTTGACCTTCATCTTCATCGCCCAGACCGGATAGTTGTCCGAACTGAGGATCGGGTACTGCAGCGACACGCTCTGCTTCGCCGTGTCAGCCATGTTTAACCACGGCTCTGATACCAACTGTTGTAAGGTCTTACGACCTCCCAGGACCTTTTACGACCGGTTAGAGTCGTTTACGACCGGTGAGAATCAAGTACGATTGGTTCAGAGTACTTACGACCAATTCCGAATGCCTCAATCTCCTCCAATCGCTTTTTCAACGTGGTCGTAAATTTACTGTAGCAATTTACGACCGCTCTGCGATATCGCTGCCGCTGCCTTCCTTCAGCCGCTCGAGATACCGTGATCGAAACCTTCTACGATCACGTAGTGATGCTGGCGATCACTGTTCACCGTGGTCGAACACCCGTACGACCACGTTCACTTCCTTCAACGTGGTCGGAGTCGCTTCCGACCACGTTCTGCCCTTCCCGGTGTAGTCGTAGCTCGTTACGACCACCTTTGACTCCTTACGACCACCTTCACCGTGGTCGTAGCCTTCCCTGCTGGAACTTTGCCGTGGTCATAACTCCTCCCGATCACGCTTGCGGTGATCGTGAGTCCTTCCGACCACGCCTTGCACAATCACACGACAAAACAATGCTTTGTGTGTTTCCCTCTTTTTGGTATTTTCTCAAATTTCTTGGTTCATCGAATACATGGCTCTAAGCCTCTTTTTATACCCGGCTGTCCTACTTCAACACGGGTTCTCAACACCTACTCCGACTCTGATTCTAATATGACTTCGACTAGGTTTCCACCTACGACTCTGAATTGCGGTTGCAATTCGACTTTGATTACACCTAAATTTTGCACATGACTCTAAAACAAGATTATTTACAACACGCTTTAGTTCAGAGATTAGAATTTCACATATTAATCAAGATCGTTTATTTGGTGGGCTCAGATTGTAACCACACAAAGTAAATACATTTAGGGTCTGTTTGGTTCTCTGAATTGAATTCAGTCAACGGAATTGAAGCTGTTTATGCTTCCAATTTTGATGTTCGGATAGCATATATATGAATTGAATCGAATCCAAATGTTGTTTGTTCGTTATTATTGGGCATTCCCAGAAGATTCATTGAGGTGGTCGTGAAAAACAGAGGTTCATCGGATCCGGTCAATAACTGTGCAAGTACAACGGCAACCGGAGTCTATGCAGACAGCCAAATATGATGTGGTGGTGGATGGAACGTTTGTAGGAGTCGATGTGGTAGCGACGACGAGGATGCACGCGACAGTCAGACTTTGAGATAGTGCAGGCGGTTGGACTCAGGACAGAGGCAGATGCCAGACTCAAGGAAGGATATGCTGTGTTTCAAAAATTCTGCATTATTTTTAATATTTGTGCGTTTCTTGATTTCAAATTGAATTGTTGAATATTTCTGAAAATTTTAAAGTTTACGAATTTCGGATTTCTCGGAGGGTCTGAAAAATTTTTAAAACCAAAATTGTTTTTGCTGTTCAGGCCAAATCAAAAGGGGCTAGGGTGGTGGCCCAAATTGTAGCTGTAATCAATTCATGTTGAGTTAGGGTTGCCAAGATCGTCGGCAGGGTCAAACTCCGAGATCTAATTAAACTGTAGGCATTGTTTAATGGAAAAACACTTTTGTATAGTACCCACTGGAAAGTACCACATTTGCCAACTAATGAACTAATAGCTAGTTGGGGATGAACTAAAAATTAGTCCAGGTATTAGTTCACCTGTTTGGATGGACTAGGCCTAAACTTTAGGTGACTAAAAATTAGTCAAGTGATCCAAACAGAGCCTAAATAATGTAGGTATCACTTCTGTAAAAGAACAGAACGTCAGTCAAGTAACCAGTAGCAAAGCACAGGTGATCGTGTTTTCAAAATCGGAAATATTTGACCCCTCGGTAAAATTTCAAATCGACAAAAAAAATATCGTTTTCACATGATTTTTGTCAAGTATAAAAGAAATTCGTAACCATTTCAAATAATATAAGGTCTCTAACCTTGGAGCAGCAGGTCTTGGGTTCAAACCCTTAAAATTGCATTTTTCATCTTTTTCGTTTGAACTTCAAAAAGATTCAAATTTTGATTTAAAATTTTTTGGCCAAATTTTTTCAAAAATCAGAAATATCGGACCGTGGTAAAATTTTAAATCCGATTTTGAAAACCCTGCAAGTGATACTTGTAGTATACTAGAATGCTAAAGCTACATCGTATTAGCTAGTTGCTAAGGAATAATTAGTCACAATAGTATTAATGCTTGCTATGAAGGTGTATTAGAGGCAAATTCACCTTTGCAGCCGTCCGGATCTTTAAGGTATGGATTGCCTTCGAATCCTTGGGAGCAGTTGCAGATGTAGCCTGGTCCGTTGGGCGAGTTGAAGCACTCGCTGTTGCTGCTGACGCACGCGTACGACTCGGGCTTCTTGCGGGCTTCCTCGCAGGTCTCGTTTCCAACAGCCCAATCCAGTACCAACGGTGCCTCCCCGCCGTAAGTGTCGTTGAACGCTGATGAATTCATCAAGTAGCTCGTAGAGAACGTGAAGTTGGACGCCTCCATGAGTGCTGCATAGCTGCAACGACTCATGTTGTAGATGCCCGTTGTGTTGAAGCGCTCATCGAACCATATCTGGTAGTACTGGAGCCCCTTGGGGATGGCCTTCTGGCAGCAGCCTATCCCGGAGCAGGTGCCGTTAGTGAGACTCGCAAGGTCACCTTGGTGGCATGTGGACATGCACCCGGTCGTTAACAGGGCCACGTCGTCCTGGTCGCCGACGTAAGCGAGTGTTCGTGCCCCAATGACTGTGAACATGTTGCCAGTGTCGGAGAATCTGTAGGGTGTCTCCGTTAAGTTCAGGGACCAGTCGGTGGAGTTCATGCCGTGAGTCGTGGTGTTGTAGCAGTAAGAGGAGATGCTCATCCTCATTCGGACCTGACCTACATGTAGCGAGATGCTGAGCAGCTCAACATCAAAATAAAATGGCTTGTGCACGCCGTTTCCTGGGTCATTGCAGCTGAGCTCGAAGCCGGAAAGTGCGCACCCAGAGCCAGGCTCGCCGACGCCGAATGGGTAAGGGATCTCCACGCCACCGCAATTTCTCTGGCAGTCCGCTGCAACGGCGGGGAGACGTGCCGCTATCACTATGCCGAAGCATAGTAAAGCAGTTAATCTGTGGAAAGGCATGGACGATGCGTGAATCATCTGGACTAGCTATTGTTCTTGGCCAGTTGCCGCACGTACCTTAATCTGCCTCCAAGGAATCATAGTGTAAGATATGTATATAGTGGTGTCAATGCTTCCAGAAACGTATGAGACGAAGGCGATACAGTTCAGCAAGTGATTTTAGTTTACAAATTGTACCTTGACTTGGACTTCTCCTAGGTCTTCACCTAGCATGTGCGTCACCTAGCATCAATCAATTTCTATTCGTACTTTTCAAAATAAGCTTATAAGCTTCTAACTTCTAAGCTACGTCTCCGTGTATTTTTTGGTGTGAACGCGCGTGTTGGGTATCTTTTCTTGTTGATTGGCAGAAATAGAGTATGTGCACTCTAGAGGAAACTAGTCAAGTGCCCATGTGTTACAATAGAATTTCAAGCTCCAACATGTATATATAAAAACCATAATCCCAACTTCAACAAGCGTGCATTAAGAGCGTAATCCCAATTCCTCAATGAGCATGCATCACCAATGTAACCATGCTCTAGATGAAAAAGAAAAGCGATTGTCAGTCCATATGGGAGAACTCTCCGACATTCGAGAACGGCTTGCCGCCTTCTTAATGATGGATGTCATTTAGCGAAAAGGAGAGTTTTACTCGGACGAGGGTGAATAAAATATCTCATGTTTAGTGACAAACAATGTTTTTATTGTATCTATAAATATGTTGTAGCTCTTTTATCACAATTCATCTATAATTAATCTGTAAATTTGTGTATCAGTGATATATCTATGTATTTGTGATTGATATCTGTGTATCTGTATATTTGCGTATCTATGATATATTTGTGCTATTTATGTATTTGCTTGTTTTCAGAGAGCATACTAGCATTTCTTGAGGCTACTTGAAAAACAAAAAAATTTAGGTATAGAATGAACCATCACAGACGATTTTGTGCTATAAACCGTCTATGAAGGCCTACTATCACAGACGGTTATTTTTACCAACCGTTTGTGATATGTCGTCCATCACAGACGGCTTTTGGTTGAAGCCATCTATCGTCGGTACGAGTCTGGATAGTAAACTTGTAGGCACCTCTGGTCAGATACGAAGACCGCCGCAGGTGCAAAGGGACTCAAGAGAAGCACACAACCCTGAAGTCCTTGCGGAAGGCCTCCTCCCTCCCCCAAGTGTATTTCATATGAGTGTTTTAGAGTTACAAAATGGTCCCCTTCTCCCATTACAAGGGGTCCTATTTATAGGGGAGAGGGGTGGCCTGCACAGTTACAACTTTGCACTTAGGGTTTGGTCTACTCCTGGGAGCATTTCGATCATTTGCTCCACGTGGGCCCCGCCATGTCCTGGACCCTAGGGTCGGCCCGAGATCCTCCTAGGGACGATCTTGAATACTTCGCCCGGGGTTGGCCCAGGGTCCTCCTAGAGACGGTCTTGCATACTTCGCCTAGAGTTGGCCTAGGGTACTCATAGGGTCGGTCTTACGCACTTCGCCTGGGATCGGCCCTAGACGCCTCCGTGGCCGATCTTGTGTACTCCGCTCAGGGTTGGCCCCAGACCCTTCTAGGGTCGATCCCGTGTACTCCGCCCAGGGTTGGCCCCGGACTTGGGTTGTGGTAGACCATCCAACGGGCGCTGCCGCTACAAGGTGGTTGTGGGCTTGAGGTAGCGCGGGGACCCTCCCCAAACAGTAGCCCCTCGCTGATTCGGGCGATCATCAATCGCCCGCCCGGCCGGTGCACTGAGTTGCAAAAGGGGTTAGCGCGCTGTCTCAGGCCTACGATCCCACAGGTAGCTTGCAATGCATTTTGGCAACATATCAATATACCTTAGTCCTTGCGCAAACTCTAAATGACAGGCCGTGATAGCACCTCCAAGTTGAGTTCCCTGGATGCTTGTCAAAGGGTCATTGCTCCGCTCGGCCGACTTTTGGGTCATGTTAGGGAGTTCACTATCGTACAGGATGCGGGGTCATGAATAGTTACAAAGTCAAGCGTCGATCGCCTTGGTGCCGAAGTAACCCAGAGGTGCGGGGTTAGGACCTGGCCCAGCAAAGTGCCTCGTGAAGTCAGTTCTCGACCTATAGTGTTTGAGAGTTGAAGGCATGCACAGGATTGTTGAGCTCAACTCATGTATGCATAGCCACCAAAGGATGGTAGAACCCGAGGGTGCGAAAGGTTGACCCATGCAAACATGTTAGAAATAAGCACGTAACTTGCCAGTTCTAGACACATGTAGTCCTTGGGTAATCGGGTCATTGCGTGACCTTGGCGGGATGGGCATGGGTATGCCGCTAGTTTGAGGTACAATAGGGCTTCAACGCATGAAGCCGACTGGGGCGTTCGCATCCCTACGCGTGAGCTCGATTGGTGATGTTGAGTTGGATGACATCTAGAGACATGATTGATCAATTCATGCCAACATGCCGAGATGTTCAAGACCGGTGAGCATACCCCTGGCGAGGTTCGACCTTCGAGGTGGGTAGGCATGCATCCAAATGCAAGGTGGTCAAATCATCATCGAGTCATTGACTGTGAGGCATGGAGTACTCTACAAGTTGGGCCATGGCCCTCGATGAGAGAAGGTGATTTGATTATTCACCGAGCTAGAGGGCGTCCATGGTCAGGGGAGCGCAATTTAGACAAGTAAAGCTCGGCAGAGGGAAAGACATCAAGATTGATTGGGCCACACCGGGGCCAATCCATCACTCTCAAGACGCTCGAAAAATTTCGCCAATGCACTGGAAGGGTCGACCTTCTTGGGGGTAACATCAACCTTGTGTTTGTCAAAGCACAAACTTGGTCTTGGGGATGGCATCCTAGAGGACGGGGGATGCGATGGCACCACACCTAGACGCACTATCCCTAGCCAGGACTTACACTCGATGCATGGTAAGGTTGAAGCTAGGGTAGCACCCAAAACTGTTACGGGTGGGTCCCACTGGGTTAAGCCCAAATAGTAGCAGTGGTGGTTGAGCCAACCTAAGCCAGGGTGATGATGCACGGCGGACGTTGAGTCCGGACGACAGTGCGCATCCCTTATCAGGAAAACATGGCACTTGGGAACTCACTTTTATGCACAAGCAACACTGGCTTGTGCGCTAGCTGGTGCGGTGCAAAGCCAGGCTAGCTAAAGTTTATCCTGCGATCGCATGGCTTTATCTAGCGAGAATGCAAAAGGGTCATAACTACCTTGGCTCCTAATGTTAGAATAGAGTTCATTCGCTATTCTTTTACTAGGGGTATCCCGTTTCCCTGCTCCCCTTCAAAAAACACTTGGTGCTCGAGACGAAGCTCACGAGCAGCACTTCTCTTAAGGAGGTGAGGACGTCGTCGTCCCCCATCGAAAAACACTTGGCGCTCGAGACGAAGCTCACGAGTGGCACTTTGCTTGGGGAGGTGAGGACATCACCGTCCCCTATCAGAAAGAACTTGATGCTCAGGACGAGTCTCCTGAGCGGCATTTCAGTTCGGGGGAGGAGGCAAGAGCGTCGCCATCTCCCATTAGAAAACACTTGGCACTCAAGACGAAGCTCATGAGCACCACTTTGCTTGGGGTGTCCCCAATTGAAAAACACTTGGCGCCAAGAGTTAACTCGACCCCGGAGGGGAGAATCCACTCGACCCCAGAGGGGAGGACTTGCTTGACCCCGGAGGGGAGGATGAATAGCATTGACTACACCCATGAGGGGAGGATGATTACCATCTTTGCCCTGGAGGAAAATTGCCAACTTGACCCTGGGGGATGGTAAACTCGACCTGGGCTGCAGTCTAAGAGCACAAAATATTCCAGAAGAGCATGGAAAGGGCATATATATTTCACAGTGAGGGATGTCATACTAGACCCAATGTAAAAAGATGCAACGAGGGTGACATACAAGACTTAGTATATGTAAAATTTGTGAATGTTTCCTGCATTCCAGTTATGCTTGAGCCCGGTTGGGGCGATCCCAGTGGTGAGCGGTCATCGACCCGTGAACCACACTAAGGCAAAACCATGGAGGCATGTTGGAGCTTGCCGAGGTGAGTCCGTCGAACTAGGGGGAGCCCCTAGTCGAGGAGATACCATCAAGGTGAAGAAATGCGGCGAGAACATCAGGGTCTCTTATCTGGGAAAGAAAATTAGCGCTTGTTGGAGACTCGACCACGGAGGGTAGGTGTGAGCTGGCCGAAGCAAGTCTTTGAGGCCGGGGTGAACCACACCAAGGCCAAGCAACCGAGGCGCGTTAAGGATCACCGAGGTGATCCCATCGAGCTAGCAGAGGTAGGTCCATCAAGGGGTGGCCCGGGGTGGAAGATGGTGGCGCCCTTGGGGTGGCCCGGGACAGAAGATGGTGGCACCCCCGGGGTGGCTCGGGGCGTAGGAGAGCGGCGCTCCCGGGGTGGCCTAGGGCAGAAGATGGTGGCACCCTCGAGGTGGCCTGGGGTGGACGATGGTGGCTCCCTAGGGTGGCCTGGGACAGTATATGGCGGCCCCCCAAGGTGGCCTAGGGCAGAAGATGGCAGCGTCCCCTGGGTGGCTTGGGGGTGGTATATGGCAGCGCCCCCAGGGTGGCCCGGGACAGAAGATGGTGGCACCCTCGAGGTGGCCTAGGGTGGAGGAGAGCGGCGCCTTCAGGGTGCCTGGGGCGGAAGATGGTGGCACCGTTGGGGTGGCCTAGGGCGGAAGATGGCGGCGCCCCCAGGGTGGCCTAGGGCACTATATGGTGGTCGGTGAGGCGAATTCTTCGACCTGAAGGGGAGCCCTTGGTTGAGGAGATGTCGCTGAAGCGTAGTGGAGCTTAGGAATATCATAGTTTCCTAGCCCTTGTTGGGGCGATGGGAATAGTAGAGTCTCCTAGGCCGGGGGTGAGCGGTTGTCGGTTCGTCCCCAGAGAGCAAACGTGATGTGGCTAAGGCAAAATCCTTCGAAGCCGAGGCAAATCCATCGAGCTTGGTATGGGAGTAGACTTGGAAAGGTAATCAACGTGAAGACCAACCTGGGGGAAGCACATAGTATGAGTCACCCCGTATCATTGGAGACCCCAGAGGAAGGGTGTTGGATGTCCCTGGTCCATGGCGAACCAAACCCTACTGCCTTCCCCTTATTCCACTTCCCCACTCATTCCCTCACTTCCTTAGATCTCCCCCAAATCTCGTGTACTCTTCAGCTCCCCGTGCTGCTCTTGAGCTAGGGGAGCCCCTAGTCGAGGAAACACCGTCAAGGCAAGGCAAAGTTCGGCCAAAACAAAAGCCATCGAGACTGAAGTGAACCACGCCGAGGCTGGGCCATCGAGACGTGTTGGGGTCATCGAGGTGAATCCATCAGTTTAGGGGGAGCCCCTAGTTGAAGGGACATCATCAAGGTGAAGCGAGGTTCGACCGAGGCAAAGCCATCAAGGTCAAGTGAACCACACCGAGGCCATGCCATCGAGGCATGTTAGAGCTCGTCAAGGTGAATCCTTCGAGCTATGGGGAGCCCCTAGTCAAGTAGGCACCGTCAAGGTGAAGAGAGGTTTGGGCAACTCTGTGGAGGCCCGGAGGACCTCAACATGAATGGAGCCAGGGGTGGGGTACTCCCTGTATCACATAAGCGACTTCATCCTAGCCGATTTTGTAGATGTTGGTTGGTTCACCGCAGTGAGGACCCCCAGTAAGGAGTGGGACTTCACAGCAGCAAAGTAGCTAGGGGCACGAGGGAGTTTGGGCTCAGAGTGTCAGCGACACCAATGGAGTGCCCCATGGGTTCCAGGTTGCACAGGGCATAGTCTGGGACATCTATGGAGGGCCACCCAGGGGAGTCGGAGGTGCGCGGCAAGGGGGTGGCAAGCGGTGGTGCTACCTCGGGTCAGTGGTGAGCACCGAGAGGAGGCAGCTAAAGGGGTCCCATGGGAGGATGCCATTGGCCGGTGGCGAGCACCAAGCAGAGAAGCGCACAGAGGACTGCCGCAGGGGGACATGTAGACATAGGTGTGCATCACGGAGGTCTACCCAATGCGAAGCTCTTCTCCAAGGCAGCCAAAGGCACCAAAGACAGGTGGCACCTCTAGGATAGGCTGTGGCGATGTAGTTTGGTCCCCTAGCCCAATTCGAGGCGGCACCCAGCAAGGTCCTTCCCCAGGGCAGTCCGGAGTAGTGAAGTGTGAGACTCCCGATGCACACCCATTCAAACCTAGCGCCGAAGGAGATCTTCCACACACGGTCTCCATCTTCCCCTTGGCCAACTCATACATCGCTAAGCTGCTCAACTTGTTCCAATCCAGTGCTATGTCAACTGTCCTCGGAGAGGTCGGGGGTCTTCACGGCATCGCTAGCCCCTGGGTGAAATCCGGGCATGTCCTGGGTTGATGGGGAAATTGCCTAGGACCTACACGAGCTATGAATGACAAGCTTCGAGATCACACACATGAACATGAGTAAACTCGGATTGATTTTGTTTCTTTTTGATGTGATGCAATGCGATATGTCTGTGTCCTTTTCTTCATTCTTATATAAAGAAGTAACATAAAAAACATTGAAACCAACACGGCACACCACGCTGAGAATCCAACACAGAACATCCTGACTTTCTATTTGCAGCCACTCTAGATCCTAAAAAGACTCTGACTCCTGACCCCTTATGACTACGACTGCTATAGTGCCTTCACGAGTTATGACTGCTACAGTACCTTCACAACTTACGACCTCTATCGTACCTTCACCACGTACGACTTATGACTTATGACCACTATAGTACTCCAACATGGTCAAGACTGCCGTGGTTGTAGAGCATGGTCGTAGACTGCCGTGGTCATAGAACGTGGTTGTAGATTTGACCAGACCTGAAGACAACTAGATTAACTCTATCAATTTCCTCCTTATGCTTGCTGTCTTCTGTAGATGTTCCACAAACCGATCTTCTCCCTCATCTCCATGAACTTCATTCTTCCGAGCGATTTGGTTAGGATGTCTACGAGTTGGTCTTCTGTGCAAACATGTTGCACTTCTATCACCACTGATTCCACACATTCTCTTATGTAATGGAACCGAGTGTTGATGTGTTTGGTTCTCTCATGGTAGACTCGGTTTTTGCACAACGCTATTGCAGACTAATTGTCAATCTTCAAAGTTACCTTCTTAACCTTTGTTTTCAACATGTCAGCCAACAATTGTCCTAGCCACACCCCTTGGTATGCTACCGCACAAGCTGCAATGTACTCTTCTTCACACGAGTATAAAGCAATCACCTTCTGCTTCTACGAACACCAACTAATTGGGTTCGACCCAAAAAAAATACCACGCCTGAAGTACTCTTCCGATCGTCTATGTCACTGGCAAGATCACTATCTGAGTAACCGATCGGCCTCAAACCTTCTGCCTTCTTCTCGTATACACACCTGTAACTCAAAGTTCCTTTCACGTACCTCAATATGCGCTTTACAATACCCATATGTTCTGTTGTCAGGTTCTCCATGTACATGCTCACCATCCCAACTAAGAACACCAAATCCGGTCGTGTGTGTGTAGCAAGAATCTTAAACTTTAGATTATGCTTTTGTATAGAGTCTTGTCTACAGCAGGATTTGTGCTATTCTTGCTTATCGTTAGGTGGGGTTCCATCAGAATTTGCATTGGATTTCAATCCTTCATGCCGTATTTGTCTAACACCTTTGTTGCATATACAGACTGGCTGAGAGTAATCTTCCCAAAGCTTTGATGTACTTCAATGCCCAAGTAGTAGCTGAGTAACCCGAGGTCGCTCATGCTAAATAATTTCTTCATCTAGCATTTGAAGCTATTGATCTCCTCGATACTCTCTCCAGTGATGATCAAATCATCACATAAACTCCAACCAACAAACTCCTTTTTCCTTGGCTTCATTTGTACACTGCATGCTCTAATGGGCATTTTTTAAAACCGAGTGCCACGATAGACTTGTCTAGCTTTATATTCCAAGCTCTCGGGGCTTGACACATACCGTATAAAGCTTTGTGCAATCTTAATACCGGGTGCTCTTCTCCTTTCTTCTCAAATCCTGGAGGTTGCACAACATAGACTTCATCCAGATCGCCATTGAGGAAGGTTGATTTCACATCCATATCATAAACCTCCCATCCTTCATGTGCCGCAATCGCTATGAGTAGTCACACCATTTCTAGTGTTGTAACAGGGGCAAAGACTTCGTCAAAATCAACGCCTTGTCATTGAACGTACCCCTTTGCAGCTAGCCTCGCCTTGTGCTTTATGATCATGCTTTGGGTGTATACACCCACTTCAATGCAATTGGCTTGTGACTAACTGGCAATGGAACAAGCTGCCATATTCCATTTTCTTGGAGAGAGGACATCTCCTCCTCCATAGCTCTTCTCCACTCTGGTTTTGCCATGGCTTCTTCAAAGTTCGTAGGCTCCTCCTCTCTGAGTAAGCAGAACTCTAAATCTTCCAGCTCGATTGGAGATGTGGCATCATAGAGGCTTTTAATGTCATACTCCCGTCAAGGTCCTTCAGACGAGCTTTCATCAAGTTCCAATCTTCGCAGAGCACCAAGTGAGACCGGCATTCCCACCATTGCTGCAGGAGTATGTGGTGTAGTCGAGCCAGGCAAGCCGGTTCCCATGTCATACTTGCTGTGGTCATACCTGGAGTTTTTGCAATGTGGTCATATCCTTTGACTTCAGTCTCCATGGTTGTAGCGTTGGAAGTTACTATGTGGTCGTTAGGATCTATGACCACGTTGTGGTCAGATCCTCCGACTACGCCCACTGTGGTCGGCATGTCGGTTACATAGTCATCAAGACTTGCATCAGTGTTAGGAGGATAATGCACCGTGAAGATTTCTTCCATAGGTCGCACCTCTGTTAAGGATGCTCCACTCCCACTTCCTCTCCTCCTTGAACACTACGTCATGAGTCACCATGACTCATCGTGTTGTCAGATCAAACATCCGATAGCGTTTCATCTTCAAATCATACTCAATGAACACCATTGGCTTGCTTTGATCTACTAGCTTGGAGAGGTGTGGCGTGGCCATTTTCACATGTGCAACACACCCAAAAGTGCGGAGGTGACCCACACCTGGCTTGCAATCGTAATAGGCTTCATATGGAGTTTTGTCGATGACGCTTTTTGTTGGCGCCCGATTTAGGAGATAAACGGCAGTTGAGACTGCTTCCCCCCAAAATTCTCCTGGGATACCGATGCTCTTCAACAGACTCCTCGCCATACCGACCACTGTCTGGTTCCTTTTTTCGACCACAACGTTCTGTTGGGGAGAATAAGGCGCTGTTAGGTACCGCCTAATTCCCAACAGCTAACTGTAGTGTTCGAACTCATTTGAGGTAAACTCTCCATCACAGTTTGTGCGCAGAGCTTTCAACCTCAGATTCTTCTCCACCTCGGTTGCAGTCTTGATCTTTGTGAATGCCTCGAACGCTTCATCTTTGCTTTGGAGTAACGCTAGCCACATGTACCTTGTAATATCATCTACCAATAGGAAGAAATAACAATTTCCTCCATGCGTGGTTGGAGTGATTGGCTCGCAGATATCACCATGCCACAACTTGAGGGGCATATCTGCTCGGTATAGAGACATGGTCAGAAACGGGTTTCGATGTTGTTTGCCGATCAGACAACCATCGTAGATGCGATCCACGTGCTCGATCATGGGCATGCCTTGTACCATCTTCCTGTAAGTCAAATCCTTCAGAGTATGAAAATTCACATGCCCATACCTGGCATGCCATCTTCACGCCTCTTCAGTGCCTCTTGTTAGAAGACACTCTAGGAGTGTTGGATGACTTGTAACACATACATCCGGTTTCTTGATATGCTCACTTTGGCCAATAACCTCTGAGTCCTATCTAGGATTTACATTACTCCTTCGACCACAATCTTGCAGCCGTTCTCGTCTAGCTGACCAAGACTGATAATATTGCTTCTCAGCTTTAGGATGTAGTAAACATTCGTGACAATACGATGTTCACCTGTGGAACACTCCAATAGTATCGAACCCCTTCCTTGTATCTCCATAGCCGAACCATCTCCAAATTTGACTGAGCCTTTTACCTTCATGTCAATCTTAGCAAACTTCTCCATGCATCTGGTCATGTGGCTACTTACACCAGTGTTTACGTACCAAGCCTTGTTTTGGGTGCCACTAAGCTTCGGCGTCACCTTTTCTTCATGTAGGAATACCTCTTCTTCAGGTGTTGGGACTGTATGGACAAGTTCACATACTTCAACCATCAGCAGCTGAGGATTGTCATCGTTCTACTTCGCTACGAGATTTGCCCTTGCTCCTCGGTTTAGTTTTGGACACTCTTTCGCAAAGTGCCCATACTTGTTGCAGTTGAAGAACTTGACCTCTGTCTTGTCGAAGTCTACCGGCAATCGTTCATTGACAACGCGTTTGCCTTCTCCACGGCCACTGCCTTGTCCATGGCCACGTCCCTGACCTCTTCTGTTTTGACCTCCTCTCTGTGCGCTGCTTGAGCCCTTGTTCTTCGTAGTCTTCAAGCTCCTCTCTTCCCACTTACCTTTAATAAAGAGTAGCTTGTCTCCTCTGTCCTTCGAGTTGCATCGACCCTTGAGTCCTTCCTTAAAAGTTCTAAGATGACCGATCGCCTCCGAGACCGACATCGTTTCGACATCACCAAACTTCTCGATCGTTCCGATAATCTAGAGGAATTTATTATAGAACTGAATGGAACAGTTTTTTGACAACGTCACTTTCTTCTAGCTTCACACCAAGCGAGTGGATCTCACCCACCAGAGTGGTGAGTTTCATGGAGTACTCGGTGACCGTCTTCAAGTCTCCCATATGCAATTTGCTCAGTTGCTATTTGAGCACTTGAGTGCGTGCCTTCTTGACGCGATTGACATCATCATGTCGTCTGGCAACGCTTATGAGATAGCCACCATCATGCCTTGATCCTTGTCACTGTCATCGTCTCCATCTTCGACTGCCAACTAAACCCCTAGCGAATGCAAGATTAACTTCATCATGATGGCCCATATGCCGTAATTCGTTTCACTCAACATCGGGTATTGAATTGGGATCGTGGCGCTTCTTGTTGTTGGCTTGACGAGCACACCAGTCTTTGATGGATTGAGTTCGTTGCCCATGGTCTTAATGTGCTCTCCTGACTTCGACGGATCACCCACGTTGCTGGCCATCGCTTCATCCCCTTAGGCTCTGATACCAATTGATGGTGAAATTGCCTAGGACCTAATCTAGCGATGAACGACAAACTTCGAGATCACACACGTGAATACAAGTAAACTCATATTGATTTCATTTCTTTTCGATGCAATGCAGTGTGATACGTCTACGTCCTTTTCTTCTTTCTTATATAGAGAAGTAACATACAAGACTTTGAAACCAACGCGGCATACCACGCTAAGAATCCAACATGGAAACATCCCGACTTTTCATTTACGACCACTCTAAATCCTAAACAGACTTATGACTATGACTGCTACAGTGCCTTCATGACTTATGACTGCTACAGTATTCGAATGTGGTCAAGACTGCTGTGGTCATAGAATGTGGTCGTAGACTGCCGTGGTCGTAGAATGTGGTTGTAGATTCGACTAAACCTGAAGACAATTAGATTAAGTCTATCATGAATTGCCAAGGTAGTGGATCTCAGGGAAGGCCTAGGATGCAAAGGCTATAGACCCTGGACTCAGAGGCAATAAGCCCCCAGGGGAGAGGGGGGTCGAGCCGCCGTCACAAGGTCATGCTGGAGGCGGCAGGGGCCTGAGTGCCGGGTGGGCATGGCATGGAGGTGCTGCCCGAGGCACCCGAACTTGAAGCACAAGACCTGACGCGAGGGAGCCCGAAATCCTTGCAAGATGGCGATGAAGTGAAGACCTCAGGGCGGCCTGGGACGAGAATGGCTGGGAGTCCCAGGGTAGCAAGGCGTGTGGAGCCTGGGGGGACCCGAGGATGACGGACAAACTTGGTGTGGAAGAGCCCAGGAGCCGTGCAGCGCGGAGGAAAGCGTGGAAGCATGAAATGTAATAGAAAGGACACATCGTCAAGCAAGATCTCACTCCTGACCATGTACTAGAACTTCTTCAAAGCAGTTGTCATGGAGGTAGCTAAGAATGATGATGTTCCAGGTAACAACATCCCTGCAATCCGTAGCATCGATGGCGCAACACGAGCCCCCACCCTCGACTTGGTATCAGGCATAGGACAGCACGCAGCGCGAGGCATTGCCGAGCGTTGCCACTCTCTCTGACGCTGCACTATGGTTTGGGCATACTGTGCTGTAGACTGAATCGCTGGATCAAGCTCATGAGCCCACTTTTAGCCAGATGGACCTGGTCTACCACGGACCGCTTGCTTCCTTCAAAGACTACCCCCTGATGGTGGCTTCCTCCTGCGCCGCCTTCTCCACATCTAGTCCCACTGCCATCTCCACTCTGGGCTTGCCCGTCGCGCCCTGTCCCCATTTGAGGTGCCATAAATCTCGAGCTTGTCCACCTCTGCTTGAAGTCCATCTGTTGCCGTTGTGGAATCCATCCACCGCCGCCCCAAAGTCCATCCACCACCGCCCCACTGGGTCTCCCAGTTCCCCCACGGTAAGCCCACACCGGAGCATCAGCTAGCAAGGTTATGTAGCATCCCACGTATAGCCAATCTGGAATACTACTATAGAACATCATCATCAAAATAAAGAACAAGTAATAAAAGCAACAATAGGAATTCAAGAGAATTAAAAACTTAAGAGTACTTTATTAAAGACTTGCAAAAATTAACATAAATGTTTGAAACATGGGTCTGGTCCACTTCTAAATAGTGGCAAGTCACGGTGCCGAAAACTCGAGTGCTCCCACCCATGCATGATACTATCACTCCACTGTCCTTTTACTTGAGAATGGAAAGAGCAAGCATGATATTTGGAGTCTTAGCAAATACCCAACAACGGTCGCAACACGGTGAGAAAATGACAACCAAGCAACAAGTAATTGATAGGTTAATTGCAATGAAATTAAGTTACCAGAAACACTGATACCAACCATGGATAAAGATAACAGAGATGTGGAACCAAGCTAATAGTTATTTAACAAGTTATAGCCATGGCCCTGGCGATCCCTTCCTACATACCCAGTTATACGAGAATAGTCAGGCAAGTCTCCGTCCTCGACTGTATAACCGTAAACAGGATGTAATATCCTAAGTAATGAAAATGTACGACCCCGTACGTTACTAGGTGGGTGGCAATCTCCCTATATGTGGGTAACCCCGGGCCAGGTAACTAAGGATAAGAGATTGGAATAACTAAAGATAAGTCCGGGTAAGGTTACGATAAGTGACATGATTGTTAAGGTTGAGAAGACATAATTTCCGATATGAGACAATGGGGGATGATATTATGGTGGTAGTGATCCAAGAACTACTCTAAATGGGCACTTTAACATAGCTCACACAAGGGTTGTTAATCATCCAGGTTTTATTACATGAGAAGTGGTTATTAGTCAAGTTAATGAGTATCATAAATAAATCAGTCGAGGCTCACAAGCAATAATGTACAAATAAAAGATCATGGAAGCAAGGTATATAAATAAAGTAGTCCAATGTTAAAAGATTACTAATGGTTAACCTTAAATTTGAACATGCTTATACGCTACCCCTATCAATGATTTAAGCATCAATTCTAATCACTGATTAAAGCATGAATCCTATAATTCAACATTATAATGACTTAGAAGCACACAACACCAGCTAGCCTAGCACATCAAGATCTATAGTATAATAACAGCATACGACCCGGCAATCAATACAATGTAATAATTGACCACAAAGCTAATGGTGACAACTAATCATGAAATGGTAATGTGCAAAGAAGATAGGTTACGGCTGTGAGTTCTTGCCTTGAGCATGCTCGATGGACACGCTGCACGAAGGATCTGGAATGCACAATCGCCTAGCCACTCCTTCAATAGCTATGTGCGACCCTACACGATGGAACAGAGGTGCATTATGTTCGGCTTAGTTAGAATTGATAAAAAAGATAGATGACAAGCTTGATCGAAAAGAATTCATGTGAAATGCCATACGGCTGCATGAAACCTTGTTCAGCCGCGCGAACGGCATTCAGCCATGCCGCCGCCACCAGTCGACCGCCGCTATCGCCGCACTGCGCTTCAACCACCATGGGCACCTCCGTCGCCGCGCACTACCGCCACTAGCCGCCATGGCCGCCGCCGCTTGCTACGTGCCCTCGCGCTGCTCTCCACCGCGCTCTGCCATCGTCGCCTTGCCGCGTGCACCTATACGCTGCTCCCACCGCGCGCATGCCACGCTGCCACCATGGCCACCGCTGCTGGCAGCCATCAAGCCTGCACGCCTCAGGCCAGAGGGAGAGAGGAGAGAGAGATTAGTAGATGGGAAAAACTTGGTGGAGGAAAGGTTGTGCATGAAAAGGAGAGGGGTTCCCCCCGTTTTAAAGCCTTAATCCATGATTAGGTGTTTTTTTCTTTTGTTGAGTGCTACAGCTCTCCCCCCTTAGAAGAGATTCAACCTCGAATTGACAACATCAAAAGATTAAACTTGCGGAATTGAGAGCATCACTTAGGAGGAGAACAAAGGAACTGGACCTGAAGAAAAGAGATCGAGGTACTTCGCGCGCATTTGGGACTCCAACTCCCAAGTAGCTTCACGTTCAGTCTGATGGGACCACAACACCTTGACATAAGTAAGAGTCCGACGCCGTAGTTGACGTTCTGAACATTCGAGAATACGGACTGGTCGTGCCACGACAGACAGGTCCTCCGAGACTTCCAAGGTGGGAAACTCCAGAACTTGATCAGGGTTATTAAGGTACTTCCTCAACATAGAGATATGGAAGACATTATGTACATTAGCCAAGGAAGAAGGTAACTCCAACCAGTAAGCAAGTTTCCCGATTCGTTCTAAGATGGGAAAGGGTCCAACATGGCGAGGGTTCAATTTCCCTTTAGCCCCAAATCAAACCACACCTTTGGTCAGTGAGAGCCTTAAAAGAACCCGATCGCCCATTTCTAATTCTAGAGGATGACGAGACTAGTCAGCGTAAGTCTTCTGGCAACTCTAGGCTGAAAGTAGATTATTCCTGATGTGATCGACTTCTTTCAATTACTAACTTGTTGAGGTCCTAGTAACTCCTTCTCCCCAACCTCATCCCAATGGAGAGGAGAACGATAAGGCCTACCATACAGTGCCTTGAAGGGAGCCATGCCAATACTAGTGTGAAAGCTGTTATTATAAAAGAACTCTGCAAGAGATAAGTGGTTCTCCCAACTACCCTTCTAGGCGAGGATACAATTATGCAACATGTCCTCCAATGTGCGAATGGTCCTCTCGGATTGGCCATCAATTTGAGGGTGAAAGGCAATGCTGAAATTGAGTTTTGTGCCCAGATTCTGGTGCAAGCTCCTCCAGAAGTGTGAAACACTCGGTGTCACGGTCCGAGACAATGGTTTTAGGAACTCCATGAAGGCAGAAAATTTCCTTAACATAGATGTTAGCAAGATTGCTGGTCGAGTAAGTAGTCTTGACTGGAATGAAGTGAGCCGTCTTGGTGAGACGGTCGACAATGACCCAAATGGAGTCCATTTGCCAGCGTGACCTAGGGAGTCCCACAATGAAGTCCATAGCAATGTCCTCTTATTTCCACTGAGGAATCTCTAATGGCTACAAAAGACTGGTAGGACTGCGATGCTCTGCCTTTACTTGCTGGCATAGCACACACTAAGACACAAACTTAACTATGTCCTTCATTCTCAGCCATCAAAACTGCCGCTGTGGTTTCTTAAACATCTTAGCCTTGCTAGGGTGAATAGAATAAGGAGTTTTATGTGCTTCACAAAGAATATCCCTCTTCACTTGTGAATCAGATGGCACCCAAATACGAGCATGGAAACGCAAAAGCCCTTTGCCATCGACAAAAAAGTCTGGCCCATGCGGTTTAGCCAGAATGACCTCTCCATGAAAATATCGAATCTCCGAACCTGAGGCTTGGGCCTCTAGCAAGGCATCAAACAGTGAGGATGAAGTTTCTGATTTCTCCAAGGACAGTGCTGAGAAGGCAAAACAAAGTGTGGTTTGGAGATCCTCAAGCTCCTCCTGGACTGATGTGGGAATTGGAATATCATCACTTCGCTTCCTACTAAAGCATCAACCACCACATTAACCTTGCCCGGATGATAGTGAATAGTGAGGTCATAGTCGTTGATCAACTCTATCAACGGCGCTGCCTCAATTCAATTCTTTCTGGGTAAGGAAGTACTTCAAGCTCTTATGATCAGTGAAGATGTCGCACTTCCCTCCACAGAGATAATGGCACCAAATTTTGAGGCGAAAACCACTACCCCTAGCTCCAGATCATGAGTAGGATAGTTGAGTTTGTGCTTCTTAAGTTGACGAGAAGCATAAGCTATCACCTTATCCTCCTGCATGAGAACACAACCCAAACCCAAATGGGATGCATCACAATAGACAATAAACTTCTTTCCTCCCTCAAGTAAAGTAAGGATGGGACCAGAAATGAGGCACTCCTTCAGGGTCTGGAAGCTGGACTCACAGACCTCTATCCAAAGAAACTGCTCACCCTTTTGAGTCAAGTTGGTCAAATGTTTGGAAATAGTAGAAAAATCTTGAACAAAATGGCGGTAATACTCGACCAAGCCCAGAAAACTGTAAATTTCTGCAACATTGCTAGGTCTCGGCCAATCCACCACAGTAGCTACCTTAGAGAGGTCCACGGAAAGTCCTTTGCCACTGATGACATGGCCAATGAAACTAATAGACGAAAGCTAGAAAGCACATTTCTTCAATTTAGCAAAAAGTTGATGCTTCCAAAGGAATTGAAGTACAAACGAAGGTGTTGCTCGTGCTCCTCTGAGGTGCTAGAATAAATCAATATATCATCGATGAAGATGATCATAAACTGATCCAAGTATTCATGGAATACTCGATGCATCAGATCCATAAATACCATCGGAGCATTGGTTAGATCAAATAGCATCACCAGAACTCAAAAAGGCCATAACAAGTGCGAAAGGCTATCTTTGAAATATCAGAAGTCTTGATTCAAACCTGGTGATAGCCCAACTACAGATCTATCTTGGAGAAGAACTTGGCACCCTTAAGTTGATCAAAGAGATCATCACTACAAGGTAAAGAGTAGTGGTTTTTGATAGTAACTGCATTGAGTGCCCAATAATCGATGCACATATGCAAACTCTTATCTTTCTTCTCCACGAAAGTGACCGTGGAAGCCCACTCCGATGTACTGCGCTGGGTAAAGCCTTTGTTTTGAAGGTCGTCTAATTGTCGTTTCATCTCCTCTAGCTCGGTACGCGGCAGATGGTAAGGAGCCTTGGCGATAGGTGCAGTGCCAGGGATAACATCAATGGCACACTTGACTGCCCTAACTGGAGGCAGACCTAGAAGCTCAGCGGGGAAGACATCAATAAATTCTCGAACAAATGGCAAATCCTCAGGTAAAGATCCGGTGATCGGCTTCTCTAGCATGGCGAGAAGACACCCAGACTTGGCCATCCTCCAACGACGGAAGTAGGAGGCCAAGAATAGAAGACTGAGGTATCGCTCCCTGCCCTGATAAACGATCTCCCCATTATCCCACAGAAGAATAACCTTATGGTTAAAGCAATGAATAATAGCATGATGACGATACAACCAGTCCATGCCCATAATCAGGTCGAAGGGTTGAATTGGTGCCACCACCGTGTCAATGCTGAATTTATGGCCTTTAATATCTAGGGCAACATTGAAATAGGTAAAATTGCTAATAAGAGGTCCATTGGCAGTGAACACCACCACTGGGCCGTCAAGTTGCTGACTGGTACAAGGTATTGCCAAATAAAGTGATATGCTAAGAAAGAAAAGCTAGACCCTGAGTCAAACAATGCAAGAGTAGGGCGAGAGTTCAAGGTAACCATGCCTAAAAGGTTAGGATGAGAGGACAACAAATTAAGAAGATGGGCAGCAATGGAAAAGTAGGGCATGATAGGAAAAGAACATTACCGTGCACCACGTCAAAGCGACGACGAGACTCCTGAGTCGGTAATGTGTAGAGCCACGCATCAGTACCACCAGGAACGGTAGCAATCGGAGTAGGAACCGGAGCTAAAACAATTGAGAACTATACTAGCAGAAGAAATGAACGACGAAAGAATTGAAATCACATTGATAACTCACGCGCATTTTGATTATCGGCAGATGAAAAAGCCAGCTAATTCACTGTGCCAATTGGAGCCTTGTGCTTCTTGAACAACCCCGGCGGGAGAATGGAATTAGAGTTCTGGGTGCAAACAATGGTCTTGTGCCCCTGAATTCCACAAGTGTGACACTTGCCAGAATAGCCATAGTCACCGCCCTTGTGATCTCCACCGCAACGGTAACATACAAGCTTCTTCCCTAAGGTTCCTCGAGCTGCTGAGTGGTTCCCACCCTTGGAACGGTAGGAAGGATAAGGAGACCACTGGTGCTTCCCAAGATGACGA
This sequence comes from Dendrocalamus latiflorus, assembly GCA_017311315.1. Lineage (NCBI taxonomy): Eukaryota > Viridiplantae > Streptophyta > Magnoliopsida > Poales > Poaceae > Dendrocalamus > Dendrocalamus latiflorus. The sequence goes on from CM029628.1 coordinate 23,323,205, forward strand.
GCCTTCTTATAGTCCCAAGAACTGGACTCATGCCAGGTCTCCGATGGGTAAGGCCTAACTGAAGCAACATAAATTAAGAGATCTTAGCAGAACAAGGGGTTAGATAGGCTAAAGATTGAACTAAGCAACAATTGAACCTCTTCTAGAAAAGACAACTAATGTCAGTTGTTATTTATTTAAGGGGGCTAGCAAGAATAGACAAGAATGCTAGAAAACTGCTACGATGTAAATTTACTTTGGAGGTGTTGCTATGATATGTAATTACCGTGGAGGTGCAATGATTTGTATTAGAGCTAATCAGACTAGCGCAAGAAGATTCGCAGGGCTAGAAACCTTATGGTGATAAGGACTACAATCCACACCTATGATAAATCATCGGGATTAGCAAAATTGAAGACTAAGAATAAAAATTCTAGTAAGGACAAAAGGACCACCATATAGATGTACCCACCATTATGTCTGTATATCTAAGGCCGTCTACTCCCTAGGGCATAGGCCAATACTATCCACCCATCAGTATGAATTCTATGACCATCATATGCCCAATAGATAATGCGATCACTCCATTCTACGAAGATGTGAAGACGACGAAGTCAATGGGCAGGCCTCTGGAAGTCTACGACCTATCCGGGAGACTAAAGATCTCTCCCTTCCCTTTTGCCTCCTCTAAGTGCAGATCCTCTTCATTCCGTCTACGCCATGGAAAAGATCGATACGTTGAGCAAAACTCTGGAACCTATTGATAGCTAGTTTAACCCCGCTTCTTTCTACTCTACCGGAATCTTGGGGTTGAGATTCATTTAAGGGGGTAGGTTTGTAACGCCCTAAATTTCAAGTGTTTAAAAATATGGAACTTTTAAAACTTTTTCTTGCATTTAGCTAGCATTCAAATTTCTTTTGAAGGTTTAGTTGAAGTCTTTTGAGTATTGTGCAAATAAATTGAGAAATAGTATCCAAGTAAATAACTGGGAATAATTTCAAAATGCAAGTAATGAGCCTAACAAAAACAAAAACAACAACAACAACAACAACAATAATAATAATAATAAAATGGAAATAAAAATTTGAAATTCAATTAACCTAGATAAAGAAAAATAGGGGCCAAAATAATAGTAAAAGCTCGCATTTAAATAACTAAACTAAGAATTCAAAATTTGTGAACATCATGCAAAATTTAGAACTTAGCACATCCTAGTGTGGATTAAAATCTAAACTAACAATCCAAAAATTGAATACAAAACTGAAATAAAAATTTAAATTTTGAATATCATGCAAAACTCTAAACATTAGTAAATCCCATGCAAATTAAAATTTAAATTAAAAATCCCAATTTTCAAAATAATGCTTGAACCCTTTTTCCCTCTTTCTTCCCTTTCTCCCTCTCCCTTACATGTGGGGCCAGCCTTTTTCCTCCCTCCTTCTCTCTCCCTTCTCTTTCCTCTCTTCTGCCACTGGGCCGAGCGCCCCTGCTTCTTTCTTCTTCGCTCTGCTCTCTTCTTCCCTGTGGCAGCCATGCGCCCGCGTTGCCCACAATTCTCCCGCATCGCCCACAGTCTCCACCACTGCGCCTACTCCCGTCAGCATCACATGCATTGTCGCGGTCAGTCTGTCGCCAGTGCCTTGCGCCTATGGCCAACCCTGTCTGCGACCACCCGCAAGACCGTCGCTTGGAGCTCCACGGCGCCCGCCTCACTCGGGGCCTATAAAAGTAGTAGGAGGGCGCCATAGTCTCCCACGCACCCCACAGATCCTCCCACCATGGTGAACTGCCTCCAAGTACCCCGTGCTCACCGGAGCGGCCATCTTCCCCAACTCCGGCCAATGGCGCCTCCCCCTTGGCCATTTCATCTCCAACGCCCCTCAGTCAAATTCCTCCGTGGGAGAGCACCTCCACGCCTGCCTAAAGCAAACCATAGTGTCAACCTAGCGAGCCACCCATGCACGATGCCAGCCCTCCTCGGTACCCTTCCGGCTCAGCCAACTACACGGTGAGGTTTCTAGCACCTTCCTCTAGCTCGTGCTTCCCCTACTTTCCTATCTCTTCCACCATGGCGCCGTCACCTCGAGCCCACCTCGCCGCCGCTCCAGCCAATGCACCACCACCCTTAGCTTCTCCACCCCTGGCGGAACCCATTTTGCTGGTCACTGCTGCCTCCCCGGCCAGCGCCCGCCGCCGGCAAGCCTAGCATCAAGCACCGGCTGCATCCTCTGTTTTGACCCCCCGCCACTCCTAGCTCTTCTTGTATTTATGCAACCAGGTTGTTAGCCTAGGGCTTCTGCCCAGTTTGCTAGCCGAGCGTGCATTAAACACTACTGTCTCAGGTCTCTGGTTCGAATCCCGGCGGCCGCACCTTTTTTTCACATTTTTATTCTATTTTTTGCAATCCATTTTAATTAATAAAAATTAAGGAAAATTAGAAAATAATCCAGGGAAGCTAATAAAATTAACTAGGATGTAAATGAGATTATTTAAGATTTAAATTTGGATTAGTTATCATATATGGATAGTTAATATGGTTTGAATAATTATCTAAAAGATTAATTACTAATTAAAGGCATTAATAAAGAAAAATGACTTTGGTTAAATGTCCAAAATTTAATAAAGATTACCCTTAATTATAATTAAAACATATGCCCTGACTATTAACGCTCGCCAAAATAATACTCAGGTAAACTCATACACCGATTCATAGGTCTAACCTGACTTATGGAATTTCCTTGATAAATATAAAACAATAATAAAAGAAGTTATTAAATAAAAGATCGATCCATTGTATTCAAAAATTTGGCTATGCCTAGCCATTCTCAAAACCAAAACAGAATATTCTTGTGAATATTCCTCTTGTAATGACAGCTCATTGACATTTGTCTCGACATATTTCTCTCCTTCATTCTTCCTTTCGCTCTAACCCCTTTAACTCCGTCAAAACTCCGTGCCCAATCAACCTTGTCTCAAAACACCCATTAACTAATAATACAGGTAAATTGAGTCTTTTGGATTTATTTGGATCTTTTTGAGTTATTTGCATTTATTTGGATTTAGTTATTTAGCACGTAATTAGAAACTAGAGTCCTGAAGAATCAAGGGATCAAGTGAGATCAAGAGCAAGGTGAAGATAAAGACCAGAAGCTCAAGCCCATCGAATGAGAAAGCATTGAGTGAGCTCAAGACCGTGGTAAACAGCACAAGGCGAGTCAATACTTTGATCATGTCAAACCTACATTTTCTGCAAATTAATTTCTATTTTAAATTATCCAATTTGCATGCAGTTATTTTATGTGTAAATTTAGGTTGATTTACAACTTCTAGTTATATACCCCATTATTAACTTGCTAGCAATATTCTCAATTGGAACACTTGACTATCTGAGCCTTGTCACCTTAGTGAAAATTATAATAGTATATCTTTCAAAAATAAGTCTGTAATTATACGACACTACTTAGTTTTGCCTAGATATTCGGGGCGCCAAAATGCCCCAAGCATTATTTTTAATCATGAGAAACTAGTTTGGGAAGTAATGGTGGAAATGACTAGTATATTTTGGTACGATTATTTTATGCTCTCAAAAACCTCAAATTGCTTATCTATCTAGGTGGATGGTTCGGGGGTATGGTGCAGCGGTGCACGAGAGTGTGGTTAGTGGTAGAACCGCCCAGATAACCCTAAGGACTAAATCTTGTCACGACCTCCTGTGTAAAACAAGTACAACCACAAGTCTGTAAATTACAACTTGGCTTAGTAGATTTACTGAACCCTGAAAGTCATATCATCAGTGGAGGAGGTGAGGTAGTGCAAGTGGCTGTCTATGTGACGACTTGAATGGGACAATCGTTGAGGGTGAAGTTTACCGTGGCGCGCTAGCGGTGTGGGTAGCCAGCTGCTAGCCGCTTAAGGGTAGAACATCCCGCACAACTTATAGGACCTGCCGCAAGCGGGATAAGCCCATATGGGTGAGATGATGGAAGGGGTTAGGTACTTTGAACAGTTACTATGATGGTTTGTTTAACTTCACGACTAAGGAATCGTGTGGGGCAATGAGCGAACTATCTCTTGTGGGTAAAGTGTGCAAACTCTGCAGAGTCAAAACTATTTGAATAGTCGTGCCCACGGTCAAGGCAAAACATGGGAACTTAACTAGATATAGTTCTATTTCAAAAGCTTTGTGGGTGGAATTGGAAAAGTAGAGGGTAGTGGAAAGCCCTAGTTTGTGTTGCCCTAGGTGTTGTCCTAGTGATAATGTAAGCGATTATAACGCTGAAAGGTTAGCATATGGTGCAGAGGCCATGTAACGGTGGATGGAATCTGGATCGCTATTACTATTGCATTCTTTCACATGTTATGTTTCAATTCAAACTGCTAGGTCTCAGGAAATTTCTATGTATCATATTTTTAAGGTAATTTATGGCAAATAAAATAACCCGAGCCTTTCCTTGATAAGTCATGCATGTTATCTATTTGCATCCTTTGTATTGGCTCGCGGAGCACGGTGGTTTGTGCTCACCCTCACTCTCACAATTAATCCAGAATCAGGAGTCAGATCACTACACTACAGCAATACACCAGGTCATGATGGTGAAGGAGATGAAGATGTCAAGAACTAGGTTGTGAACCCCTAGTTGGCTGCCTGTGGGTACGTCCTGAGGGTCCCACCTGTGAGCTTCATTTCCGCTGCCGCATTTTATTGATTTCGGCCTGCTCAGCCCATGAGTAAGTCTACTATTATATTTACTCTTCCGCATGATATGCATTTGATGTTCAGTACTGTATCTGTGAGCACTATCTACTGATCCAGGGAATAGTGTAGTGGAATTACAGAGGATTTCGGATTGCAAAATCTGGGTCTTACACTCTGGAAGGAAGCGGCAAATCTCTCAGAATTCCTTCTCATACTGCTCCACTCGCTGCCCTTCCTTCTACCACAAAGAATCAAGCTCAACGTCCTTCGCCCTAGTTAGGGCAAAAGGATAGTAATCTGCAGCAAAAGCGGTTGTGAAGTCCTCCCACGTGGGTGGCTCTACATGAGGCCCGTGAGAGTTGCACACCTTAGCCCACCACAAATCCGCCTCTCCCAACAGCTGTTGAGAGGCGAATAACACCTTCTCCTGGGAAGTGAGCTCCATGGTGTCGAATTTCTTGTTCATGTAATGAAACTAGTCATCTACCTCTACTGGCCCTGATCCACTGAAAGTTCGCATGCCCAAGAGCTGCCACTCCCTCATTGCCATACGAGGAGCAGGAGGGAGCGGTGCCTGGACAGGCATAACTGTAGGAGCCACTGTAGCCTAATTAGCGAGCATCGTCGGAAGAGCGGTCTGTAGCAATGTGACTAGGTTCTGCACTTGAGCCAAAAGCTATTGCATCTCGCTCTGAGAAGCAGCTAGCGCCGAAGAGGAAGGGGCGCCAGCTATGCCTAGAGAAGGATCCGCTAGTGGGGGTAAGGTTGATGCATCAGAAGTGGAGTTTGTCGGTGATGAAATCTGACCCCGGTTGCCCAAATTGTCAGTACATCTGCGTACTCGGTCTACGTACTCTTGCACCCGGGTGCTGGCATGCCTAGTTGTAAGCATATTGTTGCATAGAAGAGAAAGATTGAGACAATGTCATAGGATAACGATAGGATAAAGGAATGGCAATTGGATATGGAATCAGGGTAATATGCTAGTGGCTAGAAATGCATGCATGAATGAATTAACCCAAAGCCCCATGTAAGTGCAAAACATTTTTTCTAGAAACTACAGTCTAGCTCTGATACCAACTGTAGCACCCCACATATAGCCAATCTGGGATACTACTATGGAACGTCATCACCAAAGTAAAGAACAAGTAATAAAGGAAACAATAGGAATTCAAGGGAATTAAAACCTTAAGAGTACTTTATTAAAGACCAATGGAAATTAAAATAAATGTTTGAAATATGGGACCGGTCCACTTCTCATCAAAAGAAAATAAATGAAATAACATAAATAGTGGCAAACCACAATGCCGAAAACTCGAGTGCTCCCACCCATGTGTGATGCTATCACTCCACTAGCCTTTTACCTGAGAATGAAAAGAGCAAGCGTGAGATTTGGAATCTCAACAAGTACCCAACAATGGTCGCAACATGGTGAGAAAAGGACAAGCAAGTAACAAGTAATTGATAGGTTAATTGCAATGAAATTAAGTTAGCAGAAACACTGATACTGATCAGGGATAGACATAACGGAGATGCGGAACCAAGGTAATAGTTATTTAACAAGTTATAGCCATGGCCTTGGTGATCCCTTCCCACATACCCAGTTATATGAGAATAGTCAGGCACACCTCTGTCCTCAACTGTATAAACGTAGACAGGGTACAATATCCTGAGTAACAAAAATGTACGGCCCCCGTACATTACTAGGTGGGTGGCAATCTCCCCTATATGTGGGTAACCCCAGGCCAGGTAACAATTATGTTATTAACAGCTAATATGATAAGAGATTGTAATAACTAGGGATAAGTCCAGGTAAGGATATGATAAATGACAGGATTGTTAAGGTTGAGAAAGAAAGGCAAAATTTTCGATATGAGACAATGGGGGATGATATTATGGTGGAAGTGATCCGGGAATTACTCTAAATGGGCACTTTAACATAGTTCACACAAGGGTTGTCAATCATCCATGTTTTATTACATGATAAGTGGTTATTAGTCAAGTTAATGAGTATCATAAATAAATCAGTCGAGGCTCACAAGCAATAACATACAAATAAAAGATCATGGAAGCAATGTATATAAATAAAGCAGTTGATGAGGACATCACTCCTTCGGATGCAACCGCTGATCCTCCAACCGTTATGCAAGGTCCAATGACCCGAGCTCGCATGCGACAATTAAATCTAGAGGTGAGCTCGTTCTTAAGCGATCCTTTTCATAGTTTTGAGAATAGATTGCTACCTAATGATGTTATCTTGCTTAGGAACATTGGAGAGGGTCATGAAGTACATGGAGAGAGGTGTGGAGGCGGAGAAGACCAGCAAGGACGTCCAAGTCAAGCCGGAGGCCCAGTCCAACTCGAGTTCGAGTCTGCCTCGGCCTTCAGGACCAGCCTGCAGTAAAACGGACACCCAGGACGCATACGGACTCCGTTTTCAACGACCCACATATGCATAGAAAGATAATTTCATAGGCTAACCAATGGCTTTGGTTTGAGGTCCAAATTCCACCGGAGTCAACGGGAATCGTTGAAACAAGTCAGCGTCCAAAATCTGCCAGGGTGTTGCGTCACCGTCTTTTGGTCCGTTGGGCCGTGTATCGTCTTAGAGCCCGTTAGGGGGCGCGTCCAGGGGGTGTGACGACCCTTAGACCTTATATCCAGCCGCCACCCCCACCATTAGGGTTTGGGTTTTGCTTTAGATCAATCTGTCATCGAACAGTCGCCGTCTTCGGTCGTGAAACCCCACTTTCGTGATCTTAATTATACATCTGCAGATTGTCACTTCTTTGAGCTGCGTTCTTTCGGGTTCTTGCTTGTGTTTTTCGTTTCGCAGGCAGGGATTAGCCTTCTTGGCGAGGTCAACCGGATTAGTGACACGGTTGATAACCAGAGGAGTCGTGGTGCTAAGGTTGCAGGGTTCGGGTCTTTTGGATCTGAAGCCGGATCGGTGTGTCGTGTTCCACCAAAACGAGAGTTATCATCACCTGACGAAAGATTGGGAACCCCGTCCCCATCAGCAGTCTAATGTTAAAAGATTACTAGTGGTTAATCTTAAATTTGAACATGCTTATACGCTACCCCTATCAATGATTTAAGCATCAATTCTAATCACTAATTAAAGCATGAATCGTAAAATTGAGCATTACAATGACTTAGAAGCATACAACACCAGCTAGTGTAGCACATCAAGATCTACCAGTATAATAACAGTATACGACCCGGCAATCAATACAATGTAATAATTGAGCACTAAGCTAATGGCGACAGTTAATCATGAAACAACAATGTGCGAAGAAGATAGGTTACGACCTTCAATAGCTGTGTGCCACCCTACACGATGTAACAGAGGTGCATTAGGTCCGGCTTAGTTAGAATTGATAAAAACGATGGATGACAAGCCTAATTGAAAAGAATCCATGAAAAACGCCTTTCGGCTCCGTGAAACCTCGTTCGGCCGTGTGAACGGCGTTCGGCCATGCCGCCGCCACCAGTGCCACTGCCGCTATTGCTGCGCTATGCATCAGCCACCACGGGTGCCTCTGCCACCGTGTGCTGCTGCCACTGGCCACCATTGCCCCCGCCGCCGCCTACTACGCGCGCGTGCCGCGCCGCTGCCCTGTCGCGTGCGCCCGTGCACTGCTCCCACTGCACGTGTGCCATGTCGCTGCCGTGGCCACCGCCGCCGACAGCCACCGAGCCCGCACACCTCAAGCCAGAGGGAGAGGATAGAGAGATTAGTAGATGGGAAAAACCTGGTGGAGGAAATGCTGCGTACGAAAAGGAGAGGGGTTCCCCCTTTTTAAAGCCTTAATCCCTTATTAGGGTTTTTTATTTTAATTCTACAAGTTCCCGGCAGGGTCCTGGGTGGAAGTAAGGCGAGGCCCCGGGGTGGCTCTGGGTAAGGTGGTGCAGTAGGGGTAGCCTAGGACGCGCGAGACTGGGGTCAGCACAGAGGGCCCGATGATGTCGTAGGTGATATCGCTAGCCTCACCATTTGAGTCCGAGAGGCAAATCTGTGGCAAGTTGGGTGCTTTCTCCATTGAGGACGAGGAGCGCCTGTAGCCACTCGGGAAGCCGATGTGGCGCTGTGGCTAGGGACCGGGGTGGAGGACATTGTCTACGTAGGTGAAGGCACCGGGGCCCTTAGGCGCGGTGTTCCCCCTAGAGCCTCTCGTAAGGGCGGTTATTTGCCTAGATGAACACACTGTGGCCAAAGATGACACCCGCGTGCCACCCCCAATGTGGTGGCTCCCGCCGCACCAGACGTAGCAGTCGTGGCCACCTTGGAGGCCTTGGTGCCGGTGGCCCTCGTAGTAGTCGTCGTAAGCATAGCTCTTGGCACCGTGGCCATGGCGGTCATCGGTGGCCAAGCATCGTGGTGGGTGGCTTTGTCCAGGCTGACGAAGACGCCATGGCTGTCATGTTGACAATGACGTCTCAGACACCGGCGCGTTCCCCCAATGGCACCAGCTGCAGAGGATGAGTCTTGCCACAGCTGGCTTGACTTCCACCCCTTCCCCACTGATGGTGCCCTGAGGCCCTCTAGTGACTCGGTCCACTACCCTGATGCCCCCATCGACGGAGCAACGCAACTCCCCCTCGCTTCCTCGGTGGAAGCCAGGTCGGTTAATAGAAAGAAAAAAGGATGAGGATGACTGGGAAGCAGGTGAGAGAAAATGAAGAGGTGGAAAGAAGCTTGACGATTTTCCTGGTCCACCACGGGTGGAAGAAAGAGGTAAGAAGAGCCAGGGGTTTTGATTGCCCTATTGTGTGGGAGAAAGTCAAATGGCTTAGTCGACAGGACCTAGGGAATCTTGAGAGAGAGGAGGCACACATGGCCTCTGGCACTCGGCCATGATAAAGGAGGGGCTGGAGGATCCCAGCTTATTGAGTGGACAGTGGGTTTTGGTTCACTATCAGCTCAGCCATTTGGCTTTGTTGCGAGAAGGCAATGAATCGAGTGCTTGGATACATGTTTTGGAACGGTTAGGATGTTTCCCACAAGAGCACATTTGGGTAGGATCCAGAGGGTGGAGCGCACCCCAACCTCAGAGGGGGTTCAGAGGGGCACATATACACGGACGAAGGCCAGGGTGATGCCCGCGGGCGAGGTCAGGGCGAGGCACCGGACGATGGCCAGGGTAGAAAACGTGGACGAGGCCAGGGCGATGCATTGGACGATAGGCCAAGGTGATTCGGGGAGGTAAGCGAAGTCCGAGCAGGGGAAGTGGCCTCAAGGTGAAAGTAAAGGCCACCCGGTTTGGGGTGGAGTCCCAAGAACCTCAGTGCGGATGGATCCTGGGGTGGAGCCCGACGGACCTCCACATGGTAGGCACATGACTTCTCGCTCGAGTCCCCACAGATGGCGTCAACTGTCGTTGGTACTAGTCTGGAAAGTAAACTTGTAGGCACCCACGATCAGATATTAAGACCGCCGCAGGTGCGAAGGGACTCAAGAGAAGCACACATCCCTGAAGTCCTAGCGGAAGGCCTCCTCCCTCAGTCAAGTGTATTTCATATGAGTGTTCTAGAGTGACATGCGTCATTTTTGCATATATTTACATGCCATTTTACCCTCATATTTTTCACATTTCGAGATCATTTATCATCATTTACATGCTTTTCTAAAATTAATTGCTCGAATTGGACCATTTTACATTTTTTGCAACTTTCCCACAGGCCGGCGCGATCGAGGCGCATAAACGACAATTCTGGACTTTCGGGACTGCTCCGTACAGATGTGCGCGTTGTCACGGATGCGTAGGATCAAACCGCGCTGAAATTGGACTTCTGGAGGGCCAGAACAGAAGAAATCAATTCGGGAAGGACTTGGTTGCAAATGTCAGAAATTACGAGAGCTGAAATGCAAAATAACCAATTCCCCACCCGGTCCTAAACCCTAGCCGCCGCCGCCTGGAATCGATTGAGCCCGGTTCGTCTTCTCTGTCTCCCCTTCGGTTTCTTCCCTCCCCCCATTCTCCACCAAATTCGGCCGCCGGCGAGCGCCGGGCCGCAGCTTGCCGACGCGCCACCGTCACCTCCCTTCCTCACTGCCTTCTCTTCGCCTTCTCCTTCCACTGCGCCTCTCTCCCTCCAGCATCCTCACTGCCGGACACCACCGCGCCACCTCTCCTCCCTTCTCTCCACAACTCCAAACCACCGCCGCCTCCCTTCTTAACTCTCTCTGGCCACCTCTGCCCTTGCGCCTCCAACCCCCTTTCTCCGCCTTCTCACCTGCCATCAACCCCCGCTGCTCCTCACCCACGCCGCCTTCTTGCCATCTCCGCCCGCCGCACCTCCTCCGCGCTGCCTCACCGTGCGCCCGGCTGGTCCTCATCTGCTTCCTCCACCCGGCGCGTCACCTCTCTCTACTCCGGTCGCCGCTCCAGATCCCGCTCGCCTCCCTTCTCCTCCTCTCCGGCCACCGCATCGGCGCCGCCGCTTCTCCACCGCCACAGCGCCGCCGACCCCTACTTCCTCTTCACCGAGCGCCGCCCCGCCTCGGCTTCATCGACACCGACGCCGACTTCTTCCACATCACCGACGGCGACGACTTCTTCACCGATTCCCTCCTCTGCTTCCTCTACGGCGACATCTTCATCGGCCTCGGCCCTCTGCTGCTTCTACTCCCCTCGGTTCACTCCAATCCCCAATTCTTCCTCTTACTTGGTTCAGTTACTCTGTTAATCTTTTGCTTAATTGTGCACTGTTAATTACTGTCAGAGAGATTGTGAACTGTGATGTATGTGAACCGTGATGGATGCATTAGATTGTGCTCTGTTAGTTTGTTTCAGAATTGCTATATGTTCATGTTGCCGGTAGTTTAATTTTAGAAGTTGTGTGTGATCTGTGTTGGTCAGTGAGTTTGGCTAGTGTTTGTGATTTTGGTTGTGTTAGTTGTGTTAGCTTGTTAGTATCCTTGTCAATTGTTCTTGTTAGGTAAATCGTTTTGTGCCGTAGTGTTGTTTGAGTTGCGCGGATTAGCTAGCGAGCGACTGTTCCCTTCCCCTTGCTGTCTCGACCCTCTCCTTGCTTCTCGACCTCCCTCTTTTCTCTTTTTCGCGGTCAGTCGGTAGTTAAGTCGAGCATTTGTTCGTTATTTGTTTGTCCTGCCGTCGTCGTCTAGTTAGCTGTCGACCGTTTTCTCCCTCGTTCTCTCTAGACTCCCTCCTTGCTTCTAGACTTTCCTAGTGCTTCTCGACTTCCTCCTTCTGTCTCGCGGTTGGTAGTTAGTTAGATTGTCGGGCGGTGGTCGTGTTTGTTCGTGTAGTTAGTCGTCGTGTTGTTCGTTCGGTCGTACGACGTCCATTCGTACGGTCGTTCATCCCATCGTACTTCGTTTGTTTAGTGCGTTCATTGTTTCGTCTGTGCGAGTTAGAGTTCGTTCGGTCGGTTTAGTAGTCGTTTTAGGTTTAGTTTCCTCCCCCGTTTCGTTTGACCTAGCTTTAGCTGAGCATCAGTAGCCTCAGTCTAGTCCCTGTGGAGAACACGACACTCGCCGCTATTTCAGTGGCAACCTGTGCACTTGCGGGTTTGCTATTTTTGCACGATCATAGAGTTACAAAATGCCCCCCTCTCCCATTACAACTTTGCCCTTAGGGTTTGGCCTACTCCTAGGGGTATTTTGGTCATTTGCTCTGCGTGGGCCCTGCCAAGTCTGGGACGTCAGGGTCGGCCCAGGGTCCTCCTAGAGATGATATTGCATGCTTCGCCTGGGGTTGGCCTGGGGTCCTCCTAGGGACGGTCTTGCATATTTCGCTCAGCGTTGACCTGGGGTCCCCTACGGACTGTCTTGTGCACATCGCCTGGGGCCTTGGACACCTTTGGGGCCGGTCTAGTGTACTCTATCCGGAGTTGGCCCCGGACCCTCCTAGGGTTGACCTTGCATACTCTGCTCGGGGTTGGCCATGGAATTGGCTTGGGGTAGACCTTCCAACGAATGCCGCCACTCTGAGGTGGTTGTGGGCCCAAGGTAGCATGAGGACCCTCCTCCAACACCGTCTGTGATAGTTGGACTTCACAGATGGTTCTTTGTACAAACCGTTTGTGTTGTGACTTATCACAGACAGCTCACAAGCCGTCTGTGATAACCGCCTGTTATCATGGACGCATAAAATTAGACGGTTCAGAAGCCGTTTGTGATGAGGGTTTAGAATTGTCTATGATAACCTCTTGTGTGGTAGTGACACTGCTTCGCGGACATGAAGTGGTTGCATAGCGTCGGTCAACCAAAGCTGGTTCTATTTTGTAACAAACAGAACCCGAGCGAGCATCGTCTAATGAGTCATAAACACAGAAAGTTCACTATTGGTGCCGTTTCGTGCATTAAGCATGATGTTCAGATAGTTAAGGGCTTTTAATCTACTGAATAATACATCACTTTGAATGTTCCAAGTCTTGTGATTGCATGACAGCGAAACATGGAATAGTTTTTCAGACGTGGAATAATTCTCCTATGCTGTCACTCTCGCGTGAGGCAAGAGTAGTTGGATTGGGCCCATTAGGCATGACGTACAAAAAAATTGACATAATTACTTTTCAAGGTACGATTGATTAATTAATAATTAAAACATCTTCATTGGCTTTGGGAAAACTGGATTGAAATATATTGTGCCCTATCGAAAATAGGCTGGAGATATGAGCACGCGGAAGCGTATTGGACTTGGCATCACAAGGGGCACACGCTTAGATAGGCCAAGATTGATTTATGTATACACAATCTATCTCTACCAATTAATACATATAGAACAAAAGTGTCGTTTCGTGCATTACTAAGCATGATGTTTACAGATAGTTAAGGGCTTTTAATCTACTGAATAATACATCACTTTGAATGTTTCAAGTCTTGGAATTGCATGACAGTGAAACATGGAATAGTTCGCTGTCGTCCCACCGCCACCTTCGTCGACATCGAGTTAGAAGGTGGTGGACCTTCATCTGACCACGCCATGGTCGTAGAATTTGTCCGACCGCCTCACGCTTGTAGACTTCGTCCTTGCATATTGTGGTCATAGAATTTGCTCGACCGCCTCACGCTGATAGACTTCGTTCGACTACACCGTGATCGTACACTCTATCCGACCATCTTGCGGTTGTAGACTTCGTCCGATCACACCATGATCATAGGCTTCGTCCAACCACGCCGTGGTCGTAGACTCCGTCTGACTGCATTGCGGTCAGGACTTCGTCTGTTGTGCACATCAGCTTTGCCCTGTTGCTGACTTCATCGATACCAGTCCGAATAGTGGGGGACCTTCGTTCGGCCACGCCATGGTCGTAGACTTCGTCTGACCATGCCATGGTCATCTGTCCAACTGCCTCATGGTCGTAGACTCCATCCGACCGCATCACAGTCCGAACTTCATCTTGCGCTCGCGTCAGCTTCGCCCCATCGCTGACTTCGTCGATGCCAGTATGAATGGTGGGGGATGAAGCGCGTGCATCGAAGACTTTGCCCCATCGCTGGCTTCATCGACATCAAGTCTGAAGGGCAAAGGACCTTTATCCGACCATGCCGTGGTCGTAGACTCTATCCAACTGTATCGCGATCAGGACTTTGTCTAGTGCGCGCATCAGCTTAGCCCCGTCGTCGACTTCATCGACGCCAGTCCGAATGGTGGATGCCATCTTGTTGGACCCCGGAGCAACGATTTCGAAACCCTCTGTGTAATTCGCACTAGTCCAGGAATAGCTAGTGCACACAGCGAAACAAAGATACATATCGAGCACAAATGACCAAGCAAATATATATTAAACATAAGAGTACAGCCTTATGACCAAGTCTTGCATCAAAGCTCATTAGCAACACTAGTAAAACAAATAACTACGGAAGCAAACTGGTAAACAGCGGAGCCCAAGCCTGCCCACAGGCAAACGACAGTAAGATGTGGCCTACTCGTTCAGGTCTTCACCGTAGTCATAGACATCTTCCTCTGTATGGAGATTGCAAGGTGAGTACAAACTTGTACTCCGCAAATCACACGGAGAAATGCAGCATAATGATAAGGGCACCAATGGAAGGCTTATAGGGTTAGTTTGCATAAAACAATATTTTAAGAAATACAGTAATAGATTGAAATTGCTGAATTTAATACAGTAATTAAAAACAGTACTTGTATTTAAAAATAATACCGTCAGTGCAGGCTCCAATCAAACACCAACCTATCCACGGGCATCCCACCCGGACCATCATGTCCAAAAACATCTCGTATGGATTCCATCCATCCATACGCTTCCACACACTCGTGGATTCCATCCATCCATGAGCTTCCAATCTCTCATGGGTTCCATCCACCCACAAGGTTTTCATTTTTTCATGAATTCCATCCATCCATAAGGTTTTCGAAAATCATTTTTGAAAAACAAAGTCTAATCCATGAAAAATTTTTACTCAGCATGCCCATGACTGTGGGCACGGCTATCCAGGATAGGTTATACACTCTGCAGAGATTGTACAACATTACCCACAAGACACGATCATCCCTTTTTGCCACCGGATTACACACTTCCTTAGGTATGCGGCGAGGAGATCATGACGAGACCTTTACAATGCAAAGCCTTCAACCTAGCCAAGCCAACTCTGAGGTTTCACCCCAGTAGCCGAGTGAAACTTCACATGGCACACGCCATGCTCACTTTCAGCCTACAACGTGTCTCAGGTTGGGACTCGCAAATTATTCAGCCAGGGTTGTCCCATACCAACCTTGTGGTAGTACGATAGGGCTTTGCAATAGTAGCTCAAAGATCGGTCCTTAATTGACTTAGGCTCAGCCACATACCCCTGTGCACGACAATCAACACTGTGTTTCCGAACAACAGTGCATGCCTACACCCACCACCTAACCATTAGCCTAGGTCTAAACCAGGTTTTATATTTTATTTCAAAATAATTTTGCAAACCTTCTTGACTCACCGAAGTCAAGAATACACCTCAAAAGCTTATCATTTTATGTGAAAAGGTATCCCAACCCATAGTTATTTCTAAGCAAGACTAAGCATTTGCTATCCATAAAGTCTCTAGCCATACTATTGTACCAACTAGAGTTTTAATCTAGGGTGACAAGGTACTAGGGAATTTCAGTGTCAATGGAGGTGATAACAAATAGGCAATAACTAATTTAAAATTAGAATTGAAATACATTGAATAAAAATATGCATGCAGAATAATTTAAATCAACATAAGTTTTATTTTGAAATTTGGGATCAACATGATCAAGGAGTGTGACTTGCCTAGCTCTTCAGATGGGTGCAAATCTTCGTCGAGGAATTCTCCCGAATCGTCGCAGTCTACACGTGAAAATAACCCACCAACTCAAATAAATTCAAAATAACTTCAAATATTTGAATTGAGGGTAGAAATGGATAGAGGGAAATTTTTGATGAATTTAGAAATTTGAATGGGCTCAATCGGAATTAGGATGAAGGAGAACGGACTCTCGCAAATTTTAAATAAGAGAAAAAAGAATAAACTGGATTTTTGGAGTTATTTTTCTAAAGGAAATTAGGAAATATGACGTCAGCATTGAATTTCTTTTCGGCCGATTTATTTTTCTTTTGGAAAATCCGACTTTATGACGCTAGTATGACGTTAGCCCTGAGAGAATATTCGGACAAGCGACTGACATGTGGACCCGGGTCTATGGACCAAGTCCACCGACCGAAGGAGGCGCTGAGGTGGTGAGGGTGGTGGGGTAGTGCTGACGCAGGCACCCGAGGTAGCGCCGGCCGGAGGTGGGGGAGCACGGTGCGGGTGAGCTCGAGTGGCGGAGGGGGGAAATTGAGGGCGGAGGGAGGTGGAGTGAGAAACGGGGGTGCTCGGGCGTCCTTTTATAGGGGGTGGAGGGGAGTGGGCTGGCGTCAATCGGTCGCTGGAGTGGGGAGGTGGGCGGCGGCCGTTGCGGGAAGAGAGGGAGGAGAGGAGTGCGGGGAGTGGGGAAGGTGGGGGAAACGGTGGAAGAGCTTGCGGGAGGGGCGGTGCATGAGGGAGACGTGGGGCGGCACTCGTGCGGGAGAAGGGAGGAAGGAGGCTGGGAAGGGCAGAGCGTTCGTTTCGACGGGTGGGCGCGGGAGGAAGAAGGGGCTCGAGGAAGAAGCACCCGACAAGCGGGCCCAAGGCGTAGTGAGAGGAGGGGAAGGGAGGCGCGGGTGGCGGGGATGAGGCTAAGTGGCGAGGGAGGAAATTGGGCGGTGGAGGAGGTTTAGTGGGAGGGGACGGCTGGATGTGCTTGGGAGGCGACATGGCACAGTCCGGCCCGTCCATGCGTCGAGCGAGGCGAGGGGAAAGGCGGGATGTGGGAGGTGACATGGGCGGGATATGGCTGTCCAAGTGTCGGTTGGAGGAAGGAGTTTGGGGTTTTAATTTTAATTTTTGATTTTAGATTTTCAAAAAAGCCTAGGAAATTCAATAAAGCTCGGAAAAATATGAAATAAATTCCACAATTTCCAGAAAAATTCACAAAAGTTCCTGGAGGTATTTGGACTTAGATAAAATATTTCCAACTTAAAGTTGTATTATATTTTTATATTTTAAAATACCTTTTAATTTCAAAGTAAATTTTAAACTCCAGAAAACTCAGAAAACCAAATGAAAGCCAAATAAGTCCAAGTAATTAATTTGACATAGGATTTTTATAGAAGATCAAAATATCATTTTATTTAATAATAATTTTAGGTTTTACTTAAAATACTTTTCAAATCCAGCCTTTTTTTAAACAGAAATTTAGGACAAATCAAAATTAAAAATTTAGGCACCAAAACACATGTTCTATTTTAAAACAATTAATTTAATTTAAAAATTTTTTACTCCAAAAATTTAAAAATAAACAGCTGGGCTGTTAGACATCTCCGACAGACTCCGCGCGGCCTTTGCGGAGCTCCGGATGGCCTTCATTGGACTTCGCGTGATCTCCGCCAGACTCCACGTAGACATGACCTCCACCGAACTTTGCGCAATCTCTGTGGGTCTCTGGTAGACCTCACGTTGCCTCCGTTGAGCTCCGCACGGATCTTCGTTGGACTTCGCACAATATTCGTAGGTCTCTGCGGGGCCTCGCGTTGCCTCCGTCGAGCCCCACACGATCTCCGTGCGGAGACTACGCACGACCTCTGTCAGACTTCATCTGGCCTTCATGAGTCTCCACTTCGTTGGACTTCGCATGATCTCCGTGTGTCTCTACTGGAACTCGCGTTGCCTTCACCAAGCTCCGCACGGAACTTCGCCGGTCTTCGCATGGTATCCTGGGTCTCCACGGGGCCTCGCATTGCCTCCACCGGGCATCACGTTTCCTTCACCGAGCTTCGCATGATCTCCACACGGAGGTTGTGCATGACCTCTGCCAGACTTCACCTGGCCTCCGCAGGCCTCTGTTGAATCTTGCGTTGCCTCCACCAGGCTCCGCACATTCTTCGTTGGAC
This sequence comes from Dendrocalamus latiflorus, assembly GCA_017311315.1. Taxonomy (NCBI): domain Eukaryota; kingdom Viridiplantae; phylum Streptophyta; class Magnoliopsida; order Poales; family Poaceae; genus Dendrocalamus; species Dendrocalamus latiflorus. The sequence continues at coordinate 23,341,297 of CM029628.1, forward strand.
TTTCGAAGGGTGCGGGATGGAGCACGTGCTTTATGGACTTCGTCCAGCCGTTGGCTTCGTCGGAAGCCATTCGACCACCCTATAGTCGTAACTTCGTCCGACCACATCGTGGTCGGGATCTCGTTCGATCGCCTTGCAGTCATAACTTCGTCTGACCACATCGTGGTCGGGATCTCGTTCGATCGCCTTGCAGTCGTCACTCCGTCTGGCCACCTCATGGTCGTAGACATTTTGTTCGACCGACTCGCAGTCGAGACCTCGCCAATCGCCTTAGCGGGATGCCTTGGCTTCTAAGTACAACTTCCACCGCCTGCCTAGGAGGCATCGCCTCAGCAGGGTGGCACGACTTCAGCGACCATCTCATACGCACCGCCTCGCCAGGATTGACTGGCTTCGGTGTGGGACTTCGTCGACCTCCTCGTTGGCGTTGTCTTGGAGGAACGGCACCACCCCTGCTTCGCTTCCATGATTTGTTCATGGACTCTGCAGTTGCATTACGATTAGTGAAAGAACTCTTTTCCAGGGGCTGTGAGCTACCAATTGCATCAGCTCACTAGTCGGCACCCTTGCGCTTGCTGTCGGGGGACGAAGGGCTCGGATGGATTGTCACGTCAGCTCGCCCATCGGGACCTCCGCGCTTGCTGTCGAGGGAGTCCTGTCGTAGGGGTGGCCCAACACTCCGTGATTGGGCCTTGCAACTGGCCTAATATGTAATAGGCCCAATAGTATAAAGAAATATACCAATGTACTCCTACCTTATATAATTATTAAGGGGTAGGACGGTAATTTTCCATCCTACCCTACTCATGCACATAAACCCCCAAGAGGGGTGTGAGGGGGAGCAGGACTCATTCCTCCCACATATCATCTCTCTATTGGCTCTCTTTAACTACTCCCCACTTTATTGTTTGGTTTGTAGCCACAACAATTACATTCAAATGAGACTAGATAATACCATAGTTAACAAGCAAGTTAGTCTCGTAATTTCATTTGTCATTATCACCAAAACCAATTCAATGGAGCTTGAACTTACAACAGCACCAAGGGTGGCGCGGTTGGGAGATGAAGGGGGCAGTGGCTAGGAGGAGGTGGCGGCTAGGGTTGGGTCCTCCTCCCCATGTTCCCTTTTATCACGACACAACTTCCATTTGATTTCCAACTCCTCCCATACGAATAGTTCTGGGAAAACGACTCCTCTAAATTTTAAAACATTTTGTTTTCACGTATGCCCTTTCCTATGATTACATATAAGTCCTCAAGGAGGTTATTTTTCATAATATTACACAAGAAATTACTATATTAATCAGAGAAAATATAAAAAGCCAGAAAAATCTCACATTAATTAGAAAAAAGGGAAAATCTTGATCGTCCAAGAAAAAAAAAGAAAATCTTTATTGTCTAACTTCAATGAGTGATTTCATCCACGGCTTAGAGCAACTCCAGCAGGGCCCCTACTTGAGCCCCCATCCTACTTTTGAGGGCCGAGGGGCAAAAAACTCACTCCAGCAGGACCCCTACTTGAGCCCTCAAAAGTAGGGGCCCTCAAATCTCCCCCTCGAGCCCTCATTCCGGGGGGTCTGGAGGGAGCCCCTACTTTTGAGGGCTCAAGTAGGGGCCCTGCTGGAGTTAGTTTTTTGCCCCTCGGCCCTCAAAAGTAGGGACTCCCTCCAGACCCCCCAGGAGTGGGTCCTATGTGTCATCCCCTCTAAGAATGAATTTGAGGGTGCTGTTTTGAGGGCTCTTACTGGAGTGCAGCCCAAAAAACAGAGCCCTCAAAAGTAGGGGGAGCCCTCAAATAAAAAGTAGGGGCCCTATTTTGAGGGCTACTGCTGGAGTTGCTCTTAGATTTACTTCTACTAGGTGGCATGCAATAGAAAAAGATATCGGAAAAGGAAACTAAAGAATACGGCATGCGTGCATGCAAACAGCAGGATCCATGCATGGGAAAAGGTATCAGAATAGTAAACTAACAAAAGAAAATATGGCATGCATGCATGCATACAGCCGGAAAACGGTGTCCGGATAGGGATAAAAACTGTAAATTATCATATTAATTAGAAAAAAATCTGGATATTCTCAAATTAATTGAAGAAATAAAATAGTGTAGCACTCAATTTGTTGTATCTGTACAATATACGATTTGAATAAGTGCAGATGCTTTTCACGTGTCAACGTATATGAAGAAAGGGTACGGTTTGCGTCGAACAATACGAAATCGAAACGACAATATGTGATTTTTGTTAAGAAATCGGTGTAGAATAGATGAACGGTAACACAAATTCACGAGATCGATCATCAAGAACATAGTAGGTTAAATATAGGAGACCAATAAGAGAGAATACTAGGAAGACTTTTATTAATTCTTAGATCTATTTACATGGGACAATGCCTCTCTATTTATAGCCTAAACTTCTAGGGGTAGTTCCGATATTTGCCCACACCGTAACCTTGTAGGTTTCATAACACTCCCCCTTGGGCGAATACCACGGCATGCACATACCTCATTAAAAACTCCTCCCAAAAACCCAGAGGAAAAAAGAAATGGAGAAAAGAGTACATCGCATCCGTTTCTTGTGTCATACTTGTTGCCTCATTAAAAACCTTTACATGAAAAAACTTCAGGAAAAACTCACAAAGGGAAAAGAGTGTAGCATTTGGGTCTTCAAGATCATATAAGTCTTCTAATATTACATAAGGACTATAGTTCATACATTTGCTCCCCTTGAACCTTGTAACTCTTCAGGTCGCCTTATCCCAATGCCTTGTACACACTTCTAGAAGGTAGAGGCTGGAAGAGATTTTGTGAATATGTCTGCCAGATTATCACAAGATCTAACTTTCAATATCTTTACCTCTCTGTCCTCCTGGAGCTCGTGAGGATAAAAGAATTTAGGAGCAATATGCTTCGTGGTATTACTTTAACATAGCCCATTTGCATCTGTGCCATACAAACTGCATTATCCTCAGAGATAATAGTGGGGGTTATCAATGGTGTTTATGCCACATGACTTCTGGATATAGCTAATCATTCGCTTGAGCCAAGCACATTCTAGTAAGGCTTCATACCACGATATGCATATGCCTCGTTCCAAAAACCCAGTGGAAAAAAGAATGGAGAAAAGATTACATAGCACACGTTAAATTGTCTTGCATTTGTTGTCTCGTTAAAAACCTTCAAGTAAGAAACCCAATGGGAAAAACTTACTAAGGGAAAAAAAGTACAACCCTTATCTTTAGGATTTATTATGATCTTCAAGACCTTTATCATGTCCATCGGTTGGACTTATACCGGTAAGTGGTAAAGACCTTCAAGGCAGTGATAATCGATTCAATACCTTCTAGGTTAGACTAAAGTCGAGATTTTCTGAATCTCGTACATAACTATAAAGGTTCAGTATATGCTCCTCCTGAAGACCACTTCCGGTGAAGTCTCGTTATTCCAATGCTTTTAATAAGAAATAAATATATGCCAGTATATATTGAGAGTATATCTACTGGATTACCACAATGTATAGTCTTCTAGACATTTGTCTCATTATTATTCTAGATAAAGAGACGATAAAACAATTTGGGAGCAATATACTTAACTTTCCAAAAAAAACCACTTATCTATATGTGCAACACAAGCAAAATTTATCCCAATCAAGATATGGGGTAATGAACCTCAATGCCACATTTCTTTAGGATGTGACTTATTAAAACCTTTCAGGGTCTTAATATTTAGCAATCGTATCTGAGTGGTACTATGCAAACAAAAGTCTATTCTACATAACTAAAAGCATGGTCATACCATCACAAAATCAATATAACCAGTCTTAATTTTGGCACTTAGGGGATTAATAAATTTGCCATTAACACCAATGTATATACCTTCATGTTAATAGAGGATATTGCCACTCCATAAGCTTCTGGAAGAAGATGCACTTCATATGTGCTTATGTGGCGTACTCTGGTTTTTAGTTTCCTCATTCCATCCCCTTGGGTCTTGGATGGGTCCTTATCCACTTCTACGGATTGCATAATTGTTGGTGTATTTTTATCAATTAGTGATTTAATTTCTCTTCAAGGAGATGTTCTCTCTTCTAGGAAACACTCTATCTTCGAGTAATGGTTTATCAGGTATGAGTTTTATACACACACACATATTGCGATTTACTTTCTATTTGAAACACTAAGTCCTTCAAGGATCGAGCTTTGAGTAACTTCAGGGATCTCATCAAGGATTTTTAGAATCCAATAATTGCATATCTTATTCATGTCATCTACCAGAGTTATTATATAACGGAACATTATTTCATTCATAACAGGAAATTATCAATCTCTTCAAGGATGCTTGAACCATCGTTTTCACCGCCTCATTATCTCATTATGACTCATTAAGTTTGAACTAACAAGTTCCAAGACTTTTATCTGCGATTATGGTTCAGGCTCAATTGTTTCCTTTCATTTTCTTTACCCGATATAAACACTTCAAGTGCTCGACCATGGACTTTGGTTCTGGATTTATGTTTTCATACGAGAAACTTTTGCAATTTTAGAGGCAAACTGGTTGTCAACAACTTTTCTCCAAAATATCCTCATAATTGAGTGTTTTTTATTGTTAACAAAATCTTCATCATTTCCCAAACGAAAGATCAGCCTCTTCATGAGGTATTTCACCTTTAAGGTGATTTCTCTTCTGGAGTATTTAAGGAGTGTTTAATGACTATTTTGACTAGGGTCACTAGACCTTAGATCCACAGGTGTCCCCATAGACTCTAGATCAATGACCAACAAGTCAACTTCACAAAGATGGATATACTATTCAACCCGGGGTATTCCACACTTAGCAATGCATTTACTTCAAGTAAATACTATACAACTCCTCCATGCAATGGAAAAAGAAATCTGGTAGTCTCCTCGCTTCTGGCGTACAGGAGTATCAGCTAAACTTAAATTTAGCTTGGTTAGTGTGTGAACCTTATACCAAAGATCTTTCTTTAGGAAAATATCATGGCATTCAAAGATTTTGGGCATTTCTCTCCCCATAATGCCGAGATTTGATATTGCTTAATAGCATACTTCAAAATCCCCTTAGTATAGGCACATGATAGATAGAATTTCAGATTCAATCTGATCCCAACTGCTGGTGGTGGCCCAAAATTGTGTATGCTACGGTAGTGATATTATATGGAAAATGATTGGTTGTTCTAATATGCACTAATCCTTGATTGGGGGTACTTAATGCAGTGAGCTAGACATTTATTAATGTAGTGGCATGAAAACTGCACATCTCTACTACTGGTAGATTATCCCAAACATCTGGTGGGTTATTAATCTACGACAGTAGAAATATTCTAACTTCTTATATATTACCCAATATTATGCTACAATTACTTATACTTCTGATTTAAATTGTGAATCATCTAAAACTTCAAGTTTTGTGTTAATGCAACATGTTTTGACTTGGTCAAGAGTATTAGGTTTTGACAGCATTATATACATCTTCAGGATGCTCACAAGAGCATAAATATAGCACTGTCACATAAAACACGACCATAGATTAATTTGCATGGAATATAATATATACGGCTGGAATATAATTCTACTTTAACCTCCTAGATGGAACAAATATTTGCCAGGAATATATATGATTAATTGGGAGGTAATTTATATGTCTGTTATAATTTATGATGCCAAATAAGTCTGACAAGTTTAGATCATTCGGGATCATTAAAATCCAATATGTCATATAGTATTTTGAGAGTTATATTTTCTTCAGAAATATGATTATATCTTCCAGTGGCATATGTGCAGCAGCTTCATGCTACCGTGTAATTCCCATGTATGTAGTCTCATGCTGGCGACTAACATATTACTGGGGACAAATCAATTAATCTTCAAGGGTTGCAATGATTTTTGTATGCCAATAGAGTGATAGCAGTTTCCATTATCTCCCAAATAAACTAGATTATTTATAGCTTTAAGCTTATTTGCTACTAGATTTGACCTAGGATATGCCACTATGCTTGTTATTACTCTTGTGCCTCGAAGGTTCCAATATTCTTCGTATGCCCAAATTCCTCCCCCTTTTCACGCAAAATGTCTTGGAGCTGAACCGTCTTCCTTCTCTCCGTCAAATTGTTTCTTCATCTTGCCGTATGGGTGAACTGTCTTTGTATGCACTTTTAAATGCCTTGGAGCTGAACCGTCTTCCTTCTCTCCGTCAAATTGTTTCTTCATCTTGCCGTATGGGTGAGCCCTCCGAAGGAACCGGCGGTGACGCATGTAGACGGTTTTGCGTGAGTGGTTCAGCCACACACTCTCGGTACCATCTAAACAGTGAGTACAAGCTTTGGCACCTTTTGTAGTATGGCACGATAGGTTACCAAGGGCAGGATAATCATTTATGGTGCAGAACAATAAGGAGCGCAGAGTGAAGTTCTCTCGTTTGTATGCATCCCATACCTGTACCCCTTCGTTCCACAGTACTTTTAGATCTTCCACCAACGGTGCTAGGAACACATCAATATCATTCCCAGGTTGTTTTGGCCCTTGGATAAGTATCGACAGCAAAATATACTTTCGCTTCATACACAACCAAGGAGGAAGGTTATAGATGCAGAGAGTCACGGGTCATGTGCTATGTTGACTGCTCATGCTACTGAAAGGATTCATTCCATCTGTACTCAATCCAAACCTTATATTCCTTGGTTCTGCATCGAAGTCTGCAAAACTCCTATCGATGTTTCTCCACTGCGTGGAATCAGCAAGGTGTCTTAGCATTCCATCCTTCTTGCGCTCCTCCGAGTGCCAACGTAGCAGTTTTGCCTCCATTGGATTTGCAAAAAACCTTTTCAAACGGGGAATTATACGAAAATACCATGCCACCTTAGCAGGAGGTCCTTTCTTCGCCTCTGTTCCCTCACCATCATCTGATTGATTGTTACGTTTGTATCGGGATGCGTTGCACACCGGACATACATGCATGTTTGCATACTCTTTACGGTAGAGGATACAGTCGTTCGGGCATGCATGTATTCTTTCTACTTCTATTCCCAACGCACAAAGAACCTTCTTGGCTTTATACGTGGTTTTAGGCAACTCATTTCCCTCCGGAAGCATGTCCGCTAAAAGACCTAGCAGCGTCGTGAAACTCTTGTCGGACCAACTGTTGCTTGCCTTCAATTTCAACAGTTCAAGCACGGCCGACAACCTCGTGTACTTGCAGCCCATGTACAAAGGTTTCTCCGAGTCCTCTATCAAGCACCGGAATTTAACATACTCTCTCTCATCATAGTTCTCTTCTACATCGCGAAGCATCTGATCCAGATTATCATCCTGCAACCTATCCGAATCCAAACGACAATCGACATCATTCGGCGGCATGTCATTCACTTCACCGGTGATGTCATCCGGCGGCATATCATTCACTTCACCGGCGATGTCATCCAGCGGCATATGATCATTCACTTCGCCATGACTGGTCCAACACGTATAATCCTTTTTGAAACCCCTCCGTATCAAGTGCGCTTCAATTTGCCCTCGGTTCTTAAACATCTTCAAATTCTCGCAGTCAGTGCATGGACAGCACATATATTCCACCCCCTTATTCAACATATCCTCCTCGACGGCTCTTATAAAAGTAGACACGCCATTAATGTACTCTTCACTCACACGGCTCGCGGCATACATCCAGCTTCGGTCCTACGTTACGTACATATATAACAACTTAGTATTAAAATTTAGATTAACTAATTATTACTACATATATACCGGCCATATTTATTATATTGAGACTTAATTTGCTAGCTCAATTCATATTATAAACACAACAGCTATTATATAACCAACAATTTTGCAAATTAACCATCTTCAATAACACTCATGGATTACTTAGACCTAAATTGTAATGCACTTAAAGAAAAAATAAATTTCATTACTAACCATATCTAGAGCAACCAGGAAAGTATGAATCTTCAAAGCTCAATCTCTGCCTCTTCCCACCAAATTAACTGGCCTGAAATCGCGTAGCTTCCTCCCGAGTGAAAAAGTGCGCAGCTGTGGCTAGATCTGGATCGAAATGAAGACAGATGCGGTCTGAGCAGTGCAATAAATGCCTTAGTGCCATTATCACAGACGGTTTTTACTTAAAAACCGTCTGTGAATTATCACAGACGGTTTTTACTTAAAAACCGTCTGTGATAATCTGGGATTATCACAGACGGTTCTTAATATAGATTGACCGTCTGTGATACTCCTTTTTCCCGCCACAAATACCACAGACGGCCTCCAAATTACAACCGTCTGTAATAGTGTTCATCACAGACGGTTTCACAAAACCGTCTGTGATGAGGCGTCTACTATGAGGCTTTCTGTAGTAGTGGATGACCGTGAACTTGTTGCTGGTGTTGGATAGCCTGTACGGCGTGCCCGTCAGGATCAGCTGCCACCTGTTGGCCGGATCGATCGTCTGAGATGTGGTGTTGTAGCAGTAAGAAGATATTCGATTCATCATCCGGGCCTGACCTCTTGCTTCAGGGAGATGCCGAGGACCTTGACGTCATAGAAGAACGGCATGGAGATGTTGTTGTTGGAGCCGAACCTATTAGCTCTGATTGCCACTCGTCAAAAGAAAATACATACATTATTTCTTCCTTAGAACGACACAAGCACACGAGTAGAGAGGAAGACGAACAAACACAGGAGAGACATTCTTTTGCGGCAACACATGCTTTTTCTGTTCTCTCTGTTACTCACTCGCAACTCCCCTCATTGCTTACAAGAAGTACATGGCTTAAATAAATCTCACGACGCACTACGTCGACTAACAATTAGTACCTATCCTCACGCTACTGTCCGAGATCTTCTCCACGATCCGCACAACTTGCAATCTGAGCACCATCTGAAAGTCTCGCTCCACCAACCAACTGACTGGAGCAGACACACTGCAACCTGACCAGTCTATGACCACACACAGACCTACCAAGCTTTAAGTCCTTCTTCAACTACCCTCACGACCACGGTTACTCGACCATGGCTTCTCAACTACATCTTGTCGACCATTTCACTAACCACGGCTTGTCGACCACAGTATTTCGACCGCATCTACGACCACAGCCTCCCTTCGACTACTTCATAGACCACGGCTTATCGACCATAATTCTTCAACCATATCTCCGACCACACGGGTCTTTGAGCATCGACCGTCACTGTAGCTTACGACTATTGACCTATGACTATTGTAGCTATGACTATTATAGCTACGACCACTGTAGCTATGACAACTATAGCTACGACCACTGCAGATACGACCACTGTAGCACTCGGACTCACCAACTACTACGGTCTCGGACTCACTGAGTACACACACTCTACAGTATTCGAACACATTGAGTACTCGACTACGACCACATAGTACTCGAACACATGAGTACTCGATATAACCACACAGTACTCGAACACATGAGTACTTGACACACGACTACAATACTCAAACACATGAGTACTCGACACACGGCTACAGTACTTGAACACACGAGTACTCGACGTATGATTACACAGTACTTGAACACAAGAGTACGATGTACAACAAGATTAATTCCAACAATCAACCCCCCTAATCTTGTTGTCATCATCTAACATGTTGACTCACGATGTTGATGACCCACATCGTCTTACTGCACGCAGCAGCCTCTTCTTTTTGCCACACGTAGCAGCATCTTCTTCTTGCCGCACGCAGTAGCGTTCTTGCGCAACTCACGTGCCTTCTTGTGACGATGGCTATAAACATCATCATTGGCCTCATGGCTTGTCCGCACCAACGCTGTTTGTTGCTCTTCATTGCTGGCATCGCCACTACGCACGCCACATGTGACACGGGTACATAACCAGTCTCACCGTGGTTGCACAGAGCTTCATCGTCGTGTTCTTGGGTGCTTGGTGCTGCAGCCAGCTCGTCGTGGTCGCCCTATGCACCTCCACCCGACGCACGTCGCCATCCTACTAACACACGGTCAGCTGCAGTTGCCTCTCGCCTCAGCCTCTCACATCTAACCAATGCACGGTTAGCTGTGCAAGCCTTTCACCTTAGCCCATCACATCCAACTAATGCACGGTCAACTTCGGAAGACTTTCGCCTCACCCTCTCACATTCAACAAATGAACGGTCAACTGTGGAAGCCTTTCACCTCAGCCCCTTGGACCTTGAGGCTCTGATACCAATTGTTGGAAACGAACCTATCAGCTTCGATCTCTACTCGCCAGGAGAAAACACACACATGGTTTCTTCCTTGGAACAACATATGTACACAAGTAGGGAGGAGGACGAACAAACACATGAGAGACCTCCTTTTGCAGCAACACACGCCTTTTCTGTTCTTTATGTTATTCACTCGCAACTCTCCTCGTTGCTTACAAGAAGTACATGGCTTAAATAAGCCTCACACATGCACTAAGTCGACTAACAACTAGTACCTATCCTCACGTTACTGTCTAGGATCTTCACCACGATCTGCACGACTTGCACTCTGAGTACCATCCGAAAGACTCACTCCACCAACCAACTGACTGGAGCAAACACACTGCAACCTGACTAGTCTACGACCACACATAGACCTACCAAGTTTCGAGTCCTTCTTTGACCACGATGTCTCGACCATGCCTCATGACCACAGCTGGTCAACCATGGCTTCTTGACAACATCTTGTCGACCACTTTTTTGACCATGGCTTGGCAACCATAGCACTTTGACCGCATCTACGACCACGGCTTCCCTTTGACTGCTTCACTAACCATGGCTTGTCGAACATAGTTCTTCAACCGTATCTCCGATCACACAGGTCTTCGAACACCGACCATCATTGTAGCTTATGACTGTTGACCTACAACTATGACTGCTATGACCACTGTAGCTACGACTACTGTAGATACCACCACGTAGTTATGATTACTATAGCTACGACCACTGTAGCTATGACATTGTAGCACTCGGACTCACCGACTGCTACAGTCTCAGAATCACTGAGTACACAAAATCCACAGTATTTGAACACACCCAGTACTCAACTATGACAACACAGTACTTGAACACATGAGTACTCGATACGACCACATAGTACTCGAACACATGAGCACTCGACACATGACTACAATACTCGAACACATGAGTACTTGACACACGACTACAATACTTGACACACGATTACACAGTACTCGAATACAAGAGTACGACCTACAACAAGATTAGTTCCAACAGTTGTTCCCTGCGGTGCAGTTGCAGCTCAGAAAGAAGCCCGTTATTGCATAGTGGTTAGGCAATTCAGGGTCTTCAGGCTCGATGCTGAATGGGTAGGGGATGTCTACGTCACCGCATTTTCTTTGGTAGCTATTGCTAGGTGGTGGTAGTGCTCAAACGGTAGGGAGCTTTGCTGCAAGCGCTACTCCGAGCCATAGTAGTACAGCTGCAAGTTTGCGGAATGGCATGGACGTTCATGAGTTTTCTTGTGTTTCTAATTGAGGACTTGCTGTGACTTCGTGTTCGAGAAGGCATCATATATGCACAAGTTGTGTGTTGGTATTGAACATTTCCAACAAGAATGAAGGGATGGTCTAGACCGGCTTGTGGTTGCTGGCCACACTCGCCTTGGAGGTTTGGAGCGAGAGTTGGTTTGAACTGAGTTAGTTGAGTATGGGCAAGATTTGTGCATTGTTGCTTGTGTGCAGAGGGGTTTAAGGTCTAATACTAGGGGTAAGGATTAGTGGTTTATGTGTATACATTTTGCAAGGTGTATTGTATGGATTAATTATGTTAATTAATAATTTTACATATTGTGCGTGCTACATGATAGTTTCCATGTTGTTGTTGGTTGTAAGACTCTGGACCACGTCATGGTCATCCTTAGACTTTGTGTATGGGTAGAGAGTGGTTGTAAACATTTTTATCTTTGTTGAAGTGATAAAATCTTGATTTGACTTGGTTTTTTATACTTCTCCTTCCCTTCTTGGTCTTGATTTGTGCTAGGGACATGTAAGTGATGAAGATATCTCTTGGAGACTATATCTCATCCATCTAGAAACTTGTTATTTGGGAGTTCTTGTGTTTGTCCGGTTTTGGCTAAAGAGAGGTTGATTTTGGGGTTTTGACCATGTGGGTGTTTTGACATAAGTTCGTATTGTGATCTAACTTCCTATGACATGTGAGAACCCATCCAACTAGCTAGCAGTCATACCACCCTCGTTTAGTGGTCAAACCATAGGGGCTTGTCGAGGTATGTTTCGCTTGGTTTTTCTTAGATCTCTTTCTTGTGGGTGATTGGTCTTTAATCTTCATAGCTTAGCTATTGGAGTGCAGAGTTTTGCTTTCATCTTTTGAGGAAATAATTCGGAAAAATTTTTAGTCATGTTGGCTCCTATTCACCCTCTCTAGTCATGTTCTCGGCCCTACTATTTTAGGGTACCTCCTTATTTAAAATACATATGGTCATAGCAAGCACATAATATGTCTATGTATCCATAGATTTGCAATCAGTAATTATTGACACATTTCGTTTTATAGTATCGGTATGGCAATAGAGGGGTTTGAATGGTGCCTTCGAATTTTACTCCCTACGTATTCGTCGGTCATTACTTCAATAGCTTTGAGAAAGTATGAAGATTAGAAACCAATCACCAGTTGAAAAAATCCTAGTGAAAATTGAGCAAAACGATCCTTGATGTGCCCAGCAATTAGACCAGATAAACAGTACCCGGTCAGATTGCTACGGTAAAATCGGCATGGGAATAGTAAAAACAGCACTATTTAAAAAACAAAAAAACTATGAAACTTTTGATCTGTAAATTCAAATGATATGAAACTCTGCATACACCTTCTTTAGGATATCATGAACCTATTCCAACCAACAATCAAGAAAATCATTGTCAAAATTGTGACCATTTTCAGTTTGAAAGAAGATTGCACCAAAACCAAGCAAAAACTAAAAATAGAGAATATGACTTGCTTGTGGGTGAATGATGGGTATACATGTATTTTCACATGTCACGGTAAGTAAGAATACCAAAGGAATTAAGAAAAAAATAACTGAATCAAGAAATCACTCGGAGAGGCCAAATTAAGCAAAACTAGGCAACTTTAAAACTTAGATCATCTCCATCACTAACTCATTCTTGGCATCTAGTAAGATCAAGACGGTGAGAGAGGAGATCAAAACCAATCAAATCAAGAACAAATAAATGAAAACAAGAGGGGTGTATGAGAGATGAATAAAATTGATATATTGCTACTTGAGGATGAAGATTCTATAGCCGCTCCACTTGAAGGACAAGAGAGTACACCATAATTCTCACACTTATCCAACAAAACCCTAGAACTGTATACTTGAATGAGTAAGGTTGGATGGTTAACTAGCAAGTCTCTATCCCAACCCGTTAAATAGATAGGCCAACTAGCGCATATAACCCTAATAGATACTATCCATAGGGAAACCTATTAGCCCCATACAACATAAGTTTTACTTACACACTACATTTACACACACTTTTCAAAGGATATAATCCCAAATCCACTTGATCCACTTGATCATGTCAACTCCTCCTTGGCCTAAACCGCCTTTCCATGCACTACTCAAGCACCACTGTTTCGATCTATATTAGTTTCTGGTAGTTTAGTCAACTTATCAAAATACTCTTTCTTGACCCGGTCTTCATCTTTTCTTGCAAGCAATCGTCCTGCTTGCCACGTGTAGATGCACCACTTCCTTACCACGAGTCAGCAAATCTCTCCTATTCTAGTTCCTGAGTGGATGATGGCTATAGATGTGTTTTCATATATCACAGTAAGCAAGAATACCAAATAAATCGAAGCAAAAATAATTGGTTTAAGAAATCACTTGGAGAGTCCAAATTAAGTAAAAACCAGGCAACTTAAAGAACTTGCCAAGCGTAATACCTAGATGATGGGGATTGGTTTCCGTAAAACATCTCTATCACCAACTATTCATTGGCATCTAGTAATATTAAGAAAGGGAGAAAATGTAAACCCACCGAATCAAAAGCAAATCAATCAAAATAAGAGGATCTATGGGAGATGAACAAAACTGGTATATTGCTACTTGATGATGAAGGTTTTATAGACAACCCACCTGAAGAACAAGAGAGTACATCACAACACTGACATTTCTCCAACAAAACCCTAGAATTGTAGGCTTCAATGAGTAAGGTTGAATGGTTAACTAGAAAGTCTCCACCCCTACTCGTTAATAGGCAGGCCACCAGCCTCATCTAACCCCAATAGATATTATCTATTTAGCGCATGTAGGGAAAATCCGTTAATCTCACACAACATGGGTTTTACTCACACACTACAGTTATGCACGTTTTTCAAAGCACATAAGCCCGGATCTGCTAAGTCATTAGCCTTTGACCAACTTGATCATCTCAGTTCCTCCTTGACCTAAACCACCTTCCCACGCGCCATTCAAGCGCCGCGTTTTTTATACAATTTAGTTTTCGGTATTTTGGTCAACTTACCAAAATACCCTTTTAATCCGATCTTCATCTTTCCTTGCAAGCAATCATCATATTTGCCACGTGTAGATGCACAATTGGCTTGTCACGCGTTGGCAAGTTTCTTGCGCTCTAGTTTGACTTGACCACACATCATTAGGACTGACCAAGTCATATGGTGCAACCCAACTCTCAAACTTCCCTTCAATATTTCTCGCTTTTCTCGTGGTATACTTGAGCTCAGCCATCTTACCCAGCATTCTTGATCGTTCTAGGCCTCAAGTCCTCCATGAGCATAGCTTCAATCCTCGCTGTTGACTACAGTTGACTCAAAGCGACCCAACAGCCGCCGCTCGTCGGTCCGTCGTCGCCAACAGGTGCCGCTTATCCTCCTAGCGCCAGCGCTCGCCGTTGCCAATCTGTGTTCCAAACATGCCTTTTAAGCTATTTAAAGTTCCTCACCACTGCTGAATTGTTATCTTTGTTTTCAATTTCTGCTGCATTGTTACTTTTGTTACCGTTGTTGTTTCACTATTTTGTGGATCGAGATTTCTGGTGGTGTCACATGAACTGTCACATGATAGACCTACAGGCTGGTTGCTGGTGTACTGAGGTAATGCGATGTTAATTTTATTGCTGTTTTCGTTGTCAACATTGTTTTGGTCAAGATCTTTGGTGATTTTTTTGTAGGATGAACAGAGTTTGCCTTGAATAGGATGTGACATTGTTGATTTTGTTTTGGCAGTTTCGGTGGGCTCTGTTTTTCACTGGTTTTGTGACAGGGGTAGTTTGTTCTCATTTGGACAAGCAATTTATTCCTATGTGGTTTATATTCACTATTTATTTTGTGTGCAGCTTTCTGATAGGCATGTAATTATGAACGTATAAAGAATACAGAGGTGTACACAAAATCATATTTTGTTCTTTTTAACTTCGTTTCTATCTCAATCAAAGGTTCCTTGTAGTCAGTTCAGCAGAGTAGATTGTGATACAGGAATACAGGTTACAATTATGCACATACATTCTGACATTAACAATGCATGAATGTGTTGTAGCCCTGCCGATTGAAGTTGTTACATCTAAGGGTTTTACAAACTGTGAATATACAAATGCAAATGTAGTCTTATCTTCATGGCACACTTATCTTCATGGCATTTGAATGTGTTGGTGGCTCTAATTATCAAAGTTGATGCTTGTCAGCATATTGTCTATATGTTAGCCTCAAACCTGACTAACACATGCAATTCCTGTATATTGGATAGCATTTTGTTGCGTAACTAGAAATAAAAAGAAGTCATAGCTTGTTGGTTATTGCTTTTCTGACTCTTGACACCTTTGCCTTGGAATTGAAATGATGTAACAGTGTGAAACAAAAGAACATCACTGGAATGTGGCCCCATAAAGGAGGTCACATACTGTAACGGTTGAATAATGTTCCAGAAACTAGTGTAAGAATGTTACCACAGTAACAGTAGTTTTACTTGCAGGCACATTTCTGTACATGAAAGGATGCTTAACTCCATTCTTGCCCTTTGTTCGGCCTGTCTTAAATTTCGAACAATTGAAGATACAGTGAGCTTGTGTTCTGTATTTCAGGGCCAAAGCTGGAGGCTAAACAGAACAAAGTTGGTAGAGCTGAGCGGTCCAGAAATAACAATGTTGATTCTAGGAAAGCTGCTTCTGGTGTACATGGTTCTTAGTGAGAATACAAAAACAAAGAAAAAGGAAGCAACTAAAACCCCCATTGAAGGTGCTCAAGCAGGATGAAGATAATGATATGTTGTCAACTTTACGAGTACAATCCTACCAGAACCCTGCCAAAAAATTACTCCACAAATACATGGTGGGTGTCCTGAGCGCACTATATACACCCTTAGTATTCCTGTGTAATATCCGACTAGATATTCATTATCGTTTTTGCAACCGCTCCGTATTTGTTCCGTATCTGTGACCGACACTGTCCAGATCCGTATTTTTATCTGGCACTATTTGTATTTGACTCTGAATCCGAGAAAAAAATATAGGATAGGATATGGAATGAGAAATTTCGATTTGCTTTCACCCCTAATTTTGTGTGCTAGAAAGAGATAGCGTGAAATTGCCTCGCAGTGCAAGACAAGAAAATCATTTCTAAGCATAAATTTTTCACAATTTATCTACATTAGTTGAAATATGCATCATACAACATATATGTACTAATCTAGGTTAAACCAAAACATCATTCGCCCAAAATTTCCAAATTCTCAAAATCGGTCAAACTGAAGGTAGACTTGTCGATTGTTGTAGGTGTGGAATTAAAACACAAGTGAGGGGATGGACGTCTGTAACATCCTGGAAAATCTGAAATAGAAAATATGAATTTCTTTAATGGTTTTGCAATATATTCTATTTGAGTTTGGAATTTTTTATGGTGTTTCTTAAATTTTGGTTGAGGTTCCAAAACTCAAAAATCTTAAATTCGAATTTGATGGAAACTCAAAAAATCTTAAATTCGAATTTGAAAAGATGATCCATAAAAGGAGGGAGAAACTTGAATTAAAATATAAGACCCTATTTTGGAATATGTATATATATATATGTATATATATATATATATAACTAAGACTATATATATATGTGTGTGTGTGTAGACACACACACACAAATGAAACAAAATATGCAATATACTAATATAAATATTATGATAAGCATAGCCATGGGGAAAATAAAAGCCTGAAAAATAAACAAGTAAGCAAAGGAACAAAAGTATGAAAGTGCATGCATTTATTAAATCAATAAATAAAAAAAGAGAGAAACGAGTGAGGGGTGGACCCGGTCCCCCTCCTCCTCTCTGCTTCGGCCAAAGCCGCGCGACACGGCCACCGTGAGCCAAGCTGAGCAGCGGCATGGAGTGGTCATGCTTGGATCGCCCCCGAATCCAGCTACCCTACCTCCGCCGCCCGCTATCGCCGCCTGACACCGCCGCCTGCTATCGCCGCTCGACACCGCTGCATGCCGCTACGTGATTGCACGATGTCACCCATGGCCTGTCGCGCCCCGCCGCCTATAAAACCCGGGCGACCCTCCATTCGCATCGCCACGCCCCCTACATCCTCTCACAGAGTCCAATTGAACTCTCGTCGCCCGTAGCTCATCAACGCCCCTCGTCTTCCCCAAGTCCGGCCACCGGGCAATCCGCCTACCCACGCCACCATACCCCGATTCCTAACTCCTACACCATCCTCGGGACCAGGCGAAGCCAACCGTGCCCTCCGTTGAGCTCCCCGCCGCCCCTCCGTCGCCGGCATCGAGAGCCTCCCGAGCCCATCGCCGCCGCACGCCGCCGACCTCTCTCCGGCACTGCCCGACCGCCGCCGGCCTCACCGTCGGCTTCCTCGTGACTCTGACAACGCATTTTAGCTACCACCACCGACCCTCTGGCCACCCCTCGCCGGTGACCTCACCGCCCGTAAGCGGCCCCGATCTCCTCTGTTTCAAGGTGCTGCAGCGTTGGTTTAACGGATTCATGCGCCCAATAGAGTCAAGTAACACCTTGGGTTCGATTGGCTATCGACGCTCTCTCCTTCGCCCCCCCCCCCCCCCAACTCCCTAGGCCGCGCACGTTCGAGCCCCTGGCTCCGCAGCGCCGAGGTCGAGTTTTTTTTTCATTTTCCTTAAGTCCGAGTGGGTCCCACCTGTCAGCGACCGCCAGCGCGCGTGTCTCGCTGACAACTGGGTCCCACCTGTCATTAACAAACTCGCTGACATATGGGCCTGATGCCCCGAAGGGTCCTGTCTGGCAGTGACCGCCAGCACGTGTGGCCGCTGGCAAAGGGCCCCACCTGTCAGTCTCTGTCTCCTACCTTTTTTCTTTTTCTTTTGAATTTAAATAAACTGAAAACTTCAAATATTCATAACTAATTCATTTTAGCACCAAATTGAATGGGACAAATTTCTAAATTCATCTAAATTCAAGATCTGTCCAATGGAACCAATACCATGAATTTTAGAGCTCATTTGAATTTTTGATAATATTTTGTGTTGTTTGCTAATTTTTATCCAAATTTTTGCGCACGTAAAACAGCTTACGAAGCACAAGAGGAAGAAGTTGAAGCAGACACCAACCTTAACACCCCAGAACAGGACGCTTGTGACCAAGGCGAGTTAACACTTTGACCATATTGAACCCATGTTTATGCAAATTTAATTTCTTTTAAATTATTCATGTGCATGCTATTATTTTATGTGGCAATTTACTTTCACTTTTTAAAGATGCTAGTTATAATCCCAATATTATGCTTGCTAGTATTATCCCATTGACACTCTTGGATGAATGAACCTTGTCGCCGTAGTAAAATTATAATAATGTAGCTTTCGCAAATAAGTCCTTATTATATCGCGTTGTTTAGTATTGTTAGTTACTCGGGGGGTACCTAAATGCCCCAAAATCCTCACTTGCAATTATGAAATGATTTGGGCAGTCATGATGGGAATGACTGGAGTATATTGGTATGGTTATTTTATGCTCCCAAAAAACCCCAATATTGCTTAAATACCTGGGTGGATGGTTAGGGGGCTGGTATGTGGTGCAGTGGACGCACAAATTGTGAAATGTGGTAGAACCATCCAGGTAGCCCTAAGGACCTAATCTTGTCATGTTATCCCATGTAAAACAGTACAACCACGAGTCTGTAAAATACAACTTGGCTAAGTAGCTTTATCGAAACTCCCAAACTCATCTCACCGGTAGTGGTTAGGTGTGGATAATGCAAGGGCAAGGGGAGGCCTAAAGGGACACCAAGTGGAGGGTGAAGTAACTAGCCGTACTAGCTTGCGGGGAGTGGAGCCCGGCTGCGCTAGTAGACGTGGTTACATCCCGTGCAACGTATGGGACCCACCGCAAGTGGGAGCAGCCCATAGGGTGAGATGACGAAAGGGGCTAGATATTCTGAACAGTCACTGTGACGGTCTACTCAACCACATAACCAAGGAATCGTGTGGGGCAACGAGTTGATTGTCTCTTGCGGTGAAAGTGTACAAACTTTGCAGAGTCAAAATTATTCGAATAGCCGTGCCCACGGTTAAGGACAGACATGGGGACCTAACTAGATATAGTTCTATTTAAAAATGGTTGGAGAATGGGAAGGGAAATATGGAGGGCAACGGAAAGCCCTAATTTGAATTGTCCTGAGTGTCGTCCCAGTGGTAAGTTAAGCGGCTATAACACTGAAAAATGCTATATGGTGCAGATACCATGTAACAGTGGATGGGATCTGTGTCGTTAATATGTTAGTCATACTTCACAAAAATTATGTCATGAATTTTAAACTGCTAGGTCATAGGAATTTTGAAGTATCTTATTTAAAAGCGGTTTCTGGCAAAATAAAATAAACCCGAGCCTTCCTTAATAAACCATGCATACTATCTATTGCATATTGTGTGTTGGCTCACTGAGCACGGTGGATTTGTGCTCACACTCACCTTACCCAACACAGAAACAGGGACACATGATCATTATCCCCATGAGGACACCCCTGCTATTGAAGGAAGAAACAACGAAGGGAACTAGAGCGTAGCTTACGTTTTCTGGACATAAACAAGTTGACCCAAGGCAATGTGTGCACGTATATTATCGGAGTCACAGTGATATATAATGCACACATTACCCCCAGTCGCTTGCCTGTGGTTATGGTCTTACTTTTACTTTCGTTTCCGCAGCTTATTTGTAATGAAGACATTGGCCTAAGCGGCCCCTTTTGTAAACTATCACCCGATGTGGTGTAACTTAAATCTGTAATATTATTATTGTCCATGCGATGTATGACGTGATACAGCAATGTACCTGTGTGCACTATCTACTAATCCAGAGAATAGTGCAGTAAAACACAGCGGATTCTGGATTGAAAAATCCAGGTCTGACAATGTTGGCCATCTTACGGGCCGTCGTCCACGAGAGTCCAAAAGGACGTCTTACTCTTGTCGATGAGCCAACATAGGTTACCTCCGGGGAGGGAGCTTTTAAGGGTTCACCAATCTGAATATGTTTTCTTGTATTTCTTATGAGCTTTTTTTACAAATGAGGGATACATGAAGTATTTATAGGCTCTAGGGCCCATACAAATGACTGGAATACCCCTGGGGGATAGCTACCCTATGAGTACAAGTGGAGGTATTATTGTCTTTTCTAAGTATAGCTGCACTTCCTGGACCTCCAGGCAGTTGTCTTTTGTAGAGCCGGTCCCACGTCGAAGGAGTAAAACTATTCCTCCAACACTAAACCTCTTGCCCTATGACGTTCCCGACTTGGCCGGTGCTGGCTCGCCGCACTCGACGCTTGAGGCTGCGTAGCAAGGAGCCGTACCACCATGGAGGCTACCGAAGGCGGGGGGAAGCCACAGGCTGAGTTTGCTAGGTCCAGACCTTAGGGCAAGTAGGGGCTGCGCGAAGGCGCGAACCCCCCGCCGAATGCTATTGTGGAAGGTGCTTGCAGCAAGAACGGCTGTGGTGAGTTTTCAACCCCTTTGTCAGGTCCTTGACTTTTCACTTCCCCATCTTTGCTTTGAGATTTGTCCCGGTTTTGGGCGTTAGATGCAACACACACGATTGAGCCGAGGACAAGGCCAAGCGCGTGGGACGCAAGGCGCTGTGCGAGGGAGCCGAGGTCTGGCAGCCAGGGCACGGACGGCTGGCAAACTGGGGCACCAGCGGGCGGTGTGCAGGGCACTCTGGCCTAGCTGCCAAGGCGCGGGGCGACTGGCTGCCAGAGCGCCATGGTGCGGCTCGCAGGGCGCCAAGGCCTGGCTGCCTTGGCACGGTCGGCCGACTGCCAGGGCTCTGAGGAGCCACGCGCAGGGCGCCAAGGCCCAGCTACCAGCAGTGGCGGAGCTAGAGCAAAACGGAGGGGGTGCAACGGGCCACGCATGAGAGCATAGGACGGTGGGAGAATGGGCTGGACAGGGGCGAGTGAGGGTGTTTGTTGGGCTAAGGGTACACCGTATTGGGACAAGGGGATGCACAAAGGGTGAATGTTTACTAGTAATAACTAAAAACATTTTGGACCCGGGTTCCTGGGAACCCCCTCAAGTCCATGCAGCTCCGCCCCTGGCTACCAGGGCTTGGACTGTCGGCCGACTGAGGCATCGGCGAGCAGCGTGCAGGGCATTGAGGTTCCTTTGTCGAGTTCTTGATTTTACTCGAGACGGCGGGGCGCTTGCGCAAGCACCAAGGCGCACGGCTGGTTGGGGCACACTACTTCACCAGACACCAGCAACGTAGCACCTTCCATCGGGCACTGCACGGACGGCGGTCCTGTCCCCTGACCCTAGCGCTCGCTCAGAAATGGACACGGCCAGGCGGAGGTAGTCATCATCGAACTCGCCCCAACGCATGGCACGAACACGGTCGAGAAGGCAGCTGTAGAACGCGTCACGGCAGAGCACCCCCTTGGAGATGTGCAGCGGCACGCTTGGGCGGTCTGCCGAGACGTCGACCAGAGTGCCAGGGCATCGAAGGGCGGTCTGCCGAAGCACCATCTGAGGCCCCAAGGCGGTGAGGGCCGAATTCGCCAAGGCGTTGGCTGAAATTAATGCCAGGGCGCTGAGGTCGAACCTGCTGGGGCGTGGGAGACCACACCTGCCAGGGCGTCGAGACGGTTTTGCCAGGGCGTAGTGGAGAGTGTTTTGTGTACATGTGATTGACCGGGCGCTTGCACCTTTTTTGTTGCTAGGGTGCAAGCATGATAGCCGAGGTTGGTTGTAGGGATGCTCGCCTACTTCAGCTTTTTACTTGTCTGGGCGCTTGGGACAGTTGGTGTTGTTAGGGTGCATGTGATGGCGGTTTTGACAGGGCGCTTGTGTGCCGGCTGCTTGGCGCTTGTTGGGACTGTTGAGGAACCGTCGCTGGCGACCAGTTCGAGCAATTCCTCTGTTTAGAACAAGAACGAATCAATCACATAATCACAGAAGAATAAATTGAACACAGAGAGAGATAGAGAGAACTCCTGGTCTTTCTTTATTGCTTTTTATTCGTGTGTACATAATGAGTTGGTATGGCTCTCTATTTATAGACTACAATGAGGTGCCCACCATAGGCCGTGGGCTACTGGCCCAGGCCCAGGTTCCTAACACTCCCCCTAGGGCACTCATCCGACACGATCATGTCTCGTTAAAACTCCATAAAAACCCAGTGGGAAAATTTTGAAGAAAGAGTACATGAAACATGTTATGCTGTGATGCACGAATTGCCTCATTAAAAACCTTGGTTGAGAAACTTCAGGAAAACTCGTTAAGGGAAAAAGAGTACAATTCACCCAATTTCATTCAGTTTTCAAGACTTTATCCCTTTGGGTACTTAATCTTCATGATCAAGATTTACTGACGGGCTTGAGAGAATTCTCCCCCTGAATTCTGCACTTCTCTAAGTCTCATCGTTCCAATCCCTCACACGCACCTTTCAAAGCTAGATGCGGGGAGTGACTTAGTGAACAAATCTACATGACTTGGTGTGCAGTACTGTCCATCTGTGCAATTCATGAGCATAGAGGAACTTGGGGTTGATATGCCTTGTGAGATGACTCTTCACACAGCCCGTTTGCACTTGTGCAACGCAAGCTGCATTATCTTCATGGATAGTTATGGGGGTTTGTACAATGTTCATTCCACATGACTGCTGGATGTGGTGAACCATTCGGCGGAGCCAAGCGCACTCTCGTGCTTCTTCATACAGTGTTGTAATTTCTGAGTGGTTCATCGAAGTAGCTACAAGGTTTTGCTTAGACGATTTCTAGGGAATTGCAGTTCCACCACATAGAAATACATAGCCTGTTTGCGACTTAGCGGTATGCGGGTCAGTCAGATACCCATCATCTGCATAGCCAATCAAGTTCAAATCTTGATTCTTTCTGTAAAACAGTCCAATGTCCTTGCTTCCTTGGAGGTATTGGAAGACGTCCTTTATGCCCTGCCAATGCCTTTTGGTGGGCTCTGCACTGTACCTTGCTAACAGGTTCATGGCAAATGCAATGTCCGGTCTAGTGCAATTTGCTAAGTACATGAGCGCTCCCTCGACACTCAAGTATGGGAATTCCGGTCCCAGGACTTCCTCCCCCTCTTCCCTAGGTCGGAAAGGATCTTTTTCTTGCTGTAAAGACCTCCCGATCATCGGTACTTTCGAGGGAAATGTCTTCTCGAAGCCAAACCTTTCAAGCACCTTCTGGGTGTAGGTCGACTGATGTACCAAGATTCCTTCAGGGATGTGCTCAAGCTGCAGGCCTAAGCAGAACTTGGTCTTGCCCAAATATTTCATTTCAAATTCTGACTCCAAATAGGAGCTTGCTTCTTTTATGTCTTCTACTATCCCGATGATGTTCAGATCATCTACATACACAGAGATTATACAGAATCCATTCCGGGATCGTCGTATAAATACACAAGGACAGTCTTCATTATTCGTGTAGCCATTCTTGCAGAGAAAGTTGATTAAGCGATTATACCACATTCTCCCAGATTGCTTCAGTCCATACAGTGACTTTCTGAGTTTGTACAGATTTCTATTTGCTCTGTCTTGGTTCGGGAGAGGTATTCCTTCAGGGACTCTCATATAAATTTCCGAATCCAAGTTACCGTAAAGGTATGCAATCACAACATCCATCAATTTCATTTATAAGTTCAAGTTCACTGCCATTGAGATCAAATATCTAAAGGTGATTCCACTCATGACTGGAGAGTAGGTTTCTTCATAATCAACTCCAGGACGTTGAGTGAAACCTTGTGCTACCAGCCTTGCTTTGTATCTTACTACTTCATCTCTTTCGAACAAATACCCACTTGTGCCCAACGGGGTGTACATGGGGAGGCATGCGGCATACGGGCCCAAACACCTCTCTTTTGTTCAGAGATAGAAATTCAGTTGCTATTGCCTTCTTCCAATCTTCCCAATATGATCTTTTCTTACATTCAGCGAGCGATGCAGGCTTGGGATCAAGATCAATGATGGAGGCAATTTTCTTTGCGAAGTCGATATCGATATTGGCTGTTGTCCTATTCAGGGACTCTCCTGTGTGCGCATAATCTATAGCTATTTCTTCATGAGTTGCTACTTCTGGAGCGATTGCTTCTTCTGGAGCTTCACCTTGCGCATCGCTTCTTTCAATTGCGGTGGCAAGTCCCTTTAGTTTTTTGGCTCCGATGTGCGCGCACACATCCATGCCGATGGGGATATTCAGATCCGGTATGCCCTTTTCTGAAGGTGTCATACTTGTGCCAGGTCTCAACTGGCTCCCCTTCTCATTCTGGGGAACTTCAGTGATCGGCTGTGATAAGTCCTTTTTATCCTTTTTCATCAGGCGTCCCCGGTTACTTAGGATTCGAGGAACCAGAGTTCTTATCCTCTTTTTTATTTTTCTGAGGCCTCTGGACAAGATTAGGGATACCTTCTGCTTTCTTTGGTATTTCAACCCTCTCCGGTGCAGTGCGTGCAGGCACATGCGACTTAGTCACGCTCTTCAAATCACTAAAGTGATCAGGCAGTGGATTTGCTAATGCTTACAAATCCATTGTCTTCTGGACTTCTTTTGTCTTCTGGACTTCTATTGTCTTCTAGACTTCTCTTGTCTTCTGGACTTCTATTTGTTTCACTATTACGCAGGTCATGAATTCCCGTGGCTTGCCACGTAATTTCCCAACATTCTTCATCAAGGGGTTGATTTCCTCCCCCTAATGTTGGGAAATCTTTGGTGTTGACCCTTGCGCTAGTTGCATAGGTGAATGGATGTTGTAGGCCGAAAGTCTAAGGTTGATGAGATTTGCTACATGCATGACTGCGTGTCCCCAACATGTAGCTTGCAAATTACAATTATGCAAAAAGGGTCGGGCAATAAATTTAATTCTCTTGATTAAAGCTTCTATCAAACCATTCTGGGTATGGACATGCGGTACCGAATGCTCAACTGCAATTCCCATCGCCATGCAATAATCATCAAATGTCTTTGAAGTAAATTCTCCGGCATTGTCCATTCTGATGGACTTGATATGATGATCAGGGAACACATTTCTGATGTGAATGATCTGCGAGATCAATTTTGCAAAGGCGTGGCTTCTTGTGGACAACAAAACCCACATATGACAACTTCAAGGAAGCGTCAATGAGCACCATAAAATACTTAAATGGCCCTGAGATGGGCTGAAGGGGACCGCAAATGTCTCCCTGGATGCGTTCCAGGAATGCAGATACTTCATCCTTCACTTTCAGAGTGGAGGGTCTAGTTATTAGTTTCCCGGTGGCACATGCAGGGCACACAAAATCTTCATGATTCGGGAAATTCTTCACATTAATATTATGCCCTTGCGAATTATTTATTATGTTTCTCATCATCCTAAGACCTGGGTGGCCTAATCTATCATCCTAGAGACAGAAGAGTTCAGAGCTTCTAAATACTGTCTTCAGGATAATGTTGGCTGCAGGTGCCTTAATGTTGGTATAATATAGCCCAGTTTCTGGTGAAGGAAGTTTTTGTAATACACTTTTCCATTCTCTTCGCGCTTCATAATGAGCAGGTATTACTTACCGTACTCTTCTTCAGTCTCAACGTGGAAACCATTGCCGCGAATATCCTTAAAACTTAGAAGAGTTCTAGTCGATTTTGGGTACAATAAGGTTTCTTCAATGACCAAAGTTGTGCCCATTGTGGCTCTTCGTGAACCAATTATTCATGCATCGCTTCTGGCGATTGTCGTAAGGCTGCCAGTGCTCTTACGAATCGACTGAAAAAACTTAGTCTCTCTTAAGGTGATATGCGTTGTGCCGCTGCTAGCTAAGCACACTTCCTTCATAGGGCGCTACACGTGTTCTAATATAGGGTATTTATTAACATGTATGAGAAGGCAATCAACACATAAATAAAATACTCCAATATCAGAACATATCATGCCATCATAAACTGAATAAATGAATGAATTCTTCAAATATCATCCAACCATCACGAGAAAATAACAATTCTTAAGTACCATCCATGCAAATTCTAACATATTCTTCCACACAAAATAAATGACAATTAAAGTCTAAATGCATTCTGTGCACTAGACTTCTTCTGCTATTCTCTCGGGGGTGACGTTCTCTTCAAGAGAAATCATGGCGGTGGCTGTTTCTAGGTCGAGAGGGGGTGCTGCTGCCAGGATGGGTTCAACCTCCATCAACTCAGGCAGATACTCAACATGCTCCCCCTCAACTGCTGCAAAGTGGGCTTCAGGCTGCCCTTTGCCATCCCGCTTTGGCTTGATAGCCTTATTCTCACGTGGAGCCTCTGATTTGCCTTTCTGGGCTGTAGCCTTACCCTTCCTTCCCCTTTTCTTAATCAAAGGTTTTCGCACCTTGTAGCTCCCAGCGTTGGCTTCACGGCCAGCGGAGCTGCCTGATGGTTGAGTGACGTAATTCTTACGGAGAAGTTTGTCCTGAGCCTCCACAACCTGCATCATATCAATCAATTAGGCGTACTCCTTGTAGCCGTCTTGACGATAGTTGCGGGTGGATTGTACATCATTGGGGTGGAAGGTAAACAGGGTCTTCTAGATCTTCTACTCATCTGTGATCTGCTTGCTACAGAGTTGAAGATTGGTACAAATCCTGTGCAAGACAGAATTGTACTCCCCGACCGTCTTAAAGTCGGCAAATCTCAGTCTGATCCACTCCTGCTCTGCTTGAGAAAGAATGGTGTACTTCAGCCTCTGAAACCGCTTCTTGAGTGCGGTCTAGAGTGCTAGCGCGCTTTTTTCCGCCATATACTCATTCTTGAGAGTGAAGTAGAGTGGTGCCTGAGAAAATGAAGTGCCTGATCATTCTCCTCAAGTGCGGGTTGTGCGTCATTCAGTCCGCCAATCCCAATAGTCGCGTGGAGCTTCTTGGCTCCAAGCACAATCTCAACATCGAATGCCCATGTCAGATAGTTTTAGCCAAGCTAGGCCAGCTCCTCGAACTCCCAGTTCGTGATGCCAGTCATCTAAATATGTATATAAGTTTACTACTGGTAAACGTGCGTGGAATAATTTACTACAGGTAAATAAATGGTACAAAAGGTTCTCGTAATGTTCCAGAATTTTCTATGCATTTTCTATAATTTTACTGCTAATTTCAGTGATTAAAAGCAATTTTCAGCAATTACAATTAACCAAAACAATAAATAAATACAGAAAATACAGAGAATAATAATGGCATAAATAAATAAACTTCAAATGCTAAAAATAATTCAAAATTCGGATTCCCGAGGCCCTTTTATGCAAGAATATAAATTTTCAGTGAATTCTGCAATTTCTAGGGGTTTCTATGCAAATTTTCAGTTCAGAGAAAAATTCGCGCAATTTTCTGATTTACCGAGGGGTTTTCTATAAAATTTTGGACCCCTACGTAAATCCGAGGACTTATCGGTAATTTTCGGAACTACCGAGGCCCTTGTGCAAAATTTCAGGACTCAAATACAAAAATTAAGGGCTCATCGGCAATTTCCAGAGACTATGCGGGCTTTTCCGCAAAAATCCCACCCCTCACCCAATTCGGGCCCCCCTTTTTTTCTACCGCTCGGCCCATTGATTTTGGCTTGATTTGGCCCATCTCCCGCTGGCCCATCCGGTCGGATCAAAAAAAGGGCAGGTGGCGTAGGCGACTTCAAGCCGTCCGGCCTGAGTGGCTTCACGTGCGGCGGCGAGCGAGTGCAACCAAGGGCGGCCGGGCGCATGCGGTGAGTAGCGGCGGCCGGGAGCGAACCCCGAGCGGAGGTGGCCGGGCGCCATGAACGCCGGTGGTGAACTTGGCGGCGCCGGGCAGAGCGGCGAGCTCGGGGAAGGTGCGGGGCCGGCGGAGGCCGTCGGCGATGCGCGTGCGGGCGCAAGTCCGAGATGGCCGGGACTTCGGGCCGGATCTCGGGGCGGCGACCGGACGAAGCCGACTTCGGGCGGCGGCGGTGGGCGCAAAACCCGAGCGGCGGTGCGGGCCAAGGCGGGCGGGCGGAGCGGAGACCGGCGCAAGTCGGCGAGGCCCTAGGGCGCATGTGGGCGTAGGGCTTGAGCGGGAACCGAGGAGGTGCTCTGGACGGTGAGCTTGGCGGCTTCGGGCAGCCGTGCAACAAGGGCCAGACCGGCGGCGCATTCGGGCGGTGGCATCTCGGCTTCAGTTTCGGGACGATGGTGGCGCATGGCTGCTGCTGCCGCGGGGCGGCGCCTTGAGCACGAAGCCGCCGGCGGAGCCTAGGCGACGACATGGCCTCCCCGGGTGATAGTGCGGCGCTTCGAGTGCAGTTGCCCTGGTGGCGCGTTCATCGGCTTCGGGCCGATGGCAGTGCTTCGGGCAAAGAGGTGGCGACCATGCGGGGCAGACGCCGGCCTTAGGGGGGCGCGCGTGCGAGCGCGGGCGTCGGCCGGTGGCCCGTGGTGACTTCATGCCGGCGGGACTGGCTGCTGGCCAGTGGTTCATCGGGCTACACGTCCGGCTTCTGGCCGGCGGCCGCATGCAGCAGCAATGCATTTTTTCTTTTTCTGTGTGATGCCATGCAAACCCGAACAGAAAGCGAACAATGCAAATTTTTGTTTCGTTTCTAATCTATAGTGCAATCAACATTTACCCCGTTTCGCAATCTACCGATCGACAATGTGCTGGCGACTTCAGGTCTGCTCGCGGTAGATTAGGGCGGATTTGCACCGTAGAGATTCAATCTAGAATGCAAAAAGAAAATACAGATTCAAAGCGATCTAGAAAATTCAATCTGTGCTTCGATGATTACCTCGTTCACCGGAGCGAAGTCGTGCTGAGGCGGATTAGGACGTTAGGGCACGCGAAGCGCGTAGGGTGTCGGGGCGTTGGGTTGCTGAGGCGTTGAGGCATACGATGTGCAGTGCGTTGGGCGCAAGCAAGGACGTTTCTCAACATGAGCGTGTAGCGCACAAGCATCCAGCAGGCCTCAAAGTTTCAAGAAATGATTGACAACAACAAGAAAATGGCTCAGTATGCGACTAAGGATTCTGTTAGCTCACCATGCATTAGTTGTGATAAACTAAAACTTGAACTCGTTGCTTTGAATGACAAATGTGTGAAGCTAACTAAGGACTTACTAGAGAAGCCACAATCTGGTTGTGATGTGATTGATGGTGTGGGGGAGAAGCCCCAGGGTAAGGGTGAGACGCCTAGAGACGCGAACCAACCTGCTAGTAGTAGGACTGTCCCCTCAGGGTCGGCTGTGCATGCACAAGCCATTCTCTCCTCTACTGTTGGTTCTTCTTCTGCTCCCTTACCTCCTGCTGTTCCCTCTTCTCCTTGCTCTTCTTGCACCTCTCTCTTTCGGGAGTGTCAGTATCTTATGAACACTCTCGAGAGATTTGTAGGAGGCAAGAAGAAGCTTAATCTTATTCTAGACCAATCCAAGATTTGTAAGTTCAATCAAGGTCTAGGATATGACTTCTATGAGGATATGAGGAAGCATCCTCCTGCTATACTCAGACCCATAGTGGGAGGTGTGATCGAGGTCGAGCCCAGATCTGATGAGGTCAAATTCAAATCAGCGGGCTTTGTCCAAGGGATATCTGACAGTAAGGTGATTCCACCTGTTGCTTCGGCCTCTCAGAAGGCGAAGCATCTTCGTGCTACTTCCACCTCTCAGAAGGTGAAATACCACTGCACCTTCTGTCAGAAGGATGGGCACTCGATCGAGAGATGCTTCAGGCGCGCCAGGATTGCGCGTAGAGACCGTGCAGAGGCACTTAGGCGTATTCAGGGTCAGCCCCAGATCCTGAGTGCACCTAAGACTAGCACGAGGTCCAGGTTTGCTTCTGATAGGTTTGGGCAGCATCGAGGACTTGGTTTTTCTGAGTCTTCTGGTTTTCGTCCTCGTGCTGCTCCGGGTCGTGACTTCCGCCGTCCTGAGGGTACATCTCGCTTCCCCCGTCGAGACAGTTACCCACGGCATGATCTGCGTGTTGCCGGTGTTCCGACTCGCTCTCCCGTAGCAGTCGGACCCCGCAACAGCTTCAGGTCTGCTCACAGACCTTCTGCTTCTTTGAGTCACGGAGAGCGTAGGGTAGATAGAGGTCAGTCGTGCTTGACTACTTCATCTGCTCCACGTGTTACTCAGTATTGGGTGCCAAAATCACTCTTGATTTACCCCAGTACTGAGACTTTACTCTCTGTTTGACTCAGGTTCGCCGGGTAGGGAAGGAGAAGGTTTGACTTGTAGACTCCGGTTGTTCTCGTCATATGACCGGAGACTCCCGTTGGTTCTCCTCCCTAGCCCGCGCTCCAGGTGATGAGACGATCACCTTCGGAGACGCTTCGTCTGGGCGCGTCATCGCCAAAGGTACTGTGCGTATTAATACCTCCTTTATTCTTAAGGATGTTGCCTTGGTTAGTAAGCTGCAGTACAATTTGCTTTCTGTTTCTCAGCTTGCCGATGACGGTTTCGAGGTGAGCTTCAAGAAAAACAATTGCAAAATTCTTGATTCTTCGGGTAGTCTGGTTTGCGGGATTTCTCATTTTGGGAGGATCTTTCGTGCTAATTTTTCTGAGTCTTCTGGTGATGCTCTTAGGTGTTTAGTTGCTTCTGAGTCCCGCGACCTCTCTTTCTGGCATAGGAGACTTGGTCATATCGGATTTGACCATTTGACCCGAGTTAGCGGCCACGACCTCATTCGTGGTTTGCCGAAGCTCAAGATGGTCAAAGATCTAGTCTGTGCTCCATGCCGGCACGGCAAGATGGTTGCCGCTTCTCACCCTCCAATCACAGTTACTATGACCGATGCACCAGGACAGCTGCTCCATATGGACACTGTTGGACCAGCTCGAGTGCAGTCAGCAGGAGGGAAGTGGTATGTTCTTGTTGTGGTCGATGACTTCTCGAGGTATTCTTGGGTGTTTTTCTTAGCCTTGAAGGATGAGACATTTTCACTTTTCCGAGGTCTTTTCGGTAGGCTTTCTGTTGAGCTCCCGGGTGCCTTACGAGCGATCCGCAGTGACAATGGCACGGAGTTCAAGAATTCCTACTTCAAGAGTTTCTGTGATGAGACAGGTGTAGAGCACCAGTTCTCTTCTCCGCGCGTCCCACAACAAAATGGCGTTGTGGAGAGGAAGAACCGTACCTTGGTCGAGATGGCCAGGACGATGCTTGATGAGTACTCTACACCGCGGAAGTTTTGGGCTGAGGCTATAGCCACCGCGTGCCATGTCTCAAATCGAGTATTTCTTAGGGCACACTTGCACCGCACTTCTTATGAGTTGAGATACGGGCGAAAGCCCAGTGTTTCTCATTTTCGCGTATTTGGTTGCAAGTGTTTTATTTTGAAGTCCGGGAACCTAGACAAGTTCGAGTCACGCTCTTGTGATGGGATCTTTCTAGGTTACTCGCCTTCTTCGCGGGCTTATCGGGTTTGGAACTGCGAGTCTAGTAAGATGGTAGAGACCTGTGAGGTTACTTTCGATGAGGCCAGTCCAGGGACTAGGCCCGATATCTCAGGTTCTTTAGAGCAGTCTGAGCCCATCTTCGTGGATGATGAGGATGATGGAGATGAGGGTTGTCTACCCGATCCAGTCCTTCATCCACCCCTTGAGGTGCCGTCTTCCACCGCACCTCGAGGTGATCAGCCTCTGCCTTCCGCTTCTTCTGGAGCTAGTGGCTCTGTTCCTACCTCTTCTGCTCATGAGGTAGAGGCCACTTCTTCATCTCATCCAGGACCTCCTAGACACATTCAGAAAGCTCATCCCTCCGAGAAGATTATTGGAGACCTTTTCGAGCGTGTGACCCGCTCAATATCTGGCTTATCTCAATTCTGTCTCCATTCTGCTTTCATTGCCTCATTTGAGCCCAACGATGTTTCTCATGCTCTTTCCGATGAGTCTTGGGTCAATGCCATGCATGAGGAGCTAGAAAACTTCGAGAGAAACAAGGTCTGGTCGCTTGTCGAGCCCCCACGAGGTCACAATATCATTGGAACCAAGTGGGTGTTCAAGAACAAGCAGAGTGAGGATGGGGTAGTCATTCGAAACAAGGCTAGACTGGTAGCTCAGGGGTTTTCTCAGGTTGAGGGTCTAGACTTCGAGGAGACCTTTGCCCCTGTAGCTAGACTTGAAGCCATTAGAATCCTGCTTGCCTTTGCAGCTTCTAAAGGTTTCAAGCTTTACCAGATGGACGTCAAGAGTGCCTTTCTCAATGGCTTTATTGAGGAAGAGGTCTACGTCCGACAGCCTCCTGGTTTCGAAAACCCTAAATACACAAACCATGTCTTCAAGCTTTCTAAAGCTTTGTATGGACTTAAGCAAGCCCCTAGAGCTTGGTATGAGAGGCTTAAGTCCTACTTGTTAAGTCATGGTTTTGAGATGGGTAAAGTTGACAAGACCTTGTTCATCCGCCGGCATGGCACTGACTTTCTGCTCATCCAAATCTATGTCGATGACATTATCTTTGGCGGCTCTTCCCATACTCTGGTTTCACAGTTCTCGGATGTCATGAGCACCGAGTTTGAGATGAGTATGATGGGGGAGTTGACCTTCTTCCTTGGCTTCCAAATCAAGCAGTCTCGGGAGGGTACATTTCTTCATCAAGGAAAGTACACTCGTGACCTTCTGAGACGCTTCGACATGAGCGATGGTAAGCCTATGTCGACTCCCATGGCTTCTACAGCCTATCTTGACCCAGATGAGGATGGCGAGCCAGTTGATCAGAAAGAGTTCAGAAGTATGATCGGCTCCCTTCTTTACCTCACTGCCTCGAGACCAGACATACACTTCTCCGTGTGTCTGTGTGCTCGTTTTCAGGCTTCTCCTCGCGTATCTCACCGCCAGGCGGTGAAGCGCATCTTTCGGTACCTTCGAGCTACCATTGACTATGATATCTGGTACTCTTCCTCATCCTGTCTTTCCTTGAGAGCCTTTTCGGATGCAGACTTTGCTGGCTGTAGGATAGATAGGAAGAGCACTTCCGGCACCTGCCAGTTCATTGGCACTTCTCTCGTTTCCTGGTCTTCGAGGAAGCAGTCCGGTGTTGCACAGTCCACTGCAGAGGCCGAGTACGTTGCTGCTGCCAGTTGCTGCAGCCAGGTACTTTGGATGGTTTCGACCCTGCGGGACTTTGGGTTAGCCTTAGACAGTGTTCCACTCTTTTGTGATAACACGTCTGCTATCAACATTGCTAAGAACCCAGTGCAGCACTCTCGGACCAAGCATATTGATATTCGCTTCCACTTCCTTAGAGATCATGTAGAGAAAGGTGACATAGTGCTCCAGTTTGTGGAGAGTGACCACCAGTTGGCTGATATCATCACCAAGCCTTTGGACAGTTCGAGGTTTTCAGCTCTGCGGGGAGAGCTTGGAGTGGTTTGTCCTTACGGACTGTAGTGAGGGGGAGCTTGGGCTTTACTGCTTTATTATATTAATTATGCTTCTGTCTCATTTCTGTTGCATTGCATTTGCGAGTGCATTGGGTTAAGTCCCTCTAGCATAGGTTAGAGTGTTTCTTGTGTTGAGTTGCTTAGACTTCTTACTCTTATCTTGTGCTTCTAGGATTAGCTATTTCTTATCTCACTAGGTTGAGCTCACTCACTTCTTGTAGGTTCTAGCGAGGGTTGGGCCACCCTCGGGTAGACAGGGTACGTGTTTGCTCTCTAGTGTGTGTTCGACGATCAGCTGTTAGTCCTGGAGTCATTTGGGGTAGATGAGAGTCAGTTTAAGCCATAGTTGCTTCTATATCTTTTCTATGCTTTAAGGACTGCCTGTTTGGTTTTCTTTGCCAGCTTCTCGATTTTATTGCTTTGGCTCAGGGGGAGTTCATTTGGGAGCTTCTGAAGCTTAATTTTGACATAACTCAACTTGAACTAAAAGTTGCATCTAATGTTAAGGGGGAGCTGGACCTTCTTGCATTTTCAGCATTCTAGCATTATAATCAATCTGCATTGAGTCTTGATTATTATCCTGTTATGACATGCTTCAATGCTTTACACCTTGCCATGTCTTGTGCTTAGCTTGCTAGATTTATCATGACTTCATATGTGTAGACTAGCTTTCTGCCATAATAAGTTAATTAAAATTGCTCAACTTAAATTAAAACTTGTCATGTTAGCACTCGAGATTAGTCTTGCTTGAGCTATCCCTTTATGATTCATGCCATGTCAAATAGGCTGAGTTGAGTCTTAAATCTAGGTTGAATCTTAGATTGAGCTATTTTAGCATCTTGATACATCATGAGTTAGCACAATCTGTTAAAAAGCAAAAGGATCTCTTTTTATGTGCGAAAAAACTGATTTCACCAATTCTTTCTCATGAGACGGCTTGCCATTGCACTAGGCATGAACTCAGGGGGAGTTTTGGATGACCTGGACTATCTTCTTAAGGTTCTCGCTTGGAGTAGTCGCATAAGGCTTGAGATCTAGCACATGATAAAATTTTTGGTTGGAAACAGCTATAAGCTTTAAAAGAAAATATGTCAAATGTGCAAGATTTGCTTAATCACCTAAAGATGAAAAGTGTTTAACCAAATGATAAACTCTTGAGCTTGTAGCACTCTAATTGACTCAACACTAGCTTCTTGTTTCCGCTTAGCTTATTGACATGGCATGAGTCATCCTTAGATATCTCTAGTTAGACTTTGCTCATTGATGACTTGACTTGCTCACTAAATACATTACATTTCAGATTGTCATCTATGTGCTCTAGCTAGCTTATATATATGTTGTCATGATCTAGATAGCGTTTTATTGAGTTATGGCTTGGTGTATTACATGTTGGTCATTATGGATAATTCTCATGGCTCAAAATGCTTAAATAAACAAACTTCAGCCATATTCATCCAGTGACATGTCATATTCTTTCTATTGTATCCTGATGCGTTTATTGCCAAAAGGGGGAGAATAGAGAAGAAAAAGTCTGTTGGGAACAGTTTAGAGATTTGGAGATCAATTTGCTCTTTCAGTAGTTGCTCTAGTGTTCCTTCTGTCGACATGGTCATTAGCTTCATTCTCTCCTTTGGACCTTGTTGGATTCTTCAAAATCAAACTCAACTTCATGCTTTTTCTGAGTTTGTCAATATACTCATCAAGGGGGAGATTGAGAGACCAGGTGGTCGTGACTCCATGTGAATGATGAGTAATTGACAAAGGTTTAGGATTGTCGAGTTTGGTTTGAGTAGTTCGGAGTCGAGCCGTTGCGTGGCGCAATCGGGCTCGGTCGGACTTTGGTCAAACTTGGTCATTTGGGCTTAGGATGTATATTCTAATGTTTCGACAGGTTTGGACTTCGTCTGTGGTAAGTGTGATGGTATTTACGCTTTCATGTGTCGAGCGGTGCTATTTGACGTGTTTTCTTGTCTGTGTGACTGCAGGACATCGGGTGGAGTCGTGGCGTGACACGTGGACCGGACTAGGCGCAGGTGGCGCTGAGGTCAGAACGGTCGGGATGTGTCGAAGACGACGTAGACTCGAGGTGGTTGCGAGGCGTGCGAGGCAAGGAGCGCGAAAGCTTCCCGGAAGGTGCAGGAGGGGCGAATCGGGAAATTCGCGTGGCTGCACAAGCGGGAGCGGGCGCCGTTGGATTTAGCAGGCGTAACGGGGCGGAGGCCCGTTAGCCAAGGCTATAAATAGGATTGAGGGGCTGCATGCCCACTTGAGCACTTGTAAGGAATTAGGGTTTACACTAGTCAAAAGAGGCTTTGGGAAGGTTGTTTCCTTTAGCTCTTTAGTAGGTGTGAGTTGGTGGAGGCAGAGTGTGCTCCCTGTTGTCCTCCATCGATGGTTTCTATGTAGAGTGTTCATCCTTCCCAAGCATGTATGGGTGTGTTCTTGGCTTAGGGAGAGGGAGAGGATGAGTTGAGAGTCTTGTAATCATTCCTCTTGTATCATTCGGGGTATGGGGACGTAGCTCAGTTGTAATCCCTGAATAGATGAATGAAATCTGAAGTTTGGTTTTCCCTGTTCGTAGCTTCTATTCTTCATTTTCCTCTTTGCAAGATTTCTTGATTTTCGTGGTTCTGAGTTCTTGCTTGCTGGAGAGTGCCAAAATGGGTTGCTATGACATGGGTGAGGCTCAAAAGCCATTTGGCTATTTAATCTCAAGAGCAAACCGAGTTTGATTCTCATATTTCAGTTTTGGCCTCCTCTGTTCTTGTTCTTCGTTTCTAGGTTTTGTTCCAGTTTTTGATTCCCTTGTTCAGATGGCTTGAAATTTGGTATGAAGAGTCCAGAGGCTATTAATTAGCTTCCCTCAAAGTTTCATGGCCAAAGGATCAACGGTTAGGGAGTAATTTGATTTTTGGCTCGGGTCTTGCAAAAATTCAGCTTTTTACCCATAATCTGAAATTCTTGCTTCTTGGTTTGATTCTCTTGTTTCCCAAGGTCCCTTTACTATTTAGTATGTTGTAGTAAGGCCTTGGATCAAAAAGATTGAGAGCAAACCTATTTTTAGCCAAAAATCCGAAGTCTCAAAGTTCCGGCCTGAAAATCCCGTTTGCTGTTTTTTCTCGAGAGGTACTACCGCTCCTGGAGCGGTACTACCGCTCAGCG
This sequence comes from Dendrocalamus latiflorus, assembly GCA_017311315.1. Lineage (NCBI taxonomy): Eukaryota > Viridiplantae > Streptophyta > Magnoliopsida > Poales > Poaceae > Dendrocalamus > Dendrocalamus latiflorus. Next base: position 23,378,271 of record CM029628.1, read on the forward strand.
GTACTACCGCCCGTCACAGAGGTACTACCGCTTGAGGCCTTAATTTTCCCGATTTGATTTTTTCTCGCTTGCTGGTCTCTGTATTTGTGTTTTTCCTGCTGCTGGGGTATCTTGTGAGCACTGGTCTTCTACCTTCATAGCTCCCATAGCTATTGAAGAAGAAGATACGTGTTGGGGGCGATTTTTAGAAAGCGACATTCACCCCCCTCTGTCGCCATTTCGGTCCTACAGGAAATCCGAAGGTCCTATTTGTAAAATTACTGACATGGCGTGTCTCCCTGGGGCGAATCTCCGGGTGTAATGTAGGTACTATTTTCGGAAAAGTGGTCAGTTTTTTTCGCAAAAAACTGACGTGGTGGGGTCTTTCTACAAAAACCGATGTCTCGCTCGCTATTCCCGGAAATTTAGAGAGCCTATTCGTAAAATTACTGACATGGCATGCCTCCCTGATGGCAAATCCCTGGGGGTGTAATATAGGTACTATGTATCTCCAATGTGGGCCTTTGCCATCCCTCTCTCCAGGAAAAACCAAAGGACTACCAGTATTTCTAGTTATGTATCATTGGCATGGATGGCCCACATGTCATCCACTGCCTTATACCTAAACCAGCTGAGAAGAATATCCAAGGGAATATCCTCTTTTCCTTCTCAATTTCCATAATTTCTTGTTTGGCAAATCTTTCAAGAGCCTGTTCTCGATCGTCTGAACTCCAAATTGAGTGATTCAAATTCCTAAATTCATAATATACATTCTAGTATCTATTTATAATTTTATGATTTTATATGAGTTTTTATTTGTTTTGTACTTGTGCGTGTAGATTCTGACGCAGTCAAAGAATACCTGGACCAGTAGGGGGACGTACCCGCTGACATCAGCGAAAGTCTTCCTTGATCATATTGAACTCATTCTAAAATTTATTTCACACCGTTATCATCACTTTTTCAAGGATGTCAAAGGTGACCGCAATTACTTTGCTTGCGGATTTAACGAAGGACAACCGAAGTACTAAGATGTGTTCCCCCAATCATTGGTCTATTGCAAAGTGATGGGCTTTATTCTGATTTATTTCTATTTCTGCGGCTGTAAACTCAAGGTCATGTGGCGCCTATTGTAATAACTTGCTATAAGGATGGTACTCTGATATTTAATTACTGTTGCGATTCATATTTTGGATATGTTAGTATCACTGTTTCAATTATGTGCACTAGTTTTGATCTGAAAATAGTGCAAAAATACATAGAGGATTCATATTCAGAAATTCAGTCCTGACACTTATGCATTTTCTTATGCACATATATGATTTTGCATATGTTTCTTGTTCTTGTAATTGCAGCTAAAAATGCCTGTACACATGGAGAGTTGGCATCGGCAGTGAGGCGATGAACTGCTTCGTTTCTATTGCTCTTGTAGGCAGCATCTTGTTGCTCAGACATTGTTGTTTTTAGGTGCTAAAGCTAATTTCATGGCTGACAGCATAGTTAGGAGTCCGTAAATTCAGATTCTTGTGTGATATATACAATACATGCAAAATTCAGATCTTTGTTATCAATTGCAAATTGAGTTGTAATAGATATGTTGAATTCATTATTGCAAAGGTCAAGTTCTGGAGCTGCTGATTGTCTAAATGGATGTAATTTCCTGAAACGCACATGTTTCATGCCTAGTTGTAAATTGAGTTGCATACAGATACTAGAGATGGTGAAATTGACCATGTATCTGTTTTGCCGATGGAAAAGATTTTGTGAAGAATTAAGTTCGCCATTTGGATGTGATAGTGGATGTTGCATCTTTTGTGAGTAGTATTGCATTGTTGAAAATTTTGTCAGTTAAAAATGTTGCTCAATTATCTATAACTTAATACAATTAAGTTGTTTCTTCAACATTTCAAAAAACCATATTTAAGCTAAATCAGCATAGAAACATGTCTTCAGATCTCAAGGATATTTCAGACATTTTAATATTTGCACACAGCTAAAGCAGCCCGCCATTCCAAGAAAAAGCTAGGCTGACAAATGGCTTCTCAAAAAAGCTAGCTACTACTGCTTTTCAGTCAAAAAGCAAAAAGACAACTTATGGCAAAAGTTACGGCTCCCCCAAACAGGTTCATAGTCGCTAGAATATGCTCTATATTTTTTTCAGCACAAACCATGCTATGTAAAATGAAACGAGTGTCCATTTCCCAGAATTTGTACTCGTTGCAGTGGCCGGCGATTTTCCTCGTGCCTCAGGCTAATGGAATCATCGGTGTTTCATCTAAAAAAGGAAAGAAACGAGTGTATTGTTGCATTGCTCCGCCCTTGATCCAGGTCAAACAGCGCCATGATTTGTGTGAAATGGTCAGGAAGAATCCCCGCATCGACATGGTTGACCAGAGTCAATGGATGAGTATGGATATTCCCTAGCTAGAACAGTCCCAGTGCCCCACTGCTTATCTACTTTCCTCACTAGATTGGATGGATGGAGAATAAAGCCATATCTTTCTGCTATCTGTCTTGAGAATAAAGCCATTTCTTTCCGTTATCTTTCTTTCTGCTTAGCTAGAACAGTCCCCCTGCACCCACCGCGTGCGGATTTGACGAAGGACAACTGGAGTACTAAGGTGTGTTCCCCACTCTCAAGGTGATTGGTTCTTTTCTGATTTATTGTTGTTTCTGCTGCTGTAAACTCAAGGTCGTGCGTCCGCTACTGTAACAAGTAGCTATAAGGCTGATACTATGATATTTAATTACTATTGCGATTTATGTTATGGATATATTATCATCATTGTCTCAACTATGTGCAGTAACTTTTAATTTGGAGTTAGTGCGAAAATACATAAAGGATTTGTATTCAGAAATTCGGTCTCCTCACTTATGCACATATATGATCTTGCATATGTTTCGTGTTCTTGTAGCTGCAGCTAAAACAATGCTTGTACACATGGAGAGTCGGCATCGGCAGTGACGCGATAAACTGCTTCGTTTCTATTGCTCTTGTAGGCAGCGTCTTGTTGCTTAGATATTGTTGTTTTTAGGTGCTAAAACTAATTTCATGGCTGACAGCATAGTTAGCAGTCTGTAAATTCAGATTCTTGTGTGATATACACGGTACATGCAAAATTCAGATTTTGTGATCAAGTGCAAATTGAGTTGTATAGATATGTTGAATTCATCATTGCAAAGGTCAAGTTCTGGAGCTGCTGATTGTCAAAATGGATGTAATTTTCTGAAACGCACTTGTTTCAGTGCCTAGTTGACTGTAAATTGAGTTGCATACAGAGACTAGAGAGGGGGAATTGATCATGTATCTGTTTTGCCAATGGAAAAGATTTTGTGAAGAATTAAGTTCGCCATTTGGATGTTGCACCTTTTGTGGGTAGTATTGCATTGTTGAAAATTTTGGTAGTTGCACAATATTGCTTAATTGTTGAAATGAGCGGGGCATAAGTCGTTTCATCAATATTTCTTCAAAAAGAATAAAAACAATTATATTTATACTAAATCAACACAAAAACATGCCTTCAGAACCTAAGGGTATTTCAAATATTTCAACTGTCATCCATAGCTTAAACAGTTAGCCAATTTAAGAAAAAGCCTGGCAAATGGCTTCTTAGGCCAGAAAGCCAAAAGATAGCTAGCCTCTTCTTTTTAGCTTCTAAAATCTATTTTTCAGTTTTTCTATATTTACTCGTTTTTATACAGAGTATCTTTTCAAGGTAAGAGTCTACAAGTTAATTGTAGTGCACACTATAACAACTTCATTTATATTAGCTAAAACCGTACTCGAGTTTCTATTACTCCGTACTCTCTCTTACGAATAACCCAAAAACTATAAACCACAACTAAAAATCATAAACTGAAACCAAAACGAACAAGCCAAACAGGGTCATGGTCGCTAGAGTTGATTAGCCTGATGAAATAAAATGTGCTCTATATTTTTTTTCCCAGAAGAAACTATGCTATGTAAGACGAAACGAGTGTCCATTTCCCTGAATTTGTACTCGTTGCAACTGCCGGCGATTTAGCTCGTGCCTCAGGTTAATGGACTCATCGGTGTTTCATCTAAAAAAAAGAAAAAAACGAGTGTATTGTTGTATTGCTCCGCCCTTGATTCAGGTCAAACAGTGCCATAATTTGTGTGAACTGGTCAGGAAGAATCCCCGCATCGACTTGGTTGACCCGAGTCAATGGATGAGTGATCTGATATTCCTAGCTAGTACAGTCCAAGTGCCCCACCACTTATCTACTTTCCACTTGATTGGTTGGATGGAGAATAAAGCCATTTCTTTCTGACGGGCGAAAAGCTATACGTAGCCCTCACTTGATGATCGGATGGGCGAAAACGCCAATATATATACACACACATATGATGGATTATTGTTTGCCGTAGCCCGTAGGGGCCAGTACCACGCGCACTGCGAAGCAATTTCCCGTTCTCTTTCTAGCACACAGAATGATAGAAAGCAAAAGTAGAGAAAGCGATGGAACAGTTATCAATAATTAAACGCTGCATGCGTTGATGCCTGTAAGCAATGTTAGGTCCGGTTCTTTTCAGCTTTTAAAAGCTGCTTTTCGACTTTTCTATAGTAACTAGTTTTTAAATGGAGTATCTTTTCAAGATAAGATCTACTAGTTAATTGTAGTTCATACTTTACTGATTCATTTATATCGGTAAAAACCGCACATGAGTTTCTGTTACTTTGTAATTTGTCACACAAACAACTTAAAAATTATAAACCGCAGCCAAAAGCCATAAGCTCCATCCAAAAAAAACAAACCCTTAATCATTAGTAGCTCGGGTGGAGACGAGATGCAACGACCTGGTCCGTCCAAGTCGTCAGATTATTGGCCGGAGTTAACTGTCCCCAGCCATCTTCTTGGAAATGTTCAATGTCGACACACAACGTGTTCGTATATAATACGCACACATACATCCCCTCAACCTTAGGCCCAGCTAGAGGTAAAGAGTGAAAACGAATTATTCGTATTATTTAGTTATCGTATTGATAAAATATGAATATGATATAGATTTTTCTATCGGATTAATAATTTCTATCTTATTTATATTTGTATTCGAATTCACACAAAAATATGAATGCGAATATGGTACGGACTTTACCATCCGAAATATTATTTTATCTAAAAATTCGTATCCATATTCGACGAAACAATATATATATTTTATTACAATACGATTAATCAATTGAATAAGTTTTCTAATTGAATGTGAATTTATGTTTCTTTAGGTGAAGTAAATTAATTAGAATGATTAAGCATGATTGTACGATGATAAAATGTCATTAATGTCTTCATACTACATAAATTATGAGGATATCCAATTCCGACTGAATTGAGTAGATATTCGATTCAAAATTGTATTTGTTACAATATTAGATTCATATTCGTATTCGAGAGTATTCGAATTCATATTCGTATTTGTTTACAAATCTGAATACGAAAGTGGTTTGGGCACTATTCGATCCGTTTTCACCCCTAGGCCCAGTAAGCGCGCGAGCAAAACATTTATTACAAAACAAAAGGCTGAGTACTTGAGTTAAAACACCAAAGACCATGTGATAAGGTTTAGATTTATGTTATGATAAACTATTGTTATTTGAGAAAAAGTAGGAACTTAAATTTGTAAATTTATCAGATTTTCTAGACTGCTTGTAGTTAAGGTAGTTTGACAGGAAGAGGTGGAGGTCAGACCGCCCCCTGGTGGTCTAACTGACCACCACTAGTGGTCAAATCGGCCTGGGCAGGTAGTCTGACCAGTAGGTATGTCTCCAGTTCGATTGATTTTGATAATTTGGGAATTTTGGTCAAATGATGTTTTGGTTTAACTTAGGTTAGTACATATATGTTGTATGATGCATGTTTCAGCTAACATATGTCTAGTTGTGAAGAACTATGCTCAGAAACAATTTTTTTGTCTTGGATGTATAGAGTCACTTAGAGTCAACTATTGTCAACGGTAAGGATCGGAGCTACGCTCATTGAGGAGTTGAGGCCCAAAATGATCAAGGATATCGGGTGAGATAGCTGAGCTCAAGTAATGCACAAGAAAGGCAGAAATGTTGAAGGAAAGTTCGAGTAACAGGTTGCACCATGTGGCTTGGTCAGTCTAAGTGTTGCATGGTATCATGGAACCAGAACGGGAGAAACTTGTCGATGCATAACAAGCCGATGGTGCATCTACACGTGGCAAACATAGCGATTGCTTGCAAGGGAAGATGAACACGAGTTAAGAAAGGGTATTTTGGTAAATTGACCAAAATATCGAAAACTAATTTTGATAAGAACTACGGCACTTGAACAGCGCTTGGAAAGACGGTTTGGGTCAAGGAGGAGCAAAGATGATCAAGTGGATCAAAGGCTAAGAATTTAATGGATTCGGTCTTATATGCTTTGAAAAGTATGTATAAGTGTAGTGTGTGAATAAAACTCATGTTGTGTGGGGTTAACAGGTTTGCTCTATATGTGCCAAATGGATAGTATCTATTAGAGTTAGATAGGGCTGGTTGGCCTATCATTTAACAAGTTGAGATAGAGACTTGCTAGTTAACCATCCAACCTTGCTCATTGAAGCCTACAATTCTAGGATTTTGTTGGAGAAATGTGAGTGATGTGGCATGCTCTCTCATCCTCCAGATGGAGTGGCTGTAAAATCTTCATCATCAAGTAGCAATATATCAGTTTTTTTATCTCCCATAGTTCCCTCTTGTTTTCGTTGATTTGCACTTGATTTGGTTCGTTTTGATCTCTTTCCTCCCCTTTTTGATCTTACTAGATGCCAAGGATGAGTTGGTGATGGAGATGTTCTATGAAAATCAATCCCCATCTATCTAGCCATCAGGTTTGGCAAGTTCTTGAAGTTGCTCAGTTTTTGCTTTATTTGGCCTCTCCGAGTAATTTCTTGATCTAGTTGTTTTTGCCTCTATTTGTTAGATGTCTTTGCTTGTTGTGACTGTGGGAACACACCTATACACATCATCTAACCACGAGTAAGTCATATTCTCCGTTTTTAGTTTTTACTCAGTTTTGGTGCAACCCTCCTTCAAATTGAAATTAATCACAACTTGGATGATGATTTTCTTGATCGTTGGTTGGAATAGATTCATGACATTCTAAAGAAGATGCATACCAAGTTTTATATCATTTGGATCTACGGATCAAAAGTGTCACATATTTTTACTTTTGAAATAGTGTTGTTTTTACTATTCTCGTACTGATTTTACTGTAGCGGTATGATCGGATACTGTTCATCTGGTCTTATTGCCAGACACATCGAGGGTCATTTTGCTCAGTTTTTGCTAGGATTTTTTGTGTGGTGATTGATATATTATCTTCATATCTTCTTATAGCTATTAGAGTGAAATTCGATGAATACTTGGAGGAAAAATTTAAAGGTACGATTCACCTCCTCTGTTGCCATACCATTGCTACCATACAAAGTGAGTAAATAATTGCTAATTGCAAATCGATGGATACATAGACATATTCTGTGCTTGATGTGACCATGAGTACTTGAAAGGAGGAGGTACCTTAAAACTGTAGGACCGAGAACAGTGACTAGAGAGGTGAATAGGAACCAACACAACTAAAATCTTTCCAAATTATTTCCTCAAATGATGAAAGCAAATATCTTCACTCTAATAGTTACAAAAAATTATGAAGATCAGAGACCAATCACCTACAAGAAGAGATTCAAGAATAAAGCTATTTCTTTCTGCTATCTCTCGAGTTACATGTTGCATGATGGCCATAAAGGGCATCCACAATGTTTAGAGGCTGCATAGCCTCTAAGTTGGAAGTCACAGATAGCTTCTAAATTTAGCACAATTTTGTGCAATGTATGAAAACTACTACTGTCTCTAAAATTGGGTCCACAGATATAATAAAAAATTAGAAAAATGTTAGCATTTCAACCATCATCCATGGTACAAATAGCACAATGAACTGATACTCCTCATTTGGTGCCTCCGACGGAATTGGGTAGGTGGATTGTCGCGAATATGTAGTGTATGGTGGAGACAGCCTTCATAGAAATCCTAAAAATATAATTAAATAAAGGATATTTTTAATTTTTTGTAAAATATCCAAATTTAAATTAATTATTTGGCTTTTATCTCGATTTTCTGGAGTTTAAAATAATTCCAGGATTTTTGTAAATTCTTCTGGATTTTTTGGAATTTATTTGGATTTTCTATGATTTTTTGGAGTTTAAAACCTAATTTTAAGATTAAAAGTATTTCCGGGTGCCGATTGGACCGCTCCGAATGTCTCCTCTTGACCGATCGGACTTGGTCCGAACGTCTCCTGTTGACTGATCGGACTGGTCCGAAAATCTCTTTTTTCCTTTTAAACTTTCAGAAGTCTGCTCTCCTTCATCATAACTCCAATTAAGCCCGTTTAAATTTCTAAATTCATCTAAAATCATGAACTTGCTAAATCTATAATGTTTTCAAACTTTAAAGTTCATTTGAATTTTATAAATCTGCACTAATAAGTGACCATCACATATCAATGCACTAGTTTTGTAGTGGAGAAGATTGAATGCAACGGTTAGAAAAAATTATTTCTTTAACCTTAGCTGCTGCCTCCACATGAAGCATTAATATCAGCCTCTGGAGGCTAGAGCTTGGATGGCAAACATCTACTGTGGGTGCTCTAAGGGTCGACACTGCGTGGCAAGGCAGTACCTGCAAATGCGTGTCGGAGTCAAATCAAATGCAAAGTAGACATGGATATATGCAGGACACAGTCGAATGGAATCATAGAATCAAAGCCAGTTTTGGCACTGTTTTACACCGTATTTATAAAAATAGCAGTATGCAAGATATATTGACAAAAATGTCATTTTTGTCGCCCGTGGGCCGGGCGGTGGTGCCACGCGTCACCTCGCGGGCGCTGCCGCTGGTAGGCAGGCGGTAGGTGCCTGCAGTCCCCTCACTGGATGGCAGGCAGCTTGCCGCCTGGGGGCCAGACGGCAGGCTTGCCTGCCGTCATTAGGCCGACAATTAGCCGGCCTAATTACTGCCCTAATTTTTTCATTTAGTGATTATTTGAATTTTTATATATATCACACGAGCTCTAAAAATTATGAAAATTTATGTACAGCCTTCCAACACAACGTACCTTGTAATGTAATTTTTGGGTAATTTTGTCCATCGCGAATGTTGCTAAAAAATTCATACAATTTCAATGATTTTACATTTTTTAGATATAGTAAACTAGCTCTAAAAATTACGAAATTTTATGTGAAGCCTCCTAATATAGTAATAGTTATTGTGTAATTTTTTTGAAAATTTTATATGCTTCAAATTGTCCATGTTTATTTATGATAATTTTATCATAATTATCGACCCGTTGCTGCTATTGTTTCATGTTAATTCAGTCCTCCTGTGAAGTACATGACCTCTGTCCTTCGCACATATGTTGGCGCATTGCTGCTATCTTTTTTTTCCACTGTGTGCTTCGCACAAATGTCACCCTGCCTGTGTCGTCCCGCCTCGTGCGCTACCTTGTCCGCACTGATATCGCTATGTCCATGCCGTCCACCCTTGTCCACTCCCTGTCTCCATATTTGTCAATGTTGTCATGCCGTCTCCCCTCGCTGAAAGTGTTGCGCATCGACAAGAAGTCCTTAATTTATGGATTGAGTGCACTGGATTCGCTTTGCGCTTAGCTATAAATACGAAGCTATCGTAGTTGGTCATCGGTCATCTCAGTCACTCATCGCTCGCAGAATGACTGGTAATTTTTTTCGAATTGGTAGTCAAATTATCAATAATTAATGAACTATTCGTATGTAGTTACACGCATGTAATTATGTTTGTTGTAACACTTACTGCGGATCTGGTTGTTGTGGCTTTAGGTAGTCGCTGACATGGAACACTTAATAATGTTCTACGGGGATGGTCTTGTACGGGCTGGACCCAATAGGTTGGACCTATCAACATGCCAATACAAAGTGCTCCAGACTGAGAGACTCGGCATTATGAATATTCATGAGCTACGAAGATGCATTCGAAGAGAGTTTGCCACGGAGGCAATGGCGATGAAACTTGCCATCGAGGGGATCACTTGCACCATGTCCGAGGACGGCAAGTTTCATATTTATCCGTCCGTATCCGATCCGTATCTCTACCATATTTGTTTTCATATTTTTTTCAGATACGGATAAGAATACGGATAACTCGAATACGAATACAAATACGAATAATATCGAATACAGATACAGATTGAATACGAATCGAAACGAATACGGTTACGAATATTTATCGAAACATGAAAACCCCTTAAACTATACATCCAAAATTAATGAAAATACGTAAATAGTTCATCTTGTCAAACACATTCATGAAATCTAAACAAGCATAGTCTTTTCATCCACAATGAAAATATACCCTATAGTCGATCATAACATAACTACATAAGTAGCAACAATGTGCAATTCATGGAATACACATGGTGACATGATAGCAATTTGAACAAGCATAAAAATATTTCATTCCTCCATTTCATCCATCAAGTCCTCCATCTCAGCATCTCCTAAGACTTCTTGTGCCTGCAAGTTTTATTTCAATAAATACTCAAAGCGGTATAAAAACAAACTTATGAAGTGTAATAAAATGATACTCCAAACCTAGTTATTCACTGTGATAAAACAATCTTGAAGTGAATGCCAGGCAATAATATCCTTACAAATATATAATAAGTGAGATAACAAATATGATTAGAAAGACCTACATCAATGAACATTCCAATAGGCACACTGAATAAGACCTATGCACGAATGACAAGCATTTATGATCTAATGTCTACTGGCAAAGAATTTTCCAAACTCAGAACACGCAGCAACTATCTTAAAATTCAGCCACTATTGCCACAATGCAGAACAAGCAGTCATATACTCATATGTATGCATAGAGTGGTTTTAGAACCTATCTTACAAACTCAGAACAAGCAGAACAAGCAGCCACTATCTTAAAATTCAGCAACTATTGCCATAATGCAGAACAACTGAACAAGCAGTCATATACTCATATGTATGCAAGCGGCCACAGTGCAATTATTACTGGGAATTGGGAAAGCAGGCGGCCGATGGAGGTGGCCGGCGGAGGCAGGCGGTCGACATAGGGAGGCGGTCGGCGGAGGCAGCTGGTGGAGGCAGGCGGTTGGCGGAGGCAGGAACCCGGCGGACTGGCGGAGGCTCCCCGCGGGAACTCTTTTTGAAGGTAGGGGAACGGCGGTCTCGCCTCCCTACCTCGGCGTGTGTAGTGCCTTCGGCCTACGCTTCAAGCGCCCGCTCCCCGCGGGCACTCCTTTTTGAAGGTAGGGGAACGGCGGTCTCGCCTCCCTACCTCGGCGTGCGTAGTGCCTTCGGCCTACGCTCCAAGCGCCCGCTCCCCGCGGGCACTCTTTTTGAAGGTAGGGGAACGGCGGTCTCGCCTCCCTACCTCGGCGTGCGTAGTGCCTTCGGCCTACGTTCCAAGCGCCCGCTCCTCGCGGGCACTCCTTTTTGAAGGTAGGGGAACGGCGGTCTCGCCCCCCTACCTCGGCGTGCGTAGTGCCTTCGGCCTACGCTCCAAGCGCCCGCTCCCCGCGGGCACTCCTTTTTGAAGGTAGGGGAACGGCGGTCTCGCCTCCCTACCTCGGCGTGCGTAGTGCCTTCGGCCTACGCTCCAAGCGCCCGCTCCCCGCGGGCACTCTTTTTGAAGGTAGGGGAATGGCGGTCTCGCCTCCCTACCTCGGCGTGCGTAGTGCCTTTGGCCTACGCTCCAAGCGCCCGCTCCTTTGAAGGTAGGGGAACGGCGGTCTCGCCTCCCTACCTCGGCGGGCGTAGTGCCTTCGGCCTACGCTCCAAGCGCCCGCTCCCCGCGGGCACTCTTTTTGAAGGTAGGGGAACGGCGGTCTCGCCTCCCTACCTCGGCGTGCGTAGTGCCTTCGGCCTACGCTCCAAGCGCCCGCTCCCCGCGGGCACTCTTTTTGAAGGTAGGGGAACGGCGGTCTCGCCTCCCTACCTTGGCGTGCGTAGTGCCTTCGGCCTACGCTCCAAGCGCCCGCTCCCCACGGGCACTCCTTTTTGAAGGTAGGGGAACGGCGGTCTCGCCTCCCTACCTCGGCGTGCGTAGTGCCTTTGGCCTATGCTCCGAGCGCCCGCTCCCCGCGGGCACTCCTTTTTGAAGGTAGGGGAACGGCGGTCTCGCCTCCCTACCTCGGCCTACGTAGTGCCTTCGGCCTACGCTCCAAGCGCCCGCTCCCCGCGGGCACTCCTTTTCGAAGGTAGGGGAACAACAGCGTCGGCGCGTCTTCGGCGCTCGACTCCGCCGTCCGCCTTGTAGGCACCGCCTCGGCGGGACGGCACGTCTTCGGCGCTCGACGACACGTCTTCGGCGCTCGACTCCGCCGTCCGCCTTGTAGGCATCGCCTCGGCAGGACGGCACGTCTTCGGCGCTCGACGACACGTCTTCGGCCTCGACTCCGCCGTCTGCCTCGTATGCATCGCCTCGGTGGGACGGCACGTCTTCGGCGCTCGACTCTGTCGTCCGCCTTGTAGGCATCGCCTCGGCAGGATGGCACGTCTTCGGCGTTCGACGACACGTCTTCGGCGCTCGACTCCGCCGTCCGCCTCGTAGGCATCGCCTCGGCGGGACGGCACGTCTTCGGCGTTCGACGACACGCCTTCGGCACTCGACTCCGCCGTCCGCCTCGTAGGCATCGCCTCGGCGGGACGGCACGTCTTCGGCGCTCGACGACACGTCTTCGGCCTCGACTCCGCCGTCCGCCTCGTAGGCATCGCCTCGGTGGGACGGCACGTCTTCGGGCATCGCCTCGGCGGGACGACACGTCTTCGACGCTCGACTCCGCCGTCCACCTCGTAGGCATCGCCTCGGTGGGACGACACGTCTTCGGCGTTCGACGTCACGCCTTCGGCGCTCGACTCCGCCGTCCGCCTCGTAGGCATCGCCTCGGCGGGACGGCACGTCTTCGGCGCTCGATGACACGCCTTCGGCCTCGACTCCGCCGTCCGCCTTGTAGGCATTGCCTCGGCTGGACGACACGTCTTCGGCGCTCGACTCCGCCGTCCGCCTCGTAGGCATCGCCTCGACGGGACGGCACGTCTTCGACGCTCGACGACGCACCTTCGGCCTCGACTCCTCCGTCCGCCTTGTAGACATCACCTCGGTGGGACGGCACGTCTTCGGCGCCCGACGACGTCTCCAGCGCTTCACCGGTTCCATCATAAGCATGGCCTCTAGGGTCTACGAGCAATTAGTTGCATCGGCACCCTCGTGCTTGCTGTCAGGGAACGGGGGGCTGGGGTGGTTGATCGCGTCAGCTCGCCCATCGGGACCTCAGCGCTTGCTGTCGAGGGAGTACTGTTGTAGGGGTGGCCCAACCCCCCGTGACTGGGCCGTGCAACTAGTCCAACATGTAATAGGCCCAATAGTGTAGAGGAATATAACAATGTAAATATACCAGTGTACCCCCATCCTTTGTAAATACTAAGGGGTAGAATGGGGATTTCCCATTCTACCCCACTCGCATATATATAAGCCCCCCCAGGAGGGGCAAAGGGGACATCTCCCTCATTCTCACCACCTCTCCAGATCTAGCCCTCTTCCTCTTCTACCAATCCCCCTCTCTTCCTGTCTAGTCTGTAGCTACGACAAAAATTTTTGCTGAACCTCTATAAAATACAAAAACAAAAATACAAAGACAAAAAATTTTCTAATCTAAACAAAAATAAACCTAGGTAGAAAAAAATCTCCAAATAAACCTAGGTAAACCCTACAATCAGTATTTCAGAAAACTAAAAGTATATATAAGAACACAAATCTTGAAGTTCAAATATCTCCAAATAATTTACAAAATGTTTAAAAAGACAGAAAATACCAAAAAATTTAAATTCGAAGCTATAGAAAAATTATTTAGTAATGTTGGGATAGTGTATTAACATGCCTTTTCTACATCCTCACTATGCATTTAAATTCATATGAACAAGCAGGGTAATTCGTGCATTTATGCGGCTAGATCTATTTCAAAATTAGTATTATCGAATTATATAACTTAAACACTTGAGAATATATTTACATATCTTATAGGCTATTTAGATTTTTAAGACATAAAAACATTAGAAATGACAATAGAAACTTGAAGGAAAATACAACTCGAGCAACGTAATTGAAGTATGATCTTTCATGGAAGAAAATCATTGATCATAATAAGTTGTTCGGGTTCTTAGAAATGTAAATATTCTCCACCATGTATGGATCATATAGTTGCATGCCCATATTCTTCTTCCATTAGTTACACTTTTCCAAAATGTATGTATGCATATGTACATTTATTTTAATCTCAAGCAATACAATGATTATTTGTGTGGTAAATTATCTCATTAGTTTTCATGGTTAAACTACCTTTCTCACGTATATACCGATACATCATGGGTGACCTACCTTGAACTTATCTTCTCACACAACAGCTGCCCCACCGAATTATATGCCTTCTATCTCTTCTCATCACCATAACATTTCTGCTTCAACATCCAACAGCAAGCCTAATTCTTGATCAATTCCCTTTAGTTGTTACCCCTTCCAATACAATACTCTATCATATAATTATCTTCTACTTCTATCCACTTATTGCTTAATGCTAACCATTGTGACATCAAACACATATACATGTGCAACCGTCGTCGATCCCTGCCGGTGATACCCATTACTATTTCGAACTCTTTTCTCTTCTACTTTCTGTACGTCTGTGTTTCTATTAGTACGGATGCATGTATGTATATACACATGCATGATGTATACATTCTCGATGTCCGATTGCTCATCATCTTCGATGTTAGCCAACTCAACGTTGTTGCTTTCTCACTAACCATGGTGATGTGCTATCTTCATTGATGTTGGCACGTGTCTAATTATATGGGGTAGCAATGCCATGCTCCTAGCAATATGATGGTCCCATATCGTTCATAGTTCATTTCATTGCAAAGCTTCATCTCCTTTCTGCCAAAGCTTCCCTATTATCAAGTTTTTTCGGCCACCAACTTTTTCAACGATGCCAACACTCACCACTCATCATCACAGCCCTTAGTTCCTTTCACTCTAGCTTTTCCCTTCAACGTCTCCCACAAGCAGGACAACATTGTCCTTGTCAAATGGCTAAGGTGAGCAACACGTTGTCCTTATCTCTACAATTGCCATCTCGACTATTCACTTCCCTGTGAGTGAATGTTTTCTTACAAGACAAATCGACATCTTTACACTCTTTTATGATCCCCTCCGAAACCATCCGTGCTATCCTCATTATAACTATTATTTTATTCAAAATTTCAATTCTTTTTTATTGGAGTTCACATACAAATCAAATTGCTAATCTTTTAATTTATTTTCAATATTAGTTATTTAGGGATTTTATTTCAGAATTTGTATGAAAATCAAATTGTAAATTTTATTTTAATACACCATTCATGCCATCCTCAGTATAACTTTTATTTTTATTCAAAATTTTAGTTGTATTTATTAGAGTTCGTATTCAAATAAAATTGCTAATCTATTTAATTTATTATAAATTTTAGTTCTTTAGGGATTTTACCATGCAACTCAAATCCAATTGCAATCAAATTTCAAATTTTATTTATTTTTTATTCTAAATTTAAATTTTTTTAGTTCAAATTTGTATACAAATCCAATCACCAATTTTCTTTAATTTTTATTCCAATTAAAGTCATTATGGGATTTTATTTTGGAATTTGTATCAAAATCAAATTGCTATTTACTTTATTTTATTCCAAAATCTAGTTATTTTTTGTTGGAATTCATATACAGATGCCTTTGCTATTTTTTACATGTTTATTTTGAATTATATTTATTTAGGGCTCAATACCTTCTGAAGCGCAAGTGTGATATGTGACCTGACTTTGTCACTAGCTTCCCATTTCACCCTTGGGCTTCAAAGGGCATGATGTAGCATAAGTGTGATATGATATCTAACTTTGTCTCTATCTCATTTAAATTATGGGTATGCAAGACTACACATGTTAGTGTTACCATAAAATATATATGTACTGCTTTCAGTGCATGGGAAGATATGAAAAACCAATATGGTGATTAGTAATAGTAACAGGTGGTTTCCTAGTGTAGGTTGGTAATATTTGAAGTAGAAAAATAATTTTATACAATATACACCAAGTATATCATACATAATTAGGAATGAATATTAATTAAATTGCTCGGCACCGTGCCGCATGCCACCACAATCAACTGGCCTCCCATTATCTGTGCCCATTGTTTGCATATATGTCTAAATACCATCTAGATGAATTTGATATACTCTTTTATCACTTTGTATGAATATCTACTAATTGTAAGATACTCGAGAGTGAACCACATGGAAAAACTAAAAAGAGTCTATGTTTTTTAGCCTTTTTCTACTAATACCATCATATTCACATATAAAAAAAAGAGTATATCTAAAAAATCACCACTAAAAAGTATACACATCACCTGGGTAGTTTTATATATTTGTGTATTCCTTGTACATACCTTCATCATGCGAGAACTCCCTACATCGTGAGATATGACATGCAAACTATGCCTGGAGAGTGTATATTCTTTACACCAAAATTATATCTGAATTTTAGTTTTCAATGTTATATCCAAATTTTCATGCTTTGGATTTCATATGCCATCTTTCATCTTGCAGCAATGCACGAGGTATCCTAGTTATCCAACACACCGGTCTGTATTAACATGATCAAGCTTGATCAACCATAAGCAATGCACAATTCTAATGTGGGAGGGTTTCATCAGGCGATGTACAAATAGTGCTCCTGGATCCATTAGTGTACCCCAATTTTTTACATTTAAAAAAACCACGTACACAAGTAGCTACTAGTACTGTTAATACACGTTCTGCCTATTACATTCATTTGCACCTCCAGCCCACATTCTCTAAGCCCAGCTTTTCTGCTAGGCCTAGCCTTTCAATTGTCCAATTCCAAAATGCCCAACTGACCAATTGTACACAAGTAGCTATTTAGCTCTCAGCTCTACTAGATAGGGGAGACACACTACGTTGCGTCTATCTGGCCAAGTTGGAAAGTCTGTATAGAATAACGGGAAATGCACAGATGTGTTTAGTATGCAGGAGTGCCGGCCTACCTAGTTCTCTGTGATAAGAGTGTATGGTGTAGGGATGAGAACGTTCAGTCATGAGGGAACTAGATAGGAACTATTGTTTTATTCATTGAGAATGTGAATAAAATTCTACAGTAACACAACTGGTTGTGGTATCGGTGTGTGATTATCTCTACTTTCTACTAATATAATATGGGAGTTTGTCCATTCACCTCCCTGCTCCCATCCAACATGCGCAGCACGCAGCTCCCAGCCCCATTCACCTCCCTCCTCACATGCAGTCCCCATCAGTTTTGGCTTACGAGTGTGCCTCCTTACTCTATGGCCCACATGTCATTGTATGTATGTGCGTTGCGCATTCCCATCCAACAAATTCATCTCTCCCTCCCTCGATCTCTCTTCTATCTCCCTCCCCAATCTCTCTTCTCTCTCCCTCCCCTGATCTCTCTTCTCTCTCCTGGTGGGTGGCTGCTACCGGTGAGCAAGCGAACAACTACGATGCATGGGTCTCATGCGCCATGTTGGGCTGACGTCTATGGCGCCTCCATCATTGCACTGGGACTCTCCGCTCTGCTATTGGCCCCATCTCCTGTCACCTCACCGGCATCCATCCGTCCCCTTCCCCACACCATCGTGCACATCCGATAATGGTCGACCTCCCATCTCCACTTTTGGCCCCCCTACATCCACCCAGATCTAGCTCGCCGAATCTGGGTTCCCCAAGGTCGACCTCACCTACAGCTCTGCCGCCTCACCTATAGAGCTACCCCCCTCCCCAGGTCTGGTGCCGATCGGACTCTCTGCTCCTCTCTCGGCCACCCTCCTTGCCACCACACTAGTGGCCATCCATCTCCTTCACCACACCGCCGCCCAGGTCCGGTGCCGGTCAACCTTCCCACTCTGCACTCGCCACCCCTACATCCATCCATCCCCTTTCCCATAAACATTGCAAAATGCAGAGTCAAACATGCACAACAGTTGGAAGAAATGAGGGAACACACGCAACACACTACAAAAACATCAGTTCCTCTTCCACTTCTTCGAACACTTCAACTCCTCCACGAAAATATACTGGGTAAATACTTTGGACTCCTCTCTCTTTCCATTTTGTTCATGAATATTCTTCTGATACAACTTAGATTTTTTGGCAGTGCATTTTGCCGGTGACACTGAAGCAAGCAGAGGGGGGTGGGACGATGTAGTGGGAAACAGGGGCGGGGACAGAAACTACCGTTCTTGCTACTCCTACTCATTGTCTTCGTGCAGCAGCATCTCCAAGTTTCAGGTGTGTTGATGTTTGTGATGATTATGTTTAAGTACAAGAGATAACTTTGTTCCAGTATGCCTGAACTTGTTGTGCCTATATTTGCAAATTATGATTGCTGCATGCTATGTTTGCATTTATGTGAATATAAAATTTAGCTGTGTGTAAAATTAGTTAGATTGCTACTTGATGAACCTTGTTTGTATAGAATTTTGTAATGGCTACTGTTAAGAGAACATCACCTGTGTTGGTCTGGAAGCTCCAAGTTACTGGTCCGAAGTTCTGAACTGAAGAATTACTATCATAGATGACTATTTTTGGTCTTTACTCATCCCACTATCTGCATATATGTGCATTACAGAACATTTACCATCTCCCAAATAAAAGCAAACCAGTGGCTTGAGCTCTTTTTTGGTCATTTGGGTGTGATGTTCCTTCATGTTGTGCCATTATGTCTAGAAGTTGCTTTTCATGAAGTGTTTAATGGATTTTATCAATTTCAGTATATTTCTCATATGGGCTAGCGCCCTCCTGTCACCGCCTCCACCGATGGCAGGCATGCCACCACCAATTGCAGTGACTAGCAGTGTGGTCCCACCACCTGTGTCTTCCTCCTACTTGAGAATAGTTATGTTGTTCTACGATTATGTTGAACTATTTTGCTTCCAATTTCGTAACATGCTTGCAGTGAGGGTTTGGGTCTGATGCCATCTATTGAGCGAATTGGATGGTTCCATATTTCCATGTACCATCAATTTGCCTCATGTTTAGGTCTTGATTTTTCCATGTATGCTTACAAATCCACAATGTATGCACATTAGTTGCCTAGACAGTATGTGTTGGACATAATCTTGTTGTTGAGTGTGGTCGTATGTCAAGTACTTGTGTGTTTGGGTACTGAGTGGTCGATGCCATGGTCGAAGGCATGGTCGATGCCATGGTTAAAGCCGTGGTCAATGCTGTGGTCGATACCGTGGTTGAAAGGGTGGACGAAGCCATAATGACTCAGTCGGTACTTGGAGGAGCATTGTCGCAGTCATTAGTCAAACTGTGTAGTGATCGATAGTCGTAGCTACAGTGGTTGATAATCTATAGTCATAGCTACAGTGGTTGATGGTTGTAGCTATAGTCGATAGTCGGTTCTGGAAGTCCTGTGTGGTCAGAGATGCAGTGGTCGACAAGTCTTGGTCGGTGATGTGGTCGACAAGGTGCAGTCAAAGCCGTGGTCAAAGGAGTAGTTGAAGCCATGGTCGAAGGAGCGGTGTGCTGTAGCAGACATGTGCGGCCTGTCACTGTAGCAGACGTGTGCACTAGTTGTGGTCAAAGGCCTGATCGATGCCATGGTTGAAACCATAGTCGAAGGCATGGTCGATGTGTGGTCGAAGCCACGGCCACAGTTACAGTAAGACTGTCGGTGCTCGAAGACCTATGTGGTCGGTGAAGCGGTTGAAGAGAAGACTATAAATATGAAGTTAATCGAACGCTTTCCAGGGCAGAAGATGGTCTATCACAGTTTCAATTGTGCGGAAGACGACCCTAACAACTATTACCCCTCTGAATTTTTGAATTCTCTCACACCTAATGGATTGCCTTCACATGTCCTCAAACTGAAGATCAATTGCTCCGTGATTTTGCTAAGAACCTAGATCCAGATAATGGGTTGTGTAACGGGACAAGGTTGGTAGTCTGGGCCTTCCAAAGGAATACAATAGATGCTGAATTGTGTTAGGGCAACATGCTGGAAAGAGGGTTTTTCTGCTCGCATACCTTTGTGCCCGTTCGATTATGAAATGCTCGAATTTAAGTTCAAGAGGAAGCAATTTCCTGTCAGGCTAAGCTTTGCAATGACCATCAATAAGGCATAGGGGCAAACAATCCCGAATGTAGGTGTCTACCTCCCCGATCTGGTTTTCTCACCTGGACAACTATATGTTGCTCTCTCGTGAGCTACTGCTAAGAGCAATATCAGCATACTTGCTACACCGGGAAAGTATGGTAGCTTTAATTCTGCTAGTAAATTTATCAAAAATATTGTCAATAAAGATGTCCTTACGTCCGAGATGTCTTATGTATTTTATTTTTGATCATGTTACAAAAGAAAAAATATCAGCTACTAAATATGAACATCTATTTTCAATTTAATTTATTTATGAGTTTGTACACATGTGCTTTGCTTGATATATATTTTTCAAAAGATAAAATTGATGTTCAATGTTTAGTTTGGGTCATCATTTGATAATATGAATCACCCTCATTTGGTACTCCGTTGCAATGCACGGGTATCTTACTAGTCTAAGTAATATATGAGTTGGTAGATCCAATTAGTAGCTGTAGATTGCGCTAGCCATCTAAGCATTGAACAAGTAGGTAAGAATGAAAGTAGGCAGTAACTATGATGTATATTCTTTGTAGATGCAATGAGTGGAGGTAAATCTTTGTTGGACTTTAGGTAAATCTGTTAGATATATGCATACGACCATCAACCACATTGTGTCGACCACAACTAGCCGTAGTCGACCTCCCGTGGTACGTAACAACCATGGCAGGTCGAGCACAGCTAGTCGTAGTCGACACAACATGGTCAGCACAACGTGGTCGACATAACATGGTCAACCAATGTGGTCGAAACATCATAGTCAACCAACGTGATCGAACCAACGTGGTCAAAACAACATAGTCGACCAATGTGGTCGAACCAATATGGTCGACCAACATGATCGAAGCAATATGGTCGAAACAACGTGGTCGAGCCATTGTGGTCGAACCATCGTGGTCGACCAACATGGTCAAAATAACGTGGTCGGACCAACATGGTCGAACTAACGTGTTTGAAACAACGTGGTTGCAACAACATGGTCAAAACATCGTAGTCGTCCAACGTGGTTGAACCAATGTGATCGATCCAGCGTGGTCGACACAATGTTGTCGAAACATCATGGTCGACACAACGTAGTTGAAACACCATGGTTAAAACATTGTGGTCGACACAATGTGTTCAAAACACCATGGTCGACACATCGTGGTTGACACAAGTAAGCTCCTCTAGATTTTGGCTTGTCATACTATGAATCCACGGTTCCAGAAAAAGGAAAATAACAAGCTACTATTATGGTGCTACCACATTGTGTCGACCACGCTGTGTCGAGCACGTTGTGCCAACCACGCTGTGTCGAGCACGTTGTGCCAACCACGCTGTGTCAACCAAGCTGTGTCTACTACACTGTGTTGACCATGACCAGCCGTAGTCGACCTGCTGTGGTACGTAACAACCACGGTAGGTCGAGCATGCCCAATCGTGGTCGACACAACATGGTCAACAAAAGGTGGTTGGCACAACATGGTCGGCACATCGTGGTCAGCACAAGGCCAATCATGTTTAGCGATGAAGTAGAAGGCAAAGCTCTCCTTTCAAGACCAATGAGGTTGCTAAACATTTATGTTGGCCTCTTCTGGAAGAGAGCATTACTTAAGATAGTCTTACATAATCCCCACGATGTGTCGAGCACATTGTGTCGATCACAGTGTGTCGACCATGCTCACGATGTGTCGAGCACGTTGTGTCGGCAACGACCAGCTATGGTACATAACAACAACATGAGGTCGACCACGACAGGTCGAGCATGGCCGATCATGGTCGACACAATGTGGTCGATGCATCGTGGTCAACGCATCGTGGTTGACACATCGTGGTCGACGCATCGTGGCCGACACATTGTGGTCGACACAAGCCAGTCTTGTTCAACGATGAAGTAGAAGGCAAAGTTCTCCTTTCAAAACCAATGAGGTTGCTGAACATTTGTGTTGGGCTCTTACGGAAGAGAACATTACTTAAGATAGTCTTACATGACGCCGTTAGAACTCAAATTTAGATTTTTACCAATGGCAAAAAAATGGACAAAACCAAAGTGGAACATGAATTAGTGAAGAGATAGTGTTGTATATATGCAAGCACAAAGGTCAACCATGGCAGGTCGAGCACGGCCGATCGTGGTCGACACATCAATTTAGTGAAAATTCTCATAAAAAAAGAAAAACGTCCATCTCTCGATTTAGTGAAACATTATTACGGTAAGTAAACGATCACAATGGATGGCTTAGATAAAATAAAAAACATCTAGCCACCATTCATGATTCTTTAAAAGTTGTGCAAATCAGTATTGAGGAAAGCATTGTAACACCTCCCAACAAAAAAATCCTATAAGACAAGGCTACCTATTATAGACTCTAGATAATACCAAATAGTGGTAGGTAGCCTTGTGGTGGATTCTTTTTATTTACATGATTCCTCTAAGATCTATAATTGGTAGCCTTGTAATGTAAGATTTTTTGTTCTATCTAAGATATCCACCGGTAATCATTTATTGGCTATAATAACGGTCCACTGAATCGAGAGGCAGAATTTTTTATTTTTCTAAGAATTTCAAGCCTATTATTTTTTATTAGCAACTGTAAAACTTATTTTATTGACTTTTAGTATATAATAGACAAATCTTCTTTTTTGGGGATTTACTTTGGAATTCATATGAAAATAACATTGCTAATTTTTATTTTTTCCCCCAAAATTTTAACTAATTTAGATTGTACATGATGTGGATTTTTTAATTTGCTATTATTTATTTATTTATTATTCTGAATTTTAGTTATTTATGGATGTTACTTTAGATGTCATATAGAAATTAAATTACTAATTTTATTTATTTTTTATTTTTAATGTTAGTTTATTTGGATTGTATTTGACATAGGTTTCTTTCTTTTAAATTGAGTTGTTCAAACTTGAGTTCATGGGATAGATAACTAAATCTTTGTAGTTGATACGGGAGCTTTCTCGGAGTGCCTAATTAATATAAGTTTACAAATTTAATATTTTCAAAATTTAGGTTTGGAATTCATTTACAAGTCAAATAATTAATCATCTTTTAATTTTTATTCTGAGTTCGCATGTTGTTAGATCATACTTGCCGTGGATTTCCTTTTAGTTTTAGGCTAGAATTCGTATAAAAATCAATTTGTATTTTCTTTTAGCTATTATGCTTAGGGATTTGCTTTGAAATTCGTATGGAAATCAAATTGTTAATTTTATTTCATTTTTATTCCAAATTTTAGTTAATTTGGATTGTACTTGCTATAAACTTTTTCTTTTAATTTTCTAATTTTGTTTAATTATTATTACGAATTTAAGTTATTTATAGATGTTACTTTGGATGTCATATGGAAATCACATTGTGATTTTTTATTTATTTGTAATTCCGAATTTCACTTAATTTGGATTGTACTTGAGATGAACTCTTTCGTTTAATCTCAGCCATTATTTCTCGGGTCTACCATATTGATGGCTAGATCTTTCTCTAAGTATATAATTAACACAGATATAGATATATTCTAATATCTCTAAGCCAACTATCAAATCTAAGTTTTTAAAATTAGGACCTACCAAATTAAAGGGCTAGATGTTTTTTGTGTGAGAATTTATAGCGTATTTTTTTCTTAGAAACTGTAAATGGCTTACCATCGACTTTTAGTATATAACTAGCTGATCTACCTGTGTGATTGCGTGGCTAGATATTATGATATAGTTGTTTTTGGTATATAACTCTACTGCCTAGAAGTAAAATACGATTGCATTTGCAATACAACTCTAATATGTGTATATATATAATTAATCTGTACTGTTATAATCTAGTCTCAACAAAATAAGTGGTGAAGATGTTTCTCTTTTCTCTATTAATGTGAGAATTTCTAGAATATGTTTTAGAATTATTATGAAATTTTCTTTTTCTCAATACAAAAGGCGTGCCTTAAAACTCATCTGTTGTCTTTATTTATAGAGATAGATAGATTAGAAGGTATATAGGACCAGAGTAGATGTCGACGCTGAAGAGTACGAAAGATGGATCACTTTTGACATTTTCTTCGGCATCTTCTTTCATGCTTCCCAGCCTCACTAATCACTATCCATCTCACTTTGTCAGAACACCGGGAACTTGTTACGTCCACCTGAGTCCATGATCCTCTAGTTATCAGCTAGGCTCCAGTGCAATCGGGAAATTCAGCCCTTGATGTTGTTTGCTTTGAAGAACTTGTTGGCTTTATCCCACAAGAAAACACGCACAGTACAAAATAAACAAAGAGAATATAGAAAATTTTGCCCTAACTGCAATTGCTTAGCCGAGTTTTCTAAATATCTCTATTCTCTTTCTTGCTCTTACTTCTTACTCTTATAAAATTGGTTAAAGCCTCCTTATTATATAGACTAATACTTCCCTACTAACATACGTACTCGGATCTTAAGTTGGTCATGACTTCAATTTGAGTAACACAGAGAGACGAACTCTACTGCTTATCAGACTTATTTTAAACTCAAAAGTATTTTCAACAATCTCCCCCTAATCTTGACTCGATATACTCCTAATTTAGTCTCAATGCATTATGAACTACTAGCTACGCCTCCATATGAAGCGTTCTACATGCAAGCTATATATAGAAACTTAACTCAATTGGTACGGGTCTATCCAGATACAAAGACTCTAACTCGTTGAGACTGTCGGTATCAAGTGTACGACTTAGTTAATTCATACTTGACACAGAACGGCGAACACATCTCGTCAATATTCTGGACTCAACTCTACGTACTCAAGTTAGAACGGCGAACACATCTTCTCAACATCCCGAACTTATCTCAACTTACTTGAGTTTGGACGGCGAACACATCTCCTTAACATTTCGGACTCATCTCAGCTTACTTGAGTTCTTATATACACCTTTTTCTTCATTGCCCAGTCTGCATAATTGCTCATCGTGAGCATCGGATACTGCAGCGAGACAACGGAACTCATCTTCACTATCACACTGGATGATACCTCATCACTGGTGACACAACTTCCTGGAGAACATGGCATGATCTTGGGCACGTATCGAGAACTTAGGTTTGCTCTCTATCATGGACCGAAGGACGGAACCTTATCTTCTGATTTAGGGTAGACAACTACTGAACACTAGGTTTTGCTTTTCCACTTGAACTTGGCGTCTAAAGCAAAATGCTACTGCCTTTTAACTCAAAGCTAGGATCGAAGAAAATTACTGCTGTTGATCGGCTTTTTCACGCGTGCGGACTAAAAAACTGAAGCCCCTTCTCTGCAATCTCGCCTGGCGCTGTGTGAACCGATGAAAAAACAAGAAAAAAATTGAACCTTTGTTTTTCGTTTTGCTACCGCTGATTTGACTGAACTTTTATGGGGCCGTTTAGTTTAGCTGAAATAAGCTGGTGATGACTTATTTAGCATAATTAAATTTAAAAAGTTAAAAATAGAAAAAATGTTAACTTATTATAGATAATACAAATGAATAAAAAAAGAAAATACAAAAAAGTCTTAAAACCCTAAAAAAAGAAAAATCAAAATCAAACAGCAATAAACTAAAGGGAGTGTCTATACAACATTTGACTGTTTTTGAGAACAAAAACAGTTAGATTTTGAGCTGTTAGATAGAGATCCAACGCCCTAGATCATTTTTTGGAGGGGATCATTTTTTTTGGAGAGAGACTTGTATGGGTGGATCCGTTAGATGGAGATCTAACATTTCAGATCAATCTAACTGTTTTTATCCTAAAAAACAGTCAAATGTTCTATAGCAATACTCTAAACTAAAACCAGAAGTGATCGCTGATGCAGAGTGACGAACTCGATTTGGCTTTGGAATCGAGGCGCGGCGCCTTATCTTTCCGCTCGGCCGGCTCTAACACGGACGCGTGCTTCCTCTCAGTTCTTTTGCCTCGGATGAAGGACTAAGGTGCCACTTGATTGGATTAAAATAAGGTGACTTATGATATAACTAAATTTAAAAAAAAATAAAAAGTAAAAAATAGATTAGCCTATTACAGACAATACAAACAAATATAGAAAAAATCAAAAAAAAGCTAAAAAATGAAATTTAGAAATAGTAAAAAATAAGTCAAAAGTTAAAAGGTTAAACCGAGATGAGCGGAAACGTCAAAGAACACTGTTGCTGATTCTTTTCTGGCTGGCTGCTGTTTTGGCGCAGGGATTGAGTACTGTGCAGGAACCGATTTGTTTGTTGTCTTTGAATGCGCCCGAAGCCAAATCTCTCTTTCCTGTCTTCTTGCGTGCAGCTTGCTTCTCCTCTGCGCAGGAACGAACGACGAAACGTCCTGCATTAAACCGAAGGACCAGTGCGCTGCTTCTTGCTTTTCCTTGCGTGACGTGATTCTCGGGACGAGACGAATACGGACGAGCGCCTCAGGACGAGCCAGGTGTCACGCAGACCGATAAAAAATGCGAGGCTGCTGAAACCTGAACGAAATCGCACAATTTTTTTCGGCGCTGATAGTGATCACCGGCGGACCCAGGGCCCGGCGACCCTGGGCCCCTGCCCGGGCTCATCTTCCTGTGAAGCCAGTCAGCTGGCTAGAGTAGCAAGCGCACGTACCCTTCTTCTCCTAGTTGGAAAAACGAAGCTGCATGCATGCCAAAGTTCCAGAGTTGCCCTGCGGCTGCGGATCAGATCGTAGGTCCCCTACCGGAGCTCGCCGTCGACATCCACCACCACCATCGCCGTCCGCTCCGCCTTGTCCGGCGAGCGGTGGTACATTGTCCCGGACAGCGGCAAATGCACCAGCAGCGCGCAACTAACTAGCAGCGTGTATGCTTCATCGCTAGAAACTAGTATGTATTTTTCCTGTTAAGTTTTACTTTATACATATGATCTTGTGAACATGTGCTAGGATATGATTCTAGTTAAAATTAATGTGGTTGTCATATTTTACTTGTATTATGATTTATGTTTCTGAGCGTTTGTTATTTAGACTTTGTTCTTCGCCCAGGCTCGTCAAATTCTCTGGGTCCGCCACTATTAGTGATAATGGTCTCTCGTACCAATTGTTAGCTTTATCCTAGAAAAAATATACACGTTACAAAATAAATAAAGAGAATACTAAAGACTTTGTCGGACTACAACTGCCTAATCAAGTTTTTTTAAATATATCTATTCTCTTTCTTGCCTTTATTTTTTACTCTTACAAAATTAATTACGAACCTTCTTATTATATATGCTAATATTTTCTACTAACATATATATTTAGACTTTAATTTAGTCACAATTTTAATTTAAATAATACACAGATATACACACTACCAGGTACATCTAGGACTCGTTTTAAACTCATGATTATTTCCAACAGGACTTGTTACGTACGCTCGTTTTCACTTTGGATGCTAGCTCCAGAAATGTCTCCGAAATGAGAATGCACCAACCTCGCGCTCCCGTTGACTGACTTGGGAGTCTTGGATGCAAAGCAACACGGTATATGGTAAAAGACTTCAGAATCTATGAGCGAAGAAGTCATGCTGCAGCGTCCACTTTTCCATCGGTTACTGCTAGAACGGATTTCTATCCTTGACACTGGAACAGGAAAATTGCTAACCCAGTTTAATTTTTTTATATACTGACAATCGAGTGACAACAGAAAAATTATAAATTCTAAAAAATAGAAAAACTTCTAGCTCGTAGTTATTGTTAAGCCACAACCATTGGATGTTATGTAGACCTGGATATCGAGCTTATCTTAAAATCCAGTGAAAGTCTAAAAATAAAATCAAATAAATAATTCATGTTTATTTGTACTTTGTAAACAACAGATTCTTTTGTACTTGAATTGATTCTCTTTCAAACAAATTTCACTCTTTCTTGCCAGTTTGTAGTTGTAACAGATTTTCTAATCAATTTAGATATTTGAATCTGAATTAGAAAAGTAGTTGGCCGGTTCCGACCGGGAATTATAGACATGAAAATTGATACAGACCGAGATCTATGATCTTTTAGAGTAACTCCAGCAGGGCCCTACTTGACTACTCAAACCTCATATTTGAGGGCTTGAGGCAAAAATAGAAGTCCAGCAAGGCCCCTACTAGAGCCCTCAAATTTGAGGAGACCCTCAAATCCCCTCTTCAGCCCTCATTTCCAGGGGCCCCCTACTCTGGCTCTCATTCTTCTGTTTTTTCCCGCCTCGGTGAAAAATCCCTTGCCTCCCACTCCGCCAGTCCGCCTCCCTCCCACTCCGCGTCTCCGCCAGTCCGCCTCCGCCGTCCCCCTCCCTCCCACTCCGCCAGTCCGCCTCCCTCCTTGCTCAGTCCCCCGCCGCCGCCCCCTCCCCTGCCGTCCCCGCCTCCCCCGCCGCCCCCTTCCCCTTCCCCGGCGCCTCCACCCCCTCCACCGCCGCCTCCGCCCCCTCTCCACGACGTCGGAGGTGTCGACGTCGAAGTAGGGCTTGTACGCCGCCACGGAGAACATCCGGAACCAGCCGCCCTGCGCGGCATCGTCTGACCCCGCTGCGCCGCCACCCGTGCCTCCGCCTCCTCCGGCCTTGGACGAGAAGGTATCTGCAGCACAGCCACCAGAACCAAGTCAGATCCGGACGGAGATCCAATGTGAAGAGACGAGAGAAGAGAGGAGGAGATCTGTTCTGACCGTCGGCGTCGGTGGGCGGGCGGTAGGCGCCGGAGATCTTGCCCTTGGCCTCGGAGGGCGGGAAGGTCTGGAGGTTGGAGTCGGCGAACTTGATGGTCTGCGGATCTGGCCCCGTCGCAGCCTGCGCGACGCGAGGAGGGGAAGTGAGGTGGTGGTGTGCGACAGCGCGAGGAGAGAGGCGGGGGAGGGTACTTACCGGGACGGATCCGGACGCCTTGGGGTCGTCGATGGCGGAGTAGCCACCGCCGGACATCATCTTCGCCGGCGAAGGCCGCGGCGGCGGTGAAGCGAGGAAAGGAAGCTTCGGTGCGAACAGCGAAGGAGAGATGGATGGAGGATTGTCTGGGACGTGGCGTTGGAGTTGGACTGAGGGAGAGGGAGAGAATGAGGAGTGGGTCCCATGTGTCAGTTGCAGTGGAATGGATTTGAGGGCTTAAATTTGAGAGGTGCTGTTGGAGCAGGTGTAAAAAAACAGGGCCCTCAAAAGTAGGGGGAGCCCTCAAATGAAAAGTAGGGGCCCTGTTTTGAGGGCTACTGCTGGAGTTGCTCTTACAGAACTACTCCAGTATTGTGAATCATTTTTGTTTTGACAGTAATGTTAATATTAGGTCCATTCATATTGGCTTTTACTTATTGTTTTTGGTATTGGCTTATAAATAGTAACAGTTTTAGAAAAGCC
This sequence comes from Dendrocalamus latiflorus, assembly GCA_017311315.1. Taxonomy (NCBI): domain Eukaryota; kingdom Viridiplantae; phylum Streptophyta; class Magnoliopsida; order Poales; family Poaceae; genus Dendrocalamus; species Dendrocalamus latiflorus. The sequence goes on from CM029628.1 coordinate 23,407,825, forward strand.
GTACATAGAGAGATGCGTGTAATTTTGACCGACATAAATAAAGTCACTACAGTGTATACTATAATCGTCTAGTTGATCCCGTATTAAAAAGGCACTTCATTTGAAAACTACATACTATAGAAAAGTGATTTACTGCAGAAAAGTTGAGACTCCTCTCCAACTAGTTTTTGGTTTAAACTTATAGCTGTGGTTTTTAGCTGAAATTACACTGTAGTGGTTGTTAGCTTTTTCTAAGAAAAACGCGAGGCTGCTGAAAGCGCCAAAACGGAATCGCACATTTTTTTTTGGCTCTGATAATGGTCTCTGGTACCAATTGTAGCTTTATCCCAGAAGAAAATATACACATTGCAAAATGAACATAGAGAACATGAAAGAATTTGTCCCGACTACAACTGCCTAGCCGAGTTTTCCGAATATCTCTATTCTCTTTCTCGCTCTTACTTTTTACTCTTACAAAATTAGTTACATGACAAATTATTATATAGTCTAATTTCTTCTACTAATATATATATTTAAACTTTACGTTGGTTATGGTTTTAATTTAAGAAATATATACAGATGAACTCTACTACGTCTAAGATTCGTTTTAAACTCGTGACTAGTTTCAACAGAACTTGTTATGTACGCTCGTTTTCACATTGGATGCTAGTTCCAGAAGTGTCTCCGAAATGACAATGCACTAACCTCGCGCTTCCATTGACTGGGCTGGGAGTCTTGGATGCAAAGCAACACGGTTTAGGGTAAAGACTTCAGAGTCTATCAGCGGCGAAGTCATGCTGCAGCGTCCACTTTCCATCGGTTATTGCTAGAACGGGTTTCTATCCTTCACACAGGACCAGGAAAAGCTGCTAACCCAGTTTAAATTTTTATATACTGAAAATCGAGTGACAACAGAAAAATTAAAAATTTTACAAAATAGAAAAACTTCTAGCTCGTAGTTATTGTTAAGCCACAACCATTGGATGTTATGTAGACCTGGATATCGAACTTGTACTTTTTAAATAATAGATTCTTTTGTACTTGAATTGATTCTTTTTCAAACAAATTTCACTCTTTCTTGCCAGTTTGTAGTTGTAACAGTTTTTTTGAATCAATTTAGATATTTGAATCTGAATTAGAAAAGTAGTTGGCCGGTTCCGACGAATGGGGCTTACCTGTCCCCCACTCTCTATTCTCCTCTCTATTCCCTCAATCTAGACCACTCACTAGTGATCCAATGGCCAGTTTTTTTATATATTTTCACCATTTTCCCATCCATCATAAATAATAAAAAAATACAGAAAAAAATAAAATTTACTTTTTCTGTATTTTATTATATTTTTTTTTAAAAAAATAAAATTATAATAAATAACAGAAAAAATAAAATTTTATTTCTTCTGTTTTTTTATTATTTATGATGGATAGGCAAATGGTGAAAATATAAAAAACTGGCCATTGGATCATTAGTGAGTGGTCTAAATTGAGGAAATAGGGAGGGGAATAGGGAGTGGGGGACAGGGAAGCCCCATTCAGTTCCGACCGGGAATTATAGACATGAAAATTGATATAGATCGAGATCTATGATCTTTCACAGAACTACTCCAGTAATGTGAATCATTTTTGTTTTGACAATAATGTTAATATCGGATCTGTTTATATAGGTTTTTGCTGATAGTTTTTGGCATTGGCTTATGAATAATAACTGCTTTAGAGAAGCCCTACAGAGAGAGGCACTCGCGTATGATTTTGGCCGACATAAATAAAGGCACCACAGTGTGTACTACAATCGTCTAGTTAACCCCATCTTGAAAAGACATTTTATTTGAAAGCCAGGTACTGTAGAAAAGCGATTTACTGTAGAAACGCCGAGGCTCCGCTCCAACTAGCTTTTACTTAAACTTCTGGTTGTGGCATTTGGTTGAAATTACATTGTAGCGGTTGCTAGTTTTTTGTGAAGAAAAATAAGGGGAAAATAGAAAAAGTTAGGAAAAATAGAAAAAATCGTTATATCATGCTAAAAAAAATGAGCTGAAATTAAAATCCAATATATTTTAAGTGATTGTTAGCTTAAATGGGTCGAAAACAAAAAAATACAGAACCTAAAGCCCTTTGGAATGGAGCGTAGCAAAAACCAATATAAACCTGGCTGATTCATTCTATTAATGTTATCCCTCTATCGCTGGGGCCAACAATGAATAATTCATTTATATTGTACAAGAAAGTCACTCCTAAAGATCTCGTCCTCGAGCTGTCGGATAGATAAAACTCGTCCGTAACCACATGGCATGATGTCATGTCCAAACCCCGCCCCGCCCCACCCCCCCAACACACACACCCCCCGGCCCCCGGCGCATACTCTTTCATCCAGTTTCACAAGGTAAAGTGGTACATACTAATGGAGATTAGTTTCTTGGGTGCAATATGCTGTCTTCTATCTGCAGTTCTGTTAGGGACGCCATTAGTGGAGGGCCTAGAGGCATCTGGTGCTTTAAGAAGGCTGGAGGGGATTAGCACGCTCCCCTCCGGTGCCACGCTCGCCGGCTGTCGGAGGCGTTGCGGCAATCTGAGCTTCGACTATCCCTTCGGCATCGGATCGGGCTGCTTCCGCGACCCCGACTTCGAGCTCACTTGCGTCGTCAACGGTGACACCACCCAACCCCCCAGGCTCTTCTTACGGGACGGCACCACCCAGGTTGTCGACAATATCGATGTTATTTTCGCCACCAACAGAGAACATGTTGACATCGCCTTCTCCCGTACTATCTCCATGGTGTCTGGCGTCAATGTTTACAACATGGCGTGGATTCCTCCTGGTAGAGCCTTTGTGCTCGAGCATGCAGCGTTAAGTGTCACCGGCTGCGACTTCGACGCGTATTTTGATGATCAGGACATTGGTACAACTACCTGGCTGTGCAGTGCTAGATGCCCCACTGAGGAGATCACGGACATGGTGTCTAGACAGAACTGTAACGGCACTGGATGTTGCCCCATCATTCTGGCAGCAACTTTTCGAGCCTTTCAGCTTAAATTTGTCCGCCATGGCGAAAGCAATCTTGCAGCACGCTCCAATCGGAGTCCCTTATGGGATAGGATCACCATAACTACTGACGATGCCTCCCTGGGATGGACTATATCTGATCAACCGACCTGCGCCAGCACCTTGCATAAAAGGAAAAACTATGCCTGTGTCAGCAAAAATAGCAACTGCATCGATGCGACATCGAGTTTCGGTTATCTGTGCCGCTGTGATAGTGGTTATGATTATGAAGGCAATCCCTATATTCTGGACGGCTGCTCTCGTGACAAAGGTATGGTAATTAAGAGAAGTGCTTTAATGCTCTCTAATTCCCTCACTTTCGCACTAACATATTGATACAAGATCCCGCCTTGCAAAAATATAATATGCTAACGATATAAGGTCCTGCTTTTCGCCTTGTTTTGTTTCAAAATTAAGACCCCCACTGAAAACAAGGCAGCATTCATTTAGTTAGTATTTTTAATTTACAACCAATAGATTAGTAAAGTTAAAGAGACGAAAGATTCAGTAAAATACTGGGCGTTCATCCTCCTGGCGCACAAATGTAGATAGATGAAACAGAGCAATTAACAGCCCATATCAACTGGAGTAAACATGAAAAATCTAAATGCCTTCCATATATCTAGTGCAAACATGAAAACCATCTCGCATTGAACACTAAATCAACATGACAAATATCTGGAAAAACATTTTGAGGTACATTTTATACAACCGGTTTTATGACAAATCTATTAATACTAGGTTTATGTGACAAATGTAGATATTTTTTATATATTAGTCGACAACATTTGAGAAGTTTGATTGTACGTATTTTGAAATTGCATCTTTTCTAAACGAAGTTAGGACTTGATTCAACAATATTTAATCTTGCTACTAGGTAAAGGGACTCTTTGTTAGCCCTCTTTGAGGAAATAGAGATTTGGATCCCCCAATTATTGGAAAATGTCATAACATTTTTTTCTCACACAAAAATAGGATATGATCCAGTTGAACGAAGGGTAAACTGTACTCGAACGTGTGGGAACATCATAATTCCATTTCCATTCGGACTAGAAGAAGGTTGTTTTGGAAGAAAACTATTTCAACTCAACTGCACGGACGCGGCATCGTCAGCCATCCAATTCGATGACTACAATAAGGTGACCCACATAAATATCACAGAAGGCCTCGTGGGCATCAAACATGAGACGTAAGATAACGACCAGCAACAATTCATGGCGTTACCTGGAGAACCTGACCTCTATGGTAGTCCTTGGGAACACTCCATACTTTCTGTGGCATGGGCGGTTGCCAACCTAACATGGCAAGAGGCACAACAGAACACCTCTGGATATGCATGTGTTAGTACTAATAGCTCTTGTGTTGGCGTCAACTCTTCCTATGGTTATGTTGGTTACCGGTGCAAATGCATGCGTGGTACCCAGGGAAATCCATATATGCCGGATGGATGCCGAGGTACACCCCCCCCCCCCAGTTCTCTCTCTTTCTCGTTCTTACAAGGACAGCTTAGAAGGCCCACTCAAAACAGCTTTTAGTTTTTGTTTTCTAGCAAGTGAGAAGTTGTTTTGAATACATTGGTTTATTAACGTGTTTGTTCTTTTTTCTTTGCATTGTCTAGAGATATAACGTTTTTTTTATTTTCTCTTTTTTCCTTTATTTTTTTTAATTGAATGTCCCAGCCAAAAGTTATCAATCACTGTAGTATCATTTCAACCAAAAATTAAAAGCCATCTATTACAGCAGAATTGATAGTAATGCCGTGACTGAACGGGATAGCACCTTAGCCATGTCTTGTTGAGTACCGCATACACCTGCCATCAGCATCTCAGTCCAGGGATCATGCTTTACACAGGCAGAACCTTTGGTTGTCAAAAATAGAAGGATCCATGATGCCGAGTGTTTGCATGGAGCGCCACCTGTTGCCACACGCACCACGAATTTTTTTCATTAAATAACCATTTTGTTATCTAATTTTGAAAATAAATTCAACTGAAACTTTTTTAAGTAGCCCTGTTTGCAACATATATATATATATATATATATATAGGAAAAATATATAGGAAAAATATCTTCCTATATATATATATATATATATATATATATATATATATATATATATATATATATATATATATATATATATATATATATATATATATATATATATATATATATATAGGTCCAGGTACTGTAGAAGAACCTTTGCAACAGTGCAACACTATGAATAGTCTTCACATATCTTTCAAAAAAGTAAAATACATGGAGTCACTAAATTTGTTTTGGTGTATCATCTAGATTATTATACTTTAAAAATGCATATATAGGTCACTAATATGATATAAGTGGATCATTAGTCCATCCAAGCTGCCCATATTAGCATATTTCATACGATTCCATTCTAGATAGCGATGGCTGCTAGCTACTGGCTTTCAGAAGTCAAAAGATGTTTGGAACTTATTGGCTACTCAATACGAGTTTACCTTTTTTCTTTTTTAGTTTTTTATTTTTCCTTTGTATTATCTGTGGAGATATAACGGTGTAATTTATTTTTCCTGTTTTTTCTTCATTCTCCTTTAACTAAATACATCAGAAAAAAACTAACAACTGCCATAGTGACATTCAAGTCAAAATCCACGGCGCTTTGGAACAAGGCCGTAAGATTCAATGCTTTGAAATTTACACAACCTCCGATATTATATTTTTTTCTTTTAACCCCATCCTTTTGCCATTATTTTGATCTGGTCGAACCAGACCCAATTTGTCCACACCAGTCACTCGAAGCCTTATTCTCTTCTTCCAACTACATCCTATTGCAACGAAACCCTTGAGGCAGCAGTGACGGAGTGTGGCACTAGCGGCGAAGCATAGCTTCATCCTCGCAGAAATCATCACGCTTTAGCTAATGAATTTATGATGCATGAACGTTGATTCCCTCGCATGGGTCGTCCGGGAGTTAAAGAAAAAGTAACGAAATTATATAGAGTATAGTCTGGTTTGGGTAAAGGTACATGGGTAGGGCTAAACAAAAAAATTACACAAGAATTTTCTGTAAATATTTCGCCAACTGCTTTGAATCCTACATGTCATGCCACATGTACAAACTTTGTCAGCGTGGACTGAGCTCTACCAAAAGCAGAACAGAAATAACTTTTCTTTGATAATTTGTAGAGATCCTCTAAGGTCTATATCAAGAGTGAACTAAAGGAAATAATTGCATCAACTAGACCTGAGCAAAACTTGACCCTAGCCAGCGTGATGCCAAGTTTGATTCAGGCTGCTTTGGCTAGGTCAATATACATTTTCACGTTGGGAAGTAAAGAAAAATGTATCGGGTCGGGCCCAATAGAGCTATCGAGCAGAAACTTGATGAGCTCAGGGTCAGCCCTAAACCGGACCAGCCGCCCCTCCTTTTCCAGTTTTCCCCCGTAAAAGATGGTTTTTTTTAAAAAAATAAGATGTTCTCAAAAGATAATTGTCCTGTTCAAATGTACACCTCGATTGTCTGACCCAACCTCGGACTGTCTGGCTAGCATTTTGATCTTGAAAACACGTTTTCTTTGTCTGGTCAGACCAATTGTTTGAATTACACCCAGAGCCCAACTTTCAATTTTTTTCAAAATTAAGTCTGTTTTTGCAACAATTTTCAAAATGGGCTTCGAACTAACCCCCTAGGTCCTAGCATTGTCAAATTATGCATCATAATCATCTTTAAGCACATAAATCCCTTAAACTGTTGGCTGCAGTTTATGCCGGTGTGATTGCGTATCACTGTATCAGCGAGTACACACTACTACAGAAAGCCTAATACTAGACGGCCAATCACAGACGGTTTTGTCAAACCGTCTGTGATTGACACTAACACAGACGGTTTTAATTTGGACACCGTCTGTGTTAGTGGCGTCGGATAAAACGAGTATCACAGACGGTTCTTACCGATGAACCGTCTGTGATACTAAATTATCACAGACGGTTGTTGTTAAGAACCGTCTGTTAATGTTCACAGACGGTTTTTAACAAGAACCGTCTGTGATGCCCCTTTGTCTGTTATATTCTGTTCATGATCAGAGGTTAATATATAAGTACACATTGCTTCCAATAACTTAACTACAGAACTACTGAGACAAGAGATTACAAATTAAAGGCAAATTTATTAGTTTCAATTAGAGGCAAATTTACTACAAAAGTCGCACAGGTAAAGAGTTTCCCAGATTGTAATCTTTTGGGCTTCGTACGCTTCTTCTTCGACTTTGGGACTTGGAGGATCAGCCACTGACTTCTCGAACGCCGTTAAGATTGTCCTTGTCCTCAGCACTTCCTCCTCCAGCCTGGGAAAATAATCAGTAGCATAGCCCATAATGTCGTAGAGGTATGCACGGGCAGATTCCTCAGAATCTGCCGTTTCTGCTTGATCGGCAAGGCTATCCATCAGTCTCTCCAATGCGTGTAGAGCTTCTTCCGCTTTGCGCACATTGTGGAGAAGAACCAGGGTAAGGACTGTTTTCCTTTCTTGAGCGGCAGCGAGACGCCTCCGTCGACGGCGGATGATCAGGTCGAGCTGACGGATGCAAGAAAGTCGGGGAAGGAGAGCAGGGCGTGTGCGGAGAAGCTGCTCCAGATGCAAATTGCTGGCCGCCTGTGTAAGGTTCCGGCCGAACAATTCTTGATGAACAGATGAGAGGAAGGAGATGATCACAAGAATAGTAGAAGCCATATTGTACGTACGTAGAAGAGACCTGGATTAGGCGCGCATATTTAACCTTTAGCACAGACGGTTCGTATACCCAAACATTAATGATATAGACGCTTCGTATAACGATCGAGAGACATTAATTAGACGATCGAAACACGAAGCGTTCTGGCAATCGAAACACGAAGCGTTCTGGCAATGGAAACACGCGCGAAGCGTTCTGGCATGAAGCTTATGACAGACGGTTTTTTATAAAAAACCGTCTGTGATAATATTTATCACAGACGGTTTTAATAAAAAATCGTCTGTGATAAGCTGGTTATCACAGATGATTTTTAATTAAAAACCGTCTGTGATAATTCACAGACGGTTTTTAGTTAAAAACCATCTGTGATAATGACTAAGGCATTTATTGCGCTGCTCAGACCGCATCTGTCTTCATGTCGATCCAAATCTAGCCACTGCTGCGCACTTTTTCACTCGGGAGGAAGCTAGGCGATTTCAGGCCAGTTAATTTGGTGGGAAGAGGCAGAGATTGAGCTTTGAATTAAGATTCAGACTTTCCTGGTTGTTGTAGATATGGTTAGTAATGAAATTTATTTTTTCTTTAATTGCATTACAATTTAGGTCTAAGTAATCCATGAGTGGTTATTGAAGATGGTTGATTTGCAAAATTATTGGTTATATAATAGCTGTTGTGTTTGTAATATGAATTGAGCTAGCAAATTAAGTCTCAATATAATAAATGTGGCCGACATATATGTAGTTATAATTAGTTAATCTAGATTTTAATACTAAGTTGCTATATATGTACGTAACGTAGGACTGAAGCTGGATGTATGCCGCGAGCCGTGTGAGTGAAGAGTACATTAATGGCGTTTCTGCTTTTATAAGAGCCGCCGAGGAGGATATGTTGAATAAGGGGGTGGAATATATGTGCTGTCCATGCACTGACTGCGAGAATTTGAAGATGTTTAAGAACCGAGGGCAAATTGAAGCGCACTTGATTCGGAGGGGTTTCAAAAAGGATTATACGTGTTGGACCAGTCATGGCGAAGTGAATGATCATATGCCGCCGGATGACATCGCCGGTGAAGTGAATGATATGCCCCCGGATGACATCGCCGGTGAAGTGAATGACATGCCGCCGGCTGATGTCGATTGTGGCTCGGATTCGGATAGGTTGCACGATGATAATCTGGATCAGATGCTTCGCGATGTAGAAGAAAACTATGATGAGAGAGAGTATGTTAAATTCCGTGGCTTGTTGGAGGACTCAGAGAAACCTTTGTAGACGGGCTGCAAGTACACGAGGTTGTCGGCTGTGCTTGAACTGTTGAAATTGAAGGCAAGCAACGGTTGGTCCGACAAGAGTTTCACGGCGCTGCTAGGTCTTTTAGCGAACATGCTTCCGGAGGAAATTGAGTTGCCTAAAACCACGTATAAAGCCAAGAAGATTCTTTGTCCGTTGGGAATGGAAGTAGAAAGAATACATGCATGCCCGAACGACTGTATCCTCTACCGTAAAGAGTATGCAAACATGCATCAATGTTTAGTTTGGGTCATCGTTTGATGATATGAATCACCCTCATTTGGTACTCCGTTGTAATGCACATGCATCTTACTAGTCTAAGTAATATATGAGTTGGTAGATCCAATTAGTAGCTGTAGATTGTGCTAGCCATCTAAGCATTGAACAAGTAGGTAAGAATAAAAGTAGGCAGTAACTATGATGTATATGCTTTGTAGATGCAATGAGTGGTGGTAAACCTTTGTTGGACTTTAGGTAAATCTGTTAGATATCTGTATACGACCATCGACCATGTTGTGTCGACCACGACTAGTCATAGTCGACCTCTCGTGGTACGTAACAACCATGGCAGGTCAAGCACGGCCAGTCATAGTCGACACAACATGGTCAACACAACGTGGTCGACATAACATGGTCGAAACATCATGGTCAACCAATGTGATTGAACCAACGTGGTCGAAACAACATAGTCGACCAATGTGGTCGAACCAACATGGTCGACCAGCATGATCGAAGCAATATGGTCGAAACAACGCGGTTGAGCCATCGTGGTTGACCAACGTGGTCAAAAAAACGTGGTCGGATCAACGTGGTCAAATTAACGTGCTCGAAACAACGTGGTCACAACAACATGGTCAAAACATCGTGGTAGTCCAACGTGATCAATCCCATGTGGTCGACACAATGTTGTCGAAAACATCATGGTCGACACAACGTGGTTGAAACACCATGGTCGACACAAGTAAGCTCCTCTATATTTTGGCTTGTCATACTATGAATCCACAGTTCCAGAAAAAGAAAAATAACAGGCTACTATTATGGTGCTACCACATTGTGTCAACCACGCTGTGCTGAGCATGTTGTGCCGACCACGCTGTGTCGACCAAGCTATGTCTACTACACTGTGTTGACCACGACCAATTGTAGTTGACCTGCTGTGGTATGTAACAACCACGGGAGATTGACCACAGTAGGTTGAGCATGGCTAGTCGTGGTCGACACAACATGATCGACACAATGTGGTCGACACAACATGGTCAGCACATCGTGGTTAGCACAATGTGGTCGGCACAAAGCCAATCTTGTTTAGCGATGAAGTAGAAGGAAAAGCTCTCCTTTCAAGACCAATGAGGCTGCTAAACATTTATGTTGGCCTCTTCTGGAAGAGAGCATTACTTAAGATAGTCTTACATGATCCCCACGATGTGTCGAGCACGTTGTGTCGACCACGGTGTGTCGACCATGCTCATGATGTGTCGAGCACGTTGTGTCAACAACAACCAACTATGGTACGTAACAATAACATGAGGTCGACCATGGTAGGTCGACCACGGCCAGTCGTGGTCGACGCAATGTGGTTAATGCATCATGGTCGACGCATCGTGGCCAACACATTGTGGTCGATACATGCCAGTCTTGTTCAACAATGAAGTAGAAGGCAAAGTTCTCCTTTCAAAACCAATGAGGTTGCTGAACATTTATGTTGTCCTCTTACGGAAAAGAACATTACTTAAGATAGTCATACATGATGTCGTTAGAACTCAAATTTAGATTTTTTACCAAAGGCAAAAAATGGACAAAACCAAAGTGGAACATGAATTAGTGAAGAGATAGTGCTGTATATATGCAACCACAGAGGTCAACCATGGCAGGTCGAGCACGGCCGATCGTGGTCAACACAACTTGGTCGACACATCATGGTCGACACATCAATTTAGTGAAAATTCTCATAAAAAACGTCTATCCCTCAATTTATTGAAACATTATTACAGTAAGTAAATGATCACAGTGGATGGCTTAGATAAAATAAAAAACATCTATCCACCATTCATGATTCTTTAAAAGTTGTGCAAATCAGTATTGCGAAAAGCATTAAAACACATCCCAACAAAAAAATCCTATAAGCCAAGGCTACCTATTATAGACTCTAGATAATACCAAATTGTGGTAGGTAGCCTTGTGGTGGATTCTTTTTATTTACATGATTCATCTAAGATCTATAATTGGTAGCCTTGTCTTGTAAGATTTTTTGTTCTATCTAAGATATCCACCGGTAATCATTTATTGGCTATAATAACGGTCCACTGAATTGAGAGGCAGAAGTTTTTCTTTTTCTAAGAATTTCAAGCCTATTATTTTTTCTTAGTAGCTGGAAAACTCATTTTGTTGACTTTTAGTATATAATAGACAAATTTTGTTTTTTTGGGGATTTACTTTGGAATTCATATGAAAATAACAATGCTAATTTTTATTTTTTTACCAAAATTTTTAGCTAATTTAGATTGTACATGATATGGAGTTGTTAATTTGCTAATTTTTATTTATTTATTATTATGTATTTTAGTTATTTATGGATGTTACTTTAGATATCGTATAGAAATCAAATTACTAATTTTACTTATTTTTTATTTTGAATTTTAGTTTATTTGGATTGTATTTGACATAAGTTTCTTTCTTTTAAATTGAGTTATTCTAACTTGAGTTCACGGGATAGATAACTAAATCTTTGTAGTTGATACGGAGCTTTCTCAGAGTGCCTAATTAATATAAGTTTACAAATTTAATATTTTCAATATTTAGGTTTGGAATTCATTTACAAATCAAATAATTAATCATCCTTTAATTTTTATTCCGAGTTCGCATATTGTTAGATCATACTTGCCGGGAATTTCCTTTTAGTTTAGGCTAGAATTCGTATAAAAATCAATTTCTATTTTCTTTTAGCTATTATGCTGAATTTATTTTTTAGGGATTTGTTTAGAAATTGTATGGAAATCAAATTGCTAATTTTATTTCATTTCTATTCCAAATTTTAGTTAATTTGGATTGTTCTTGCCATAAACGTTTTCTTTTAATTTTCTAATTTTGTTTAATTATTATTACGAATTTAAGCTATTTATGGATGTTACTTTGGATGTCATATGGAAATCACATTGTGAATTTTTATTTATTTATAATTCCGAATTTCACTTAATTTGGATTGTACTTGACACGAACTCTTTCGTTTAATCTCAGCCATTATTTCTTGGGTCCACCATATTGATGGCTAGATCTTTCTCTAAGTATATAATTAACACAGATATAGATATATTCTAATATCTCTAAGTCAACTATCAAATCTAAGTTTTTAAAATTAGGACCCACCAAATTAAAGGGCTAGATGTTTTACTTTTTGTGTGAGAATTTATAGCGTATTTTTTTTCCTTAGAAACTGTAAAGGGCTTACCATCGACTTTTAGTATATAACCAGTGGATCTACCTATGTGATTGCGTGGCTAGATATTATGATATAGTTGTCTTTGGTATATAACTCTACTACCTAGAAGTAAAATACAATTGCATTTGCAATACAACTCTAATATGTGTATATATATAATTACTCTGTACTGTTATAATCTAGTCTCACCAAAATAAGTGGTGAAGATATTTCTCTTTTTCTCTATTAATATGAGAATTTCTAGAATATTTTTTTAGAATTATTATGAAATTTTCTTACTCTCAATACAAAAGAGGTGCCTTAAAACTCATATGTTGTCTTTATTTATAGAGATAGATAGATTAGAAGGTATATAGGACCAGAGTAGATGTCGACGCTGAAGAGTACGAAAGATGGATCACTTTTGACATTTTCTTCGGCATCTTATTTCATGCTTCCTAGCCTCACTATCCATCTCACTTTGACAGAACACCGGGAACTTGTTACGTCCACCTAAGTCCATGATCCTCTAGCTATCAGCAGTCGCCAGCCCAGCTAGGCTCCAGTGCAATCGGGAAATTCAGCCCTTGATGTTGTTTGCTTTGAATAACTTGCTGGTTTATCCCACAAGAAAACACGCACATTACAAAATAAACAAAGAGAATATATAAAATTTTGCCCTAAGTGCAACTGCTTAGCCGAGTTTTCTAAATATCTCTATTATCTTTCTTGCTCTTACTTCTTACTCTTATAAAATTGGTTAAAGCCTCCTCATTATATATACTAATACTTCCCTACTAACATATGTATTTGGATCTTAAGTTTGTCACGACTTCATTTTGAGTAACACACAGAGATGAACTCTACTGCTTATCGGACTCATTTAAAAGTCAAGATTATTTTCAACAATCTCCCCCTAATCTTGACTCGACATACTCCTAATTTAGTCTCAATGCATTATGGACTACTAGCTACGCCTCCATATGAAGCGTTCTACATGTAAGCTATATATAGAAACTTAACTCAATTGGTACGGGTCTATCCAGATACAAAGACTCTAACTCGTTGAGACTGTCGGTCTCAACTACGACTTACTTAATTCATACTTGACACAGAACAGCGAACACATCTTCTCAACATTCTGAACTCAACTCTACGTACTTAAATTAGAACGGTGAATACATCTTCTTAACATCCCGAACTTATCTCAACTTACTTGAGTTTGGATGGCGAATACATCTTCTTAACGTTTCGGATTCATCTCAGCTTACTTGAGTTCTTATGTACACCTTTATCTTCATTGCCCAGTCTGCATAATTGCTCATCGTGAGCATTGGATACTGCAGCGAGACAACGAAACTCATCTTCGCCATCACACTGGATGATGCCTCATCACCGGTGACACAACTTCCTGGAGAATGTGGCATGATCTTGGACACGTACCAAGAACTCAGGTTTGCTCTCTATCATGGACCGAAGGACGGAACCGTATCTTCCGATTTAAGGTAGATAACTACTGAGCATTAGGTTTTGCCTTTTCGCTTGAACTTGGCGTCTAAAGCAAAATGCTACTGCCTTTTAACTGAAAGCTGGGATCGAAGAAAACTACTGCTGTTCGTCGACTTTTTCATGCAAGCGGACTAAAAAACTGAAGCCACTTCTCTGCAATCTCGCCTAGCGCTGTGTGAACCGACAAAAAAACAAGAGAAAAATGAACCTCTGTTTTTCGTTTTGCTACTGCTGATTTGACCGAACTTTTATGGGGCCGCTCAGTTCAGCTAAAATAAACTGATTTATGGCTGAAATTACACTGTAGCTAATTGAAATTGCATTATAGCTGATGATGCCTTATTTAGCGTAATTAAATTTAAAAAAGTAAAAATTAAAAATATTAAGTCATTACGGATAATACAAATGAATAAAAAAGAAAATACAAAAGTCTTAAAACACTAAAAAAATAAGAAAAACGAAATCAAACAACAGTAAACTAAAAGCAGAAGTGATCGTTGATGCAGAGCGACGAACTCGATTTGCCTTTGGAATCGAGGCACGGCGCCTTATCTTTCCACTCGGCCGGCTCTTAACGCGGACACGTGCTTGCTCTCAGTTCTTTTGCCTCGGACCAAGGACTAAGGTGCCGTTCGGTTGGACTAAAATAAATTAGTTTGTAGCTGAAATAGTATGATAGCTAGCTAAAATTACATTGTATCTGATAGTGGTTTATTTGGCATTAACTAAACTTAAAAAAATTAAAAATTAAAAAACAGATTAACCCATCACGGACAAGGTAAATGAATACCAAAAAAGGGCAAAAAAGCTAAAAAAGACAAAATTTAAAAATAGTAAAAAGTAAGCTATAAATCAAAAGATCAAATCGAAATGAACGGAAAGACCAAAGAATACTGTTGCTGATTCTTTTCTGCCTGGCTGCAGTCTTGGACCAAGGGATTGAGTACTGTTCAGGAACCGATTTGTTTGTTATCTTGAAATGCGCAAACAATGCTGGCTCCAAAAGTCAATCTCTCTTTCCTGCCTTCTTGCGTGCAGCTTGCTTCTCCTCTGCGCTGGAATGAACGGCGAAACGTCCTGCGTTGAACCGGAGGACCAGTGTGCTGTCTCTTGCTTTTCCTTGCATGACGTGATTCTCGGTACGAGATGAATAGGGACGAGCGCCTCAGGACGACGCTGGCGTCACGCAGACCGAGAAAAAACGCGAGGCTGCTGAAAGCGCCGAAACGGAATCGCACAATTTTTTTCGGCACTGATAATGGTCTTTCGTACCAATTGTTAGCGTCCACTTTCCATCGGTTACTGCTAGAACGGGTTTCTATCCTTGACACTGGAACAAGGAAAAATTGCTAACCCACTTTAATTTTTTATATACTGAAAATCAAGTGACAACAGAAAAATTATAAATTCTGAAAAATAGAAAAACTTCTAGCTCGCAGTTATTTTTAAGCCACAACCATTGGATGTTATGTAGACCTGGATATCGAACTTGTCTTAAAATCCAGTGAAAGTCTAAAAATGAAATCAAATAAATAATTCATGATTATTTGTACTTTGTAAACAACAGATTCTTTTGTACTTGAATTGATTCTCTTTCAAACAAATTTCACTCTTTCTTGGCAGTTTGTAGTTGTAACAGATTTTCTAATCAATTTAGATATTTGAATCTGAACTAGAAAAGTAGTTGGCGGGTTCCGACCGGGAATTATAGACATGAAAATTGATACAGACCGAGATCTATGATCTTTTACAGGAGAAAATTGATATTATGCCACTCCAAAGGAGTGGCTTCGATAAAATACCACCCTCTAGATAGCAATTGTTAAAATACCACTTAATACATGAATTACTCTATGATTTGCCCTTTTAGGGATTTTATCCATTTCTTTTTCGTTTTTTATTTTGTTTTCACCAAAATTCTGTGTAAAATGACCATAATAGCCTTCTTCTGAATTCCACATAAACCATTCCATTCTCCACAATCCCTTCGTTCTTCACAGAAGACTGAACAGGCGACGCGAAGGGAGAAAGGCGCCGCCGCTCCCGGTCGTGGGCCGCCGCCGCCGGCAAGGCCCGCCTCCGCCGCCGACCGCACGCCCGGGCCGCCGCCGCCCGCACACACGGGCTTCTTCGCCGCCGCTGCCTGGAGGGCTTCGCCGCCTCCGCCGGTAGTTGCCTCCACCCCCGCCAGTACGGGACGCCGCCGCCGCGCCCGCGCGCACGCACGGGCTGCCGCCGCCCGCAAGCACGCACAAGCCCGCCGCCTGCGGCGGAGAATCCCACCAGGCGGCGGCGGCAAAGAAGCCCGGGCGTGCGGGCGGCGACGGAGGCGTCCCGTGCCGACGGCGGAGCGGCGGCGCCCTTTCTTTCTCCGTTCGCCCCTTCGCCTCCCTCTCGTTCGGTTTCTCTGGAACGAAGAGAGAAAGATCGAAAACAATGGAACGGCCGAACGGGTTCCATTTTGAGAGAGAGGGGTATTATGGTCATTTTACACAGAATTTTGGTGAAAACAAAATAAAAAACGAAAAAGAAATGGATAAAACCCCTAAAAGGGCAAATCATAGAGTAATTCATGTATTAAGTGGCATTTTAACAATTGCCATCTAGAGGGTGGCATTTTATCGAAGCCACTCCTTTGGAGTGGCATAATATCAATTTTCTCCTTTTACAGAACTACTCCAGTAATGTGAATCATTTTTGTTTCGACAGTAATGTTAATATCAGGTCCATTCGTATTAGCTTTTACTGGTGGTTTTTTGTATTGGCTTATAAATAGTAACACTTTAGAGAAGCTATACATAGAGAGACACTCGCGTGCGATTTTGGCTGACATAAATAAACCCAACACAGTGTGTACTACAATCGTCTAGTTGATTCCATATTAAAAAGACACTTCATTTGAAAGATGCATACTGTAGAAAAGTGATTTACTGTAGAAAAGTTGAGACTCCGCTCTAACTAGCTTTTAGCTTAAGATTCTGGCTATGGTTTTTGGCTGAAATTACATTGTAGCAGATATCAGCTTTTTCTGATAAAAACTGCGAGGCTACCGCAAGCATCGAAATGGAATCACACAATTTTTTTTTGGCTCTGGTAATGGTCTTTGGTACCAATTGTAGCTTTATCCCAGAAGAAAACATACACATTGCAAAATATACAGAGAGAACACGGAAGAATTTATCTCGACTACAATTGCCTAGCCGAGTTTTCTGAATATCTCTATTCTCTTTCCTGTTCTTACTTTTTACTCTTACAAAATTAGTTACAAGACACCTTATTATATAGTATAATACTCTTCTACTAATATATATATATATATATTTAGACTTTACGTTGGTCACTGTTGTGGGATGGCCCAACCCTCCAAGACTAGCCCTTGCAACTAGCTCAATATGTAATATGCCTAATAGTATAGAGGATTGTACCAATGTACCCTTATCTCATGTAATTATTAAGCGGTAGGACGGTAATTTTCTATCCTACACAACTTATGTATATAAACCCCCAAGAGGGGTGTGAGGAGGGGGCGCTCTCATCCCCAACTCTCTCTGGTTACTCCCCACTTTACTGTTTGGTCCGTAGCCACAACAGTTGGCGCCGTCCATGGGGATCGCACAAGAAGTGACGCTGGAAAGCGACGGCAACTAAGGAAAAGAGAGGTGCGGTGAAAGCAGCTGTCGGCAGTGACACCTGTGTTGGTGCGACCGTCGACCGCGATGCCTTTGCTAGTGTGAACGTCAACCACGACGACTATGCCAGTGCGATCGTCAACCACGATGCCTGGGTCGATACATCGACCACGACGCTTGCGTTGGTGCGACCGTCGGCCGCGACGCCTGCGCCGTCACCCCTACACTAGTGAGTCGGCCTTCCGTCGACCGCGCGCCTAAGCTGCATCGACATCCACGACCACACTGTGGTCGTGACTTCGGTGACATCTCTGACTGCGCCATTGTCAAGTCTTCGCTGGCAGAGATGACTTCTCCGTGGTAGACACTTGGGGATGGAGCGCCTGCCTCCAACTCCTCCGCGAGGACTTCGTGCTCGGCGTGTGGTCTTCGCCGAGGGCTTCACGTGGCCTTCACATAACTTCGTGTGGTCTCCGCCAAGCACCGCGCAGGTGACCTCTCTGACCGCTTGCTATAAGATCTATTTAGAATGGCATGTTAATATGTTCCAAAGAGACCTTATAGCAATAATATATAACAAAGAGACCTTCAAAAGGCATGAAGCAAATCACACACTCTAGTGTTTCTTGTGATTCACTTTGTTATTGCCACAAGATCTATTTGAAATGGCAAATCACACATTTCAGTGTGCCAGGTTCTACAGAGTAAGTTATAGCTGTTGTTTCTTCCTCCTCATCATGCTATCCTTGTAGCAATAATATACATCACTAGATGTTCTTGTTTCTTGTAAGATCAACCATGTGCCAATGTTTACGCTCACAGCTCACTGTAATTAGTTTTTTCCATAAGAGAGATGTCATTGTCATCGATGTCACCGAATGGGTTTGATGCTCTGAAGACTGGGGTAACTAGGCATGGTAGAGCAATATCTAAAAGGCTAGTGGACTAAATGACCATCATAGAGGTCTCTCCGGATGGGGACCCTCTACAACCGAAGAAACTAACTGCTGCATTTTGGACTACCTGTGGGATAATCAAAAGGCAATGGGTCCCCATCACCGTAGAAAACTAGAACGGTTTATAGAAGACGAGAGAAAAGTGTTGTGGACGGAGATTTCAAATTCGTTCGAGATCCCAGCAGAAGTTCAAGAACTCGTGCAATGGCATGCGCTCCTCGGGATGAGAAAAGCATGGAAGACCTTCAAGAGCACACTTGTCACGTAGTACATGACCAAGGATCACATACCCTTTATGAGGTATTCTTTCGTGTCACCAAAAACATGGGAGACCTTTGTGCGGATGAAGACGACGACCAAATTTTAACAGAAAAGTGCGGCGCACATGGCTCTCCAAGCATGAAACACTCACCCCAAAGACTCGGCACCACTGGGTACGCGGGTAAAATCCTGCAATTGATGATGGAGGATGATGTCACAATCCGATCGAAGGCCTCTCCACCATTTGCAAAGATCACAAATGATCGCGCCGAAACTAGTTAAGAGCGAGGTTATCAACCACGTCTTTCGACATCGCCTCTTTCAAAAACTCCGCAGATGAAGAAGTGTCCCAACACATGGTATGATATGTGAAACTACTTATATGTTAATATGTCCATAACTTCAGGGGGTCTAAAATAACATAATTGCCTCTTGCAGCAAACATTGACTACCGAATCTTTCGAAGGCTCCTTCAAGTAGTCAGGGAGAGAGATATATTGTCTATGGCCGTGGGAAATAAGGAGCACCCAGGTCACACGTGAGGCCTAAGGATTTACGCATCTTGGAGGCACGGATTCCCAAATAACTCCAATGCGTATAGGAGTAGGAAGAGATCCAGGGCCGAGCACAATGAAAGTATGAAACATGACTTTGATGCAAAATTTAAGGACATAACTACCTCACTTTAAGGAGAGATAGATGCATTGAGAGACAAACTAAGAGAAGTTTGCAACAAGTAGCAAGCCACCCCCATTATTATGGTACCCAGTCCCTCTCAACGTCAGAGTAGCTGCGCGTCCGCACCACTTTCTGAATGCAACGATGCCCACTTACCTATCGACGACATCCAGGTAATGTACATCTCTACAATGCTACACAGATAGACTTCGTGGATACCTTAGCTCATCGTGTATCGTTATATAGGAGGCCACACCATGCATCATCAGAATCAGAGTTGTTGGCTCCATCCCGTTGACGTTGGGTGGGGGTTGGTGTACCATACCTGCTAGGGACATTGGTGCACAATGCCCAGCTAGGGACCGGTTTCGTGAAAGTCCAGGTGGACTGGATTAATGATGTTTTTAGGGCTATCCAGCTAGAGAGGCCCCCAACAAAGAAATCATTACACTAGGAGATACCGTCCACACATTCATCCAATGGCCCAAGAGGAACAACACCCTAGACCCTCCCATGCCACGATCTCCACACGATCATGCCCATCAAATAGAATGCTCTATAACTCCACCTCAAGCTCCTCTTTAGAAGGCTAGCGCATTGGCTCCCATGAAGGCAACACCGAAAATGTATAACAAGCAAGGCGCCAAGGCCGAATCGAAGAAGATTAAGGTGCCTCTCATGGAATAGAAGTTCATGCTCGGGGTGTCGTTAGTCCTCGAGTCACACTTACTCAACCTTGGACTGGTTTGCAGGAATTTGCATACCTGGTACATGCAGAGGTTCAATATGAAACAAAACCAGCACAGTGGATTCACTGTGAGATACACGGAGGCGCATTTCCTCCATGACTTATTCTTACTATTCAACCTTGACAAACTCGACGTCTCACTTCTACGATGCTGAACACTGTAAGTGTACTATACAATCAAGTTCTACATTCATGTAACACTGATGAATGTCACAACTCATTGCTTATGTATATATCCATGATCCAACAAGTCTAGCGATAGCAAGAACCAGTGGGTTTCCTCGAGCCACACTTGGTCTCTGAGTAATCCATCAATGATAACGGATCTTTCATCCAAGATTACATATCGAGGAGATTGTTTGCTCACAGTGATACGGACTACATCATGGTACTCTTCAACCAGGGGTAAGTGCTTCATTAGTTGCCAAACAAGTTTCATTTGTACTTTATACGCAACAAAAACTTATGATTTATCACTATGACAACATACATGACTAGGAGTCACTGTATTCTGATTATGATTGTACCAAAGTGTAGCAATGTAATATACCTTGATTCCCTACTTAGGATTAACCATGACTTCACCTGTGTGCAACAAACAATTGATAGGTGATAGGCCATGTGGAAGTGACCCCGTGTGTGTGATGAGTAATTGACATCCATTTTAAAGTCGAGTTTGGTTTGTGCCAAGACGGCACTTGGCGCAGTCGGGTTTGGTTAGACAGACTTGAGGCATATTCTTCTTCCCAATTGGTCGTTTGGGCAATTTCATGCTTAAGTACGATTTATTGATGCTAATGAGGATTACCTGTTTCGAGCGGTGCTATGTAATGTATTTCTTATCTGTGATGACTGCAGGACATCGAGGCGGAGTCGTGGCGAGGCACGGGAGGACCGGACTAGGCGCAGGTGGTGCCGAGGTCAAAGCGGTCGAAGTGTGCCGAAGACAGCGAGGGCTCGAGGTAGCTGCGAGACTTGGAAAGCAAGGAATGAGGAAGCTTCCCGGAAGGTGCAGGAGGGGCGTTTTGGTAAATACGCAAAGCTGCACTAAAGGAAGTGGATTGTGGACAAAGCACTAGAGTTAGTGGGTAAAGCGAAAAAGCTTAATGGGCAAAGCATGTGGTGAACATGCCATTCCTTCTTCTACTGTTGGTTCTTCCTCTTCTCCTGCTGCTGTCTCCTCTTCCCCCTGCTCTTCTTGCACCTCTCTCTTTCGGGAGTGTCAGTACCTTATGAACACTCTCGAGAGGTTTGTAGGAGGTAAGAAAAAGCTAAATCTTATTCTAGACCAGTCCAAGATTTGCAAATTCAATCAAGGTCTATGATATGATTTTCTTGAGGATGTTAGGAAGCATCCACCTGCCGTGCTCAGACCCATAGCCGCAGGTGTGATCGAGGTCAAGCCTAGAATTGAGAAAGTTCAATTCAAGTCAGCGGGTTTTGTCCAAGGGAATTCTGACAGCAAGGTGATTCCACCTGCTGCTTTGAGACAGATTCAAGTTCAGCAGTTAACTTTGGACAGTTCAAACATGAATCAATAGGCTCAAGTAAAGAAGCACTCAACTCAGCAATCTTGTTATCTGCCCGTTTTAGGTTCATCTTCAATTTATTGCAGTTTTCACAAGACTCGGGCAGATCAAGGAGCATGGCATAAGGTCCTCTAACAGCAATGTCCTTAACCTCACATGAGGTGGGAGAAGTAGTCTCATCAGTAGTAAGTAGGGTAACAGCCATCCTACTCAACTCTAACTCAGCAAGCAGACTAACATTCTCCACCTTAACAATATCAAGCTCGGAGGACACACTATCATGCGAGGTCCTTAGTTTCTCCATGTCACCCAGCAGAGCACAGCATGTATCACAATCATCACGGGAGGGAGCAGATGTAAGTGAAGTAAGCTCCCGTGATAATCTATCTACTTCCTTCTCTAACTCAGTACACCTAGCCCTAGCTCTAGCATGAAAGCCACCTAGCTTAAGGAAAGCATGATTAAGCTGGTCGTATGTGGGGCATACCTCGTCCGAGTCGGAGTACAGCTCGCTGTCGCTGAGTTCACCCTCGAGGGCCATGAAGCACATGCCGGAGAAGTCATCGCCGCCATCCTTGGGCTCTTGGTCACCCGTCCCGTCGTCGTCGCTCCATCCCTCCACCTCGCTGAGGTCGAGGTCGTCGAAGGCGGTGAGGACACGGTGGAAGAGCTTCTTGGCCTTCCCGAAGTTGCGGAACTTCTTCTTTCCCGGAGCAGGTGCTGAAGGCTTTGTGTTGCGGTTCTTGTCGGTGTAATCGTTCTTGCCCGAACCGCCGTAGTCACCTTTACCCTTTCCAAGCTTGGGGCAGTTTACTCGGATGTGGTTGGGGCCACCACACTCGAAGCAAATGACTGGTCCTCCTCTCTTTCTGTCTCTCCTACCCTTGTAGGCATGGGAAAACCTTCGGGCTAGGAGGGCCAGCTGATCATCCGCAAGCTGCTCTAACTGATCATCAGTTATGTCACAGAGAGCAGCAAGGGAGAAACCGCAAGAAGACTCAGAAGAGAGACCAGAAGCTGAACTGGGATCGGTGACCAAAGCCATCGACTGTGACTTCGACCTACGAGAGACAACGTCAATCTCGTGAGTCTTGAGGCGCGAGTACAGCGCGTCAAGAGTCAAGGTCGAGAGGTCTGTCGTGTCTTTGATGGTGGTCACTTTCATCTCCCACACTCGCAGATCGAGTGCCGCAAGCATCTGACGAGCGTTGTCCGAGTCGGGGTATGTGAGACCGACCGCTTGGAGGTTGCTCAAGATCTTGTGAAAACGTGCGAAGCACTCATCTAGGGACTCACCAGCAAGCATCTCGAATTTGTTGTATTCGCGCTTGAACTGGTCCTGTCGAACCGTCTTGATCTGGGTGGTGCCCTCATGGTATGCGTCGAGGGTCACCCAGATATCGTAGGCGGACGACAGGTGGGAGATGCGATCGAACTCGCTACGACTCAGGCCCTGGATAATGATGTTCCTTGCCTTAGCGTTTGCCTCAACATCATGCATATTCCCAGCATTGATGTTCTCATCGGCAGGAACAACAAACCGGATCTTGACCTTGCGCCAGATAGCGTACCCCTGAGCCTGGATGTATGTCTCCATTCGGCTCTTCCAGAAGGGGTAATCGATGCCATCGAAAACGGGCGGCTTGGTCGAGTACTTGTCCGTCGCCATGGCTCTTGAGACCGGTTAAGATCTATGAATTAGAGCTAACCGGCTCTGATACCAATTGTAGGACCGAAATGGCGACAGAGGGGGGTGAATGTCGCTTTCTAAAAATCGCCCCCAACACGTATCTTCTTCTTCAATAGCTATGGGAGCTATGAAGGTAGAAGACCAGTGCTCACAAGATACCCCAGCAGCAGGAAAAACACAAATACAGAGACCAGCAAGCGAGAAAAAATCAAATCGGGAAAATTAAGGCCTCAAGCGGTAGTACCTCTGTGACGGGCGGTAGTACCGCTGAGCGGTAGTACCGCTCCAGGAGCGGTAGTACCTCTCGAGAAAAAACAGCAAACGGGATTTTCAGGCTGGAACTTTGAGACTTCGGATTTTTGGCTAAAAATAGGTTTGCTCTCAATCTTTTTGATCCAAGGCCTTACTACAACATACTAAATAGTAAAGGGACCTTGGGAAACAAGAGAATCAAACCAAGAAGCAAGAATTTCAGATTATGGGTAAAAAGCTGAATTTTTGCAAGACCCGAGCCAAAAATCAAATTACTCCCTAACCGTTGATCCTTTGGCCATGAAACTTTGAGGGAAGCTAATTAATAGCCTCTGGACTCTTCATACCAAATTTCAAGCCATCTGAACAAGGGAATCAAAAACTGGAACAAAACCTAGAAACGAAGAACAAGAACAGAGGAGGCCAAAACTGAAATATGAGAATCAAACTCGGTTTGCTCTTGGGATTAAATAGCCAAATGGCTTTTGAGCCTCACCCATGTCATAGCAACCCATTTTGGCACTCTCCAGCAAGCAAGAACTCAGAACCACGAAAATCAAGAAATCTTGCAAAGAGGAAAATGAAGAATAGAAGCTACGAACAGGGAAAACCAAACTTCAGATTTCATTCATCTATTCAGGGATTACAACTGAGCTACGTCCCCATACCCCGAATGATACAAGAGGAATGATTACAAGACTCTCAACTCATCCTCTCCCTCTCCCTAAGCCAAGAACACACCCATACATGCTTGGGAAGGATGAACACTCTACATAGAAACCATTGATGGAGGACAACAGGGAGCACACTCTGCCTCCACCAACTCACACCTACTAAAGAGCTAAAGGAAACAACCTTCCCAAAGCCTCTTTTGACTAGTGTAAACCCTAATTCCTTACAAGTGCTCAAGTGGGCATGCAGCCCCTCAATCCTATTTATAGCCTTGGCTAACGGGCCTCCGCCCCGTTACGCCTGCTAAATCCAACGGCGCCCGCTCCCGCTTGTGCAGCTACGCGAATTTCCCGATTCGCCCCTCCTGCACCTTCCGGGAAGCTTCCGCGCTCCTTGCCTCACACGCCTCGCAACCACCTCGAGTCTACGTCGTCTTCGACACATCCCGACCGTTCTGACCTCAGCGCCACCTGCGCCTAGTCCGGTCCACATGTCTCGCCACGACTCCACCCGATGTCCTGCAGTCACACAGACAAGAAAACACGTCAAATAGCACCGCTCGACACATGAAAGCGTAAATACCATCACACTTACCACAGACGAAGTCCAAACCTGTCGAAACATTAGAATATACATCCTAAGCCCAAATGACCAAGTTTGACCAAAGTCCGACCGAGCCCGATTGCGCCACGCAACGGCTCAACTCCGAACTACTCAAACCAAACTCGACTATCCTAAACCTTTGTCAATTACTCATCATTCACATGGAGTCACGACCACCTGGTCTCTCATTTCCTGAAATAGCTAGCGAGCCCTCGATTTTTGCAGAGAGGCTCTGCCACGTCAGTTTTTTTTGCAAAAAAACCCTCCACTTTTTCGAAAATTACTTATGTGTCCTCCATTTTTCCATGGAGGCCCTTCTTTTGCTGGATAACACCCCATGGTTTTCTTGAAATTACGCATGAGTCCTTGGTTTTATGCGAAAAACCCTTTGCTTCCTCTAAAAATACGTACGGATCCTTGATTTTTTCAGAAAAGCTCCTCTTACGAATTTTTGACTATTTTACTTCGGTCAGCTAGCGCGGTGTGGCGCCGAGCTTTGGCTGCTAGTAATTGAAGAGGGAGGGAACGGGAGAACAGAGGAGCCACATAGGGGAGGCCGGTGGTGGTTAGGGCTTCCTTGCTGATGGCAAGCGGTGGCGCGAAGAACACAACGGACGGCCAAAGTGGGTTGTAGGGACCACGGAAGAGTGTGAGGAGGTGGCTTTGTAGACAAAGAAGCATGGTGGTGGTGCGGTCATGGTTATAGGTGGCCGACCGGCGGAGAGGCACGACGGCGGTAGTGCTACGGCCATGCTATCCATGATCTAGTGTGAGCACGGGATAGGCGACGTCTATAAAAACATTCTAGTGCAAGGAATCGAGCCAGTATTTACTGAGACGACGAATCAAGGTGGGAATTGATTCGGCCGACGACGTGGGAGAACTTCAAATTTTGGTGGATGGCTGCACCAAAATCAAATTAATTTGAGAGGGATACCCAAGATGGTTGGGAACACGAGATGACGCGAAATATTTTGTGAAATGACTACTGGAGAAGGAGATCGATGCGATGGCCAGGCGGTCGGGCACGGCGGCGAGCAGACAACAGCTCCAATTGATGCAAACCAAGGTGCGGGCACAGGGAGAGTTAGGGATTTCGCTGAGTTGATACAAGACGATCTAGGGGCTTCCTTTTATAGAGCAAGAGAGGGGAGAGTAAGAGCTCGGCTGAAATTTGAATGGGAGTCGGTTTCCGTTTTTAATTCTTTGGAAACTAAGGAACGAAAGGTTTAATTACTAGGAAACGGAAGTGATTCCGTTTCCATACATGCTACTTTACTTTGGTTGGCCGTGTTTTGATCGGCTGAAGAAGGAGCGTGGCTGCTCGGCTAAACTCCGTGCGAGCAGAAAACAGAGCAGCAGAAGTGCAAGACAGGCAGAAGCAGAGAGAGAGGAAGAAGAGCTGGGCCAACTTGGTTGGCCAGGGGCTCGGCCCAGGGGAAAAGTGAATTGAGAAGAGAAATGGATTGGAAGATAAATTTGACATTCAAAATTTGAAATTGGAAGTTAAATTTCAATTTGGGCTTTTGTAAATAAATTTGTATTTGATTAATTTTTGAAGTGTGTTTCTCTGTAGTTTTTGTTGAAGTTTAAATTTTTAGAGATAGTTCAACTGAATTTGGATTTTGAGAGTAAAATTTGAAGTTAAATTAAAATTTGGATTTAAAGTTAAAATTTACATGTGTATTTATTTTGGATATATTTTTTTCTGGAGCTTGAATTTAAATTAAACTTTGGTTTTAATTTTTAATTTTCATTTAGATTTATTTTGGGGAGATCTTTTTGGGATTTGAATTGGATCTTGAATTTCAAGGTTTGGATTTTGAATTTGGAATTGTTGATTGATATCGAATTTAGGATTGCATAAAAAAACCGAATAAAATCTAAATGCTTTAAAATAACTAATTTGAAATTAATTTTACCGAAAACTTTTTTTCTTTCAAAAAAAATTTTTTTTACCGAAAACTAAAAATTGGGGATATTACAGTAAAACATTGACAAAAATATACTAATATTTTTTTTTGCCATGCACCTTGTGATCATAACTATTCATATATGACATAGTATTGAAATTGAAATGAACGAGGTGAATCATTTGCAACTTATTTCATGACTACGGTCCTGTTTGTTTCCACTTAAGATTATTATAATCTAGCTTATAGGTGGGGGATTATATAAGCTAGATTATAATAAGCTGGTGGAAAATAAGCTGTCAAGTGTTTGGCAGCCTGGATTATCAGAGTTATGGATTGTTGTATTCGAATGTTTAAAGACTACAATGTCCTTGAGAGAGAGGCAAGGGAGTTGGGGGATGGATGAATGGCAAAGGTGGGTAATATTCCTAAAGTTTTATGGTCCTTAAGATAAAAGGTGGATCTATAAGCTGAAATAAGCTTCTTTTTTGAGCTTATTAGATTACAATAATCTGGGCTATTAGATTATAATAAGTTATCTTATAATCTAGATTGTTTGTTTCCACTTATGATTATAAGCTAGATTATAATAATCTTAAGTGGAAACAAACAGGGCCTACATCAATTCCACACTGATGCTTGATGAAAATTAATTCCTATTTGTTCATCCATGCAAAGATTTATCATCACACAACTAAAGAGACTGAACCAAAGTAGTAGCTGTCAAATTTGTTTGTCCATCTTTTATCCAATTATTTCCAAATACCAAATAAAACCCATAGATCTGAGATGGTGGGAGTTTTGGGAGGAGAAATTACCTTAACAGTGGCGGAGGAGAGGGTTCAGGGAGATGGTGGCGATGGGGCACTGGCAAACCCAACTTGCCAGTGTGGTCCGGTTAGGGGCTAGGGCAAAGGGGATCGAAAGATTGGGGAGTCGTGAGGGTGATGCGAATGAATAGAAAGGCTGTTTTTACGTGGTGCATTTAGTGGATAATTTCCACCAATTTTTAGTGGCAAAGTCCCAAGTTCAACCCATCCAAAGCCAGAAAAACATCCCAAGCCTAGCTTTTGCCTTATAGTAATAGCTTTTGGCTTCCACCTAAAGCTGCTTCGAAGGTCCTCTGGCTTTTGTGGAAGCAGAAGTTGGCATTAAGCCCTCCAAACAGGACCTATATTTTACAACATTGACCCTACGAGGGGAAAGGCCCAACAGGGATAAGGCCCATGTGAAAGAGACCCCAGCAGGCAAAAATCACCAGCCTGTCAACCCGGATGCAGCTCACTTCAGCATGACACGACAACGAAGTGGTGGGGAACGAACGCGCGAACCCTCCGTCTCACGCGCCCGCGTACGGCGTGTGCTGGTGTAGAATAAGCGATAGCCCGGCCTGGCCGCGTGTGTCGTTCCGCACGCACGAGTGCACGGCACGACGGCACGAGGCCGTGAAGCACTGGCGCGGAGGCTGCGCTCGGCCTGGCAGTCGAAGCGGTGGATGTTTCCCCTTTGCTCGTCGTCCTCGGACCTGATTCCAGCCACGGAACTGAAGTGAGCCGTCGCAGCTCCATTCTTCATTGCACATTTCTCTTAATATGTATGTGCACGTGTTTTAAAAACATTACATAGCAATGAACGGTATACAGTCACTGCTCAAGGTTCTCCAGTTTCTTTTGTATAATTCGAAAGCGAACTGCCACTATCTTAGATTTAGCATCAAGGCATTTCTTATACCTATGGTTTTTTTTTTAACTCAAATTTCTTCTACCTATGTTGAATGGTTTTTGGGAATGTATAACCCTCCAAGATGAAAATGCTCCCTCTGTCATGCAATATAACTCCAAGCTCACCATACGCACAGATGAAAGAAACATTAAATCTAAGAAAAAATTAATATTATTTGACTATATATACCCTATTTAGGGCCTGTTTGGTAGAGCTCCAGATTCTCATTTTTCAGCTTCTGCTCTGGATTCTCCGAGAATCCACTTCTCTGAGAATCTGGAGCTGCCTCTAAAAAAATGTTTGGCTAGTGAGTTGGCTCCAGATTCATAAAAGTGGAGATTTGAGGGAAATAGATCATGTTACCTCTAGTTGTAACCCTTTTATTTTTTTCACAGTTCCAAACAAGAATTTATTTCAATGACTATTGCATCTTATTTGGAACATTGTTATATTTGATATCCGTAAAGGATTGTGGAATTTAATCGCGCAAACGGGTGCTCTCTTGATGTAGTTCCACTGTTCCAGTTTCAAAAGCAGGAAAGGAACAGCTTTAAGCAATTTGATATAAACGATGGATACATGGCATCACCATAAATTGAAATGCGCAGTTACATGCTAAAAGGCCTTACCAACTCACCGAGAATCAATATAAAAAATACTGAACTTCTAAATTGTCTTCAGCTGATATATTGATGATCCAAATAGAAACTACCAGTGCAAGTTAGATACAAGAGGTAAATTCGTAACATCCCAACTGCAACACTAAACCATCAATACCGCTAAATCTGGCTCAACAAATTGTCTCTTACACTCCCTGGTTTAGATCATTGGGTATATATATTAATAGCCACGTAGCAAAGAGACTCTTCTGGTTTACAAGGTCTAACTTATTTCGGGTTCCTCAAAACAATGATGACTGAATCCCCACGGAGGAACATCTTGCTTATGAACCTGTCCTTGTTCACTGGAAGAGCCTTCTTCTTGCCTTTACCAGTCTTTGGAACCTGTAACAAGTGCAACAGATGTTACTGAACACAGCAATACAAGACAAGGAAATAAAACAACAGTTCAGAGAATGTGTGATAATATAACTGTAGCAGCTATCAAGCAAAACAGCCAATAGCTTCCCCCCCCCCCCATTCATACAAATAATCGATTGACGGTGCATTGGGCCAAGCCAAGGGTTCATGAATGGCTACACATTGCAAAATGAGCTACCATATCCATGAGTAAAATAAGAGCAAAGGATACATCGTTGAGTGAATGAATTAAACAGCCAGTAACTCATCTTGCAGTGAGCTCGGCCCTTCCAGTCACTAAACAGGCCCAAATAATGAACTATATGATATATATCAAGCCAACTGATAATAACTAATCTAATTCCAGAAATTCTCAATTTAGGAACCCATATGAACTGCCTCAACTCCTAATCTCCTTATTTCTAAATTCTACTCACATCAAATCTGTGCATTGAAGTAAAAGATAACTGCATGCATAGAGTGGCATCTTGTCCATGAAAAAAGTTGATATAATCAAGCACCGGAATGAATAATTTGTAGCTGCAATGACCAATTAACATTTATAGTTGCACCATTAAAAGCCATATCGGCATATTGCAAGGAAGATATCAATGGATAGTACAAACTGTGCCAAATATGTAACCGATTCTTGCTATCACAACAATGATGCACAAATAACAAGATTCAACGAAGAAAAGAACCTGTAGATTCACGCTGCTGGCGACCGGAGGGAGGAAGGAGGCGGCGGTGGCGGTCCTGAGGGGCGGAAGGAGGTGGTGGCGGCGGTCCTGAGGGGCGGAAGGAGGCAGTGGTGGCGGTGCTGGGGACCGGAGGGAGGCGGCGTCGGAGGAGATCTGGAGGGAGGCGGCGGGGCGAGAGGAGGGCGGCGGCGGGCGAGATCTGGACCGAAAGAAGGGAGGGAAGCGGCGCGTCGGGCGGCAGCGGGGCGAGAGAAGGAGGGAGGCGGCGGGACGAGAGGAGGGAGGCGGCGGGGCGCGAGAGGGGAAGGGAGGAGGCGGGATGGAGGCGGCGGGGCGTGAGAGAAGGGGGAGGCGGACGGCACGAGAGGAGGGGGAGGCGGGGCATGAGAGGGGAAGGGGAGAGGGGAAGGAGCCGGGCGTGAGAGGGGGAAGGAGGGAGGCGCTGGGGCGATAGGGCGGGGGGCGAAACGGGATTTGCGGTTTTTATATGGGTGGCATTTGCGGGTAAATACTATGAACTTCAATGGGTAGGTTGGATTTAGGTTGGATAGCTCCCCACGAGAATCCACCTCAACCCTGCTTCTCCTGGTTAGTTCATTTTTGATCCTGCTCCACATAAGAAGCAGAATCAGCTAATTTTGAGAAGTGGGTTGTTTGGCACAGCTCCACAAGATTCAACAGAGAAGCTGGGAGCAGGAGCTGTACCAAACAGGCCCTAAATATCATACTACAACGACTCGGCCATCTTTTTGACATTAAAGTACAGATATAGAGTGGAAATATTAACTATACTTTTATTTTCTTATTGGACTTATATTGTTGGATGTCGCTTCCCAAGAGAATAAAATTTTATTATAGGACGAAGGGAGTGGCATGGTTTCCAATAGAACATAAGATTGAGAAAAACCACAAAATAAATACTCCATCTGTTTACTATATTTGTCCATGGCCTTGATAGTATCCATTTCACAATATTTGTCAATTGAGTATATCAAAAGTATAGTTATTACAGTGTTTTCACTTTCTACCCCTATTAAAATACTTTTAGAACATGTTAACCGGCTATAGCATACCATTTAATAGGGATATATATAGTCATTTCTTATCAATTTATTCTTATAATTAGTACTTTCTTGTCTGTGCATACGGTAGGCTATGAAGAATATAGAGAAATGGATGCATGGAGCAATGACTATCAGTTCGGAAATGATTTACACAAGGTATTTTCACTTTTCAGAAAACACTTTACAGAGGTAAGAGAATATGGTTACCCTAGTATTACCATAACCACATGTCCCATAAATGGGGTGGGCCTAGCTAAATAATTTACAAAGTCTCAACTTTGGTTTTGTCATGGGTTTAATGTGGGTGTCAGTTAGACATCTAATTCCCATACGGTGCAAAAGATGGCTTCCGACTAGGTAGATGGAACCCGTCGGCAGTGAAACTTTTGCAGGCAAAATCAGGTTAGGATGATGCATCGTAAAGGCCTTATAATAATCACTTAGTTGCATGCCTATGGAAGCATTTAATGGACAATATTATAAGTTCATTATTTCATGTGGATAATGTTGTATGTCCTTTGCAGAGTGAGATTTTAATCTATTCAAATAGTTGTGTCCCTGGTCATGGACATCGTTTGGTGATACCACACTTTGTTAGATTTTTTACTTTCAAAATGGTTTTGGAAAAATAGTATAGGTGGATGGAACCTGTACTTGAAAAGCTTTGGCTTAGTGTGGATGGATAGAATCCATGCGTGAGAGGTTGTTTGGTGTAGGTAATGGGGACCTACACTATGCAATTTACAATATGATTAATTGTGATTACTTTCAGCTATTATAGTTCTACTTTTACTTATTGCTTTATGATGCCTTTTGTAATCTACTATTTATATTGTAAAAACAAAATTTGCTTCGAGCAATAAAGCAATATGGAATAGCCTCTCTTGACAAAGCCAAGCATGTAGCTAGTAGCATTTGATGTAAGTTTTGCGGAGTATATTTTGTACTCACAGTTACTTGTAGAACACTTTTAGTTGAAGATGAAGACCTGAACACTTTCACGTTGCCAAATTTTATTCCAGAACGGCCTCGTGCCATCCACTCTGCTGCTGCTACCTGGGGAGCCATGCATGTTCAATGGCTAATAGGTCTTGAGCCAAGAGAGATGCACAACGAACTGTAAACAAACCATGTTTTTCATAGTGCCAGGCCAAGAAGTCTTCACCCTTCTCTCTTGGCAATTTGATCTTTAGAATCTCTTTCGCATCATGCGGGAAAAAACTTTCCCAAACTAGAGCAGAGTTCCAGGAGTCTGGAATTTTGGTTCAGGAGTTGCGATACTCTGATCAATCTGCATTGTCTTCTACTGCCTATCACCATAAGAGAATATGCCCGTGGAATGAAAGGACTTCGCCAAATTCTGATTTTGTCACCCGAACAAACATGCCATATAATTCCTTTTGTAAGTAGATCCAACCCATGACAATTGCCCTCCAAATAGGGACTGTTCACTTTGAAAGGCAGTGTCAATCAGATCTCCATTTGGATAGCCTTTAGTATTTTGCGCATGTTAGAGTTAATCTTGATGCTTGTTAGTATCTGGTCGGCACTTGGAAGTGGTTGAAGACCGGTAGTACTGACCCTGTGTGAGCGGTACTACCAAAGTTGTGGTCGAAGTGCCGTGCTTGAGCAGCTGTAGTCAAAGTGCCATGGTCGTGGCGTCGTGGTCAAAGAGCCGTGGCTATGGCACCATCGTCAAAGTGCCGTGGTCAACGCATCGAGTCGAAGACCCCAGAGTCGGAGACCATCCGGAGTATAGTGAACCGGTCATAGCCACAGTGAACTGGTCATAGCTACAATGAACTGGTTGATTGTCATAGCTACAGTAACCGGTCGGTAGTCGTAAGTATTGTAGCAGTCCTAAAGCACTATAGTAGTTGTAAAGTATCATAACAGTCTTAAGGTACTGTAGCGGTTGAATAAAAGAGATAAGAGAGAAGCGACAGTGGTCAGTAGCTACGAGTACCGTAAGTTGTCGTAAGTCATAAGGAGTCGACTTGGTCTTAACTGGACCGAGTCTTGCAGGTAGTGCACAATGTGCGCTGAGTCGTAGGGAATTGTGGCTGGCAAAACTGGATCACAGGGAGTCGTGTGGTTGTAGTGGGTGGGTGGCTTGAATGTGCGGCCCAGTTGTATATATTTAAGCCATGTAATCTATTAAGATCAGTGAGTTGAGCAGAAGAAAAAGAGGAGACCCAACTGAGTTCGGTCTTGCTAAACAAGTGTATCCCAGTGTTTTGTTCCAGTATTCATCTCCATCCCACAAAAAGATTGTGTAATTCCTGGTGTGTTCCCAATATGTGGTATCAAAGCAATGAGAGAGACTAGAGTGGTTTCCAATAGAGAATTGAGTGATTCAATCCCAACATTTGGTAAAAGGATTGAGTGATTCAATCCCAACATTGGGTATCAGAGTGAGGTGCGATGTGTGGAGATGCTTCCTAGTGATGGCTCACTGATCGGCAGCATGTCAATGCTGCTCCATGTGGGAAGTAGCAGTGGCTTAGAGCGGCATAGGTGGGCTGCAAGGCATGAGCGGCGTCGATAGCGAACGACGTTCTTCCACCATCAGTAGCGTCATGGTGTAAGGCATTGTAGACACGGCGATGTCAAAAGCGGCAGCGACATTGTCGAAGTGTGTGTGTGTGTGTGTGTGGGAGTTCTTGTAGGTGTGTCCAAGTTCTCACATGTGTAAGCTCTAATGTGAGTCCATATCGCCGTTGAGTTGTGTCACCGGTGAAGGACAATTGGAGCTGTGATCAATGTTGGGATCACAAGCAAGTTGTGTCCCTGGTGGAAAAGAGGTAGTGATGATGCAGTTGAGTCCATCGTCGCAAGAAGAGCCGTGTTGTTGAATACCCAAAGACGTCAAGGTCAAAGTTGCCAACAAGTCGTGTTACCGATGGCAAGAGATGACTACGAAGGGAGGAAGAGAAGGGAAATGCGTCTCTCCAGTATCCTCTGTTGACGGGCAGCAACAATGTGGATGTGAAGTTTAGCAAGTTAATATTAGGGGGAAATTTTTAGAAATTAATATTGACTTAGTATTTGCACTTTTGTCGCATGTTTGTGTTATGGTCGTGCATGTAGGTGAGTCAGTGCATGATGCATGTGAGTGTGTGCGAGTTTTTGTAAACGTGTGTCCAGAGTACTCACACGTGTTCTTATGTTAGTTGTGTCCATGAGAAAGCATGAGTAATCAGGAGTGTGTAAGCTCTGATGAGAGTCTCCATCATCGGCAAGGTGTGACACTAGTGAAAGACAATTGGAGCTGAGGAGGTGGTCAAATTCGTCGAAGTGTATCACTGGCGGTGAAGATGTGAAAGACGCCAGCAAGTTATGTCACCGGCAGCATGGTCAACAAGAAGAAGAAAACTCCTTGGAGATGCGTCAGAAGATTGGACTTCGACCTGTGAGTCAATGCATCAAGATTAAGGGGGAGAATGTTAGAGTTAATCTTGATGCTTGTCAGTACCTGGTCGGTGCTCGAACGTGGTTGAAAACCGATAGTACCGACTCTATGTGAGTGGTACTATCGGAGTTATGGTCGAAGCGCGATGCTCGAGCAGCCGTGGTCGAAGTGTTGTGGTTGTGGCGTCGTGGTCGTGGTGCCTTGGTTGTGGCACCGTAGTTGACGCATCAAGTCGAAGACCCCGAACTCGGAGACCCTCTGGAGTACAGTGAATCGATTGTAGCTACAGTGAATCGGTCGTAACTACAGTGAACCGGTCATAGCTACAGTGAACCGGTCAATAGTCATAGCTATGGTAATTGGTCGGTAGTCGTAAGTTACTATAGCAATCTTAAAGCATTGCCGCTGGTATATTTCTGTTATTTCGAATAAAAAATAGAATATTCGTAAAAAAATTCTAGTTCCAGATACTCCGCTCCAGATCATCTGACGCCGGGAGATGAAAGCCCTCCAAATCATCTGGCAAAAAAATGTTCCACTCCCAAAATATTCCTCACGGGCTCCCAGGTTCCGGGGCCTGTTTTCAGCAAATAAGAGCAAGCACTTACTCGGATGAATGAGTTGTCCCGTCCCCCTCTCAAAATTTTGTAGCAGTCACTTGATGATACCCGCCTGATACGGTTTTGCTTTGAAGAAAAGTAAGCTTTCGACTGCAAACAGTAAGTGAGAGACTCCAGGGGCTCGCCGACAAACTTTGCGATCATCCAACACACATCATTCACTGCCTTACTCAGCAAAGAAGACAGACTATCAGCAACAATAAAGAACAAATACGGAGATAAAGGATCACCTTGGCGAAGGTCACGAGTAGGCTGGAAGGAGTCCAAAGGAACTCCATTGAAGTTCACAGGATAGCATACAGAGAAGTAACACAACTTCAATAGCGCTTTTTCAAGGAAATACCAGTCCACTCGATCATACGCCTTAGATAATCCAGTTTGTAGGCACAGAATTTACTCCCTGCAGTATTCTTTTGATGAATAGCATGGATGCACTGAAATGATATCAATGCATTGCCCGTAATCATCCTCCCTGGAATGAATGCACTCTGATTGGACGAAATCATCTTTTAGAACCGACCAGTTTCGGTGAAAAAATCGAGCAGGGAACCCATCCGGGCCTGGCGCTTTTAAAGGACCAATCTGGAACAAGGCATTACCAGTTAGCAGCATCAGACACCTTATTATCAGTTGAGCAGTTAGGGGCAAGAGAAGATCCGGATTAACAGAGTCATCCCGTGTAGAGTTGTTGGAAAAATTCCGAACGCATCTTTTCCATCTTATCCTTCTGTGTGCACCATTTGCTCTCATTGGTTCTGAGCCTTTTGATTTATTCTTTCTAGCTCGCCAAGCTGCCCGCTGATGAAAAATACTTGGTATTCTTATCCCCTTCCCGGAGCCAAGAAATACGCAATCTTTGTAACCACATCATTTCCACTCTGTAAATAATCCCATCCATTCGCCTCGTGGTATTTTTTATTTCCTGGTGGTTACTGTTATGGTTTGCAGCATGCAAATCTGCAAGTTGTTGCCGTAGGTTCTCCAGCTTCTTTTTTATAGAGCCGAATTTTTGTTGGCTCCAGTTCTCAAGGCTCGCATCACATCTTGCAGAGCTTTTGCAATTTCACCTAGATTGTTCTTTACAGGTTGTGCCTGTTACGTTAGTTTTCTGTTACTGGAGTTAGGGATTCATCTAATTTTTTTAATCAAAATTTGTACTGTCCAGTACTTTGTTTTACAATAATTTAAAATTAATGCTTAACACATTAGCACTAAAATATCATTTGAAACATGAGCTCTAAGGATGCCCTGGTTAATTATTTGTACCAGTGTAGTTTTTAGGCTCCGTTGTAAATAGCGATAGCTTTTGATTTTCAGAAGCAAAAAACTATTTAGATCGTGTTGAGAGATAGAAGGGAGGAAAAGAGGATGGGGCGAGATGGTACTGATTAGTAATGATAGATAAGTTCTTCTACAGTGCACCATTTGCCCCTCAAGAGGTAAGAGTTTGGGTGAATCCTAGCCTTCCATCGTCTAAGGGTAGTTCACGGAAAAATTTATTAACCCATTAGGGCGTCTCCAACAGCTGGCTATTTAGGGCATCTCCAATGGTCTGAGTCAGCTATCTATATGCATGTACACATCAGCATATATCCTATGTGGAGGAAAGATAGTATGCAAAAAAAATCGAGCCAGCTCTTCCTTAAGCACTAGTCTATAACGCTAAACGAGGCAGTCTCAATAAATTCTGTGTGTATGTAAGCATCAAATAACTATCCTTATAGATAGTTATTTAGAATGCTAGCTTTAGTGTGTACTATATAGATGATGTGGAAGTCTTATAGTTAGTTGCTAGCTATAACCATTGGAGATGCCCTTAGTTAGCTAGATCTGATGTGGCAAGGAAAAAGTAGGAGAGAGAGTAGTCACTAGCGATGAGCAAATAGCTGATCTATTTCACGTAGTCCAAGAACATGAAGAGGAGCATGTGGGTCCAACAGTATAAAATAGTCTTTGCTTTTGTCTCTCACCTCCACGTCAGCTGACTATATAGCTAGTACTAGCTATTACCATTGCGGACGCCCTTATAGCAGGTTAGTGGGTCAAAGCTAAAAGAAAAGCAACACCATAAATGATTCCACTAATGCTGCCTTCGGAGTGATGCTACGCATTCTACCATAAAAGTACAAAAAAACTACAGTATTCCCGATTAAGTATTTGAAATTGAAATTGAATCATAAAATTGCGAAAGAACACATTAATATGTATAAAGTAGAAACTAGGTTTGTTTGCTTTCGAGGATGAATATTTTATCTTGTTTCTGTAGACACAATTTTGTTGGCAGGATTTGAGTTTTATTGATTATGAATTTAAATGCATAGTGAGGATGCAGAAAAAGCATGTTAATACACTATCCCAACATTACTAAAATAATTTTTCTATAGCTTCGAATTTAAGTTTTTTTTGGTATTTTTGTTTTTTAAATATTTTGCAAATTATTTGGAGATATTTGAACCTCCAAATTTGTGTTCTTATATATACTTTTAGTTTTCTGCAATACTGATTGTAGGGTTCACCTAGATTTATTTGGAGATATGTTTTCTACCTAGGTTTATGTTGTTTAGATTATAATTTTTTGTCTTTGTCTTTGTGTTTTTGTTTTTGTGTTTTGTAGAAGTTCACGGAATATTTTTTTTGTTTAGGTTAGAATAATTCTTTTTTCATTATTTGTTCTTTTTTCATTATTTGTTCATTATTCGTTTGGTTGATTTCGTGTGCATCCCTAAAATGCCGCCGTGGCGTTAGCACGGGCACTATACTAGTACATATATAGGAAGTGAGGGGTGTTATCACTTTCGTAGATCTTCGTCCAAGGATCGACAAAGTAAGTAAAATTTTGTCAATCGATGAATAGACAACCCCATAGAAAGAGGGGCAACCCCATAAAAATTACAGATGAGATACATACTAGTACTACTTCCTCTGCATGTTTGTTTGATAAGACACCTTCATTAATGATACAATTTCCAGTTGAGGTTTAGCTTGAAAAACCAACTATATTGAACTCATGCATTGGAGAAGCAGACTCTCTGTATTCGACCACCATAACAGAGCCAAATGTGTGGGCTTAATTATTAGTTTTACATTACCATTTCCATCATTTGCATCTGATGGTGAGAGCAGAACATCACACTAACTCAAAATCTAGAACAGACATGCATACGAGTAAACGACACAAAGTAGGCTGTTAATATATGCCCTATAGC
This sequence comes from Dendrocalamus latiflorus, assembly GCA_017311315.1. Lineage (NCBI taxonomy): Eukaryota > Viridiplantae > Streptophyta > Magnoliopsida > Poales > Poaceae > Dendrocalamus > Dendrocalamus latiflorus. The sequence goes on from CM029628.1 coordinate 23,446,439, forward strand.
AAAGTCTGTTTCTCATCTGGCGAACTCTGTGCTCAGCGCGGCTTTCTTCTCGAGACTGTAAAATCCGGTAGTCTCGCTCTCAGTATCTTCGCCAGGCCGACTCTCTCGAGCACCAGCGGCGTCTGTGGGTGTTGCTGCACATGATCTGCCAGTCGCCGGAGCTCCTCCGCCACCCTCCTCATCGCCGGCCTCCTCGTGCCCGGAATAAGTAAGCATTGACTCGCCAGCACCGCAACCTGACGGATCACTCCCATGCTGGCTTCATCAACTATGTCACTGTCCAGGAGCTCATGGAGTGTGCCATCCCCCATAGACTCCTGAAACATTAACGTCAGGCTCTTCCTTTCTTTAGACAGCGGCTTCTTACCGGTTAGAAGCTCCAGAAGAACGACTCCGAAGCTGTAGACGTCGTTCTTGTCAGTGAGCTGGTACTCAAGCAGGTAGTCCGGGTCAAGATACCCCGGTGTGCCTTTCGGCACGGCCTGAGTCTTCTCGTCGATCGTCGAGCAGCCAAAGTCGGACACCTTGGCGACCCATCCCTCACCGAGAAGGATGTTGGCCGGCTTCACGTCGCCATGGAGTATCGGATGCGGCAGCGAGTGCAGGTGCGCGAGCGCCTCGGCGGATTCCGCGGCGATCCTCAGGCGGGTTCCGAGAGTGACGCGGCTCTTGTTCATCTGGTGGTGCAGTAGCTCTTGCAGGGTCTTGTTCTGCACGAACTCGTAGATTAGCATGGGCGCCTCAAACTGCAGGCAGCAGCCGAGGAGCTTGACGACGTTGGGGTGGTTGACGCGGCAGAGTATAACCAGCTCCTGCACGAAGTCCATCCTCCTGCTCTCGTCGACCTCCTTGCACCTCTTTATCGCGACGGCAGTGCCGCCGAGGATCGCCTTGTAAACGGTCCCTTGCCCTCCTTCCCCGACGATGTTCGCCTTGTCGAAGCTATTTGTCGCCGACTCGATCTGTCCTCTGTCGTAGAGGGTGAACGCGATGTTACCCTCTACTTTCATCATTTCCGATAGTAGCTGGCCTCCGTGCTGTTGAAAATATTCGTCACTCTGTCTTAGCAGAGCTTGTCTTTTGATACTTCGTTTGTGGCGGAGCGCTTGTGTTCCAAGGAAACCAATGAGGCCAACAAAAACACAGGCAGAAACTCCTGGAGAGATGAAGATTAGTCATTAGGGGAAAGGTTGAAGCAAGTGTTTTGACATTGATGTATTGAACAGTCCATGACTACATAACACTGGTGCTAAAGCAATTCAAGTGTCGATGTGAGTCAAAACACTGCGCTAACATAAGCCAGCTCTTTTAGCAAGGACTACATAACAGACATTTCCCACGGGCCCATAGGTGTCCATGTACTATCATCACCATTTAATATGTCTTGAGATTGATGCAAACTTTCAAAATTCAAACCATAATGTCCTTGCACAAATCTCAGAGCATTTTGGATGGACAGGATAATACATGAACGTCCCTTAATATGTGGACATGGATTTCTCTTTTTAAAAAGAATGAACTACTACTTTTCTAGTCACAAACGAATGACCCCTTAGAATGCGTTCTCTCAAACTCTATTAGTTTTAACCAAAGATATTATTAAAACATATGATTTGGATATATGAAATTGGTGCAAGTGAATTTGTCGTAAAAAGTACATTCATAATATTGAATTATTACAACTTTTTGAATATCTGATAAAGAGAATGTAGTGGCCAACTAAGCATCTTGTTAACTTTGAAAAGTAAAAAAATGTCACTCTTTTATGATAGGAGAGAGTACAAAAGAAGCAAAGGCTGACACTTTTAGCATCTACTACATACAGACATCTTTGCTAGTGATTTTTTTTTTTTGGAAACGGTACATAACAGACATCTTTGCTAGTGATTTGTTTTTTGGAAACGGAAAAGAAAATTGGAATTAAGATACGATCGAGGAAGCAACCAGAAATGACCGTGCGTGTTCTAAAAAAATGGAAATATGACACGTTTTGCGTGTTCTAAAAAAAAATGGAAATATGACACGCTTTGCGTGTTCTAAAAAAAACCATTGTGGACGGCACCAAAAAGAAAACACACTTTCGTGTAACCGTGCTGCATGTAAAATCGGAAATATGGGAATACCTATAGCGAGTTTTTCTCCAAGTGTTTGATCTCTCTCGCATGTCCCATTTTGGGCGTGTAACACTTGAATCCGCCGGGGATATTGTGGCAAGTTCCAGCCACAGAGCAAGGGTATTCTCCTAGTTCCGTGCACTCGTTAATATCTGCAATCAAATATCTAGGTAAAAACAATGTGACTGGATACTATGCAAGCTCTGTATTGTTTTCTGAAGAAAAAGAACGATTTTCATCATTTAATCGTTTTTTGTTTATTTTTATTGATAACCCTACACGTAACTTATTTCCAAATCTAGTGGCGTGACCAACCAACGTTGTTACGCCATGGTATAGTCTAGACCCAAGCTAAAAAAATAGACATTTTGGCCACACTATTATCGAGGAGTGGCCAAACAACGTTGCCAGGCTGGGTACAGTGGTGTGGCAAGATTTTGATGGCTGGCATGGCAGTCTTGTTTTCGTGCCCAAAAAGGTTAGTTTTAAAAATAAAGTTGTGTAGGGTTATTAACAAAATATAATTAAAAAGGATTAAATAATAAAAAATAAAAGAAAAGTTTACTTTGAATTATTGATTTATCTTTCTTAGGAACAACTGGAGCATATATATTATATTGTTACTTATAAGAACGATTACAATGGGTTTACCATTGTTCTCTTTATCCTAACCCAGTCAACAAAAAAACCGATGGTCTCCTCGCAAAAAGAAACAAAATTCGACGGTCCTAAGTCTAAATATCATGTGGAAACCGGAAACCACACGCTGTGTGAAAACTTTTTGAAAGCCGTATAAAAATCTTCAAAACCTCTAAAAAAAATTACAAGTACGGGATGAGACATTATATAGGACTGCAAAAATTCCAAGAACAAACTCAACCACACCTGCAATATATAAAAAAAACAAATTTATCATGAATATTGATTTTTCACTGCTTATAGTTATTCATTTCACTGCTTGTCATTTTCATATCTTCTATGTGCGATTGTATTTAATCTTGAAATTTCATGGGCTTATATAGAATATCACCTCCCCTACATATGGAAACTTTTACGTGAGGTTTTCACAAAATTTACAAGGACATGGTGGTTTCCATATGATATTTGCACCTTAAACCAATGTTACAACTGACCCGAGATTGCTACAATGATTTTCTATACTACATCACTACTACAGAAAAGGTCATCACAGACGGTTCGAAAACGTCATCACAGACGGTTTTGTGAACCGTCTGTATTTATGGGTCAGTGATAATCGAAGGTCATCACAGACGGTTTTCGAACCGTCTGTGATTATCAGCTATCACAGACGGTTTTTGAGTAAAAACCGTCTGTGATAGCTGATAATCACAGGCGGTTTTTAGTTAAAAACCGTCTGTGATACTGATCATCACAGACGGTTTTTGAGTAAAAACCGTCTGTGATAGCTATAATCACAGACGGTTTTTAAAAACCGTCTGTGCTATTCTCTTCTACCCCTAAATCTATTTCTGTTTATTGGCTAGCCTCAGGAAATGCTAGCCATGCTCTCTGAAACAAGCAGATCAACATGTACATGTATACATCCAATTCACATCTCAATTCATTTCACAAACATAAAACATCCATTTCGCAAATCAATTAATTGAAATGAGAACAAGCAAATACAGTATGAAACACAGTACACATTTTAAGATTAGAGTCTACCATTACAAGAATAGACAAACAAACAACAAACAATAAAGAGGAGGAGAACAACAAACAGGTTGCTCATCTAGCTAACACAACAAGAACAGAGAAAAGCAAAGATCCTCTATGCCTAGGCCTTCTCGCCCCTGATGCAGCGCGCGAGCTGGATGTCTTTGACGCCCACCATCGTCGGTGTTGATTGAGCGCTGCCTTGGCACGAGCTAGTTGCTTCTGTGGTGTCTTGCCTCCCGTTGATGTGTGCATCGTCTGCAAGGAGGAGGACAGCAAGGAGGAGGAGAACAACAAGGAGGAGAAGAACAACAAGAGGAGGAGAACAAGGATAGCAAGGAGGAGGAAACTAGCAAGGAGGCTGGGTTTTGATAATATTTATAGGGGAGGGAGAGGGAGGGAGAGGCGGAAGTTCAAAATTTTGGGCGCGGGAAAAGAGAGGCGGAGCTACGATCCGTGATGTGAGGATTGACGGGCCCAGTGGTCAGATTATCACAGACGGTTCTATTGGCTAGAACCGTCTGTGATGAATGAATATCACAGACGGTTCTATATATAGAACCGTCTGTGAATTAGAGCACAGAATGTTATATACCGATGCAATATAAACAACTAGTATGAAAAGATAAAATAGCAAAGTTTTATATAGCTTATATATACTCATTTGAAAGGTTTCGACGAGATCTACAACTTTGCAGTTGAAGCAAAATCCACATTCCGAAAGGAAGACAAAGAAAAAGGGCAAAAACAGACACCAAAAACTTGCGACGCAGGTTTAGGTCCAAAGATGGCCGATTTTCGGGGTCTGGGAGGGCGACGGGCGCAAGCGGGTCGTTTTTTCTTGGATCGGGCTCGTCGTTAGCTTTCCAACGAGTACAAGAACGTCGAAAACGAACACCGTATGCAAAAGTTATGCCCGTTTTACTGAAGGTGTGTCAAAACTGAATCCTACTCGGACTCAGGCGGGAAATTATGAAATTTTGGGGAATTGCAAGGCGGGAAACATATCACAGACGGTTTTTAATAAAAAACCATCTGTGATATTCCAGTATCACAAAACCGTCTATGATAATCTAGAATATCACAGACGGTTTTTAATAAAAAACCGTCTGTAATATTCCAGTATCACAGACGGTTTTATAATAAAAACCGCCTGTGATAATCTGGAATATCACAGACGGTTTTTATTATAAAACCGTCTGTGATATTCTAGTATCACTGTGATACTCCTTTTTCCCGCCATAAATACCACAGACGACCTTCAAATTAAAACCGTCTATAATAGTGTACATCACAGACGATTTCATAAAACCGTATGTGATTTGGCGTCTACTATTAGCTTTTCTGTAGTAGTGTGTGCTGCCGCACACACGCAAGTCTCCGCCCCGGTTTTCCGACCCAATGGCCTTGAGCGTGAGTGATGCCATCCTTGTGACACCAACTCAATTCTGATCCTACATGGAGAAGATTATGTCCACGCCATCGGATTAATTTGGTCTAGGCTCCTCCAGATATGTGATGCATAACTGCGGCTTGTGGGCTCAATTACCATGGATGAACAGTATAGAAAATTGTAGAAATACTCTCTTTAACAATAGTAAAAGAGAAATATTTGCACCGTCTATTTTGATAAGATCAGGTTATAGTAGCCTAGATTAATCATACATGAATAGAGATAAAAAGAAAAGTATCTATACTGTTTATTTTGGTGGAGGTAGATTACAGCGGTTCAGATTAATCACGTATAAATAAGTCATTATAATTATATAATAACGACAATTGTTTAATAAGGCATGTAGTAATTTCGCTAGTTAAGTTTTTTTTAATTCTTCTCTAGTTAATTAATATTAATAGGTAAACAATGCAGGCTCTGGATGGATAAATGTAATTAACTATGATGAATTGACGGATATATTTTAGGGAATTTTCGTACCTCTGCACCCGTGCTCCGGATCTTGCAGGTAAGGATTGCCTTGGAACCCCTTGGAGCAGTTGCAGATGTAGCCTGGTCCGTTGGGCGAGTTGAAGCACTCGCTGTATCTGCTGACGCACGCGTACGACTCTGGCTTCTGCTGCGCTACCTCGCAGGTCTCGTTTCCAACAGCCCAATCCAGCACCAACGGCGCCCGCCCGCCGCCGTTGGTGTTGTTGAATTCCGGCGAGGTCACGTAGCTCGTTGAAAAGGTGAAGTTTGACGAGTCCATCAGCACCCCGTAGCTGCAGGGGCTGACGTTGTAGATCTCCGTCGTGTTGAAGCCCGAGTCAAACCAGACCTGGTAGTACTGCAGCCCCGACGGAATGGCCGTCTGGCAGCAGCCTATCCCGGAGCAGGATCCATTCGTAAGGCTCGTCACGTCGCCTCGCCGGCACATGGCCACGCACCCGCTCATGTACTTGCCGACGTTGTCCTCGTCGCCGATGTAGGCCAGCGTCCGGCACCCGATGACCGTGAACTTATTGCCGGTGTTGGATAGCCTGTGAGGCGTGCCCGTCAGGTTCAGCTCCCACTGGCTGCGATCCATCGTCTGAGATGCGGGGTTGTAGCAGTAAGAAGAGATTTGATTCATCACCCGGGCCTGACCATGCTGCAGGGAGATGTCGAGGACCTCGACGTCTCCGTAGAACGGCTTAGAGATGTTGTTCCCTGCGGTGCCGTGGCAGGTCAGAAAGAAGCCCGGCATTGCGCAGTGGTCAGGCGATTCAAACTCGATGCCGAACGGGTAAGGGATGTCTACGTCGCCGCATTTTCTTTGGCAACTGCTGCTAGGTGGCGGTAGTGCTCCAACGGTGGGGAGCCTTGCCGCAAGCGCTACTCCGAGCCATAGTAGTACAGCTGCTAGTTTGCGGAACGGCATGGACGCTCGCTGAGTTTTCTTGTGTTTCTGATGGAGGACTTGCTGCGACTTCGTGTTCGAGGAGGCATCATATATGCACAAGTTGTGTCTCGGCATTGCACATTTCCAACAGGAATGAAGGGGATGGTCTAGACCTGTCATAAATTTTACGCCTTATGTTTTCTTTCCTTTAAAATTATTAAAATTATTAGGTGATGATATTGAGTTGTATGCACTAGTCAGTTCATCCAAAAGGTTAAACTGATGAGGAAAGACTGATAATTCACTTATACTTGAACACTTCTCGCGTGTAGGCTAGGCCTAAGACGTGGAATATAAGTGGGCTGCAATTATTTTCTTAATTAAACTTAAGACCTCTTGAGTTTGATACCATAACTAGTTGCATGCACTAGCTAATTCACCCAAAAGCTTAAGCTGATGAGAAAAGACCGATAATTCACTTATCCTTCAACAGATGAGATGTCAGTTTTTTTAAAAGAGGCAATATATGCAATGATAAGAACGTGTGTTATATACTCTTTTCTTCTTACCGTTTTTCCCCCACTGAGTTTTTGGAAAGAGTTTTTAACAAGGCATGAGCATGATATTGGCAAAGTACCCAAAAGTGTTCTATATTGACTTGTCCAAGGGCTTGATTGTCTAGATACTTCACCTAAATCAGACCATTAGAGGTAATTAGCCATTAGGTTCATTAGTATATTTTAGTTATATATTGCTTACTGTATCATGAAAGAGGACCTCCTCTCTGTATATAGGGTGCAGGGGCTTTTATCTTACACACACCACCATCTATCAATAAAGATGAGAAAAGCTTGGAACTACAAACCGTGGATCTTGTTCTGCTTTTATTCTTATGAGTTTGAAGTGCTTAATTGTGAGTCACACGACGTTCGATACACAACATGTTCAACAAGTAATTTTGTTTACCTCTACCGTTATATCGTGGCTTAGTCTCCTAATTTTCTTGTCAGCCAGCCAACTTCTTGCCCTGAACAAACTCCTGTACTTCCTTACGCCCATCCCCTTTCATCCCCGTACAAAAAATGATGGAAGAAATGAGCATAACCGGTCATTTCCCTCGCATTTATATAATCTTGTTTCAAAATATAAAACATGCATACAAATATAATGACAGATATCTATTTTATTCTCATTTATATTTCCTTACTATTCAACGCGCACCAATTATTTTTCCTCTTATTCTCGAATCATTATCGTTAATAAATACCATGGTCATTTCCCTCAACTGTTGTCTAGTTCCATCACGGGAATACCTTCCTTAATCCCCGTGCTGGACCCAAATGCACACGCGCGCGTTCTTATAACCGGCGTTCCAACAGGGGCCGGGGCCCGAGCCGATGCCGCCACCGCCGCTCCGCCGTGGGCCGCCGCCCTCGAATTTCACGTGGGGGGTTTTACTTTACCTTGCAGTTTCCAAAAACTTCGAACTCATCCTCGCCCGCCCCGCGACGGCGGCGCCCCACAGGACAGGAGCGGAGCGGAGAGTCCGAGCTCATGAAGCGGCGGGGCGTGGAGAGAGAGAGGCGGAGGCGCATGCGGTGGGAAAGGGACAAGGAGGCAGCTTATGTGGTCGGAACGTATATATGGGTTGGCACGCATACGCCATGTGCAACGCTACAACTCAGCTTGTGCCAGGCGATTGGGCAAGAAAAACACTGCTTTTCTTGCCAGATGGACAGCGTCGCATGCAAGAGGCCGGCAGCTTGGGCCTACAGCTGTGCATGGCTAATACCAATGCTTAGTTGGATCGTAAGGGCGTGGATTGGATCGTAAGGGCGTGGAATTTTTCTCCTTGGGCCAGTAGCTATATATGCATGGTGCGCCTGCCAGCAGCTGTGCATGGTTACTACCGTTGATTAGTTAAATCGGTAAGCATGCAGACTTACTAGTTGGTGGGGATTAGTATTACATGGTGATTAGTGGAGGAAGACTTAGTATGCTGTGCTTGGGCCAGCAAAGCCAGCAACTTTCTTGTTTTCCATGTAAGCGTCGAAGTAGTGCATGAACAAAATCACAACATTTTGCGATAGCACTTCAAATAGATCCTCCCCCAAATGGCTTCTGTAAATTGGTTAACTGCCCCTAATTTCCCATGCAAAAAACAAGAAAAGTACTCACATTCACAATATCCAATGAACTTATCTCAGCCTCAAATGTTCAAAGACCATCAATTATAACATAGTTTTTATTCTGCTAGTTACACTCCATACTATGAGAGCATCAAATCCCAAGTCCACCCTAAGAAATAACAAACTTACATGTGGTACAGGTACTACATCCAAAACTCCACGCATCACTGGTGATGGGCAAGGAGATGGTGGCGATGATGAAGATGATGATGAAAACTTACATCATGCATGGTTATTGCTTCTATTCATAAATGGCCAGATGTTGTGCTTTGTCTTATCTGTTGCATGGAGCTTGGAACAATGCATGGAGCCTAGATTTATCCGTTGCATCCAATTTTATGGTGGGAAAAATAAAGAACAAAACGTGCTAAGATTGCTTGTTGGTTTGTTCCTACGAGTGTGCTTCTATTACATAGATCTCGCTGGTTTGATTGGTGACTTTTCCCACAAAGCAAACGTGTACATTCAAAGCAGCTCGTACTCCAGGTATGTCCCAGTCCACCAACTGCACGCCGATATCTCTGATGATGATGATACCGTAATTGTCTTTCATGGTCGCTTTGCCAAAGTAATGGATAATAATTTTGATGAGCGATTAACCGCAACAATGGATGCTCATATTGAAGCAATACTTTTCGATACAGGCTATCACGGTGGCCACCGCCACCACCGTAGTGGTAAGAGGAGGTACATGGAGAGAGATCATGAAGCAGCCCATGAACGTCTTATGTCTGACTACTTCTCTACTACGTCGGTGTACACTGGTGCTATGTTCCATCAAACTATCAAAGGTTCTGAATGAGAAGCCCTTATTTATGTGTGTCATGGAAGCTCTTGGTGAGTGTCACCTTTCTTTCGCCAGGGAATAGATGCCTTAAATAGATCAAGATTCTCTCTGCAAAAGTGCATAACAACTAGTCAAATGTTGGCTTATGGGTGTTGTGCCGTTTTCGTTGATCAATGCTTAAGGATCGGCACAAGCACAATAATAGAGTACCTAGAGTATTTTGTCGAATGTATGAACAAGGTATTTAGTCTACAATATCCTTGACAACCTACATCTAAAGGCATTCATCGACTCCTACAAATAGGCAAGGCTCGTGGCTTTCTAGGCATGTTAGGAAGCCTGATTGCATGCACTAATGGAAAAATTGTTCAGTTGCATGACATGTCCAATTCACTTGCAGTGTCATGGAGTCGCTACTGTGATGCTTGAAGCACTGGCATCTCAAGACCTATGGATATGGCATACATTTTTTTGGTGTTGTTGGATCAAACAATGACATCAATGTGATACATCAATTGCCATTGTTCACAAATGCCTTGCAAGGGTGAGCCCCTCCAGGTCAATGTACTGTCAATGGAAGACAATATGATATGGGTTACTACCTTGTGGATGGAATATATCTTGAATGGACTGTATTTGTGAAAACAATCTTTCTCCCTAAAAGTGTCAAACATAGATTATTTACACGCCATCAGAAAGGGGCAAGAAAAGATATAGAGAGAGCATTTGGAGTTCTACAATCTCGCTTTGCCATTTTATATGGTCCAGCCCTATTTACGCAGAAATGCATGCTTGCATTATAATGCACAACATGATAGTTGAGGATGAGAGAGATTCATACAATGTCCAATATAACTTCAACTACGATCAGGGAGAGATCCAATACCACCAATAGAACTCAACCATTGACCAATTGATCTGTTCGCTGGTCATTTAGACAAAAATGCTTCTATTCATGATAGATCGAAGCATATCCATTTGAAAAAGACTTAGTCGAGCATATTTGGCATCGATTTGAAGATGTTCAAGTGAAAAGTTAGCTATATGTTTATTTTACTCAATAAAATATGTTTCAGATTTCTTAATAATGTAGTGGCAATCCATGCATTGCTATGTATGCATTCAACTTATCAAATCTCTAGCTAACCAAATACATTATGTGTTTTATTTATTGGAGTTTGTTATTATCAAATCTCTAGCTAACCAAATACATTACGAGTTTTATTTATTAGAGTTTGTTATCCCGAAGTACAATCATTTATTTTGGATCTTTTAAGAATAGAGGTTTATTTTTTTTATGTTAATGGAGAATGCAAAAGTGAATCAATAATTGGAATATAGTATAGTTTGTGCAAGAGATACATCAGGGGATATACTCACCAGTGTTGTGTGCCGGCACATCTAGTCTAGTGCTGCTGTGTGTGCCCTTGCTGCCCAAGCTGCGGCAATTGGCCACACATTTCTTTCCAAGAAAATGGACAATCAGTAGTAGCATTAACTACAGTGAAGAACAATCTTTTTTATGCAGTAAGACATTAATAGTAGCAATTGGCCAGGCCTTTGATAGGGAAATCACAAATACTACAACCACACCTGCGGTCTCAGCAGTATCGAGGATGTAGGTGACATCTGGAGCCTCAAACTCGTACTCTTGCCGTTCTGGTGTGACGAAGCTTCACCTTGTAGACAGCCATAGCAGAAACATCCAGCTTCTTGGAGGTCTTGAGACTCGAAACCTACACACCTTGACTGAAGAAGCCTTGAGTTGAAGGGCTCTTAACGACATCCTGGGGGGGCCGGGTTCTAACATTGCTCAAGAGCATGCAGGAAATTGCAAGTGTGCTAGTCGACATCTTGAAGGCTAACACCATTCAAATCCAAGGGGAGGAATACAGTTAGTGATCTCAACCATAATGTACTAAAAAGTTAATCAGCAAGACTCAACGCATGAAATGAAATTATCAACTCCTTATCTAATAGAAAGAAAATATTCAACACACAGCATGTTATATCAGGCCCTAAACAAGGTACGCATTAAACATGATTTGATGATCATAATGTATTGCAACCAGAGTTCAGAAGAAACTTGTAGCAACTAGCCGATTACAACTAGTAACTGTATCAGTCATACACTCACACTATGGCCGGAAGCTACGCTAGCTAGAACCAAAACACCATACTAAGCAATTTTGCAAAGATTTACATGACAATGTCCAAATTTTGCTTGAATCTTGACACAAAGGCACGTTTCATAACATTGTTTAATAATGGAAAAAGCAAATGTCAAAATTCATGCTTAATGCAACTATTTTTCACACAAGCTCATTTCTACTTATCCAGGTGGGCTACAAAGTAGTATCTAATATCAGTACAGAAAGCCCCTTTTCTTCTCAAGATAAACAGTTCAAAGTTAAAGACAAAGGGCGGCTGATATATGCCAGTGGTATGTTTACCAAGAAAGAAAAATGGGGACAAGCCATCCATTCCCTCCATGACAGGGCAATGGTTACTCTTTAGAGCAGTATGAGAGGCAGGCATTGCATGTGCTCCCCACCCTTTACTCGAAGCTCCATGGACAAACTACTACATCATTCTCTTCAAAACAAATTTGAAAAAAAGGAGAAGAAAACTTGATAGAACATTCGATTTCATGATTTAATACCAAAAATCCAAAAAATTAATATCTCCAATTTGGTAGGAACTTCGAGTAAATGAAATAATAAAGAAGGTGTATTTTTCATGAACAGGTCTAATATCAGAAATCCTAAATCTTCTGTTGGCAAAAAAAAACTAGTGATAGTTTCTTTTCATCTAGATGCAACCAAGAAACACCCTAAAATATGAATCTACCCATAAACAACATTTCTATCTAACCTAATCTAGCTTAAGACCATCATAGCAGTACAAAACACTAACCCAATTTCTCACTCTGTCATAGGTGAGAAATCAAGATCCCACAGCATCGAGACTAGCTTGGTTCAGAACTCGAGTGAGCAAGCAATCGAATCAACCATGCGAGGGCGGGGGAGAGAGAAATGATAGGACGGGAGATCGTTAGAACCCCAAGCAAGCCCTCACAACTAGGAGAATCAAAAGGAATGGCAATTGAGGAAAGTATTCGAAATCGGGTGAAGTGGCGGTTTACAAAACCATGGTGTTGGCCTAAATGGTTTAGGTTACATCTTTGTGGATAAAATGTCTTATCAGGCTTGTGGGGCCTTTGGGAAGTTGCACTCTGAAAAGTGTGCAAGTGTATGTAATGTTACAACCCGTTTGTGTGTGGGTTATCGGGTTCACCAAGTGTAAGTGGTGTGATCCACTAAGGAGTGGCTGATTTAGTGAGAGGTGAGCACTACTATAGACGGTTCAAAACCGTCATCATAGACGGTTTCTAAACCATCTACATTTATGTGTCAGTGATAATAGGTGGTTATCACAGACGGCTCCCAAACCGTCTATGATAAGTTAAAATACAAATGGTTTTTTGAAAACCCATCTGTGATATTCTGCTATCACAAATAGTTTTTGATATTAACCGTCTGTGATGTCGCATATATCACATACGGTTGTTTTTAACAACTATCTGCGATAGCAGAATATCACAGGCAGTTTTGGATATTAACCGTCTGTGATATCGTACATATCACAGATGGTTTGGAACACCAAACCATCCGCGATAGCTATTTCAAAAGATACATTATTTTTTTGTTTTTCGGCTAGTCTCCGGAAATGCTAACCATACCCTCTGAAAATAAGCAAGATCATATATATATAGCATAGGACAATCATTACACAAATTTCATAAATGAATTAAACATCACAAGTAGATCACATATATAGCACATGACAATTGTTACATAGATCTCACAAATGAATTAAACAATTAAATAAATAATTTGATTAAGCACAATTGAGTGATTACAACTGTATCCAATGTTTCAACATCTAATCACCATTGCCGGCGTGGAACTCTCCCGTGTTGTTTATGACCTTTGCTATCAAAAATTGGGAGAGCTTTCCTTCTCAAATTTCAGTGAGTTTATCAAGATCGATTGCACTTTCGTTGAATTCCACATGCTGTCGCTAGGAGTAGTTAAAGTCGTTAGTGCATATATATATAATCACAAAATAATTACTGGCAGGTTGACAAACCTCTGGATCATTCATCTTAGTGTCCATGATTTCCTTCATATGGGGGTAAACATAGAATCCATATATGTTGCCTTGTAGCTACTAGTGACACTATAAAAATAGAATTACATACATAGGTATTATCAATTCTAGAGGTATTATAATAAAGTGTGATATAGGATTGTTGTGTTGTAGCGAGTACTGAACATCGCGTCCTGTGTCGCAGTGTGGCGCTGGATTCCTTGTGTCTCCCTCCCTGGGTAACATAAGTGTTGAATGACCTACGTGATTCCAAAAGGTTAGCCTCGGTCATTGCAAACGAAGGGAAGATTACAATAGAGTTATGTTTGGAGGAAATGAGTTTACTTGTCAATTGCTTGTTACACACAATTGAAGTCGTGGTTGCTACTAAGTAAGGAATCAAGGTATGTTACCTTGCTCCACTTTGGTACAATCCCGATCAGACATGGGAGCCTCTCCACGGGAGCCGATGCGACGGGCTTTTGAAAAGGAGCTTGAGGTGGAGCCATGGGAGCCGATCTGACAGGTCCAGGGTGGTGTCCCTCTTGGGCCACTAGATGTGGATATCGCAGCATGGATGGGTTGAGGGCAATGTCCCACTTGGGCCACTAGATGAATGTGTGGACGGCATCCCCTAATGTCATAATCTCTTTGTTTGGGGGCTTCTCAAGAGGGACGGTCCTGAAAACATCATTAATCATGTCCACCTGGACCTTCACAAAACCGGTCTGTAATTGGGCACTATACACCAGCTCCCTAACAGCCATGGATATGCCATCCCCTGCCCAACATCAATGGGAATAGAGCTAACAAGCCTAACTCTGAAGATGCACGGCGTGGACTCCTATATAATGATACACGATAAGCTACACCAGGTCTACCTATGTAGCATTCTAGAGAGGTACATTACCTGGATATCATTGATAGGTAAGTGGGTGTCGCTATGTTTAGTAATTAGCATGGACGCACAGCTACCCCGACGTTGAGGGGGACTTGGTACCACATTAACGGGGGTGAGTTGTGATTGGTTACGGACTTGTCTCAGTTCTTCCCTCAATGAATCTATCTCTCCTCGAAGTGAGGTAGTCTTCTCTTCAAGTGAGGTAGATAGCTGTTCCTCAAGTTGTGCACAAAGCTCCTATTTTATTTGTTCATCACGATAGGCCTTGGATCTCTTCCTACTCCAATACGCTTCAGAGTCATTTGGAAATTTGTGCCTCTAGGGTACGTAAACCCCTATGCCTCGTGTGCGACTTGGGTGCTCCTTGTTTTCTAGGGCCTGTGATATATATCCCTCTCCCTTTTTTCTTCAAAGGAGCTTTGGGAAGATTCGGTAGTCAATGCTTGCTTCAAGAGGCAATCATTTTATTTTAGACCCCATGAAGTTCAAGAGGTATTAATAACTACGTAGATTAACATATCTTACCAGGTGTTAGGACACTTCCTCGTCTACTAGGTTTTTGAAGGAGAAGATATCCGAAGACATGGTTAACGACCTCACTCTTAACCAGTTTCAGGCGCGTTCGTTTGCAATCCCAGCAAATGGCAGGGAGGCCTCTAATCAGATTGTGACCTCATCCTACATCCTTCATTATAGGATTTTACTCACGTACCTAGTGGTGCTGAGTCTATGAGGGTGAGTGTTTTGTATCTGGAGAGCCTTGTGCGCCGCACTTTATTGTTCAAATTCGGTCATCATCTTCATCTGCACAAAGGTTTCCCATGTTTCTGGTGACACGAAAGGATACCTCATGAAGGGCATGCAATCCTTGGCCAAATACTACATGACAAGCGTGCCCTTGAAGTTCTTCCATGCTTTTCCCATCATGAGGAGCACCTGCTGTTGCACAAGTCCTTGGACTTCTGCTGGGATCTCGAACGACTTTGTTATTTCCTTCCACAGCTGAGTTTTTTGAACCTTTGTCAAATCTTTCCATCTTTCTATGATGATGAGGACCCGTTGCCTTCCAATTATCTCAAAGGTAGTCTAGAATATTGCCACTACTTTCTTCGGTTGCAGAGGGACCCCATCTGGAGAGAACACCATGATAGTCATTCGGCCCTCTGGCCTTTTTGATACTCCTCTGCCACGCTTAGTTACCCCGGTCTTCAGAGCGTCAGACCAAGATGATGACAACAATGACTGTGCAGACATCATCTCTTTTACAAGGAAAAAAATTATAGCGAGCTATGAGCGTAAACAAAGTTCTATGAAGCTAATGACACACACCAGTGTCTCAAGCTCAATGAAGTTGGTTATGGCCGCAATCTCTTCCTCCTCATTATACTGCACAATTGGATAGCGGCCATAACTTATTTCATTGAACCTAACACACTGAAGTATATGATTTGCTTCATGCCCTTTGAAGGTCTATGTGGCATATATTGTTGCTAAAAGGTCCTTTTGGAAGGGTAACATTCCATTCCAAATAGATCTTGTAGCAATAAGACGTAATCCTCCTCATCTTGTGGTAATGTTTATATTTAGATTTAATTCCAGCATAATTTAAGATGATCAAAGCACAAATTTTAGTTTAGTGCTCTCAGATGTAGGGTTACATAAGAATTAATCTTGGTTGTCCCGCTACTATGGTCTATACTCTTCACTAATTGGATATACCAAATGAGATTCAAACCTTGAGCTCTTAAATAATAAATTACTTATCTACCAAGCTTAAATTCATCAATTAAACTTTCAGCTAGCAGGAAGGCAAAGCTAGTGATCGCAGGATAGTACGTCAACTTAATATACTCCCAACAATACAATCACATATTCAACAAGTTTGATAGCAAACCGAATTAGCTAACAAGTGAAGCATATATCATGAAGTACTAAAGATCACAAAACAAATTAACCAACTATTCCGAAAGTGACAGACCACAAGATTGACAACTGACAGTAATAGTAACAATTTAGAGCTCAAACTTGAATATCCAATTTCATTATTAGACTAGTATCATCATCGAGCTAATATCCAAGCCATAGTGGGATTTAGGATTCATACCTTAGGGAGGAGAGGCAGTGTTGGGAGGAGAGGAGGCGTCGGGAGGGAGAGGCAGCTGGCATCGGGAGGGAGAGGCAGCGTTGGGAGGAGAGGCGGTGTCGGGAGGGAGAGGTAGCCGGCGTCAGGAGGGAGAGGTGGCGTCATGAGGGAGAGGCGGCGTTGAGAGGTGAGGTGGTGTCAGGAGGGAGAGGCCATCGACGTTGGGAGGGAGAGGCGGTCGGCGTCGAGAGGGAGAGGTAGTGTCACGAGGGAGCAAAACCTAGTAGGGGCGGTGGAGACGGAGTGCATGAGTGAGGAGCAGTGAGTGCAAAACCTGTAGCAGGGTATATTTATAAAGGAACTATCATAGACAGTTCCATTACGGAACCGTCTGTGATAATACTGTCACAGATGGTTCCATTGTGGAACAGTCTGTGATATGTGCCATATTCACAAATGGTTCTATTATAGAACCATATGTGATAGTATTATCATAGATGGTTTTTCTGCTAAATCACCTGTGATAGTTCCTTGTGTGTCAACTAGCCTCAAGAAATGCATGCTAGCCATGCAATATGAAAAAAGCAAGCATAATCATAAATGTAATTATTTCTTAGTTACTGAATCAATTACAATAGAATAGTTCCATAATTACATGCCAAGTTTCTTAATTATGATTACATTTCAATAATTTCCAAATAGGTGCTCACTATGTGGGATCATTAATTACACTTGGCTATTTCCTTTTAAATAAATCCCTTCACGATAATCGACACACATATAGCTTGCTTCATCTCCTTGTTCTTCCTCGAGCCTGATGTCATCTCTGAATAGAGGCAACTCATCAAATTAATTGTACTCTTCCTCATCCACGACATTTTCAACTCCAACAATCCTTCTTTTTCCATAAAGAACTATGTGGCACTTCTTATTTGCCAGGTTGGTTACATAAAAAAAACTTGAACAACTTGCCTCATGAGTACGAATAGTTCATCTTTGTATCCTACACATTGGAAGTCCACAGTAGTGACGCCGTACTTATCGACCTTTACACCCCGTGGGAGTTGAACCCAACGACACCGAAACAGAGCGATCTTGAAAATTACGTAGTCAAGCTCCTAAATCTCCTCTACAATCCTATAGTACCAGCTTAGGCCAGTGGTATTGATGTGTGCATGAAATGCATCTATGTGAACATCTGAGTTCTGCACTATGCTCTTTCTATCCTGATTTGTTATATAAAATGTGTACTCATTAATGTCGTATCCTTGCCATCTCATAATTGTAAATTCTTGCCCTTTTGTCTATCATTGTAGTGTTTCACTTGATGACCACCCAGTCAATTGCACCTTCAACCACTCATTAAACCGACGGTTGTGTTGTCTCATGTTCCAAACATCTGATTGGCCTGGATTCTCTTGGTGTAGTTTGTGCTTGTGCTCTTCAATATACGGGGTTACTTCAATCATGTGTTGTAAAACCATGAAATGGGCTTGAGCATACGTATCTAGATCCAGAGTAATTGCTTTCCTTCCGATGGTCCCGGTACCCTCTAGCCTCCCCTCGTGATGAGATAGAGATACACCTATCGGTTTGACCTAAGCCATGTAATCGATGCAGAACTCAATGGCCTCTTCAGTTGCATAACCTTTGATGATACTACCCTCTGACCAAGATCGATTGCGTGCATAGGACTTGAGAATTCCCATATACCTCTCTAACGGGTACATATGACGTAGAAACACGGGGCCGTATATCTTTATCTCTTTCATAAGGTGGACAATGAGATGAACCATGATATCAAAAAATAATGGAGGGAAATATATCTCAAGATGACGTAGAGTCATCACCACCTTGTCCTGTAGAGCATCTAGTTCATCGGGATCGATGACCCTCTAAGCAATTGCATTAAAGAAATAACATAGACTCATAATTGTCACTTGACCCCGATAAGTTACCAAGGGCAAGAAAATCATTGATTGTACAAAACAACATGGCACGCAAAGTGATGTTCTCTCGTTTGTCCACATCCCATACCTGTACCCTATCGTTCCACAGTATCACAAGATCTTCTACCAATGGTGCTAGGTACACATCAATATCGTTCCCAAGTTGCATCGGCCCTTAGATAAGTAGTGACATCAAAGTATCTTCCGCTTCATACACAACCAAGGAGGAAGGTTGTACATGCATAGAGTCACGGGTTAGGTGCTATGTCAGTTGCTCATGTTACTGAAAGGATTCATTCCATTTGTACTCAACCAAACCTTATATTCCTTGGTTCTGCACCGAACTCTATAAACATCCTATCGATGTTCCTCCACTGGGCAGAATCAAGAGCGTGTCTTATCATTTCATCTTTCTTACACTGCTCTAAGTGCCAACGCAGCAATCTTGCATCCTTTCGGTTTGCAAATAAATGTTTCAACTGGGGAATTATAGGAAGATACCACAACATTTTTTAGTAGGAGGTTCTTAATTCACCTCGATGCCCTCCCCATCATCAAAGTCATTTTTATGCTTGTATCGGGATGCTTTGCACACCAGACAAATATGTAAGCTTGCATACTCTTTACGATAGAGGATACAATCATTCAGACATGTGTGTATTCTTTCTACTTCTATTTCCAATGGGCAAAGAATCTTCTTGGATTAGTAGATAGTTCTTGGCAACACATTTCCCTCTAGAAGGTTGTTCACTAGGAGACCTAACAATACCGAGAAACTCTTATTGGACCAACCATTGCCTACCATCAATTTCAGTAGTTCTAGAACAGATGTCAACCTTGTGTATTGCGGCTTGCAGCTAGGGAACAAAGGTTTCTCTGAGTCCTCCATCAAGCCCTCGATTTACCAAACTCTCTCTCTCACTATAGTTCTCTTCTGCATTGCATAGCATCTAATCCAGATTGTCATCGTGCAACCTATACTCATCAAAAGCACAGTCTATAACTGACATATCGTTGTCTCCCTCGATGATGTTATAACTACCTTCCTGTGTAATTTTCTCTTTACTGTGACTTGTCCAACATGTATACCCCTTTTTGAAACACCTTCGAATCAAGTGAGCTTTGATCTACGTTGAGTTGGTAAACATATTCAAATTATCGCAATCAATGCATGGACGATACGTATATTCCATCCCCTTCTTCAACATATCCAACTCAGCCGCTCTTCTAAAAGCAAACATGTTATTATTGTATTGTTCACTCACACGGTTCTCAACATACATCCAGCTTTGGTCCATCGTATCTATGCTACACATGTAACAAATGGGTGTCAAATTAGATTATTAATACTACTATAGCTAATCAGCCTAGCTACTTAATTACACACATAATTGTCATTTACCTTATAATAAATTTTCCATATCTAAATTAAGTAGCTAACTAGCCACGTACTCATGAAACAATATCAAGCAAGAATATATTGAAGTAAACTAGGAGTACTAACTCATTCTTAAATTGGAGCAAAACTACCATCTCTCTCTAAACCTAGGTAGCTAGATCTAATTAAAAACTAGCCATCATCTCTCTCTATTACAAGGCATATAAGTTATTATAAGCAAATACTAACCTCTAATCACCAAGAACAAGTCGATCCACAAGTGATATGTTTTCACCGAACTCCCAAAGCTGACCGCCTCCTTCAATGCAGTACAATGAAGACAGATTTGTGTCGCGTGCACCTGCCATTTAATACAACAGAATATCTTAGACGGTTCCAACCATAAATCATCTGTGATATAAAACTATCGTAGACGGTTTTTATTAATAACCGTCTGTGATAATTCACATACAGTTATTCATACAAACTGTCTCTGATGTCCGCCACTATCACTGACGATTTGTTATATGAATAGTCTATGATAATGCACATATTAGAGACAGTTTGTTATACGAACTGTTTATGATAATGCACATATCACATACTGTTTGGTATATGAATCATTTGTGAAAATGCTTAAAAATGCATGCTCTACTCCCACCTGTTAATATTCTGATGCATGTGACCATTAAACTTCCACACGGTTCTAGCTTTATATGCAGCGCAGTGTACAATTCCTTCTAAACTATTCTCTCCCTAGATCATCTTCTTCACCAGATTTCTCAATAATGGCATCTAGTATTCTTTTGATCTCCTTCCTCTCATCTATCCATCATGAGTTGTTCGGCCGCAACCTTACATAGGCGGCCAAAATCTTATGTCTGGAGTAGCTCCTCCACTCATGCCCTACTCTCCTTCCTCAAGTCACTTCCATCCATCAGCTAGACCTCATTATCCACCATCGGTGGAGGTGTGTCCTTGCCACTCAGGAAACAGAAACCGCCCTCAGCCTCGTTCTTCTCTTCAATGTGTGTAAAGCGGAAGAAGCTCTTGTGACAGTGGAGAGACACATAGATAACATTGCTAATCAAGCAGAAGTGACCGATTCTAGGGAAGCTTATCATGGCATCCTCTTTGAAATTATTGGCTATGCTAATGATTTGCCTGGGCTAGAGGAGGAAGTGGAGAGGGTAAGGACAATCTTCACAGCATTTAAGAACTCAGCCGCTGATCCTCCAATTCCAAAAGTAGAAGAGAAAGCATATGAAACCTAGAAGATCAAGATCTAGGAATATCTTTTTTTGGACTTTTGTAATAAATTTGACTTGAATTTGTCTTTTGTAAAAGTGACTGGTCACACTTATCTGTTCCAGCTGATCAGTAGCTTCTGTAGTTCATATGACAAAGGACAAAACACTGATGGTCATAAAATAACCGTATGTGATTGCTTCATAGATAGGTCTAACTAAAAGCCGTCTATGATGTCTGGCATTATCACAGACGGTTCTTATAAATAACCGTCTATGAATTACATATACAGTTATTAATACAAACCGTCTGTGATATCTTGTATTTTCACAAACGGTTCGTATAAATAATCGTTTATGAAAATATCACAGATGGTTGTTAGTATAAACTATCTGTGATAGTTGCAACACAAACAGTTCCCTATGAACTATCTGTAATGTGGTTGTCCATTATAGCCTCTTTTGTAGTAGTTCGAGGAACCTCCAATATATAAGCCTTGTATTGAGTTGAGTCATGTAGGACTCTAAGTTTAGGGTTAAGGATTCCTGTGTTGGGGCCTTGTGTATGTATGCTCTAGGCTTAGAGCTCTGGTATCCTGAGTGATTGGCTATAAAACATTCCTTTTCAAGTGAGATGAACATTTAAATATTGCCCAAGTAAGTTGTCACATAGATCCTCTCTTCTGCTTTTTAATTTTTTTTGGCTTTCTTGTTTGGATTTTTCTTCTCTTGAGTTTTTTTGGTGTGAAGGATGTATAAGAGGCAGATATGTTTTTTGGAGACAAGATCCTATCCATCTAGACATGATCTAAAGGAAGTTTTTGAGTTTGCTCAGTTTTCCTTAAGAGAGATGTGATTTTCGGGTTTAACTCTTATGGGTGTTTGGAGTTGAATTTGTGCTGTGTTTTACCTTACTATGATATGTGAGAATCCATCTCAGATCACTTAGACCATTTAGGACTCACGAGCAAGAGTAGATGAAAATCTTCCTCTTTTGCTCGATTTTAGTGTACCTTTTATTCAAATAGAAGAATGTTATAACTTTGGCAATCCATTTCTCTTGGCTTGTTGATACTGATTTTGCAGACACGTTTATGTTCATCATTGGTGTTGTCCGATGTCTTTTCATAAAGATTTTGGATTGCTTGATCCAATCCCCTTTTGCACCTTGCACTATTGCTGATTTTTGGATTGCTAGTTGTGGGCTTTTCTTTTGGCCAATCTTCTTCGATAGCGGGCTCAGAAGGAAGAGGCCTCCATACTATTTCTCTAGGAATAGCCGAGTCGAAACTAAAGTCGATGGGAATCGAATCGATGGCTTCAATCACATATAGCGGGACATCCTGGTTTCTGGTTCCATGAAGACTTATGGCAGCAGGTTGGTCATGGCTTTCTACTACTTCTTGGACATTAGATTTTCGGGCGTCTATGACTTTAATGCTGATTGTGTGAGAGTCAGGCCAAGAATGGCACATGGTTTGAGAGTAAGCGATTCTATATATGGAGGATTTCCCTACACATGGTGGATTTTCATCAAAAGATCCTTCGGCAGCCATGTTTAGGTAGTGGTAGTGTTCTGAAGGGAAAATAGCATCAAAGTTTTGGAGGAGGATATGCTCGGGATTTTCCGATTTCCGGGACGTCTGAAATTAATTCTTTTTGTATCTCTCCCAAGCTTGCCCTAACGTTTCGCTTGGCTTTGCTCAAATGTGAAAAATTGCCATTGTAATTTTTGAACTTTTTTTGGTGAGTAAAACTGGCTGCAAAATCTACTGCGAAGAGTGCTCCAGCTACCATCAAAATTTTCTCTTTTTCGCAAGAACCAGCGTAATTCTTCTCCTCTAAGATAGAAAATGAAGAGTTTCCATTTCATGGCCTCACTACTGTGGCATAGATTTCTGCGAAATTTCGCATGTTTTTGTAGGTATTTTCGTGTGCTTCTCTAGAGAAAGGGCTTTGCTGAATCAACTAAATGAGCCCATGTTTAAATTCGTAACTTTCTGTGTCAAGTTTTGCGGAGGGAAGTGGTGGATCTGATGTTTTAGCATTAGTAAACGAGATTGGAAAAGGCTTTTGGTTTCGGAATCTGTGGCTAAGGAAAGGAGAGTAATTAGAGCATCTCCAACAATGTCCTCTAAATCTTATCCCCTAAATCGCTTTTTAGAGGACACAATCTAGAATATAGAAGACTAAAAATATGTAACCTCCAACAAGTCCTCTAAATATGGTCCCCTAAATTAAAATCTGGGTCCACAAAAACTACAACTAAAGAATTTAGGGGATCGGACGGCGCAGGAGCGTTAGGGCCGATTTAGGGGATGGTGTGCGTCCTCCATATATGGGGGACGAAAAATCAGGGATGGAGTCCTCTATTATTTTGGGTACCACTTAGGGGATCTGTTGGAGCTCTTTTTTTACCTTTTCTTCTAAAATATAGGGGATATGAGCACTTTAAAAGATTTGTTGGAGATGCTCAACAGCTGAAACTAGGTTCGAAAAGAAACTGCTACCGTTCGCTGGCAATAGCACCAGAAAAGTTGGTGGTGAATCTTACACCCTACAAATTGCTAGCGTACGAAGACCGTTGTAGTTTTTACCCGGAGTATTCCAAAGCATCGTATCCATGAGCAACAAGGAAAGTTTCCTTCTAGATGAGGTATAAGTTGAGATAAAGGATGATGAAAGGAAGAACAGAAATAGTCAGAGGGAAACAAAGGTTGAGCAATCTTCTTCTAGTCCCAGTGCTCCAAATGATCATCTGCCCCTAAATTGTCCGGCCTTCGAGTAGCCACTATTTATGTTTTGGGAAAGAATCCTAGTAGGAGCTTTGGGCAGCATTGGCGTTCACGCTGCCACCGTACATCCCCCACTAATAAAAAAGGTCATCATAGACGGTTTAAAACTGTCATTATAGACGGTTTTCTGAACTGTCTGAATTTTTATGTCAGTGATAATCGGAGGTTATTATAGACGGTTTATGAGCCATCTATGATAAATACAACACTGACGGTTTGTAACTAGAACCGTCTGTGAAGAACACTATCACAGACGGCTCGAATCAAAAATCGTCTAATGATACTCACATATCACAGACGATTCTAGTTACCAACCATTTGTGATGAGTGCGTATCACAGACGATTGATATATAGAATTATCTGTGATACTTTCTTAACACAGACGGTTGGTACTTATTTTGCAGACACGTTTATGTTCATCATCGGTGGTGTCTGATGTCTTTTCATAAAGATTTTGGATGGCTTGATCCAATTTTCTCCTTTTCGACCTTGCACTATTGCTGATTTTTGGATTGCTAGTTGTGGGTTTTTCTTCTAGCCAATCTTCTTCGATAGCGGGCTCAGAAGGAAGAGGCCTCCATACTATTTCTCTAGGAATAGCCGGGTTGAAACTAAAGTCGATGGGAATCCAACGAGGCCTTCAATCTCATATAGCGGGACAGCCTGGTTTCCAGTCCCATGAAGACTTATGGCAGGTTGGTAATGGCTTTCTACTTCTTCTTGGACGTTAGATTTTTGGGCAAATTTTTGTACGGATAATCTATTTTTTATTCGAAAATACAGAAATATATTCACGGGAATTTTTTTTACAAAAATAGGCTCCAGTCGCCCAATAGGAGGGCAACTGCAGCCTTTCGCCCAACCGGGAGGCGACATTTGGGAAATATGGGAACGGTTGGGCGAATCATTGCTGTCGCCTGAGCGTTGGGCGACTGAATTGCAGTCGTTGTATGGTTGGGCGACTGTAATTGCAGTCGCCCAACGCCAGGGCGACAGGGGGGTTTTAAGACAGCACACTGGGCCGCCGCCCACTACCTACCACTTTTTCACTCATTCTGCGCACAAAGAAGTAACGAGAGAAGAAGAGAAAAGAAGAGGAGAGGAAGAAGGGGAAGAAAAGGAGGGGGAGAAGAGAGGAAGGAGGGGGAGAAGAGGAGAAGGAGAGGAGGACAGGGTAAGAGGAGGAGGTGAGGGAGGAAGGAGGAGTGGAAGCTATTCCATCCATTTGGATCCAGGTATTTTTTTTGATTACGTTGTATTTTTAGCTATAGAAAATTTATTACAGTTTTAGTATGGAAATATTAGTGTAAAAAAGTTTTAGTATACATTTTGTAGTATAGAAATTTTAGCACAATTTTTAGTATAGAAAGTTTAGTATTGTGCGATGTTATTTGACATGTCGTAAAATTGAAACATATATACAGGCCGACATTATCAATGGCCACTACATTGAGAGTGTATTACGGAGCTGGAACCATTCGTGAAGGTCCGAATGGTGTGGATTTGAGTGATTTTCCGCAAGTCACTCTCGTACTTCCGGATGACGAGAATGCTCGAATGGCAGATGTGCAGCATTGGCTGACCCGGAGTTTTTCATTGGACCCCGAGGTGTGCAACGTCGTCGTGCAAGGGCTTTGGAGCCAGTCTCCCACAGACATCAGATGGGAGTTGAAGACATTGGTGCGCTCTGCTTCGTGGAAGGGCTTTGTGCAAGGGTGTCGGCGTCGTGGATACGAGTGTATGCTGCTTGTGCAACCGTGCTCACTAAGAGCAGCTGTGCAAGCTCGTGCGTCCGCCCTTGCTCTAGGAGGTGCTAGTATCTCGGGCGGGCCGCCTGTTGGCGAAGATGATGAAGTTGCTCGTGATGAATCTGATGCGGTACATGGAGGAGAGTTACAGCCATCAAGCCATAGAGAGGCAACTGGGCAAGCCGATGAAGGAGAGCATAATGAGTAAATTGTGCAGCAGATGAACTCTGATGACCAGAGGGTATGGGATGAAGAGGAAGCTATAGAGGACGACAACGAGGATAGTTCCGATGAGGATGAAGTTCCTATCCCCCAGGAATGGAACTGGTTTAATGCCGAGGGTGTTTCTGCACATGATGAGCATGAATCACCATGGGAGTATCATGATACAGAGGTTCGGTTGCATGCTATATTTGCTGACAAGGAAGCGCTGCAGGATGCCATCAAGCTTTGGGCCCTTTCAATGTAGCGGACATTTCGCATCGTCAAATCAAGCTAGGAGTAGTACACTGTGAAGGGCGAGCAGGCTGGTTGTCCTTGGAAGGTGCATGCACGTAGACCCAAGTATGAGACTCACTGGATTGTGTCCAAGGTGGAGCCGTACTCCTGCATTATAAACACTGTCTTGGCGAGGCATCGTAACCTGACGTCCGGATTTATAGCCAATTTGATGTATGGGGAGATAGTAGAGAAGAAAGACATAGTGGCCACGCATATTGTGGTAGCTATCGAGAATAAATTCAAGTATAAGATTAGCTACGCGAAGACGTGGCGTGCCAAGCAAAAGGCATTGGAAAAACGTTTTGCACTTTCGAGGCGGCATACGACAACCTTCCTCGTATGCTTCAAGTCTTGCAGGAAAGGAACCTGGGCACGTACAACGTCGTGCACGACAAGCCATCCATAAGTCCATCAGGATATGCGGTGTTGCAGAGAGCATTGTTTGCATTTGGTGCTAGCATCGAAGCATTCAGGTACATGCTACCAGTGATCTCAGTTGACGGGACCTTCTTGACAGGCAAATACAAGGGGTAGATCCTGACGGCCATAAGCGTTGATGGTAATAATCAAATATTGCCGCTGGCCATTGTATTTGTGGAGAGTGAGAATTATGAGAGCTAGATGTGGTTTCTCAGACATGTGAGGGCTGGAGTTGCAGGCACTCGTCCTGGTGTGTGCGTAATCCATGATCGCCACGTCGGTATTATAAAGGCTATAAGAAAACTTCAAGAAGACCCCGAGGAGCCCTTTCCTTAGCTGGACATGAGGAACCGATGGTGCAGTCGTCACTTAGGGGCAAACTTTTTCAAACAATTCCCAAAACAATCTTTGATGAAGCTATTCAAGAGGCTGGCTAGGCAGAACTAGCAGAGGAAATTTGATGCTTTGTGAGGGTTGTTGGATGAGCACACCAGGAAGAACGTCGAAGAGAGGAGCAAGGGGCCGGTCACTCCTGGGGCGGCACAACCGCAATGCTTGCCAGCAATCGATGAGCCTAACCCAAGTGGTCCAAGAAGGAGGAGCTCACGAAACATCAAGTGCTTCTCGCAGTGGATCGAGGGGGAACCATTGGAGAAGTGGTCGTTGTTGCACGACACGGATGGCGCAAGGGACGGAATAATGACAACTAACCTTGCCGAGGTCTACAATTGGGTTCTTAGGGGTCTCCGTTCTTAGCCCCTTGTCGCCATCGTAGAAGGTGTTCTTCACAGCACAATCCGCTACTTCAGGGAGAGGCACGCGAGTGCCGCACTTCATGCGGCCAATCCCGCAGCCCTGTATTCGTCAAAATTTATGGCGTACATGGAGACGAAGGCACAAAAGGGTCAATTGCACACAGTGCAGGTCATGGGCAACAGGGAGCATCGTTTTGAGGTGATACTCTGTGATAGAGCCGGATTTGGGACGGCTCGTTCACTTGTGACCCACGAGATATACCTTGGAGATCATGTAAACGAACCTAGCTGCACGTGCAACAAGCTTAAGTTGTTATACAAGCCATGCTCTCATGTCCTCGCTGCATGCGGGACCGTGGGCATGGATCCTTCGAACTTCATGTCCGAGTACTTCTTTAAGGAGAGGATACTGCAAGCTTGGTGTGGGGAGCTCCGGGGTTTCAGGGTGGTGGGAAACTTCGCCACTTTGGACATTGCAACGAGGACCTGGGTTCCGGATGTTAACATGCTGAAGGGGGGGGGGAGGGTCGACGACAGAGCCAACATATTAGAAATGACATGAACGAATCACAAGCTGGAACATCTGGTGCACGTTGTGAGCGATGCGGTCAGGAGGGGCACACTGCTAGACGATACAATGCATGTCCTGATCAGTAGTTGTTGGAGACTACAGCTAAATTTCATGTACCATTTGTAAAACTTGCATGTTACATCCCTTTTCTGTAATGTAGTTAGTGTTGTGCAAGTAGCTTAGTATTGCTCTGTTTACTTACTTACTAGATGTATTTGCTGTTCATTAAAATGCGATTTTTTTGTGGCTCGTGATAACAACCGCACAAAGATAACAACCAATCCATGACATGCTTAACAACATTGCACATTATTTCGATCGACACTTGTACATAGTACGGTACAACCATACACCTCGTTGCCTATATGCCAAACGAGCCTCGTGGCACCCACATGGAGAATTGCTGAGGGGGACGCCTTGGACGAGGCTGGCCATCGTTGTAGTGGCACGCACATATGCAACTAGAGTTTGCATAGCAACAAGTTGGGTCATACGAGCTTCCTATGTTGACAACCTCCTCGTTGTCCCTCTCGTGTTGCATCTGTTGGCGAAGGTCGTTATTCTCCTCATTGAGAGTCTCGAGTCGCTCCTCCAACTCAAAGATTCGATCCCACAATGTATCCACGTAGTTAACAATATACAGTTCATGAGGAGGGTCGATCCACTGGGTGAAGTCGCATTTTGCCATCTGCGGAAAAGGTCGGTTAACAAAGAGGCTATGTAAGCGGTAACAAAAAATGTACTATTAGCAATTTGTACCCCGGAGTGTGGGCATCGAAAGAAACGTCGCCCGCCATCGAAATGCCCTTCGATGACCTGGACGACCGTGTGCCCGAGAGTAGAGCGACAGAAATTCTATCAGTGTCTGGTTGGGCGATTAGCTCCAGTCGCCCAATGGGGGGGGCGACTGGAGCCTATTTTTGTAAAAAAAAATTCTGCAGGTATATTTCTGTATTTTCAAATAAAACATAGATTATCTGTACAAAGATTTCGATTTTTGGGTGTCCATGACTTTAATTCTGACTGTGTGAGAGTCAGGCCAAGAACGGCACATGGTTTGAGAGTAAGCGATTCTATATATGGAGGATTTCCCTACAGTTGGTGGATTTTCATCAAAAGATCCTTCGGCAACCATGTTTTGGTAGCGGTAGTGTTCTGAAGGGAAAATCGCATAGAAGTTTCGAGATAATTGGTTTTTTAGGACTCTAAACGTTGGGCTTCGCATATTTAGGACTTCAAATGTTGACTTCGTAAAATTAGTACTTATATCATTGACACTTTGATTTCTAAGGGGATATGCTTGAGATTTCGATTTCGGGAATATTTCAAAATAATTGTTTTTGTATCGCTCCCAAGCTTGCCCTAAGGTTTTGCTTGGCTTTGCTCAATGTGAAAATTTGCCCATGTAATTCTTTAACTCTTTTTGGCGAGTAGTACTGGCTGCAAAATCTATTGTGAAGAGTGCTCCAGCTACCATCAAAACTCTCTTTTTCACAAGAACTAGCGTAATGCTTATCCTCTGAGAGAAAATGAAGAGTTTCCATTTCATGGCCTCACAACTGTGGCATTGATTTCTATGAAATTTTGCATGTATTTGTAGGTATTTTCATGGGCTTCTCTAGAGAAACGGCTTTGTTGAATCAACGAAATGAGCCCATGCTTAAGGGCCTCTTCATTTTAACTTCTAAAAGTTGTTTTTCAATTTTTCTATAGTAATTAACTTTCAAACGAGTGTCTTTTCAAGGTGAGGTCTACAAGTTGATCGTAGTACATACTGTAACGACTTCATTTATTTTAATCAAAACCATAAGTAAGTTTCTGTTATTTCGTCCTCTCTCTCTCACGAATAATCCAAATGTTATAAACCGCAGTCATAAGCAAAAGTCAAAAAGAATAAATCCTAAATTTGTAACTTTCTGTGTGTCAAGTTTTTGCGGAGGGAAGTGGTGGATCTGATGTTTTAGCATTAGCAAATGAGAATTGGAAAAGGCTTTTGGTTTCGGAATCCATGACTAAGGAAAGGAGAGTAACGACTGAAACTAGATTCGAAAGGAAACTGCTATCGTTCCCCGGCAGTAGCACCAGAAAACTTGTTCGTGAATCTTATGCCCTACAAATTGCAAGCGTATGGAGACCGTTGTACGTAGTTTTCGGTCGGAGTATTAATTTCAAGGTATCATATCCATGAGGAACAAGAAGAGTTCCCTTCTAGATGATGTATAAGCTGAGATAAAGGATGGTGAATGGAAGAGCAGAAATAGTCAAAGGGAAACAAAAGGTCAAGTGATCTTCTTCTAGTCCTGTTGTTCCAAATGATCATCTGCCCCTAAATTGTCCAGCCTTTGAGTAGCCACTATGTATGTTTTGGGAAAAAAATTCAACTAGGAGCTTTGCGTAGCACTGGTGTTCACACTGTCACTGTACATATCCCCAGCATTATCATAAAGCTCCTAGTATTCCAAGTCAACTGGTACTCTAGCCCGTATATACTTATGCACAGGGAGAGAAAACAGGCAAAAAGCAAGACAAAAAACAAGCAAAAATAAGTAGCACCCACTTAGTTGAACATAAGGAGAAGAGTCATGCATATTAGAGTTACTGGACTAGAAGAAAAGCTGAAGCTCATGGAGTTCCGATGTTGCGGTCTCCATGCTTTGACTTGTACTATTTCTAGCTATGAGTATGCACAATAAATGAGAATAAGATGGAGGAGGGAGATAGGGAGCTCTCCTTTCTCCAAGGGGCTTGGCTGGCCGGTGTAGGTCGGGTTGGCCGCCTGTCTAGGTGGCTTCCATGTGCACACTCGTGCTCCTCAAGTGGGTGAAGTGGAGGACATGGGTGACATGGCTGGCCGGTGTGTGCAGTGGATGGCCGACCAGTGTTGATGGAGTGCTGCGATTTGTCGAAGTTGGCACGAAGACTTTCTCCATGTAGCATGTTTGTGGTGGGGCTGGCCGTTGTGGAGGAAGTTGGCCAGGCAGCCAAGTCCACGTTTCACTAGGTAAGATGGTCGAGGCACTCGGGCTTGAGGAAGTTGGCTCGGCTGGTGTGGAGTTGGGCCAGCCAGTGCGGAGTTTGGGCCGGCCAGCTCACATAGGGTTTTCTCCAATTAAGTAGATTTTATCCTGTTTTCGATCTTTTTTTATGTGATTCCTGCGAAACAAGTTAACACACTACCTATATGGACACATTAGCTTTAAAGTGCATTATATTAGGTTGAAACCTAATTTTATCCTGTCTTTTACGTGGATTTCTTGGTTGTAATATGGGGGTAAGCTGTGTCAACATGCCCCATTGGTGGTTGTTCCACACTAGAGGTCGGAGTTGTGCCGGGACATTTCGTTCCAGCCCGAGGTCCGGTCAGCTTGGCATGACCTAAGCATGACACCAGCACGTCACATGGTGGGCCAGGCCGGCACTGGGCTTGGAAAGCCGGCCCTTCAAGCGGCATGACACGGCTCGGCATGGAGGGCACGGCGGGCATGGCCAACATGGTAGCGGACTCGGCGATCGCACACAGTATGGCGGTGAGCCGGCGACCTCGTCGTGATCCTCCATTTCTTTTTCTTCCCTCCCGACTACTCTCCTCTCTCCTCTATTTCTTTCTTCCATTGCTGATGACCACTCTCCTTCTCTTGGCCAACTGCGCCGAGCCCGACCGCCGGCCACCGCGCCATGGGCCTCCATCCACGCAGCTCAGCATGGGCTCGCCGACCGGCTCTTGCCATGTCCATCGCTGCTACTACGCTGCATGGCTCGGGCCTCTGCTGCTGCTCCCGTCGGCCGGCCTCGCCATGCTCCAGCCACTCCTTGCACCTCCTCCTACTGCTATGGTGCTACCAGCGGTCACTCACTCAAACCTTCATGCATGTGTGAACTAGTTGTAGGAATGGAATGATCGCGCGATGAGGAACACGATGGTATGACGTGCATCAAGCGATTTGCGATTTTTGGTGGTGATTGGAAGGAGAGAAGGTGCGAGTTTTTTTATGCGTGGGAGTGTGTTCTTGGGTTCTTGCTTCCTGGTTAGAGTAACTCCAGCAGGCCCCCTACTTGAGCCCTCAAACCTCATATTTGAGAGCCAGAGCAAAAAACTGCACTCCAGCAGACCCCCTACTTGGCTCTCAAAAATAGGAGGCCTCTCAAATGAGGCCTTCAAGCCCTCATTCCCAGGGGCCCCCCTACTCTGGCTCTCATTTTCCGTTTTTCCCCGCCTCCGTGAAAATTCACCGCTCCCCGCTTCCGCTCGCCCCCCGCCGCTTCCGCTCGCCCCCCGCCTCCTCCTCTTTCGCTCGCCCCCCGACGCCTCCGCCCAGCGCCTCCACTCCCCCGCCGCCCCCACCGCGCCCGGCTTCCCCACCGCCCCCTTCCCCGGCGCCTCCGCCCCCTCCACCGCCGCCTCCGCCTCCGCCCCCTCCCCCGCCGCCCCCTTCCCCGGCGCCTCCGCCCCCTCCACCGCCGCCTCCGCCTCGTCCCCTCCGCCCCCGACTCCCCACCGCCCCCTTCCCCGGCGGCTGGCGGCGGCCCCGGGCGAAGGCAGCAGGCGGCCCCGGGCGGCAGCGGCGAGATCTAGGAGGGGCGAGGCCGGATCCGAGCTGCGAAGGCGCAACGGCGAACGGATCAGGGCGGGAAGCGGCCGGATCTGGTGCGGGGTCGCCGGATCCGGCGGCGGAGAGCGGAGGCGGCCGGATCCCGGTGACGACGCGGGCGAGCACGACTGCGACGACTCCGCCCGCCCGCCTCCCTCGCCCGCCCGCCTCCGCGGCGGCTCCTTCCCGTGCGGCTGGTCCAGCCGGGCGGTGGCGTCGGCGCGACGCAAGCGGCCGGGGGCCGAGGCGCGGGTGTGCTCGGGGCGGCGCGGCGAGACACCGGCTACGGGCGGCGCTGCTACAAGGCGCATGCGGGCGCGTGGCGGAGAAGCCAAACGGCACGGCTTCGGGCCGGCGGCGTGAGCGTGAGCCCCGCCTGCCTCTTTCCCCTGCCAAGCGCGCCGCCTCGCCCGTCACCTCGCCCATCGCCGACGCCTCCGCCCGTTGCCCGTCGCCGTCACCTCCCTCCCCGCGCGCCTCCCTCCCGAGCGCGCCACCTGCCTCCCTCTCCGCGCGCATCTTTCCCCGCCCGTCGCCATCGCCTCCGCCCATCGCCGTCGCCGTCGCCTCCGAATGGATTTGTCAGGAGTGGGTCCCATATGTCAGTGTGTAGTGGATGAATTTGAGGGCTTAGATTTAAGGGGTGCTGTTGGAGTAGAAGCAAAAAAATTGGGCCCTCAAAAGTAGGGGGAGCCCTCAAATGAAAAGTAGGGGCTCTGTTTTGAGGGCTGCTGCTGGAGTTGCTCTTAGGAGTTGGGAAGATAAGGTAGTTGGGACTTGGAGGGGAGGTGCTCGGGTGGGGAGAAAGGAAAATTAAATGTGCTGGGCAGGTGGGGGCAGGTGTTCGGTTTAGAGAGGAAGGACAACAAGGCAAGTAGGCAGTGATGGGTAGAAAAAAGAATTTTATATGATGGTTTGAGTAGACAGAAAAAGAGTGACTTGTAGGTGTTTTTGTTTGATGTTGATTGAACTAGTGGAACGCGATAGCGAATGAATATACGATGATATGTTTTTTTAAATACATGAGATGACATGCTTTTAAAATGCATGCAAAAATATGAAACCAAATTAATTAAAATTTTTATGCAACCTTTCAAACAGTTAATTTAATAATTTTAATTTAGTGCGATGGAGTCCAATGCTTCTAGAACTAATATAACATATATAACACCTATGAGTCTATGATAGCAGTCTTACCTGAAACCACCACCTGATACAGTCAGAATAATGCAACCTCGTATCACTTGAATCCTTGAATATGATAAACCTTAGTAGGCACCAGATCCCCTAAGTCAACCTCGTCAACCAAACGGCACAAGGGGCGGATGCACCTAAAGCCCTTCCCTTTGGGGTCACAGGACCCCCTCCCCAGATCGATCCTACGTGTGCTCAAGAACCACAAGAATGGATTGATGGATGGATGGATTACACCAATAGTAATAGTAAACAAATCTGCTCGAATAGGTGGACATAATTACACGAATTTGATAGGATACCGTGGAAAGATTTGGCTTGGTCGTTCACGGTCACAGCAAACAAGAGACAGACAAAGGGAAAGTTTATATTTTTTTTCACCGGAGGCAGGGGTAGAACTGGGCCTTGGGCTGGGTGGGCTACAGCCTGAGGCCTAGAAATAGCACTAGTAATACTTCTTTTAAGTACTAGCTCAATATTTATATGGTATACTGGCCCAAGTCGTCAAAGCAGCCCAGCAGCGGCAGGCCGGCAGCAGATGGGCCAGCGTGGGCTGAGCCGCCTGAGGAGGGGCGTGCACTGCGCACAAGTGAATGCATCGCCGCATTAGCCCATTATGCCAAGAACTGAGAAACCCTAAATCAGGTCGCGCCCGATTCCTTGCCTCCGCCGCCCGCCGCCGACCTAGCGCCCTCGCCTTCGTGCGCCGCGCGTCCACCGACCATCGTCCTCGCGCCCCCGATTCCTCGCCTCCACGCCTCCGAGCCCCCGCCGCCTGCCTCGCGCTCTCGACGCCGCGCTGCCCCAGATCCCGCCCACTTGCCCAGTGCCGACCCCTTTGGCGATCTAGCCTGTTTCGGCGCTCTTCAGCGATCAGCACGCAGGGCAAGCCCTGCCTCCTCAAGTTCTACAACTTTGAGGTTCCGAACCTTCCTCGTTTCTCACCCTCTCCTCCTCTCTTGTTATTCATGCCCTCTTCACCCGCCCACCAAATATACTTGGTCAATTTCCCCACCCAGATCAAGAACCGCTTCGTCCACGGATCGTTATGTGCTTGATGGAACGCCTTAGCGATCCTAAGCTATGTTCTTTTTTATGTTCCCGTTTCACGGATTAATTGATGGATGCAGGCCCCGAGAAGCACCAGGACCTCGTCCGCGGCGTCTTCCAATGTATGTGTAGATGCTTCCCTGTTCTTTTCGCCCTTTGTATGGATGCTATCCTTGACCTGCGGAGTCTCTTCTTGCAGTGCAATCTGCGAGGCCCGACAGCGTGAGCAATTTCGTTGAGGCCGATCCAATCTTTGGGCCGGTAATGAACCCTCTCCCAGACTAATCTAGTAGATCTTATGCAAAAGAGAGAAATGGTGCACGAATGCTAGCAACGAAGAATGAAATTTGGAATTTCCTTGCCCTGATGCCTGTTATTTTCTCTCTTTACTTACATAACTTGACATCTTGGACTCTTTAGTCAATCTGTATGTAACTGCAAATGCTTTAAAGATCCTTTGTAGAGGAGAGAAAAGGGAGAAGGGTTTTAAAAACTATTGGTGATATAAGTTGATATTTCCTCACGAGAGTTACGATTTCTGTTCTATCTGTATTGACTTTTCGTGAGGAAAGAAGCTGAATGATCTAAGTTTTTTTTCTTAATTTACCTGCAATGAGTTGTATGAGGGTTAGAAAGGTTTGATTTTCTTGTTTGCAATATGCAGGGAACGAAATTGATCTACAAGCACTTGGCCACATTATACTTTGTTTTTGTCTTTGATAGCTCTGAGAATGAACTCGCCATGCTCGATCTCATACTAGGTAATGTAACTCCTTGTTGATGCAATTGTTCCTTCATTTACTATAGAATTAATTGGTTCGTGTGTTATGCCGTGGTGTGGGTATAAATTAGCATTAGTTCTAGGTTGTTAGAGTTTAGCCTGAGACGTAGCCAAATCCTAGTTCCGCCACTGACCGGAGGGAAGAAGGGCACAAGAGGAATAAAGAGATAGTGGCGACCGCACTGTCACCATTGTCTCCATCGTCTATAGTTACATAGGGCTGGACTTAGACCAGCATAGCACGATACCAGCACAGCAAGTTTGGCCGTGCCAGCATGGCCTATTGCCCACCTCTACTCCGCACGTTCGCACCGGGCCATGAAAGCATGGCGTGGCGCTCCAAGTCCAAGAGGTGGCTGCATTCCAACTGAAGTGAGGCCTGATTTATGCTGCAGTTTTCATTTTTTTTTCACTAGATATCTCTTAGTAAAGGCGTCCAGGTGTGAGGTGTCTTTAAAATGTTTGGTGTCCATTGATGGGTTAATTTGCAGTTCTGTACCCATCTGTGATCGATATCAGACGTACGTACTCTGATATAAAAAAATGTACATAGTCACGGCTCGTGTCTCCTTTCATGTTTTGTACCCTTCACAGCAACTGCCACATCTTCATTTTAGCATCCGTGCATTTCTGTTACCTCGTAATTTTGGTAATTTTGCTACAGTACCTAACTTTCAAACGGAGTATTTTAAGTCAAAAACTGACGGTTTTTGACTTTTGCTACAGTACTTAACTTTCAAACAAAATATTTTCTCAATACGGGATATACAAGTTAAACGATCTACACGTTAAAAGCCCAACATCTATACCAGCCAAAATCGCAAGTGAGTATCTGTCTCTCCGTAATCTGTACCGTAAACAGCCAAAATTCAAAAATTTCAGCCAAAAGCCAAAAGCCATAAGCCGCAGCCGAAAAGAACAGGCCCTGTATAGCTTGACTGCCTGCAATGTTTAGGTAGTAGGAACCTTTCCACAGGAATTGGGCAATACTTACACCTAAGAAATTAGGAATTCATTAATCAAATCATATCAAAATAGGCAATCAGCACGACTACTGATCTCATCGTTAGCCAAAGACTGATCATATACTGCTTTTATCCGGTATAACTGCAGCCTTAAAACCTATCATATCGCCAGCAACAGAAATTAACACAGACAATTATAATTACTTAAAATCAAACTCAAACTTCAATATCAAAATATAAGTACAATCAAATACAAGTCACAATCATGAAATAACCTCCATATGATCTTACAACATCATATCAAAATAGGCAATACAACCATCACATATTTTCAAACACATCAAATATTATGTATCAAAATGCATCAGACGTGCATTTTCAAGTGTCTTGTGGGGGAGGGAGAATATGTGCGGTACATGATATCTGGGGCTGGTACATACGCGGCAGGCGGTAGCACCCTTTCCATGGTTGAGACATCTAGCACAGACAACATCCCGAAGAGAATGAAAACAAGCACATAATTATGCAAAATAAAATAGGTGTACTAAACCAGAAAACTGGGGGGGGGGGGGGGGGGAATGTGATTTTTGGTACCTTTTTTCTTGTTTCATCCGGCGCCTATGGTTAGCGTCGATATCTTTCCAGTGCTGTAATAGTCCGTGGTTTTGCTCCTAGTGCAGCAGGATGTACCGGTCGTCGAGCTTCCTGACTCAGAAAGGCTCATAATGAGACCCTCGACGGCTTGAGGGCGGTTCTACACCAACCCTGATAATCGTCGGAGCTCCCCCGCGACCTGCCTCATTGTCGGTCTTTTTTCACCGGGCATTACTAGGCAGTGGCTTGCCAGCTCGGCAACTTGACGGATCACTTCCATGTCATCTTCGTTAGCTATCTCTCTGTCCACAAGCTCTCCGAGGGTTCCCTCCCTCATAGCATCCTGAAATAATGTCGCAAGGCATCGCGGCTTCTTACCTGTCAAAAGCTCTAGGAGAACGACACCGAAGCTGTAAACATCACTTTTATCAGTAAGCTGGCATGACTATAGATACTCAGGATCTAAATATCCAACCGTCCCCTTCGCAACTAGAGCTTGTTCATCCTTGGGAGCGATTATTGAGCAACCGAAATCAGACACCTTTGCTACCAAATTTTCACCTAGAAGGATGTTCGCGGACTTCACATCCCCGTGAAGGATTGCATGGTTCAACGAATGCAGGTGTGCAATGGCTTCAGCAGATTCAGCTGCAATCCTTAGACGGGTTCCCATTGTTATGCATGACCTCCTGTCTTGGCCATGTATTAGATCATGCAGGGTTTTGTTGGGCACGAACTCATAAACTAGAATGGGAACTTCAAACCGCAAACAACAACCAAGAAGCTTGATGATATTATCATGGTGCACATGGCAAAGTATAACAAGTTCTTGCGCAAAATCTGCTCTCCTACGCTCGTCCACTCCCTTGCATGTTTTTATTGCAACAAGTGTGTTGTCCAGGATCCCCTTGTAGACAGTACCCTGGCCTCCTTCCCCAATGATTCCATTCCTGTCAAATTTATTTGTTGCCTCCACAATGTCATCTCTTCTGTACAAAGTAAATGCAAGGGTGCGCTCCATTTTCATCATATCTAATAAAAGCTGGCCTCCATGTAGTTGAAAATATTCGTTACTCTTTCTTATGCTATCTTGTCGTTTCACAATTAACCTTTGATTTATTATTACTATTCCAAAAAAGATAATAAGAAAAACCAAAATGCCAGCAACAATTCCTGCAGTGATGAAGGGCACTGTGATGTCATTGGGCAGTTGGAGCAAATGTTCAGGAATGTAGTTAAGATTTGATCAAATCAATTATTAATTTAGGAGTACAATTTCTTGTTGTCACTCTAAATTGGGCATTGTGAAATTTGCCATCCCAAAACAGCCCTCAATACCAGTCTCAAGGGGTTCTTTGATCTAGTTTTCGAAGTAGAGAGGGTAAAATAACCAGTTTTAAAGTACAAGGTTGAAATTGGACAAAGTTGATAGTACAGTAGTGACATGTAAATTTTATCCATCAAACTTCTCCGTATTTATATGTGGTCTCGATGGTATCTAGTCAAATCACACAAGAGCAATAAGAGGCAATTTAACCTGGTTCAGAATCATTGTTGTGCAGTCATCTTGCATTGACTTCATTAGAATTTTAGAAAATTTTATACTATATATACCAAAATACTAATATCATATATTTGCTTTTTTACCAAGAAAAGTAAACAAATAGCACTACTAGACCTAACAAATTCCCTTACCAAGAAACTTGCGTCAACATTCAACAACATTTGAAGCCCAAATTCCATTATGGTAAAGAGAAATACAGAAGTTATATTCACAAAAAGAAACGTAATGTAAATAAAAAAACAAACATCATTTGTGTGAAAGCTTGGAAATCATTTAATTTTGAGCACCAAATCAAAATGACAAATTACCATCAGAATTGAGGAGCGAGTTCATAGAGTATTGCATCACTTTTCAAAATTTCAAATTCAATATGAAAACTAGTAAGGAGAAATGGAAATGAGAACTTTTTGTGAATATATAGTAACCTCTTTCCTTTTCTTTTAATCTATAATTTGTTAAGGATTTTTCTCCCAACATGAATTGAATTTGAACTTGAAAATCTAAATGGATGTTTGCTAAATTAATAACTATCTTCAAAACTTTTTGGACTGTTTCATTCTCATTTCGTTGGTTCTAAAGTTTTAAGCCCGATGATGATTTTCACTAAGAAGAAATCCACCATGTGCAAATACAGAGGATTACCTAAGAGCACATTTTTGTTTTCTCTTGGAATACAATCGTAGCTTCCATTGTTGTTCTTGCATATCTGAGATATCTCGATACAATTGTTTGTTTGGCCGCACTCGTCTATATCTGTAAAGTGTAAACACCACACATGAATATTGATAAGGAGCAAATGCAACATCAATATCAGGCCATTTGTACCATACCAAAGCGTAACACCCGACAAACCACATCCATATTTGTAAAGAACTATTGGGTTGCATGCACCAACTATTTAAGATGTGGACTCAAAATGTACTTCTTATGCTTCATCAAGGCTAAGATGTGGACTCGAAGTGGGCTACAATTATTTTATTAGTAATATTGTATTAGCTAGATCTTGAACTTAGTACTTATTGGCTTTGATACCATATTGAGTTGTATGCACTAACGAGTTTGTCCCAAAGCTTAAGCTGATCGGAAAATGTGGGCAATATACTTTAACAAGAATGAATGTAAAACAATACTTCAGTATTACTGTATAAGTCTGTTTTTGTCATTCCAAGAATTTTCCTTGAGCTATGTATATCCAAATTAATTTATTGATTTTATCCTTACATGCAGTAAATGAGCTAATTAAATTTGTTGCCATGGGCCGTTTTGCAACATTATATGCCTATACTCTGATGCAAAGCTTTGTGGCACAAGTCCTACTGCTATGTAATTACTAAAATTTTAATTTATATATAAAATATATCAATTAGCATTTACTAAAAATTTGAGAATTTTTTGAATCTTTTAAGAATTATTAAAAAAGTTTCTCTCATTTTCAGAATAAAAAATCATTTATTCAAAGTAAATAAAAGTGTTACAAAGTTTTAAAATAATTTTTTGTGTTAAAAAATATCCCAAAATGCACCCATGATTTTTTGTGGAATTTTTCAAAGTTGGATGTTTTTCTAGAGCTCAAAATCAATTTCTGCAATTATTAGAACCCAAAATCAAATTAAATTCCCAGCTGCCTTTCTGGCCGAAACCTCAACTCCGGCGCACTCCAACTCCTCTTATTAATGACCAATTGCACAAGGTTTACGTTTATTATCAATACCCACTAGATCTGAAGAAATCAAGCAAATCCAGAAGCAAAAAGCATTAATATCTCGTCAGGAGGAGGGGAACTGCCTTGGATCAACGAGAACGTACGGACGCTCCAGCAATAAGTACGGGCCAGCCGCCTGTCCTGACAGCTAATGCGTCGTCCTCACCAAATGGAGAAACTTTGTGAAGGGACATGGGTAACATTCCACTTTCTGGGAAGATATGGTTATGTTTAATCTCAAAAACATAGAACGTCGTTTATAAAACGAACAAAAATTAATTTCTATAATGCCATTATAATGGAACAGTGGGACTATCTTTTACTATTGGGGTTTTATAACTCTTGTGTCCTCCCATCAAATGGAGAAACTTTGTGAAGGGACAAGTGTAAAATTCCACTTCCTGGCGGCGCAAAACTCCTCCCGATCAGAAACCCAACTGGGACCGTTATTAAAAGCAGCAGATTGCATCTACATAAAAGAGGATGACCTTAAGAGCACTATAGCTACACCTCCATGTCTAGAACAGCATGTCCACTTTATTCCACCGTATTTACATTCATTTTCAACACATGTTTCCATCTCTATATTGCAACCATTCATCCTTGCGTGATCCGGCGACTCCGTAAAACGTCGTCTTTATAGTATTCAGAGGATTGCCACTATGTTTTCGTCTCTTTTTACGACTGTTAGGACCATGGTTAATGGTGTGTGAGTAGCGGCCTAAGGGCTAGGGGCATATAGGCGATCTTGCTATTGATAGAGATGTAGGGGATTATGCTTCGATAGATACATTTGTGCAATAACTTTGTGTCTAGTATTTGATAATCTCATCGCCTCAGCACTAGGATCTCAAAGAGCTCCAGGATATCATAGGCTGAGTTCATGCCATGTCGTTTTGTGCATCGCAGAAAGCGTAGGATTGTATTGGTGACAGGCAAAAGATGTCCGTACATTGGAAGCATTCATCTAAGGAATTATGATGCAACCATGAAGCCGAAGGTGTTGGTCCGGTATAACATCTTAGGTACCGCTCAGTTAGGCTGAACTAAGCTGGCTTATTGCTAAAATTACATATTAGTTGGTTAAAATTACACTGTAACTAATAGTAGCTTATTTAGCGTAACTAAATTTAAAAAAATAAAAAATAGAAAAAAAACAGGTTAGCCCAACACGGACAACGCAAACGAATATGGGAAAAAAGAACCGGCAAGAAAAGCTCCAAAAAAGCTAAAAAGTTAGAAAAATACGAAATTTAGGAATAGTAAAAAATAAGTCAGAAGTGAGAAGCTCAAACCGAAATAAACAGGGTCTTATGCTGAGTGCATGTGCATTGGATGACGGCATGTGAAGTGGACAATAAATTGTCCTTATAAGTGATTGCTGCGGGAGAAGTAATTACGGTGCGTCGCATACACAAAAGCAAGTGTTTATGCACGACTGGTCTAATTATTCAGATTATCCACACACATTATATATCGGTACAAGTGGAACGAAAGACCCAGGCCCTCCCTATATTTATTTGCATGCAATGTCTCACGAAACTGCTAGTTTAGTTCTACGTTTAATAATTTTATTATTTATATGTTTTTATTAGTAACATTTCTCTTAGCAACTCTTTTTCATAGAGATGCTTTTAGAAACTCTAAAGTAATAATCAAATGTTTAGATTTCCGTTGATCCTTGTGGAGATGATATTCTTATTCATTTGAAAAATTGCTGCAAATGATACCATGCACTTCGGAATGATACCGTGCACTTCGGGAGTTCATCTCAGCTATTAGACGGATCTGGCTAAGTAGCTAGCTAAACATTGAGTGGTGTGAGACTGCGAACATTTTAGTTTTACGAAAATTTTCAGAATTGTACTTTCGGCAAATGGAGACAATTTGGGAAACGTGACATATCCTTGCATGTACATGCTAGCACTTGGCTTAAATCTTGCTGAGTATGAATTTACTCATCCTTGCTTGTTCAACACTACTAGTTGAAGAACAAGATCCAAGATTGGCTAGTACGACACGACCGCGTTTGTAGACGATGATGGGAACAAAAACTAGGGCACAACCACAATCATTGCCTGCAGGCTATCTTTCGCCGTAGAACTTCTAAATGCATTATATTTGGCCTACACAACCCAATTAATAAATTCAATTATGATTGTTTAATATTATGTTGTACTCTCTTTCAATTATTCGTGTATGGATGTGATGTAACAATGTTGACTATGCACAATAGCTATTGATCATGGGATTATTACGGTATAGGGCTATAAACGATATAAGTTCGAGCGAGCTTGGCCTTTCAAGCTCGGGCTCGAGTTGGGGTCCGTGTCTAGACCTATGCTCGAGTTTGGCTCAACCTAAGCTCGAGTAGACTCGAGCTCGACTTGTTGAAGCTCGATAACAATTAAAAAAATTTATTATACACTAATTTTTCAATGATAAGAAAAGTTTGAGTTCGAGCTCAGCTCGAATATGTTCGATAATAGTCAAAATAATTCAAACAAACACTAATTTTTAACAATAAGAAAAGCTCAAGCTCGAGTTCAGCTCAACTAACCTCGGTAAGAGTTAATATGCATCACTATTTAAGCTCAAATTGAGGCTTGCAAATTATTCGAGCTCGGCTTAGTGAAGCTCGCAAGCTCGAGATCAAACTCGAGTTCGACTCATTGAAAGTTCGAGCCAAGCTCGAATCGAGCCTAGAATGAGCCGAGCTCAAATCGAACCTAGAACGCGAGCTTCGAGCTTTTTTCACAGCCTTATTGCAGTATACAAAGGAGAGTTTTGGACTACTAAGCCGAACTCCAGGTACATATATCAACACTCTCTGAGCTACATTGTTAGTGTTACACAACCCAATTAATGTAAATACAAAGCAGATAAATCATGTCAAAACCCATCTTATGGTAAAATTATGAAAATCTTTCTAGGAAGATATGGTTATGTTTAATCTCAAAAACATAGAACTTCGTTTATAAAAGAGATAATTGATTATATGCCATTGAATAGCGTCTATTTCTATAAAATACAATTAAAAAATACTCTCTCTATTATATGCCACTGAATACCACCAAAATTCTAATATATGCCATTACTTCAGTTAGGGTAAGTTTGCCCATAGAAAAAGACGATTTTGCCCTTAGTTCAAATCTATCCCTATGATAAAAATTAAATATAGAGAAAATTAGCTTAGCCCAAAATATTAAATTTTTTGGTGGATTATTGGGGTAGTTTACAACTCAAATATAAAATTCCATGAACTGATTCTTTGATTTGTTTCATTTTTAAAATTCAAATAAAAAAAATCAGCCTATTTAAGCTATTTTTGGAGAAAAATGTGACATCTTTGGAAAAATAGAAAATCATTTTTTTGAGAGCTATGTGACATCTTTGGAGCATATGAGAATTTTTCCAGAATTTTGAGACCTCATTTAGTCTTTCTTTGTAAATAGCAGCCTTTATTAGCATTTAAATTAAAAATCCAAAACATTTCTTTGAACAGTGCCTTGCATTTTTTTACTAGCTCACTGCCATATTGAATAACACCTTGTAAATTTTCATAATTTTTTAAGATCATTTGGTATTTCAAATAAATCAGATCTTCGGTCTTTACTAGGGGCATTTTGGTCTTTTTCAGAGTATAACGATCAGCCCTAACGGTAAACTAACAATAGTGACATATAATAGAATTTCAGTGCTATTCAGTGGTATATAATAGAATGAGTGTTTTTCAATGACATTTGTAGAAGTTGATGCTATTCGGTGGTATATAATCAATTATCTCTTTATAAAAAGAACAAAAATTAATTTTTATAATGTCATTATAATGGAACAGTGGGACTATCTTTTACTATTGGGGTTTTATAACTCTTGTGGATACTCTAAACCTAAAGAAACCCTAAAAACCACGAACTTCCATTGATTCCATAATAAAAAGACGGTTATGGAGTGCAGAGCTCGTGTTGAACATGTGCGTGGGAGAGATTTCGGGATTGTGTTCGGTAGAGATCAAAGTATGCTTCAACTCCTCGATCATTGCAGGGAATGTTTTGGTGGTCGTCGCTCTGTGTTATTGACATGGCATACTCTGCTTGCCGTGACACATTGGATGATGTGCACAAGCAGAAATGAGAAGGCATTTGAGAATGAGGCAATCCACCATGAAAAGACGGTTATGGAGTGCAGAGCTCGTGTTGTACCTATCGCATGACATGGGAGTCTGTTCAGTGTTGCGCCAATGGGTAGTTGCCGCCCATTGTAGAA
Source organism: Dendrocalamus latiflorus (assembly GCA_017311315.1). Taxonomy (NCBI): domain Eukaryota; kingdom Viridiplantae; phylum Streptophyta; class Magnoliopsida; order Poales; family Poaceae; genus Dendrocalamus; species Dendrocalamus latiflorus. The sequence continues at coordinate 23,491,228 of CM029628.1, forward strand.
GTGATGGGAGGTAGAGAGAGAGAGAGAGGTCTGGCGCATTGTAAAATGTTAGCGATGGGGGAGAAGCATCCGCAGGATGTTGTTATATTTCTTTAGCAGATACAGACAGTCCTGATGTGTAATAGCTTTTGTACTGCTTATTTACGTTATATTGAACCAGGGGTCTCCCTTCCGTCTTGAAAAAGAAACCCATGAACATGAGAAAATCGGTTCATCAATCATAAGTAATTAACATATATTGAAGAGATGCTGAATTAACAAGCTTCAATGAGACGAGACATATGGCTCTTGGTAGTGTGTGTTTGCGGTGATCATCAACGTATCAGCAGGTGTGATTTACAAGTAAATGGTATGGAAGAAACGAAGTGAAATGTGCTAACGAGTGCGCATATGATTAATATGTCATATATGAGTGGTAGGGAGAGAGTACCTTCGCAACCATCTTGGATATATGGATTTCCTTGGAACCCATGCGAGCATTTGCAGCGGTAACCAGCAGGACCAACCGTAGATTTGACTGCTATGCACTCGCTATTGGTGCTGACACAAGCATATCCAGATATGTTACGTTTTGCCTCTTGACATGTTAGATTAGCGACAGCCCATTGCAAGGTGAATGTTGAATTTGCATCATGCGAATAAAGAATTTGCCCTTCAGATTCAAATAAATTCGTTGCCATTTTTTGGTTAGGGTCAATGCATTCAATTAGCCCTTCCTCAATGTTTACCTTAGTCACCTGATACGTGTCATCCACAAAGAGAACCGATGATGTCGTATCTGTGCAGTTGAGGTAAAACTGTTTCCTTCCAACACATCCTTCTTCCAAGCCAAATGGAAATGAGACAGTGATGTTTCCACACTGGCGTGTACATTTAGTGTTGTGTTGAATCGGATTATACCCTAATTTGAATGAAAAAAGTATATATATCAAAACGAAACAACATGAGTAGAGTTGTAGATAAGTTTTCCATAGTAACTTTGGAGATGAACTATACATGTCTACTTGTGTCATAAATGTGGTTTTGGTCATAAACTGGTTGACGCGATTGAAACAACACGCAAGGGATGGCTCTCTTTTGATAAAAATCACATTCTTATGACACAATTAAACTTATATATATCACATATAAGCAAGAACTAATCTTACAATATAAGAACAAGAACTAACACTGTAGTCGTTTATTGAAGCTAGTGAAGAACTTTAGATTTTTTAGGGTTTTAGAACATGTAAAGTATTATTCTTTTTTTAATCTGTAGCAGTGCACGGTTATTTAACTAGTTTATTATTCAAAGAGACCCAAGTTGGTGAATGGTGGTAATGGTATTCCCCTCAACCTCCTCCCCCTTCACTTCCTAAAAGATCTCTAACAGTAAACTGGGGAAAAAACCATACCCAACAAACAAATTAACCTGTATCAAAGGAGGTTCCGGTAGGACCCATCGCCACGAAGCTAGGTTGAGTCCAATTGCGATGGGCTCGACGGGTTGAGGTAATAATTCTTTTTTTTTTCGAGCAACACACTTCGACTAATTCATTAAAGGTTTATTTATGTACAAACTTTGCACCATTTTTACAAGGAGGTTTTATCCAATCCATGGCAAGTCTCATACTCTAGCTACAGTGTGTTAACCAGAAATAGATATTACCACTAGGTTTTCGAAATTAGTTTTTAACGAGACATAAGCATGATGTTGGCAAAATATTCAAGGGAGAGTGTTCTATATCAACTTATCCAATGCTCGATTGTCTAGACACTTTACCTAAACCAGGTCCATTAGGGGTAACCAACCATTAAACTCATTAGTATAGTGGGCTGAGTTCTTTTCACTTATGGTTTATGGCTTATACTATAGTAATTAGCTTTCAAATGGTGCGATTTTTTAGGTAAGATCAACAGAAAGATTGTAGCAAAAATTGTTCTTAGTTCAATTAGGTGCGGTGGGAAAGGGGCAGGGAGGCGGCTTATGCGGTCGGAACGTATGGTATAGACTATAGAATCAACAGTTCCTTATTTTGTATACAAGGAGTACCTTTATCCCGTGAGCAGCCATCTAAAATGTAGGGGTTCCCCCAATAGCCATCTTGGCACCAGCAGGAATATCCAGACGGCCAGTAAGTATCGTTGTTGCAGACGCTGTTTCTACTCATGCAAGCATAGCTTTCCTCCTTCAAGCGAGCCGCATCGCACGATGGTTGATCAGCGATTCTCCACGTTAGTTCAATCTGGTTGGATGTAACATTAATTGTATCCCACAAGGAGCTTAGATTATGGTGCGACTTTAGATTGCCCTTGTCGTGGCGAACAAACCTAAGTGTAAAATTAGGAACAACATAGCCAGAAGTGATCATCAAGCTGCAACATCCAGTGCCATTACAGTTCATATCCCCCGTATCCACGCTGTATTCATTTGGGCAGGTAGATGTGCAATTGTTTGATTTGTTTCCGTCATCATTGACCAAGAATGCATCAAAATCACAGCCGGTTGTATATAGCATGAAATAATTATAAAGAATAAAAGAGTCCCCAGGTGTTGTCCAGTTCATGTCGTAACTATAAACACCAGGCCTCATGTGAATGGTTTGGGAAAAGTTAACTTTGATCATGTTTTCCGTTCCATCGAAGTTAGAATTTGAATTACCCGTGACAATGTCGCTGATAACCTGAATGGTGCTATCGTGCAAGAAGAGGCTGGGTGCCATATTGTCGTTGCCGACGCAGGTGAGACTGAAGTCGGGCCCCCGGAAGCAGCCGTTGCCGATGCCGAAGGGATAGTCGAAGGCTATATCGCCGCAACTCTTCGGGCAACGGGCGAGGGTGCCAGCAGAGGGAACCGCGCCGTTGCCCGCTTGGCTTCCGAGGATGACGCCGGATGCCTGCACCATCTGTGTCACCGGTATGGCAAGTAGGAACAGAGGAAACGTAGCGTATACTAAGAAGTTCATGGCCATCTTCACCGGCGATCAGCTTCAGTGGTTGTGGAATTCTTTGATCTTGGAGATGGAAGTATATAGAGAACAGTTTAGCACATGAAGGCTAGCTTTTCATTTGTGGAATTAGCTTGACGCAAATTGCTTCATTTATAGTGGACACTTTACTTGAGGTGACCAGTCAAGCAAGAATCTTTCATAAACCTCTCGCAAGTTAATTTTTCGTAGTTAACTTTTATTCTCAAGAAAATTTCGACGGTAGGTCTTGCATATTAAACATCACAAGCAAACATTAACAATGAAAACAACCAACACACTGTGGGACCCATACGTCAATGAGTATTAACCGAAAATATAGAACGAAACATGTTTCACAAATTCTTAGTTATTATGACGTCCTTATATCAGCGCCTCATCGTAGAATATATATGCGCTAGAGATGAGGATGATGATATGCTTGTTCCATTTGCCTGCAAAATGAACTTGCAGGGGCTTATGAATAATTCCGACAATAACATTGAAAACAACCAACACACCGTGAAAGTTTGTCATAATTACTTCTCATACAAGACTTCGATTTTTCGTAACTACTGACTGTAAGGTGATACTATGACAAACCTGTTGGAATCATCGATACTCCTTTCTAAGCATTCACATCTTGGAGGGACCAGATGGCTCCGAGGTCTACGCATCTTTGGGCCTGATCTTTTGTGGCTGCGACTTGTGGTTTTTAGTTGTTCGTGTGAGAGATTACAAAGTAACTGAAATTCACGTGCGGTTTCTGCCGATATAAATGAAGTTAGTACAGTATATACTACAATTAACTAGTAGACCCTATCTTGAAAAGACACTCCGTTTAAAAGCTAGTTACTGTAGAAAAGCCAAAAGCCGCAAAAAAAAACAGGGCCTTTGTCTTTCGTCCATTCCAAACAGTGGCTGGCTTATGTTTTTCTTTCTTTTCTTCTTTATATTATCCATAGAGATATAACAATGTATTTTATTTTATTCTATTTTTTCTTTATTTTCTAATCGAACATATCAGAAAAACTAACATCCACTATAGTGCATATCGACCAAAAGCCACAGCATTTTGGAACAATGTCTTTATTTGAACTAGTCATTATCTTGGAACATTTAATTACTAAGTGTTCTATCGTTGTCTCTTTGTCTTGTATCTTTACTACTTAAAAAAGAGTTAATGGTAATGGTTTATTTGCACCTTCCTAACTTCTCCTTGCACCTCTAAAAATCTCTAACAAAACTAGAAAAAACATCCTCCCAACTTCCCCTTGCACCTCAAAAAACTCTCTAACAAAAACAAAAAAAAAAAGAAAAAAAACAGAGCTCTACCGGGTGTGTGGTGGAGCCAAGGGCGCAAAGGCGGAACAGAGGACATGGGCCATGCAAACTAATTCTAACAATGTTAACTTGACATACTAAGATAATATAATTTTTTATCCGTAATAAAAAAACACAAATATTCAGCTAGTCATTTAAACCGTTGAGTTTTTTTGGTACATTTCTCTCAAGTACTCATGTTCAGAGGAAGTGCATCCATCTATCGATTTGCAACACGTAATTTATACATCTTGTTTTTACTCTAGTACTCAACGTTTTGTTTTATAAGAAATGTATTTGATCGAGCGCTTGCAGGGTTTGCCGGTGAATTACCCTACTTGCACGGCTATATCGTTGCATCTCGTCTTCGGCTCCTCTGTTAAATGCTAGGCTTTTTGCTTTCGTCTAAAATGATATTACAGTGAAAGTTAACTTTTAGCTAAGACATTATATTAACAAACAAAGCAAAAGAGAAACAATAAAGAAAAATAGTTATATCTCTACAGACAATACAAAAAAGGAGGGTTTGGCCAGTCTCAGGCTTTGGCTTATCACTTTCTGTTACAGTAACTAATTTTTAAATGGTACGTTTTTTAAGATAGGGGTCTGCAAGTCGATTGTAGTATATACTGTACTGAGTTCAGATATACTAGTCAAAATCACACACGACTATTTCCTTTATGTACTGTCTCTTGCGAACAATCAAAATTCAAAAATCAAAAGTCGTAAGCCACAACTTAAATGAAGTCATCAACTGACTTTGATTTTTCGTAACTACTGACTGTAAAAATTAGACCATGTCCTAGCAAATACTGTACTATGAAGATGGTATGCACGAGTATGGAAATTGTGTGATCTGACCATGATATGAGACCGTTTTCCCCTTAAGAAAATGATTTGGGACCTACCATGCGGGACTATCATGTGCGCATCCGCTTGGAAACTTCCTGGCCGACACGCATCCTCGTGGGCCGTCCCACTGGGATGGTTTTTCAATCCACAGTTTTTCCCCTGGTTTTCATTTCGTCAGGTTTGTTGTTCGTTATTTTTATTCTTCTTACAAAGAACTTTCCGATTTAAAGTGGTTTGAAGTTATGTCTTAATTTGTATAACCTCACTTTTCATATGGTGTTTAAAAACGTGAAACCTTTGGACTTTAAAATAAAATACACAGCATTTATTACTTATTAAAAAAAAGCCTTTCAATGTTTGCAAGATTTTTCCATGAACAATCAACTTTTGACTCATGTAGCAACTATTTGAAATAATACCAAACAGCAAAAAAAAAAAAGCGTAAGGAAGACATGAAAGAAATAGCAGAATGAAAAACTGAGACAAAACTAAAAGAGAAGAAAAGTGGGAAACAACTATATATTGAAGTCGAGAATCAACTCTAGAAAAAACTGGTGGAACAGTATTTCCACATCATACATCACAAAACGAGAAATAGTACACACATCACATGGCAAGAAAACTGAGAACAGCATGGCAAAACCACACGCTATAGGGCCTAGTCTAGGGGTGAAAACGGGTCGAATTCGGTCGAACATTGCTTATTCCATATCATATCCTATATTTTTTCTCGGATTCGGAGTCGAATACGAATAGTACCGGATACGAATACGAATCCGGATAGTATTGGTCACAGATACGGAACGAATACGGAGCGGATGCGAATACGATAACGAATATCTCGTCGGATATTACGTAGGAGTCTCTGGATATTACGTAGGACATATTCTCTTTCCTCACCTTCTTTTTTCCTCACATAGAAATTTGTTGACGTAGTATAGCTAAGAGATAGCTAAAGTGATGATACTATTGGAGATGTCTTAGACATAAAGAATTCAAGATCTACAAAACCAAACTGATGTTTCGACCCTAACTACATTGCAAATCTACCACGCGTGTCAAAATTAGAAACCCTTTTATCAGTTGAGTAATTCGGTTGAGCGCTTCGTGTTTGTATGTTGTTTTAGTTGGTATTTTCAATTTTGATAAGGTCAGCTCTATAATTCTGAAACCAGATAGGCACTCGAGCAGTATATAAGCGCAATGGTGGATCAAAATCACATATTTAGATAATATCTTAAAAGAAAGGCAAACATGGATCCGGCGGACTCCACCGCTCCACGGACCACGGCTCTAGCTCATCGTCCGACAATCTGGCATAGGGCTGCCCAACTAATCAAATAGAAAAGCTCAACCAAAGTCATAAGTGCAGTTTACTATAGTTAAGAAATCAATTTAAATAGTTCCTCGAACATTTAGTAATTAATTGGAATACACGCACCAATAATAGACTATCTCTATTTACAAAATGGTTAATTGTAACATATATCATATATGGGGTGGTTATCTCATCAAATGCTCAAGGCAGTTGGTGAAGACAGCTATGTTAGAATTAGAATGGCATGTAGTAGTAATTTGTTTACATAAAATAAAATCACAATGGGGGTGAGCTATGTTGTAAAAATTATAAATATATGTTAGAATATGTTGATTTGATTGATCTTCTTCTCCAGCAGTCCAACCCTAATATTTCTTAAGAAAGAATAAGAAAAGATACATTATATCACAAGTGCAAAAATGAAGAACAAGAAAAGACACCTCATATCACAAGTGCAAAAATAAACTTGGCATTCTACGGACTGCTCTATATAGATGTACATGTCACAACGGATATGTAGGATCTTTTCGCGATGAAATCAGAATTTCTGAGGGTTAAAACAGAAGAAATCAAAATAAATGAAAACCTGAAGGACTAAATCCTAAAATATCAAAAATACCCTAACCCACAAATCCTTCGCCGCCGCCGTCCGATTCATTTTTCCCCGCCGTGCGATTCATTTTTCCCCACCGCCCCCTACTCCTCCGCGCCCCCTTCTCCCCCTGGTCGCCCCCTTCTTCCTCCACCGCCCCTCCTCCTCCACCGCCTCCTCCTTCCCCCGGCCGCCCCCTGCTCCCTCGCCGCCCCTCCTTCCCTCGCCCCCGCCTTCCCCCGCCGCCCCCTCCTCCTCCGCCTCCCCCCTACTTCCCCCGCCGCCCCACTCCTCCCCCGGTTGCCCCCTTCTCCTCCGCCGCCCCTCCTCCCCCGGCCGCCCCCTCCTCCTCCGCCGCCCCCTCCTTCCCCCGCCGCCCCCTCCTTCCCCGGCCGCCCCCGCCTTCCCCCGCCGCCCCCTCCTCCTCTGCCGCCCCCTCCTTCCCCGGTCGTCCCCTTCTCGCCCGGCACCCTCTCCTTCCCCCGCCACCCCACTCTCCCCCGGTCGCCCCCTCCTCCTCCACCGCTCCTCCTTCCCCAGCCGCCCCCTTCCCCGATCGCCCCCTTCTCCCCTGGCACCCTCTCCTCCCCCACCTCCCCTCCTTCCCCCGCCGCCCCCCTCCTCCCCTGGCTCCAAGCGACGGCGACCTCGACTACTCCGAGAGCGAGCCACCAGCGGCGGATGGCCGGGCGGCGACTGGAGCGTCGGCGACGAGTTCGTCATCACACGGGATGCTGCCCTCGGCTCCGGCTACACTGCTCCTCCTACGGCGGTGCGGCCGTCGTCCACTCGTCCAAGCTCCGGTGACCGGTGTGCCTCCTTCCCCTCTACTCTCTCTCTCTGGTCTCTGCTCTGTGATGGTTGGCTGGTTGATGTTGTGGTTGTGGGGATTGGGCAATCTGGGGTTGGCCAGCCGTGGCCCGTGAGAGATGTCGACGGGAAGGGGGACTGGGGGAGGCGAGGTAGAGCCGTAGAGGCCGAGGCGGCCGGCTGCTGGCGCCGGCGTGCCTGCCGTGCCTGCCGTGCCGCCCATGCCCGCGCGTGCTCCGCCTCCTCGGGCCATGCACGGCCCGAGCACGGCAGCGTGCTAATCTTGCTGATGGGCTTGGCACTGCTTGCAGTTGGGCCGGATATCCGAAAAATACATCCGGGTATTATCCGAAAAAATCCCGGATAGTATCCGTATCCGTCGGATACTTCTTTTCTGAATCCGAATCCGTATCCGAAAGCAACTATCCGAATCCGATAATTATCCGACATAACTATCCGAATTCGATCCGACTCGGATTCGGCGGTCGGTCGATCGGGAAATATCCGATCCGTTTTCACCCCTACTGCTGTGTCCGCGGAATATATATTTTCCCCTATCCATCGTAATTGCGTGGCTAGCTCAATACGGGTTTATTGAAAAATGAGCTTCAATCGGCGCGAGTAAATCACCCTTGGACCTTCGTGCTATTTTAATATGATTTGGGACCATTGCCCAAGTTACAACGGCATCCCTTTCAACTCGTGTTTGCACTAGAACTTCGATATTCCCATTTTTCTCTCATTGGAAGTTCACATAATCAATACCCTCTCCTTTTCTTTTGGTTTATATACATAGCAGATTGAATCACATTGTTAGAAGGTAACTTCAATCTCTAGTTGTCGTTATTTTCAGAGTTAACTAGATAATTTTTATTTGAGATTGTTGGATTTTAAATAGATTTTTTCTTATACAACGGTACAATTTAACCATAATTGGTCCACCAGATCAAATAGATACGATGTTTTTATTCTTTTTCCGGAGATTACCAAGCAGTTTTTTCTTTCTCTTAGCACCTCGACACCATATATCATCACCTTCCATGCAGCAAATTATTCAGGCACATAAACTTGCTACAATCAGATGCTCATGTTGTTTATGTATATTCGTTAATTGTTTTGACCAACAGTTTCTATCACAAAATGTTGGGAAAAAGCTCCAAATTTGTTTTTATATGCAAGTTTTTTGTATAGCAGACCTTCTAATTTTACTTTCATTGGCCAATATACACAAATTTGCTAATGTAAGACCCCGCCCATCTTTTATGCCCGGAATGCTACCAGCATTGAATACTGTTACCATTCCATCATCTACTAGAAATTTTAAGCCAATACTAATTTATTTATGTTGCAGCGACCAGATACATCACAACATTTTTAGCAATTACACTAGCATACCAGTAGGGTCTAACATTTACTGATAAAAGGTGGTACAAGGAGTGTTGTTGGTTCATGAAATTATTCATGTGCTACTCCCCCTCAACGATCACTTAAAAAAACAAACAAAGTAAGGGTGAGTCCAGAGACTCAGCAAACACACGATTAAACAGTGGTGTTAACACACCACTTTATTAATCCCCATTTCTGTGAACTGTACATCACTATCTCTGTAACTGTTTCACCGTTGTCACTTTTAGGCCATGCAATGGATCTGTAACTGTGTCACTGTTATGTTCTGTTTTCATGCAATGTAATGTGATGCGTCTGTAACTATAGCTTATACCGGTATAGCGAAGTGTTTACCCGTCGATGAACCACTCAATCCCCATTCTCTTTTATACGGGATCCAAACTCCACTCCTGTGGAGTACCTACTAAAGTAGGTCCTGTTCTCTGTATATGAGTGTAATGCGTGATGCAACACGCTTTCAATATTAGCATTTAATCATAAGCAGCACTCATCAAAGTATGATCAACATGTAATCAAAAGCACTGTAGAACAGGGCACGGAAGTCATAAAATACCAATCATTCACCACAATCCACTGTTCTACTATGCACTTGATTGGTTAGTCTCGGGGACGATGCGTGGATGAGTTCGACCCGAGACCTCCACCGATACAAACGTCAACCCGACTCAACACAGCATATCGAAACTAGTGCTTAAGCGAACGGCGACAACTCTACGCGCATAACCCGACTCTGGCATAAAATGCACGGGGTTAAGGACCCGTCGCACAGGTACCAAACCCCAATTTTCCATTTCATTTCTTTCTTTCTTTCTCTTCCTTTTTCCCTTCCTTTTTCTTTTTCTTTTTCCCACCCAAGCTCTCTATTCTTCTCTCATTACTTTCACCCTCTTATTTTTTTCTCAACCGAACACCCTGGTTCCTCCCAGGCGATGCGACGGCGCACAGCCAAGCTCAAGCATGCTGGCCCCGAGCTCACTGCCGGCCGACCTCCACATGCCCCCGCCTTCCCCCTTCCTCCCACTTTCTTTTCCACTCTCTTACTCCCGGATCCAGCCGGCCATGGCTAGATCCAGCGCTGTCCTACTGCTGGTCTTCCCTCGGGCTCACCGGCCACGGCATGCCATGGCCCGGGAGCCCGGTGCCACTCCTACCTTCGGCCACTCCGCCTCCTATCTTTGTCCGGTGCGACACGACTGGCACCGCCATCTTCAAGGGCTTCGGCAACGCCGTCCTCAGGCTTGCCTCCGGTGGCACCCCTAATGATGGATCTGCCGGCGCCACCACCTTTCCCCAGTGTCGCCCCTAGCCCAGCTGCTGACGCCATGGCTCGGCGTCCCCCGATCTCCCGGGTGTTGGCTTGCCCCCATGGTAGTCGCCGCCAGCCGTCAGTGCCTAGCACCGACCACAGCCCAACCCTACCTCGGCTCCTCGTGCCTCCTCTCTCTCCCACAACGCAACGCCGTCACCCTCGGGCTCGGGCTCCACTTGACATCGCCTTCCCTCTGGGCTTGGCGGCCATAGTGCGTCGGCCCAAAGCTCGTCATTAGCTCCCGTCGTGTACACGCTGTCGCCCTCGGCCAAACCCCTCTACAACCTGCCTCTGGTACTCCTTCCCTTACTACCTCATTTCTACTCTATGTGCATGTGTGGGATACTTAGTGAGGCATGTACCGTGCTATGCTACCATGTTGGATACAAGGGAAAAGATGACCTACTTGGTTTGTTGGGAAAGAAAAGGAAAGTGACAACAAATGCAACAAGCTCCCCTTGTCGTTGCCGATGATGTTGGCTTGTTGTCACAGTCCTTGCTCCTCTCCTTTGTCTTCCCCGACACCTCTTGCTCCTCTCCTATGTTCTCTCCCTTACAATCTTTTTGTGGTGGCCATGGGAATGGTTGGCTAGGTGGGGGATGGTTGAGCTCAGCTTTGGTTGAACAGAGGAGGGGAAATGGCGTTTTGCTTTGCTTTTGTCTTGGTGGTGAGCTCTGGGTTGGAAGAAAATGGGAGTGAGGTGAGGCCTCCTAGAGACTGACCTGCTTATGCATTGAGGCATTATCTTATGACTCTCTTGGCTTGTGAAATGACTGGAGTGCCTTCACCTTACCCCTACTCTCCCTTCATGTGCCTGTTGCTTAAAGGACATTTTGGTCCAAAGTGTTCTTCACTGTTTGGGCTTTTCTTTTTCTACTTCGGCAGGTAAGTCGGTAAAAGTGGGCATTGGCTAAAGTTTCTGTCGAATAATGAAGCCTACCATAGCGAGAGGTGCCGACCGGCCCCGGATGGTCTGGGAACCTCTGTGAACGCTACCAATATTTGGCATTCTAAAGCTGATGGGCCTGACGGTAAAACTCTACATTATTTCCTTTATTCTCTCTTGGATTGTTTCATTTCTCACTTTTCTTCCCTTTGCATTTTAGTGGTATTATAGCTAATATCTATTTGTACTCAAAGTTTGAAAAAATAATGCATGTTCTCTAAAACAACGTAAATTTGTAAACGACTGGAGTACCTAATCATCATATATTATGACTAGGGGGAAGCGCCCCTGGCCACCCTCCACATCAGCATTTTTGTGAAAAAACCCTTCGGATGTTGCAAAAATCTTGTTTTAGTCATCGGTTCTCGCAAAAAGACCCCTGTCACATTTTTCCGGAAAACCCCTCCACTTCACTGAAATTGCATATCCTTTTGCAGGACAGCACCCTGCGGTTTTTGAAAATTACGTATGGGTCCTAGTTTAGTTACGTACAGGTTCTTACATGTCCTAAGTTTTTTACGGAAAAGGCCTTTGGTTTTTCTAAAATTACGCATGTGTCCTCAATTTTTTTAGAAAAACTTCTCTGTGACTTGTCGTCTCTTTCTGAGTCAGCGCGATTCGCGTGCCTTGCCAGGTTCTATTAGGTGGCTTTGAGTATTTTGGTTTTCCATTTTGTGCATCACTTTGCATATATGTGTTGTACTAGTAAAATTCTGAAATTGTCTTGAGACAAGTAGTGGGAGATATTGCTTGGTGATTATGTGGATTTGGTTTGGTAGCTCAATGGTGATAATAGTCATATACTGAAATTTGAATTGATAAATTATCCAGATTTGAGCTCTAATGTGCTGCATATTGCTGTTACTTTGATCTTCAGTCTTGCAATCTCTTACTTTCGGTTGTGCTTAGTTGAATTGAACCTTAAGATTTTATAATCTCTTGCAGTTTAGATTACATGTTGTTTTGTTAGCCAATTGGTCTTATTGCTGAACTTGTTCATCTGTGGGTTTTTACACTGTGAGCTAATCAAGTTTGTTGGCTGACTTGGAGTGTTGTTTGGTGATCAGTTTACTTTGATCTCCTGTTGGCTGAAAGTTTAAATTATTGTCTTTTGTCTGAGATCAATCTTGACAGATTAGTTAAGCATGATTTAGAGCTGAAATTTTGAATTTGTATTGGCATATTCAACTAGTGAAGAGTATATACTAAAGTATCGAGTAGGCCAAGATTACATCTTGTGTAACTTTACATCTGAGAGCAATAATCAAATTTTAAATCTGAGCATTATGCTAAATTTAATTGTCCACATGTTCTTTTTTTAAGCATATTATCCTGTTTAAATGTCTTGGAGGATTTACATTTATATATGTTAATCTTGTCATTTAAATGCTGCTGGAAATATGCTTCATTTATCTTTTGTTATGCTGAAATTAATTCCGGATGTTTGCTAAAACTGCATTATTTTCAACACAGTTCACTTGGGAAGGCAGTGTCAATCAAATCTCCATTTGGATAGTATTTAGCCTTCAGTATTCTTGCGCAGAGGCTATTAGTAAGCATAGCCTGATTGAACAACCTGAGACCCATGGCATCTCTCCACTTCGGCTTTGTCCAAACATGCTTGATAAGAATATCCTTTCCCCCTGCTGATAAAAATTGTTCATATCAATCATTTAGCCGCTTGGCAAACCTCTCTTTGATCGGCTGGAAATTTTCAGCTTTCATTCGCCCTTCTGGAGTGGGAAGGCTCAGGTACTTCGCTTCAAAAGAAAAATGTTGCACTCCAAAATATTCCTCACTGACTCGTAGGTTCCCGGGTCTGTGTTTTCAGCAAAGAGCGACCACTTACTCGGAGTAATGAGTTGTTCCGTCCTCGCAAAATCTTGTAGCAGTCTCTTGATGATACCCGCCTGATACGAGTTTGCTTTGAAGAAAAGTCGTAAGCTGTGGACTGCAAACAATAAGTGAGAGACTCCAGGGGCTCGCCGACAAACTTTGCGATCATCCAGTACACCATCATTCACTGCCTTATTCAGCATAGAAGACAGACTATCAGCAACAATAAGGAACAAACGCGGAGACAAAAGATCACCTTGGCGAAGGCTACGAGTAGGCTCGAAGGAGTCCAAAGTATCTCCATTGAAGCTAACGGGATAGCATACAGAGGTAACACAACACATTAACCACTGCACCCAAGTGCTTTGAAAGCCCAACTTCAATAGCCCTTTTTCAAGCAAAGACCAGTCCACACGATCATACGCCTTAGATAAATCCAGTTTGTAGGCACAGAGTTTACTGTAGAAACCGAACCTCGATCTCGGCTTGAAACGACGTCCGGCGCAGCAGATTCACGACGCTCTCTCCGGCGTTGCCGCGTTCGTCCGCGACGTCCAGGACCTTGAAGCCTCCGGCCACCGCCCGTATTGGGGTTCTGCGGCTTCTTCCTCCGGCCTGCGCCCGCGCGATTCTGCGCCTCCCAGGGAAGTTGAAAGACTGATTCACAATCACAGAGTCATGCACGCGAAGGAAGAATGGAAGTCTACTGCACTGAATGGATACTCAATCATGAACTCACGTACGCGAGATAGATGAGGTCTGCATGCATGGATCAACCCAACTTCTTTATTGACTAGTAAGGTGCCCGTGCGTTGCAACGGAGTACCAATAAAAATGATACATACTATCAAACATGATCTCAAACTGAATAATAAATATCAATTTTATCTTACGTCATCATGTATCAAGAAAAGTATACATATTCATACTCGTAAATAAATCAAGCATCATATTAATGAAGCATTTGAATGGCACCCAAGTTTTTTCCGGCCGAGGAACGGCCCATTTGAATGGACTAATACATCATACCTTTGAATGGCCTAATACATCATACCATTTGAATGGGCAAATACATCATACAGAGAGTTCAAACAACTCTACGGTCTAATGACAGCATCACAAAGATAGCCACCTAATGCCAAACAACTCACAACAGTTTTCTTTCCGTACCCATTTTCACTATATTTTCGCATCTCACATGCCACCAGATATCACCATTCACGAGAACAGAACAAGAAATCCATATCACAAGTAATGTCCATCCAGCGCCCTATCTTGTGCCTTCATCTCAAATCCCTACCTGCAACTTACGTCATCACAAGTGAATTTATCATACTTCAAATGAACTTGAGATAATTTGGCAAGAGATGAACTTTAGATCGTATGCACAGTAGATTAGGCAATATTGGCAATATTGTAAAGTTTTGCCGATTGTGGCTTCACAAAAACTTTAGAACACAACTAATGAAGTTGGAGCAAAATATATCGTCTTACGTAACATAATACCATATTTAAATCTAGACATTCCTATATGTATCAGGATTCACCAACATTCTCGCATCCATCTAGGGCTCTATATGTCTCCACACCCACCCCTCAAGATGACGAATATGTTTGCAAGGACCATTTGCACAAATCTGTCTCCACACCCCCCTCATGATGAAGAATAGGTTTGTAAGGAACATTTGCAAAAGAACCGCTTATCCAGATGATATAATCATAGCATTTCTGCAGTCATTACAAAATACTACACATATCTTTGTAACTACTTGTGCCGAATGTTTCAGAGAATGACGATAGACATAAGCATAAAAGAAGAGTTTCCATGTTTATAAGGGATAACAGCGGGTATGAGAAAACAACAGGTAGAATGGTTACTGCACAAGCTCAGAATTTGCGGTCAGATAAAGTTTAAAAGTCCTCAAAGCAAACAGTGGCTACAGGAGACCACACTCAAATTTGACACCAATAACACGATATTGAAGCAAACAATAGCATATTGCATTTGCACTCAAGAATTGAGCACCACAGTACCTAGTACTTTGAAATCCCTTCTTGATTTTTTTTACACAGCAAATCCCAAAGAATGCTGCATCCTGCAATACATCAATCATCAGATATAAGCACTTTGCCCAACGAATAGGTTGATCCTCTAAGCTCCAAATAAGATTACTACAAAGAGCATAAGAAACAACACCATTTTTTATCAATACTCAACACTTACATGACCATAAGATTACTACAAAAGAGATCGAACATCCCATTAATCCCTTTTTTATACAACAAAAAAGTCAAACTTCTTTCCAGTTCATTGCTTCATATCGTGTACATTACAAATTGCTTACAATGACAAGTTTAGGCAACATATCTGGGATCAGTGTTTAGCATCTTAATCTTGAGGTGAAATTATGAGTATATTCACAAGAGAAAAGAAGGATTCTGCCACTTAATATAGCACACTAACAGGGTACTGTACTCATTGCAAAGTTATCTAACCTTTAGATGACAACATCAATACCATCATATATTATATTAAGCTAATTCCGAATATTACAACAAAGTATGTCCAGTCAACACCGAGTATTCTTTGAAATGCAGACCTCAGCTGCAAATTCTCAAACAGACGAACCAAATTTGGCTTTTGCAGTTTGGTGCAAACAGATTGTCTGATCTCTACTTGTAATCTGCAAACTCCAGTACTCCACCCACTGCAGTAGCGGTTTCACAATATGGAATTGCTACATATGGTTGACAAATATTACAACACCATTGTGATGTCCTAAGAAGTTTGACCAACCAAACAATCCACAACAGTAATGTCCTAAGAAGTTTGATGAGTTTTGAACACATTTTCTTTAGTCTTTACTAAGACAATGAAGCAAGTTTGAAGTTTGACATTCCGAATCAACAGCCTAAAGAGAACAACGCTTTCTAACACCATCTGCTAGCAACAAATGTAAGAGGCGAAAAGCGGCGCACTAATTAGGGTTTCTTGGGGAGCAGGCCTTACCGCATATTTTGATGGGGGCCTCGAGCTCGAGTAGGTTGGGGCTGGGAGAGGAAGACGTCCTTGGCGGCAGCGCAGAGCCGCCGGATCTAGTGAGGATCTATACATTAGCATTAAGATCAATACAAATAGTTCATGGTTCGTGGTATTAGTTCTATTTTTACAAGTTTAGAACTGCATGTGTAACAAAGAGAGACAACACAGGCTTAAAATCCAGTGATCCATGGGTGGAGACACAAACTATAAAGTTAACAGAGAAAAAAGTGCAGCAACCAACCTGAAGAACAACCTTTTCTTTCTTCTAATGGCTATCCCTCCACTGTCCCTCCACTTTTGATTTGGATTGTACCACCATGTGCTCAAGCAGCCTGGTTCTTGTTGCATGCCGATCCTTCCACTGCCTTGTAGCCTTTTTCCGCACATGCTTTCACAAGATCTCTGAACACCAAGCCATGGGCATGCGGTATCTGCTCTTGACCAATGTCAACCTTTGGGGAGCAATCGAAATGGCAAGACAAGAAGGCCACACTATGACAAATAAGTTCTACAAGGACCATGGCTATAAGACTAGAGCCACCATCGCGCGGCACCCATATCCTAATGCACCCGTGAAGTTGTACATGTCAACCGTTCCCAGGATGCACCTTGATGAACAGACACAGCCATTGCCTCTGCATGTATTGAAACCAGATGTAACTATCCAAACCAGGAGCATAAAATCGCATGAATTCTTATAAATCATCAGACATAAAGAAAGAAGATCCCATTTCACCTTGCTCTTGGTGATGGAGTCATTGACATTGATGGCGGGGCGGGCGATGAGCGGCGCTGGTGGAGATAGGGGTGAAACGGGGCGGGGCAGGCACAAAGGAGCGGCGGCAGCGTGGTCTAGGCCTCGTCCCTACTGCCAAGAATGGACGACGGGGATGGCAGAGAAGCGGGAGGGGAGGAGCGGCGGCAAAAAGGAGGCGGCAGTGGTGTAGATTAGGGGGAGGAGCGAGGGGAGGGGAGGAAAATGGAAGGGAGGATTAGGAAAGAGGGAGCGAGAGGTTGCGGGAAGAGGTGGGGGCAATGGTTGCGTGAACGTGCGAGTGCGGCGGTTGCGTGAGGAGGGAGGCGCGTGTGGGTGTGCTGCGCGACGGAGGAATGGAGGGAGGAGGAGGCGGCGGCGGCGCGGGGTGGGGAGGAGGAGGCGAGGACGGAGCGGAGGGGTGGGGGAGGAGGAGGCGGCAGCGGAGCGGGGGAGGAGGCGACGGCGGAGCGGAGGGGTGGGGGAGGAGGAGGCAGCGGCGGGGCGGAGGAGCGGGGGAGGCGGCGGCGGCGGTGCGGGTGGGGGAGAAGGAGGCAGCGGCGGCGCGGGGTGGGGAGGAGGAGGCGGCGGCGGCGCGGGGTGGGAGGGAGGGGAGGAGGCGGCGGCGCGGGGTGGGAGCGTGGGAGGAGGTGGCGGCGGCCACGCGGGGTGGGAGAGAGGCATCGGCGGAAGATTGGGGGGGCCAGGGAGGCAGCCGCACGTGTTTAGGGAGAAGGGTGGGGCCACACGTCAGCCAGTTTTTTCTTTTTATGAGAAGAGGTGGGAGAGGCCGCACCAACCACCAACTCCTTCTTTTATCTACCCTACTCTATAATACACCAAAATTTTCTTTACTAAATCCACCCCCTCAAACACCCTCACAGTCATGCCTAATCTAAGTCCACCCAGATTTGTGTACCAAGTAATCCAACTTCATACAAATGAATGGCCTGGATCTCTCCTCAAACCTTCTTCTCTTACTCATTGAAGATCCTAAGGCCAAAATCATTTGGATCATGCACATACCGCTCCGTTCTCCCCTGTGCCCCCGCTCGACCTGCGCTACCCCTCCCTCCGCCTCCCCCGCGCCTCCCCGCATCCTCCCCCGCGCCTCCTCTCCCTCCGCCTCCCCCATCCTCCCCCGCGCCTCCCCTCCCTCTGCCTCCCCCCATCCTCCACCGCGCCTCCCCTCCCTCCGCCTCCCCCATCCTCCGCCTCCCCTCGTCTCGCCCCCATCCTCCAATTCCCCAATCTGATCCGCCTCCCAATCTCTCGAAACCCTAGCCGGTTCTCAGATCGGACCGAACCCTAGCGAGCTCGCGGCGGCGATGGGGAACCCGGAGAAGCTGATGAACCAGATCTTCGACCTCAAGTTCACCTCCAAGTCGCTGCAGCGGCAGGCGCGCAAGTGCGAGAAGGAGGAGAAGGAGCAGAAGCTCAAGGTGAAGAAGGCGATCGAGAAGGGCAACGTGGACGGCGCACGCATCTACGCTGAGAACGCCATCCGCAAGCGCACCGAGCACATGAACTACAGATGGGGTTGGTTTTACTGACTTCAATTCTTTCTCTTCTTTGTTCTGCAGATGGGGCTCTTCGCAGAGGCTGGGCCTGTGCAGATCTTCGTCTCCAACCATGTGAGTGCCTTGCTTTGCTTGGAGTTGCTCTATCAAATTGGTGGAATAAACTTCAGAACTCTCCGAATGATCAATACTAGATTTTAGGGCGTCTAAATCGGTTATGTCATGAACTGACAAATGGACTAAATTGGTTTTGTTGAAGATTTTTTGGTTTTATCTTAGGGTTAACATCGGCCAGCACCTTTTTATTGAACAATTTTTGTTTTTATCTTAGGGTTAACATAAGCCAGCACCTTTTTATTGAGGGATTATCAGTTTATCATAGTTTGCTAGAGTCATGTTAGTGCTGCTTGTGTGCATGGAAAAAACATCTAGGGGGTCATCACCTTATAGTCTTGTTGAAATGCCCTCCTCTACTTTAAGGAATCTAATCTTGTTGTAACATTTAGTTTGACATGGTTGCTCTGAGCAGTGTTACAAGGGTCAATAGCCTACAAGGTATAGTACATTTGTAAAATCTTTTTTCTTAATGAAACTTCGTTGAGCAGTTTGTGGGTACAGATGTTTGTGGTAAAAAAGATTTCGAGCATTGAGTTAGTACAGATGTTTGTGGGTTAATTGATGTTGCAAGTACAGTGCTCATTGCTGAATTCTCTCCTTTTTTATCATTGGTTTGCATCTTGAACTCAGGAGAAGATCAGAACTGAGTGAGGAGTGGGGGTTGCTAAGGGGAGGGGTCGAGATGGGGTTCAATCCACTGGAATGGTACTGCCAGCCGGTGAAGGATGGGGCGTGGTCTCATGTGGTTGAGAACGCGCTTGGTGCATACACACCCTGCGGCATCGACACCTTGGTGGTGTGCATCTCGTACCTCGCCCTCTTTGGTGTTTGCTTCTATCGGATAAGGAGGACGACCAGGGACTACACAGTGCAGCGGTACAAGTTACGCTCGCCGTACTACAACTATCTACTCGGGCTGCTTGTGGTGTACTGCATAGCAGAGCCGCTGTATCGGATTGCCACTGGTACCTCCATCATGAACTTGGATGGGCAGCCTGGCCTTGCTCCTTTTGAGGTGAGAATGCCTGCATATAATATCATCGCTGTTGAATCTTTGTTTAATTTGTACGTTGATTTGTTATTCCTGCTTGACAAGTATATTTACCGAGTACTGTGTAGATTGTAGGACTACCTATACGCAAGCAGTGGAAAATATTGTGTTTGATCTGCATCTCACAAGAGACTAGGAATATGATTCTATTTTTGTTGCTGCAAAATGATATGGAGTTTAGTTATGTGTCATCTGCAATATACAGAAAATACTGATGAGCATATAGCCTAAAGTTAAAGTGTGGCAACAGTTTTTCAGTGGAGTTATGTGCACTACTTTCGAACCTTTACTTCTACCAAATTCTTCCTCTACAGATTACCTCATTGATCATCGAGGCCGCTGCTTGGTGCTGTATGCTTATAATGATTGTACTGGAGACAAGAATTTACATCTACGAGTTCAGATGGTACATCCGGTTTGTGGTAATATACGTGTTGGTTGGGGAAGGTGCTATGTTCAATCTTGTGCTTTCTGTGAGGCAGTACTATAGTTCAAGGTATAGTACATTTGTAAAATCTTTTTTCTTAATCAAACTTGTTGGATGGTGACCCAAAGATTTATCCTCTTTAGAATTTCTTTATGTAGACTAACTTCTGTATATAGACTAACTTCTGTATATTACTTTTGAAGTTCAATATTTTACTTATACTACAGTGAGATAATATGCCAGGTTTGCAGCTTTTTTGTCTCATAATCATATTTTAGTGATCTCCGTTGTGTACTGAACGTATCTTTTCTGCAGTTCTTGTTTGGAATTCTCATGGTGGTTTATCTGCCTAGCTTGGATCCCTATCCAGGTTATACTCCGATCAGGAATGAGGTGCTTGTTGATAATACTGACTATGAACCTCTACCTGGCGGAGAGGAGATCTGCCCTGAGAGGCATGCCAATATATTTTCCAGTGAGTAAATCTAAGTTGTTGCGCACTATTGGATACACACATAATTGTTTTTTCTATCCTCACAACTTCTCTACAATATATTGATATAAATTTTGTTGTCTTGTTACTTTGCTAGGGATATTGTTTTCATGGATGACTCCACTAATGCAACAAGGATATAAAAGGCCTGTCACCGACAAGGATATTTGGAAACTAGATAGTTGGGATGAGACTGAAACATTGTATAGCCGGTATGTTCTGCCATTGTTTTGACTGAAATGAGAAATACTTGTACATACAAATCTAACATTGAGATCTTGTCTCAGATTCCAGAAATGCTGGAACAATGAGCGTCAAAAACCAAAACCTTGGCTCTTACGAGCTCTTCATAGTAGCCTTGGTGGAAGGTACATTTGTGCAGATGATTACTATATTTCTCAAAACTTCTAGGGTGTCATTTACTTGCTATGTGGTTTGTGGTTACAATGATTATTTTCCTTCACTTTCAGGTTCTGGCTAGGAGCAGTGGCGGATCCAGGAAATTTTTTTGGAGGGGCTGAAGTACCTTCAGCTCGACCTCAGCCCCTTCTACATTATACATCCAGGCTAAAAAATTTAGGAGGGGCTCCAGGGGGACTCCAAGGGTCTGATAGCGGTAGGGGGGGCTCGAGCCCCGCCCGCCCCACCGCTGGATCCGCCCCTGGCTAGGAGGATTTTTTTAAGTTAGGCAAATATATCCAGACTGTTTTTTAAGAAGATTTGCCTTCATTTTGGTTTTCATATTTGTTCCATTACAACATTTTGTGTTATTCTTGCCAACTCACACCCCCCCCCCAATTTGTAGATTGGCAATGATGCTTCTCAATTTGTTGGCCCACTCGTATTGAACCTGTTGTTAGAGGTATACTTCTGATTTCATGACATCTCAAAGTCAATAATATCAAAATGCTCCTGTTCTATCTTTATAAGCTTATTTTTTTATCAATCATTTGTTTCCACCATCCACAAACTCCTTAAAGATTAGATTCCCTGTGCTCACCAACAAAATTATCATTTACCCCTTTACCTGCTGTAACATTTAGTTTGACATGGTTGCTCTAAGCAGTGTTCCCTGTCTATTTTGAATGGAGCTTGCCCCTGAAACATCCTTTTGTGTCAATTAGCACCCACTATCTTTTAAATTGCATCAGTCAAGTCGTCAACAGTTCAAACAAGTAATTTAACTTTTCAAATCAATAGCTTCCTGTTAAAGGTGACAATAATCGCCAGAGTGATCACCCCGGTTACCATCCTTGTTAGGTAACGTGCCATGTAATCCATTTCCCACTACAAGAAAACCCCCCTATAGTAACGCTGTATTATTATGTTTGATACGCTTTATTTCGTCTCTACAGGAATATAGGCACGTTTTTGTAAAGCGTGTTAGGAGCGTCTTCGCATGGACCGTGTCAGGAGTTGTAGAGACGAATTCTTTAAGCATATCTATGAGATAAAAAGACATTTTATAGAGACGCTTAATGCATGCCTACACATATTGATACACTTTTATAGGCACATTTATACAACGCATCAATCAGTATAGTTACGTCGTATAGTAGCGCTTCATCACGTATTAAGAATTGTAGAGACAGTCTTGTAGGTACATTTATATTACGTGTCTACTAATATAGTCACGCTTTATAATGACGCTTTAATGCGTATTAAGAAGTATAGTCGCGCTTTCTAACAACGCTTTGATGCGTATTAAGAAGTATAGTCGCGCTTTATAATGACGCTTTAATGTGTATTAAGAAGTATAGACACGATTAATAGATACATTTATATTACGTGTTTAATTATATAGACACGCACATGAGAAATCGTAGAAGGCAGTACGTACACCGTTTGGTTGTATCAACCTATACAAGCGAGCAGTCGTTCTCCGAATGAGCTGAAAACTTCACGTTTGACTCTCATCTGTACTGCTGGCATGGCATTGGAATTCGCCGTCAAAATTCATTTTGTATTGCACATGAGAAATCGTAGAAGGCAGTACGTATATCGTTTGGCTATATCAACCTATGTGGGCCTGTGCAAGCGAGCAGTCCTACTCTGAATGAGCTGAAAATTTCACGTTTGGCTCCAATCTGTACCGTTGACATGCCATTGGAGTTCGCCGCTAAAGTTCATTTTGTTCTGTACATGAGAAATCGTAGAAGGCAGTACGTACACGGTTGGACTATAGATATAGAGAAAAATCTGATTTTTGAATCGGTCGGTTGGCCTATAGATATAGCAAAGAATCTGATTTTTGAATCGGTAGCTTTTGACGGTTAGTTGTCGTCTAATAGGCCGTGTTTGGGCCTATAGATATAGGGAAGAATGCTGACATATATATTCCATTTCAAGCCCACAAGTGGTTTTTAAACTCTGTTACGATGATCTCTGCCTCACATTTGAACTTGGCAGTAGATGACAAACCGATGTGCATGATGCTGAGCAGTGGACACACACACTCGGACTAGCACTCATGATCCCATACTTCATCAACAATTTGCAAGTTTTTAAACTTCGTACAAACCAGGAACATTACGCCTGCCTTCATTTCATTAAGGATCAGTGCAAAACATGATTGTAACAGCATATGTTCATCGATTTCTTTTTAATATACTAGTAAGCTCCCATACAGCATATTTTGCTACATGACACCAAAATAGACGCAGGTTGTTTTATCTAGCATGGAGTAGGAAGGAAGAGTAGCAGCAGTTTGTAATTTGATCTGCTACTGACCCACCTGTGAATCACCAAATCGAGAACCGACATAGACAACACCATTATCAAGATATGATATTGATGATGCAACTGAAGTCTCTCCCAAGTACTCAATTTTCAAACCAGTAACCCTAAAAAAGCAACCAATACATGAAAGTTTGTTAGTAGGTCAAGAGTCTTTTAGTTACAAAATAGTGCACAAGCTGGTACCTTTCTCGTTCGTGGGTAAGGACAAGTAAATGCAAAGTGCCTGTATTATCACCGAGTAAATAACGAGAGCCATCTGGGTCAACCCGTCCATAAGCTCTTATGATGGACTGAGCAAGAAATGAAAGATCAAGGATAAATAATTAGAGCGTCGACATACCAGCCAGCATGTAGCTGGCACCACATGGAGAATACAATAAGTATAAAGAGAAGTACTACTTGTTTGATTGGTATAGCTTTAAACGTAGCATTAGCATTGCAGTAAACTATTGTCTCCTCGCCAATAATTATGACACCACCAAGTGGAGCCGGTACAGGTATTAACAGACCAGCACCATTGTCTAAATTGTTCTGCGACCAAGGACCCTCAACGAAGTCTTTGTCCTTCAATGCAACTTCGTATGTTTTAACATGTCTTGCATCTTTGTTATCCTGAAACATAGTATGGATAATGCAAATCATTAAGATCTGTTACTATTTTACTAAAAGCCAAATTATTCGTAACAGAATCCACAGAAGGTAGGAAACCTAAAGAAAGAAGATTGTGCAGCCATAAAAAGAAGGTAGGTTTAGTTAGTGTTCCAAAAGAAATAAATAAATTATTTACTGTACATCAATGGCATAACTTAAAAAATTAAAATCAGTTCCAAAGTTTTATAGGGATAATGTCAACATCTTACAATAAGTACCAGAACCATCAAGAGTATGTTAGAATTGTTCTTTTTTTTGTAAGAAGACAACTAAGTAATTAAACCACTAGTATTGAACTGTGTTGACTGTTGATGTGTACAGACTAGAATCCCAAGAGCAATATCATATGTAAAAGATACAGAAAGCAAGAAAGCAGTAGATACTGTGTGTTAAATCAAAAGTAATTCATAACATATCCGCCAATCTTTAGTCTCAACCCTATGAACATCCAACAGTAACTTATTATATACTGTGTATAAGCACTGCAAGTTGTGACAACAGATGTGATATAAGACGATAACATCTGATGGTTGTTATAGGACAGAAATAAACATTCAAACATTAGAACAACTTTCGAGCCACCATGAGAAATGTTGGGGTTGGGCTTTATCTTGACTGACAAGCATGTAAAGTCACAGTAATAAAATAACCCCAACATTTTTATGCATAAATATAAATATAATAAATCAAAGCAAAGCTTGATTTTGTATACATTATGGTTGTCTCTAAGAAAAGCAGAACAAGATTCCATAAGAATTCCACCCATGGACCCACCGACGCTAAGCATGCACAGATGCTCCAATAATTATAGTTACAGACTACAATGTCACGTATTTTTTAAGACTATATCACTAAATGAATGTTTCTAGCAGCAAAAGCATTCAGTTATCATCGCCATAATGGTACCTGATATTGAAAGCTTCCTTCAGCTGTCCTTTGTTGTCAAATGGTATAACCTGCCAAGCAAGGGTTCCATTCAAGGAAAGGAAATATGAGCTACATATAAATTTCTCTCCTCAGAGATGAGAAAGTAAGACTGGTACCAAGGATGAATGCCCAAAATTCATAACAATCTAAGTAGCAGAAAAATTCTTTTGACTACAGGAGAAAAATTCATCAATTAAATCACAGCAGGAGCACTTGCATGGGAGCTTACTAGTATATTAAAAAGAAAGCTAATAGTACCTGAAAGCCCAAGGCAAGTCTAATCTGCTTCATCTGCTGGCAGTTCATCGCCCATGTCAAAAGTATCTCGTGGGCAATGAACTGCCGGGGAATAGGTAATTCATCAAACTGAAAATATTTTTATCTAATCTCCGGGGGTTGGATAAAATATACTCTTTCCAGTAAAAAAAGAGACATTTTCGACAATGGCAATGGCAGTGTTCGGGCAGCACTGGGGAAGATTAAGCCAAATACAAATACAACAAATTTAAATCACAATATGTAACATGTCTCCAAGGGAGCTGTTCATCTATATCAACAAAAAATAGGGTGATATCAGTAATAGGTAATTCATCAAACTGAAAATATTTTTTTTCATCAAATGCTACACTCATATAATTCTAAATCTCACAATTCAGATTATTATTCTTAAGGGACAACAAACTGATGTAATTTTGCCTGTACTTCACGCTGCTGGGGACCGGAGGGGCGGAAGGAGGCGGCGGCGGCGGTCCTGAGGGGCGGTGGCTGTGCTGGGGACCGGAGGGGCGGAAGGAGGCGGCGGTGGCTGTGCTGGGGACCGTAGGGGCGGAAGGAGGGCGGCGGCGGGGCGAGAGGAGGGAGGCGGCGGGGCGCGAGAGGGGAAGGGAGGAGGCGGGGGGGAGGCGGCGGGGCGCGGGAGGGGAAGGGAGGAGGCGGGAGGGAGGCGGCGGGGCGAGAGGAGGGCGGCGCCGCGAGAGGTGAAGGGGAGAGGGGAAGGAGGCGGGCGGCGGCGCGAGAGGGGAAGGGGAGAGGGGAAGGAGGCGGGCGGCAGCGCGAGAGGGGAAGGGGGGAGGGGAAGGAGGCGGGCGGCGGCGCGAGACGGGAAGGGGGAGGGGAAGGAGGCGGCGGCGGTCCAGAGGGGCGGAGGGAGGCGCGCGGGCGTGAGAGGGGAAGGGGAGGGGGGAAGGCGGCGGGCGCGAGAGGGGGATGCAGGGAGCGGCGGGGCGGCGGGGGCCTGGAGGGGGCCGAAACGGGTATTTTGGATACATCTAGACCTCTAAACACCTAAAATTCTATTTTTGACCTCTAAACCAAAAAAAATTTCCTGAATCTAGACCCCCGCCCGAGCGCGTGTTCACCTGGTACCGCCACCTGTCCAGTCGTGCGGTGTGGTACCGCACGACCGCACTGTAGCACAGGTCGTACGGTATCACACCACATGATCGCACTATTCATCGCACTGTAGCGGCAGGTCCTGCGGTCAAAAAACGAGATGTGCGGTCGGCGATTCGGTCATGCGGTCGGAGCGACAGAAACGTGCGCTCGGGCGATGAACAGTGCGATCATGCGGTGTGGTACCGCACGACCCGTGCTACAGTGCGGTCGTGCGGTACCACACCGCACGACCGGACAGGTGGCGGCGTCAGGCGAACGCGCGCTCGGACGGTGGTCCAGATTCGGAATTTTTTTAGTTTGAGGGCCAAAAATGAAATTTCGGGTGTTTAGGGGTCCAGATGTGTCCAAACTTCCAGAAACGGGAGGAGGATTTAGGTTTTTATACGGGTGGCATTTGAGGATTTAGGTTTTTATATGAGAATAACGCAAAATATATTCTAAATTGCAAGGGAAAAACTTTTATGACATGTTGTTTGCTACGCTTTACGACGTGTCTACATGTTACTGACGGTCAAAAGCGTTTCTAACTTTGTGACATATTGATATGTTTTAAATATCATAGAAAAAACATTTTTACATGTATATGAACGGTTGTTGATACGCTTTTCAATGTGTCTAAATGCTATTGATGATTTAAATCGTGTCTAACTCCGTATCATTTTGAGACGTTTTTAGTATCGTGTCAAAAGGCATATTTAGGTGGGTATGGGCGATTGTATGATACGTTTTACGTCATGTCTAGATGCTATTGACGATTAAAAGCGTATCTAACACCGTGTCATTTTGAGATGGTTTTAATATCATGTTAAAAAGTGTCTTTATATGTCTCTTGACAATAAAAGCGTGTCTAATGCCGTGTCAAGTTGAGATGTTAACAAAATCATGTCAATAAGCGTCTTTATGTGCCCATGTAGAGACGCTTTTAGCCTGCGTTACTATGAAAGCGTGTCTAGAGGGGGGTTTTCTTGTAGTGTCCAGTCAGATTGATGGTTGAAAAATATATGAGACGTGAATCCTAATGAATCTGATTGTTCGTTTTATTTTTTACAAATTTTATCTTGTTTTGTATTTTACCGTAGCGTTAGCACGGGCACACTACTAGTAATAGTAAAGATTCATTTCAACTATATATACACACATTGCATCAGTTACAACGCGGAGCAGTTCTCCAGGCGCAGGGAAGCAACGCGACGCCTGACGCGAAACGGAATCGCTGCGGCGTTCCGGCAACCGACGCGTACGTACGTATGAACAGTAACTGTATACATGAACAGTAGCATGCAGTGAAACAGTGCGACTCTGCACGGGATTAAGTCCATCATTTCACCCCCTAATCCCATGCCAGTGCCACTACACCCCCTTAATCCGGCACCCTGAAGCCGCCGCTGCACCGACCGCCCCGCATGGTGCTGCCGCACGCGCCGACCGCCTCGGCTTCTGCCCGCATGCGCATGCCGCCCTGCCGTCGTGCACCACTGGTCCGCAGTTGCACCCGCGTCCGCACGCACGTGCCGCCTCGGACCCTCCGCTTGCCGCCCGCATGCGACCACCTCCCCTCGATCTCCGCTCGGCCACCGCCCAGGGTAGCTATGCCCGAGACGCCGCGCCGTCGCTGCACTTGAACCAGCCTGCAGTCGCTCGGCCCTGGCGCTGGCCCCGACCGCTCGGAGCTGAACCGCTCATGCCAGCGCCACGCATCGTCGTTTGCATGCGCCAGGAGCGAACTCGGTCGAGCGAGCGTGAGGGAGATCTCGTACAGTCGATTCGCCGATCGCCGTACATTGGCGAGAAGCTTCCTCCTCGGATCGCGCACCCGCAGTACGCCGTCCTCGATCAACACTTGGCACCCAACCTCGTCGAGTTGTCCTAAGCTAATGATGTTGCTGCGCAGACGTGGGATGAAGAATACGTCCGACAATAGAAAATGGTGTTCACCCCCTGCAGCAAACATGATCGTGCCGCACCCGAGGATATCCACCATTGATCCATCGCTGAACTTTACCGTGCCCGCGATGTCGCGATTCAGCTCGGAGAAAGCCGCGCCATTTCCCGTCATATAGTTCGACGTGCCTGTGTCAAGGTACCACACGCTGTCGTCCTGGCCGTTGGTGTGGTTGTCGATGTCACCCAACTGGGCCATCATGAGGGACGGCTCAAGATCATCGTCCACCTTGGCTAGCAGCGCTGCGGCCGCCACCTCGTCTCTTTTCTTCTTCTGGCACTCCCGGGCCCAATGCCCAGTTTCCTGCAGTATTTGCACGTATCCTTGTCGATGACCTTGCTGCTATCGTCCTTGCGTGCGTCGTCGGTATCACGCTTGGGTGGCTGCGTGTCGCGCTGTAGCAGGACCGAGCCGCTACTCGTACCACTTCCGCTGGCACCAGCGCTGCCGACGCACGCACCCTCCTCGTCGCGCTTGCATAGGCGACGGATGAGATCCTCCTCCTTCGACGAGAGAAGCAGCTGAGAACCAAACTCTGCGGCCACTGCTCGCGCATCGAGCCACTGCTCCATGGACCGGAGACGGCCCGTGACCTCCTCGATGGACAACTCCTCGATGTTCAGCAGTGTCTCAATTGAGATCGCGACCTGCATGAACCGATCAGGGACCACCTGGAGAAATTTGCGAACTACCTCGGCTTCATCGATCTCGTCACCAAGAAGACGTAGATTGTTGGCGAGGCCTGCAATTCGCATCGAGAAATCATCAATGTTCTCGCCTTCCTTGAAAGCGATGTTGTTGAAATCGCACCGCAGCTTCTGTGCGTTCGCCACGCGCACCCGCTCGACGCCCATCCGCATGACCTTGACTGCCTCCCATGCCTCCTGTGTGGTCTCCTTGCTGCCGATCAAACACAGCATCTCCGTTGGGACCGAGCGAGCGATCGCTACTAGTGCCAGCCGATCCTTGCTGTACTCGACGTCGCGGAGTTCAATTGCGCCCCACGGGCCTTGTGCCTACATGTTGATGTGCATCATCACCACCCACTCCGGGTAGTTTGTCTTCGTCAGCCTCGGGTATTGTATAGATGCCACTGACTCCTTGACGATGCGCTCGATGATGACTTCGCCGCCACGACGGCACCCTCGGCGCGGCGCAGGCGAGTGCGATACCCGTCGTCGGGGAGGGGGTGATGGCGAACGATCATCACCGCCAACGGGAACCGATCGGACAGACATGATGGCTCTGATACCACCTGTAGAAAGCGAACCTCGATCTCGGCTTGAAACGACGTCCGGCGCAGCAGCTTCACGACGCTCTCTTCGGCGTTGCCGCGTTCGTCCGCGACGTCTAGGACCTTGAAGCCTCCGGCCACCGCCCGTATTGTGGTTCTGTGGGTTCTTCCTCCGGCCTGCGCCCGCGCGATTCTGCGCCTCCCAGGGAAGTTGAAAGACTGTGATTGACAATCACAGACTCATGCACGCGAAGGAAGAATGGAAGTCTACTGCACTGAATGGATACTCAATCATGAACTCACGTACGCGAGATAGATGAGGTCTGCATGCATGGATCAACCCAACTTCTTTATTGATTCATTTGAACTATGTATACACACATTGCATCAGTTACAACGCGGAGCAGTTCTCCAGGCGCAGGGAAGCAACGCGACGCCTGACGCGAAACGGAATCGCTGCGGCGTTCCGGCAACCGACGCGTACGTACGTACGAACAGTAACTGTATACATGAACAGTGAAACAGTGCGACTCTGCAGTATTCTTTTGCTGAATAGCATGGATGCACTGAAATGCTATCAATGCATTGCCCGTAATCATCCTCCCTGGAATGAATGCACTCTGATTGGGCGAAATTTTTTCCTGAAGGAACGGTCGCAACCTGTTGACGATGCATTTGGAAACCACTTTATAAACAACATTGCACAGGCTTATGGGCGGGAAGTCCTTCAGCTCATCCGGATGGTTCTTTTTGGGAATTAAGACAATAGAGGTGTCATTAACTCCTTCCGGCATCTCACAATCCTGGAAGAACTTGTGTACTGCCCGCGTGACATCATCTTTTAGAACCGACCAGTTTCGCTGAAAAAATCGAGCAGGGAACCCATCCGGGCCTGGCGCTTTTAAAGGACCAATCTGGAACAAGGCATTACCAATTAGCAGCATCAGACACCTTATTATCAGTTAGGGGCAAGAGAAGATCCGGATTAACAGAGTCATGCCGTGTAGAGTTGTTGGAAAAATTCCGAAGCCATCTTTTCCATCGTATCCTTCTGTGTGCACCATTTGCCCTCATTGGTTCTGAGCCTTTTGATTTATTCTTTCTAGCTCGCCAAGCTGCCCGCTGATGAAAATGCTTGGTATTCTTATCCCCTTCCCGGAGCCAAGAAATGCGCGATCTTTGTAACCACATCATTTCCACTCTAAAGAATCTCATCCATTCCCTCATGGTATTTTTTATGTCGTGGTGGTTACTGTCATCGTTTGCACCATGCAAATCTGCTAGTTGTTGCCGTAGGTTCTCCAGCTCCTTTTTTATAGAGCCGAATTTTTGTTGGCTCCAGTTCTCAAGGCTCGCATCACATCTTTCAGAGCTTTTGCAATTTCACCTAGATTATTCTTTACAGGTTGTGCTTCCCATGCCTGTTACGTTAGTTTTCTGTTACTGGAGTTAGGGGTTCATCTAATTTTTATCAAAATTTGTATTGTCCAGTACTTTGTTTTACGATAATTTAAAATTAATGCTTAAGACATTTAGCACTAAAATATCATTTGAAACATGAGCTCTAAGGATGTCCTGGTTGATGACCTAGTTAATTATTAACACCACAGTAGCTGTTAGGCTCCTTTCTAAATAGTGATAGCTTCTGGTTTTCAGAAACTAAAACCTGTTTAGAACATGTTGACAGATGGAACGGAGGAAGAAGAGGATGGGGCGAGATGGTACTGATTAGTAATATCATTTTCTAAGACTAACTATTACTACTGTATCTATATCATCGTATGATAGATAAGTTTTTTTTTACAGTGCACCACTTGCCCCTCAAGAGGTAAGAGTTTAGGTGAATCCTAGCCTTTCACTGTCTAAGGGTCAGTGCTGCGATCCGGAATTTCCTCCGTTGTCACCCGCGAAACTACCGGTCGACTTGACCGCGTGCGTAGACACGGGGAGTTCGGTTCGAGCTTTTCTGAAGATCATTGGGCCTGGTAAAATTTTCCGGCCCACCAAAGGCCTTTGTGCTCTCTTCACAAGGACAGGAACCAGGAAAATCACAAAAACCCTATCGAAGCCGCCGTCCAAGCCATCCATCGCCTCATCGTCGTCTTCCATCGCGCCATCACGTTCATACGCGGACGTGGTGCGGGTTGGGGCGACCATGGCGGCTCCGGGCTCGGGCGGAAACTTTGGCCGCGGAGGAGGGGGACGGGCAGCGGGCTACGACCCTGGCTTCCACCCGGGATTCAATCTGGGACATGGGGGACGGGGAAGGGGCCGCAACTTAGTCCCTTCCCGTGGTCGCGGTCGCGGCCAAGGAGGATACGGCGGTTCGGGCTTCAAGGGCTACAACAACGGATACAACGGCGGTGGCCGTGGTGGACATCCCTATGGCGGGGCATATGGAGGAGGGCGTGGCCGTGGTAACTGGCAAATCCATGGCCGGCCGTACTACCAGCTCTCCTCGGCACCGGGTCAAGGAGGACATCCGCCTCCCTTCCAGGCGGGTGGGCCACAAGCGGCTGGTGCCGGTGGCGCACACGCAGCCGCTGGCAGTGACGGCGCGCACGCAACTGCTGGCGGTGGTGGCGCTCACTTGGCCGTTGGTGGCGGTGGTGAAACAGGGCGAGGGGAGATGGAGGTCTTGGCCCCCCAGGCACCAGTCATGGGAGCTGGTCCGCAGGCATCTACGACCACGACTTCGACGACAGCACCGGCAGCACCCGAGGCCCCCAAGAGCGCTGTCCTACCAAACACCAATGCCTCAATTGTGACAAATGAAACGCCAGAGTCATCTCACCAAGGAAAGCCGAAAAGCAAGGGTAAACCATTTTGTTATCGCTGTCACACTAAAGGTCATACTATGGCAGAGTGCACTGTGATTTTGTGGTGTGAAATTTGTTATGGAGATCATGTCACAAAAATTTTCCCAAATATAAAAAAAATGAATATTACTGCTATTCCTTGTGGTTATGCGGTCGAAGGCTTGGGCTTTTATTTTATTCCAGTCGCTGAAAATCCCAAGGTGAATTTAGAGGAAAAATCAGCTGTGGTACGTGTTTTGGAGGGTTCTCTTACTGCTGATCAGTTAGCAGTGGAACTTGACAAACTACTACCTGGAAAAAACAAGTGGGTGATTGAGGAGAAAGGTACTGATGCCTTTATCACTAATTTCCCATCCTCTGAGCTACTGGATTGGGTGGTGAACTGGGGTCCTATGGACACAAAGTCTGTGAAAGGTAAAATACGTTTTGAGAAAGGGGTTGAGAATGAGGTATATAAGTATGAAATTGATAAAGTTTGGGTTCAGTTCAGTGGTCTACCAAAGGAGTTTCGGGAATTTCCTATTATTTGGGCGATTGGTTCCATTTTAGGTGTTCCCAGAGCTGTAGACACAAAGTTCACTAAAAAGTTTGGTCGTGCCAGGATGAAGGTAGCCGTGCTAGATCCCAATCTTATCCCGGACCTGGTGGATATAGTGATTGGGGATTTTGTTTATGAGCTACAGTTCCGTGTTGAGCATGATATATCTGATGTTGAGCCTCAGGTCATTGACATGGACTCTACCATAGATGAAGATAAAAAAAATGGGGAAAAAAGGGAGATCCTATGGAGGAGGATGGTAAAAAAGAAGAGGAGTTAGCAAAGGATAATGCAAATGGTGACCAGATACCCGGCTCCGGAAAGCACAATGGTGTTGCAGTCCAGCAGGAGGATATGGGTGCTGGTTTTGGGATTCAGCACAACAAGGACGCAGGTGCGAAGCCTGCACCAGCAGGTGTTAAAGCGAACAATAAACCAGTGGTAGTGCTTACTCAGGGGTTAACAGCAGATGGAAATGGCCAATGGAAGGCTAGTTTGATGGCTTCCCAAAATGACTCTGGCTTATCCAATAAAATGAGCGTGCATAGTGGTGGGACAGTGTCTCCTTTAAGATCCAGTAAAAGAAATGCGGCGACTTCAGATCAGGGCTCTTTGGAGAGGGCGTCGAAATTGAAAGCTCGCAAAAATCTGGACTCCTCTTCAGACAAAGGTATTGGAACTCTTCCAAGCTCATTCCATACTTTACATGATTCCTTTTTGTTAGCTACATCTAGTTCGATAGGGGTTATTCTTGGGAATAATGAACAAACAGTGTCGCTTTCTTTAAATTCTTTAAAAGCTATAGAAGCTCACAGGGTGAATGAAATTGTTAGGGTAGAGGAGGACAAGTTAGATGGTGCCTCTACTGTTTGTTCCATAGAAGATAATATAGATTTAGAAGCCTTGAATCTTATTTGTTTAGAAATCTCAGAAGGCCTTGGTGATGGGGGTTGTGACCCTTTGTGTCTACAGACTCCTTTATCACAAAACAAAAGGTCACGTTCTAGGAACAAGAAAAAATAATAAATACGGTCTAGATGAAAGGTATTTTTTGGAATTGCAATGGGTTTGCTGACCCTAAAAAATATAGATTCCTATCTGACTTAACAAAAGAAAAGAACCTAGATTTTATTGCCTTATCAGAGACGGGTAGAGCCGATTTTCCACAATCGACTTTGAATAATATCTGCGCTGGCAGAGATTTTCTTTGGCATTGCATGGCTCCACGGGGTCGGTCTGGTGGCATGCTCCTAGGTATAAACTTGTCAACTTTTGACATTGGTGAGATTGAAGAAGGGGATTTTTTTATTCGTTTTAAAGTTCGGCATAAGGAAGATGACTTCAAGTTTAATTTGATTTCAGTATATGGGCCGGCTCAGATAGATCAGAAATCAAATTTCTTATCAGAAGTAGTGCGAGTATGCTCAAAAGAAGCTTTACCTATAATTATAGGTGGCGATTTTAACATTATTCGTAGTCCTGATGAGAAAAGTAATGACAATTATAATGACAGATGGCCTTTCATGTTTAATGCAGTGATTGACACTTTAAATCTTAGAGAATTAGAATTGTCGGGAAGAAAATTTACTTGGGCAAATCGTTTGCAAAACCAAACCTTCGAAAAGTTGGATAGGATTATGGTCTGTACGGATTTTGAGTCCAAATATCCACATTCCACTGTACTTGCACTGTCTAGAGAGATTTCTGACCACACTCCGCTGTTATGTTGCACAAACAATGCATCCTCATCTTATCAACCCCAATTTAAATTTGAATTGGGTTGGTTGCTGAGAGATGGTTTCTGTGACATAGTAAGAGCTGTGTGGCAGAGCGTACATGCTGAAGGCACTCCCTTAGAGAGGTGGCAGGCTAAGATCAGAAGGCTTCGCCAATATCTCAGAGGTTGGGCAAAAAACGTGAGTGGTGCTTATAAGAAAGAAAAAATGACAATTTTAAATAAACTAGACGAACTGGACAAGAAGGCAGAGAGCTCAATGCTCAATGAAATGGAATTGAACTTAAAACATGTGTTAAATGAAAGGCTAGCGGAATTACTTCGTGAAGAGGAACTAAAATGGTACCAAAGGGCTAAGGTGAAACATCTATTAGAGGGTGATGCAAATACGAAATACTATCATTTGTTGGCAAATGGTCGGCATAGGAAAACTCGAATTTTCCAGTTGGAAGATGGGAATGATATAATAAGTGGTGATGCTCAACTTAAAAAGCATATTACCAATTATTATAAAACACTTTTTGGCCCATCGGATAACTCTACCATCTCTTTGGATGAGTTACAAACCGAGGATATTCCCCAAGTTTCTGCACTGGAAAATGAGTTTTTAACAGCTGACTTTACAGAAGATGAAGTAAGGGCTGCAATCTTCCAAATGGAACATAATAAGGCACCAGGACCGGATGGTTTTCCTCCAGAGTTTTATCAGGTCTTCTGGACTTTAATTAAAGATGATCTGATGGCTCTGTTTACGGATTTCCATCAGGGATCCTTGCCACTAAACAGTCTTAACTTCGGAACAATAATTTTGCTACCTAAGCAGAAGGATGCGAAAGTGATTCAACAATACAGACCAATATGTCTGTTGAATGTCTCTTTTAAAATCTTCACCAAGGTGGCAACTAATAGATTATCTACCGTAGCCCAAAAGATTATTAGACCAACACAAACAGCCTTCCTTCCTGGCAGAAATATCATGGAGGGTGCGGTAATACTCCATGAGACGATACATGAACTTCACTCGAAGAAGCAGGATGGGGTTATTTTCAAAATTGATTTTGAAAAGGCATACGACAAGGTAAAATGGAGTTTTTTTACAACAAACACTAAGGATGAAAGGGTTTTCACAAAAATGGTGTAAATGGGTGGAGAAGTTCACGCAAGGAGGAAATGTTAATATTAAGGTTAATGACCAACTAGGTTCATACTTCCAAACAAAAAAAGGCTTAAGGCAGGGTGACCCAATGTCGCCAATACTATTTAATATAGTGGCTGACATGCTGGCCATACTGATTGCTAGAGCCAAGGAAGCAGGGCGAGTTGAAGGGGTTATTCCTCATCTTATTCAAGATGGATTATCTATTCTCCAGTATGCGGATGACACGGTGATTTTTATGAGTCATGATGTTGAGAAAGCGATAAATATTAAATTAATACTTAGTACTTTTGAACAACTATCAGGGCTCAAAATAAACTTTCATAAAAGTGAAATCTTTTGTTTTGGGAAAGCACAAGATCATGTAGTGTACTATTCGCAGTTGTTTGGTTGTAAAGTAGGGAAGTACCCCTTTCGCTATCTTGGTTTACCAATGAATACTAGGAAACTAAACAATACAGATTGGCAAATGATTGAGAACCGAATTGAAAAGAGGCTCAGCGGGTGGAAAGGTAAAATGCTTTCGGTTGGGGGTCGATTGGTCTTAATAAACTCGGTGCTCTCTAGTTTACCGATGTTTATGATGTCTTTTTTTGAGATCCCAAGGGGAGTGTTAGAAAAAATCGATTGTTTTAGATCAAGATTTTATTGGCAAAACGACCAACACAAGAGAAAATTTAGACTAGCCAAATGGGAAATCTTGTGCCAACCGAAAATACAAGGTGGTTTAGGCATACAAAATTTGGACATTCAGAACAAGTGCTTGTTGAGTAAATGGCTATTTAAATTGTTAAATGAGGATGGCATGTGGCAGGAACTTTTGAGGAATAAATACATAAAAGATAAGACACTAGGGAGCTGCGTTAAAAAACCAACAGATTCTCATTTTTGGAAAAGCTTGATGAATGTAAAAGACACCTTCATGGGTTTTGGTTCCTTCAAAGTGAAAGACGGGTCGCAAATCCGATTCTGGTTTGACACTTGGTTGGAGAGCAAACCACTAAAAGATAGATTTCCATCGTTGTTCAATATCGTAAGAAGGAAACAAGACACTGTGGCACAAATCCTTAGTTCATCCCCACTAAATATTTCATTCCGCCGTAATTTAGTGGGCACAAACCTAAGGGATTGGCACAGAATTGTTGCCTCTTTACAGGATGTGAACTTACGTGAAGAAAGGGATGTTTTTGTGTGGGCGTTACATTCATCAGGAATTTTCTCTGTCAAATCCATGTATGCTGCGTTAATTAACAATGGAGTGCGAGTGTCACAAGATATTTGGCAAATTAAGGTTCCTTCAAAAATAAAAATATTTTTGTGGTACCTTAAAAAGGGGGTGACTTTAACTAAGGATAACCTAGTTAGGCGTAACTGGAACGGTGACACGAAGTGCTGCTTCTGTCATTCTCTAGAAACTATTCAACACCTTTTTCTGGACTGTTTTTATGCCAAGTTTTTGTGGCGAGCGGTACATTTACTGTTCGGACTAACACCTCCACAGAGTATAGATGACCTTTTTAATGGGTGGTCAAAGAAGGGGAATAAGAAACAAAACGCATTGTTATTGACAGCAGCATCGGCACTTTGTTGGGCAGTTTGGATAACAAGAAACGAGGTGGTTTTTGACAAATGTAGACCAAAATCCTTTTTGCAGGTACTTTTCAGGGGAACTCACTGGCTCCGACAGTGGGCAAAGTTGCAGCGGCGTGATGATCTACGGGATCATTTGGTCTTGGCTGGGCATCATCTTGAGTCGTCAGCTTTGCAATTCTTCGGTTCCAATGGATGGTTATCAACAAGATTTATTGGCCTTTCTTAGTCAAAACTTGTGTTTTGTTTTTCCATGTGTTTTGCTGTAAAGTTGGAACCTTTTACAGCTCGTGTGCCAGCCTTTGGGCTACCTTTTGTAATAATTGGCCTGATTCTATCGGTTGATAGATGAAGCCGGATATTTCTATCCTTTATCTAAAAAAAAAGCAGGTTAGTGGGTCAAAGCTAAAAAAAGCAACACCATAAATGATTCCACTAATGCTGCTTACGGAGTGATGCTACGCATTCTACCATAAAAGTACAAAACACTACAGTTTTCCAGATTAGGTATTTGAATTTGAAGTTGAATCATAAAATTGCATAAGAAGACATTAATATGTATAAAGCAGAAACTAGGCCTGTTTGCTTTCGAGGATGAATATTTTATCTTGTTTCTGTACACATACTTTTGTTGGCAGGATTTGAGTTTTATTGATTATGAATTTAAATGCATAGTGAGGATGTAGAAAAAGCATGTTAATACACTATCCCAACATTACTAAAATAATTTTTCAATAGCTTCGATTTTAAGTCCTTTTGGTATTTCTGTCTTTTTAAATATTTCGTAAATTATTTGAACTTCAAAATTTGTGTTCTTATATATACTTTTAGTTTTCTGCAATACTGATTGTAGGGTTCACCTAGACTTATTTGGATATATGTTTTCTACCTAGGTTTATTTTTGTTTAGATTAGACATTTTTTGTCTCTGTCTTTGAATTTTTGTTTTGGTATTTTGTAGAGGTTCACGAAATATTTTTCTTTGTCTACCGAATTTTTTATTTATAGGAAAAACAAGAATGCAAATTAAATATCTAGTAGGTAGCTAACCAAAGCTTGCAAAGTAGGAAGGCCGCTGTCAAGCCAAGCGTCCCGACTGGGAAGTTACACTGAGGACGTCCTGGCGTGTGGCTCTGCTCTTTTTAATTTTTTTATAGTTTTTTAGAAAGTAAAATAAATGGAATGGTTTATTCAAGTGATTTCTTAAAACCATTTCTTCAAATAGATTCCCGAGTTTAAAACTGTGTGTCTTGTGTGTGTCCGTATCTTGTTGTCTTAAAAAATGAACTATAGCCATAGTTAAAAATTATAAGCATAAAGTAAGTTTACTTTGGTGGTGATCGGTTCGGCTGAAAAGCTCATGGCTTATGGCTGAAAACACTGTAGCTGGCTGAAAAAAGCACTGTAGCTGACAGAGGCTTATTTAGCATAATTAAATTTAAAAAAATTTAAAAATATAAAAAAATATGTTAGCCCATTATGTATAATACAAACAAATACGGAAAAAAAAGAACCGGTAAAAAAGCTCAACAAAAAGTCAAAAGTTCAGAAAAAGATGAAACTTATAAATAGTGAAAAATAAGTCAGAAGTCGAAGCCGAGTTGATCAGGGCATACGGTTGCCCATGTATGTGAGAGGTGAGCGAGCAGTGGTCCGTTGACAACTTGACGGTGCTCAGGGTTGCTTGATGCCATCTCCGTGGAGAAGTGTGCAGTCTGCTCACCCAAGCTTTTGCCGATGACAATCGATCACTAGAATGGTAGTTATGAGGCAAAACTTCTAGTGGTCAACATAGGATCTATTCTTTATGATTTTTAAAAGCGATTTTTAATTTTTATTATAGTATCTAATTTTTAAATAGAGTATTTTTTAAGATGAGGTCTATAAATTAATTATAGTACACGTTAAAAGCGTAATATCTGTACTGGTCAAAATCGCATACGAGTATCTCTTCATAATCTCTGTCACAAATAGCTAAAATTCAAAAATTTCAGTCATAAACCATAAGCCACGGTCACAAATAACAGGCCAGTGTTTATGTATGATTGTCCTGCGCACTTCACCTTGGTGTGATACTAGGTGTTTCCGTACAAAGTTTTGCCTGCTGCCAGGTGAAATTTCGATGAGAAATCATGTATCTACGCATGTATTGGACCACTAGGTGTATGAAAGTCTTCGATTATAAGCAAATGTGCGAATTAGCTCAGTTCAGAGATCCCATGTACCCGTTTCAAGAATCAAAATAGTTTACTTTGTTTACTTGCTTGCCCGGATTTGCAGCTTAATAGCCTTGCTAAATGCTAACGCCTCGTTCTTTTGTATGGCTGTTGAGGCCCTTAACGGAGGGGAAGACGAGAGGCGACTAGAATCGTCAGCAACAGTCCAACAGATCAAGGGAGTTGGGGTCTTGGGGACGCTGGCATGGCTAGCGGTCTTCCTACTTCTCAAATTTTGGTTTCTTTTTTCCCATATGTTAAATTATGATAACTGTTTTTCCTATATATAAAAAATTCGGCTATGTCTAGGTTAGAATAATTCTTTTTTCATTATTTGTTCTCATCCTATTTGTTCTTGGGGTGAGGGAGTGTGTTATATATAGGAAGTGAGGGGGCTGTTATAAGAGTGATCTTCAACCAAGGATCGACAAAGGAACTAAAATTTTGTCAATTGATGAATAGACAGCCCCATAGAAAGAGGGGCGACCACTAAAATAAGCTAGGTGCACCTTAAAAATTATAGAAAGAGGGGCGACCACTAAAATAAGCTAGGTGCACCTTAAAAAATTCCAGAGATAGTACATACTATTTCCTCTGCACGTTTGTTCGATAAGACACCTTCATTAATGATACAATTTTCAGTTGAGGTTTAGCGTAAAAAGCCAACTATATTGAACTCATGCATTGGAGAAGTAGACATATAAATACTATCTGTATTCGACCACCATAGCAGAGCCAAATGTGTGGGCTTAATTATTAGTTTTACATTACCATTTCCAT
Organism: Dendrocalamus latiflorus; assembly: GCA_017311315.1. Classification (NCBI taxonomy): domain Eukaryota; kingdom Viridiplantae; phylum Streptophyta; class Magnoliopsida; order Poales; family Poaceae; genus Dendrocalamus; species Dendrocalamus latiflorus. The sequence goes on from CM029628.1 coordinate 23,531,693, forward strand.
CATTTGCATCTGATGGTGAGCAGAGCATCACACTAACTCAAAATCTAGAACAGACAAGCATACGAGTAAACGACACAAAGTATGTTGTTAATATATACCCTATAAATGTGGCAACGACCCCATAACAAACTCTCTGTGTCTCATCTGGCGAATTCTATGCTCAGTGCGGCTTTCTTCTCGAGGATGTAAAATCCGGTGGTCTCGCTCTCAGTATATCCCGACGACGTCGAGCTCCCCATCTCCGCCAGGCTGAGTGCCTCAAGGACCAGTGGCGGCTGTGGGTGTTGGTGCACTTGATCTGCCAGTCGCCGGAGCTCCTCCGCCACCCGCCTCATCGCCGGCCTCCTCGTGCCCGGAATAACTAAGCATTGACTCGCCAGCACTGCAACCTGACGGATCACTCCCATGCTGGCTTCATCAACTATGTCACTGTCCAGGAGCTCATGGAGTGTGCCATCCCCCATAGACTCCTGAAACATTAACGTCAAGCTCTTCCTTTCTTTAGACAGCGGCTTCTTGCTAGTTAGAAGCTCCAAAAGAACGACTCCGAAGCTGTAGACGTCGTTCTTGTCAGTGAGCTGGTACTCAAGCAGGTAGTCCGGGTCGAGATACCCCGGTGTGCCTTTGGGCACGGCCTGAGTCTTCTCGTCGATCGTCGAGCAGCCAAAGTCGGACACCTTGGCGACCCATCCCTCACCGAGAAGGATGTTGGCCGGCTTCACGTCGCCGTGGAGTATCGGGTGCGGCAGCGAGTGCAGGTGCGCGAGCGCCTCGGCGGATTCCGCGGCGACCCTCAGGCGGGTTCCGAGAGTGACGCGACATCTCTTGTTCCTCTGATGGTGCAGTAGCTCCTGCAGGGTCTTGTTCTGCACGAACTCGTAGACTAGCATGGGCGCCTCAAACTGCAGGCAGCAGCCGAGGAGCTTGACGATGTTGGGGTGGTTGACGCGACCGAGTATGACCAGCTCCTGCACGAAGTCCATCCTCCTGCTCTCGTCGACCTCCTTGCACCTCTTTATCGCGACGGCGGTGCCGCCGAGGATGGCCTTGTAAACGGTCCCTTGCCCTCCTTCCCCGACGATGTTCACCTTGTCGAAGCTATTTGTCGCCGACTCGATCTGTCCTCTGTCGTAGAGGGTGAACGCGCTGTTACCCTCTACTTTCATCATTTCCGACAGTAGCTGGCCTCCGTGCTGTTGAAAATATTCGTCACTCTGTCTTAGCAGAGCTTGTCTTTTGATACGTCGTTTGTGGCGGAGCACTTCTGTTCCAAGGAAACCAATGAGGCCAACCAAAACAATGGCAAAAGCTCCTGGAGAGATGAAGATTAGTCGTTAGGGGAAAGGTTGAAGCAAGTGTTTTGACATTGATGTATTGAACAGTCCATGACTAGGTTTAGGCATGTTCGTTTCTGTTTAGAGAAGCCAAAGCTAATGACTACACTCCTCTCACTCCTGGCTTTCCAAAGCAGCTTTCTCACTCCTCTCGCATCCATCTCGCTCCAGAGATAAGGCGGGGTCACGGGCGCATCATGCACCACACTCCTCTCTTCTATCTTACGCACGTATCTCTCTCTCACTTTCTTCATCACTCGTGTTCTTCTAAAAGCTACTTCTTTAAGCCACTACTATTTATTTTCAACCAAAAACTATCAGATGCAGTTAAAAGGCATCACCTGTAGCCAATATAAATAGACCCTAAGCAAGGGAAAGAAAGTTGGAATTAAGATACCGGCAACCAACCAGAAACGACCGTTATTATTCGTTGTGGACGGCCACAAAGGGAAAACAAAATTTGGTTTAACGATGTTGTAAGTAGAGTCGGAAATATGGGAGTACCAATAGCGAGTTTTCCTCCAAGATGAAGTGTTTGATCTCTCTCGCATGTCCCATTTTGGGCGTTGCCTTTGGGACGACCATGAGGGCACGAACAGTTGAATCCGCCAGGAAAATTGTGGCAAGTTTCAGGCACAGAGCAAGGGTAAACTGGCAGATCCGTGCACTCGTTAATATCTGCAATCAAATATCAAATATAGGTAAATACAGTGATCGGATAATATGCAAGCCCTGTATTGTTTTCTGAAGAAAGGTTTTACTCTGGATCATTGATTTATCCTTTTTTAGATCAACAGGAGTATGTCTGTACATTATATTGTTACTTATAATCAGGACTACAGTGAATCTACCTTTCTTCCCTTTATCATCATAAAAAATTCATGGTCTTAAACAAATGCCTTTTCGACCCAATGGTGCTACTGTCGTCGTGACACCAGCTCTATTTTGGTCTATTTGGAGAAGCAGCAGACCAAAAAACAAAAACGAGAAAAATGAAGAAGCCTAGATTAAGAGAATTAGGAACCGAGTTTGTCATTTGATAGTTGCTTGTCTTAGTGCACGGTTGAGTACAACATATAATTCCACTCGTGTGGCCAATGATGAGTCAGGCCCACTAGTCAGCCACATATTACAGACTCAACTCCATGGCTCACTTACCCACTCTTCATACTCCACAACAAGATTGTCAGATTCTTGATTTCTAAGCTCTTACAATCTTGTCCTACCTAGAATCTTTAGGAAGAACAATACAATACTGTTAAGAGGTAAGTATAGATATGTTTCCTATTCTATCTCTGGTAGCTTATCTCTCCTGCAACCTTGTCTTGTACTAATTTAGATGTTTCCTGATTGTATACGATTGCGTGTAATCTGTTGTAAACGGAACAGTTACTATTCACCATCCGGCACATATGTGTATAAATACATGTCCTGCCGCAGCTATTGCAAATTTGCAATACTCACTACGATTATTACAGGAAGTATGAAGACGATGAATATACTCGTCTCAAAAAATTATTTCATAATATTATAATTTTGTTAGGGGTTTAAATGTAATATTTTGAAGACTATGCTAGTATCCGACAGTTTATTTTTACCAAAGGAAGTATTATATTGTGTTGCAACTCAAATTATTTCTCCAACAACTTTTTAGCTGATGTTACATTTAATCTAAAGAAGCACAGCAAATTATTGCGATATAAACAGATACTAAATTGTACCAAAGAAACTTTCAATTAGTTAACCTTGGTTATGTAATTAATCTACTGGGTAAATATTGCACGCTCTGGATGGATATGCGATAGATGGATTTAGGTTAGGAAGTTTCCGTACCTTTGCATCCGTGCTCCGGATCTTGCAGGTAGGGATTACCTTGGAACCCTTTGGAGCAGTTGCAGATGTAGCCTGGTCCGTTGGGCGAGTTGAAGCACTCGCTGTTGCTGCTGACGCACGCGTACGACTCGGGCTTCTTGCGGGCTGCCTCGCAGGCCTCGTTTCCAACAGCCCAATCCAGCACCAACGGCGCCCTTCCGCCGTAGGTATCGTAGAACTCCGGTGATGTCGCGTAGCTCGTGAGAAAGGTGAAGCTTGACGTGTCCATCAGCACCGCGTAGCTGCAGCGGCTGACGCTGTGGATCCCCGCCGTGTCGAAGCGCTCGTCGAACCACACACGGTAGTACTGCAGCTCCTTAGGGATGGCCGTCTGGCAGCAGCCTATCCCGGAGCAGGAGCCGTTGGTCAGGCTTCTCACGTCGCCTCGGCGGCACATGGCCACGCACCCGCTCATGTACTTGCCGACGTTGCGCCTGTCGCTGATGTACGCCAGCGTCCGGCACCCGACGGCGGTGAACCTATTCGCGGTGTAGGAGATCCTGTAGGGCTGCTTGAAATCCAGCTGCCAGTCGCTGTACTCCATCCTCTGAGATGTGGTGTTGTAGCAGTAAGAGGAGATGTTGTTCCACACCATGGCCTGACCTTGCGGGAGAGAGATGTTGAGCAACTCGACGTTGCCATTCCCCAAGAACGGTTTCTTGCCATTCTCGGTGTCCCTGCAGCTGATCTCGAAGCCGCGCATCGCGCAGTCAGGCCCGATGCCGAACGGGAAAGGGATGTCTACGCCGCCGCATGTCGTTGTGCAGTTGCTGCCTGGTGGGCGCAGCCCTCCGACATCGGGGATTTCGGCCGCAAGCGCTACGCTGAGCCATAGTAGTACAGCTGCTAGTGTGTGGAACGGCATGGATGAATTGTCTGTGTTTCTGACCAAGCGCTCGCTTTGCTGCGCCTTTCAGCATTGAGCCCCGAGGAGTCGTCATATATACACGTGTTGTGTGTCGGCACATGTCCAATTCTTTTCGCGCTATGCTTGTAACTTATGATTCCTCCCAAATAAATAAATGGGATAGTTTCTTTGTTACTTTTTTGAAGCAGTTTCTCAGGTCAACCTTCTCGAAGCTATTTTTGGGTATACAATTCATTCATATAAACGCTCGCTTTAGAAGAAAATCTATCTGCTACAGTCATAAACTATCAACTACAACAAAAAAGAACAAGCTCTATATTTCCCGCAAGAGCTGATGGGGACGGTCTGGACCGGTCAGTATAATGCGACGACCAAGGCTTTTTGCGTATGTCTTCAACTGAATTGCTCCTTATTAACGTCATGTACACGCATACGTGCAACATACATAATTAGAAACTGTTCCATCGTCTTCCCTGCTTTCGTTTTCTATCATTTCATTCATCCGTCGAAATGTTTTAGGGTACCCTTCTTCTTTGAAGTACTCATGGTCACAGCAAGCTCAGAATATATCTATGTATCCATCGATTTGCAACCGGCAATTATTTACACGTTTTGTTTTAACTCAAGTACTCAATCTTTTGTTTAGTAATAAATATTTCTGCACGAGCGCTTGCTGGGCCTAAGGTTGAGGGGACCATATGTGTGAGTATTATATACCACACGTTGTGTGTCGACATTGAGCATTTTCAAGAAGATTGTTGGGGACACTTTACCCCGTTCAATAATCCAACGACGACTTAAGACGGACCAGGTTGTTGCGTCTCGTCTTCGTCCGAATTACGAATGATTAACGGGTCACAAAAGTAAAAAAGAACAGTTACTTACAGCATCACGCATGCAACATTTAATTGTTAAGAATTGTTCCATCGCTTTCTCTACTTTTGCTTTCTATCATTCTGTGTGCTAACAATAGGTGCGTGTCTACGTGTCCGATCTCGCGCATATTTTGCCACTCAACTACCCGGCAAGAGGGGCCAATACCGCTGTCAACTACCCCTAAGGCGAACAACAATCCATGTATACATTTTGACGTTCCCCCATCCAATCATCAAGTGAGTAAACTAGACAGGACGTAGAGCTCTACGAAACCTCGGTGTTTTCACACAAATTACGGTGCTATTCTACCAAAGGCATGTGAAACAGCAGAGAAGTACATCAATCATCTAGATTTTATTTTCTCGCTTTCAGGCAGAATCGACATAAAAAAAAAAGAGAGTAGAATCGGCAGAGGATACGATCCCGTTCGATTGTGTCCTGCATATATCTGCCTAATTTGCATCTGATTTGACTGACCAACACGCATTTGCAGGTATTGCATCGCCACGCGGTGTTGATCCTTGTGGCGATCATGCAACGTGTAACTCAAGAGAGAGAGCAGAAAAGAAATGGCTTTATTCTCCATCTAACCAACCAATCGAGGAAAGAAGATAAGCGGTGGGGCACTGGGACTGTTCTAGCTAGGGAATATCGTATTACTCGTCCATTGACTCGAGTCAACCGAGTCAATGCGGGTATTCTTCCTAACCATTTCACACAAATCATGGTACTGTTTGACCTGGATCAAGGGCGGAGCAATAAAACGGTACACTCGTTTCTTTCTTTTTTTTAGATGGAACACTGATGATTCCATTAGCCTAAGGCACGAGCTAAATCGCCGGCCACTGCAACGATCACAAATTCAGGGAAATGGACACTTTTCATTTTACATAGCATAGTTTGTTCTGAAAAAAATATAGATCGAGCATATTTTGTTTCATCAGGCTAATCAACTCTAGTGACTATGACCCTGTTTGAGGGAGCTGTAACTTTTGCCATAAGATGTATTTTTGCTTTCTGACAGAAAAGCATTTTTAGCTGATGGTTGTAGCTTTCCTGAGTTTTTTCTAAGGTACCCTTGAGATTATGATGGCACTTTTTAGATGGCAAAGCTTTCGGCCAGACTTGAGAAAGAAGGCTAAATTCTTCCTCTCCAAATGTGAAGGGGGCACGAGAGTTTAGGGAAAACAGAGAGTGAGTTGAGGCGAGGGGTTTAACGTGCAAGGGGCAGTTTAAATAGAGGGGAGAAGAGAGAAAGGGTGCGGGTGCCATGGGCTGGCTTCGGGAGCATGGGGGGGGGGAGAGCACGCAAAGGGCTGTCCACCAGTGTCCACCTGTCCACCAGTGTCGCGAGCAGGCTACCGTTGATGATGAACTCGTGCCTAGTAGAGACTAGCCTCGCAAAGGGCAACAAGTCTGTGGCCCGCAGGGTTGGGACGTAGCGCTCGTCCAGCGCCCATGGATCCCCCCGGTAGCTCGAACGGCGAAGAGCTAGCCGCGTCACCTGTCATCCATGCGTGGTAACGGTGTTTCTTGTTGTACGAGTGTTCCGAAAGCTCCGGTAGAGCCATACCTACCAGTACATAGGACAGACGAAATATTAGTGTGAATATTAATAATTACTTTATAATACAATTTACATTAATTATGACTAACTAAATAATAGAAATTATGACTACGGGAATAACGTTGAAAGCATGCTATAAAAAATTACCTGTCTATCAGGAGAACTAATCAGCACTGCCGTGTCCTCAATGACTTGTGCACTGCCTTCTCCAAATAATTAGCAATACACTATTACTTTTGAGAGTACCTTGCAAGTAATGGGATAGATGGAATATTAGTGTGAATATTCACAATGACAGCAACATACTACAACATGTGTGCGTGAATACTTCATTATTTACCGATAATTTGATTACTCATCCAAAAAAAAATGACGAGCCATTCATTACCGTCATCCTTAGCACTAACTCATTACTAACCCCGAACTAACAAATTATGGATACCGTATGTACACAAAAATAGTATAAACTATGTCTAAGTTACTACGACATACTTACTTCGTAATACAAACTACATTAATCACGACTAACTAAATAACACTAATTGACCACGATTATGGAACTAACGTTGAAAGCATACGATCAAAAATTACTTGTCTTTGCAGAGAAAAAATTAGCACTATCAATTTTGAGCTACACACTGGCTTCTCGATGAGCTACGCACTCCCAATTTTCAGCAATGACCGCGACAATGACCTTCTGCGATGAGCGACTGGGACACTGCCATCTCAAAATAATTAGCTACACATTGGCCAGAGGTGCATATTTATGCCTGAGCGAAAAAATCCATTGTCACAAGCAGCACTTCGGGTGAGGGGGGACGACATCGTAACGATGATAAATGTGTAAACGAGGGAGCGGGCGAGGGGGGACGACACTCAAATATGACATTAGTACGAACAAGAGAGCGTGCGAGAGGGGCACATATAGAGAGAGTGACAATTGTGTGAACCGGATAGCAGCAAATAATATATATACAATGATTGCCTGACACATGGCACTTCAAAACATGTGTGACGATCGTTAAATTCATGAGTAAGTTAACCCGAATAAATGTGGTAAATTCGGACCACATAAAATTCTCAAAAAATTACACAATAACTATTATTGTATCTGGAGGATTCACATAAAAGTTCGTGATTTTTTGGAGCTCGTTTACTATATGTAAAAACAAGTAAAAAATCATAATTATATTAACGTTTGAGCAACATTCACAATAGATAAAATTACCTAAAAATTACATTGCGAGGTATGTTATGTTGGGAGGCTGTATGTACATTTTTGTTATTTTTTGAGCATTTTTTGTATATTTAAAAATTCAAACAAATACTAAATGAAAAAATAGGCAGGTAATTAGGCCGGCTAATTAGCTGGCCTAATTACCCACTGCCTCTCCCTGGACGATAGGCTTGCCTGCCGTCTGGCCCCTGGGCGGCAGCCTGCCTACCGTCTAGTGAGGGGGTCGCAGGCGCCTGCCGCTACTGCAGCGCTGCGTGTCACCTCACGGGCGCTACCGTCCAGCCCCTGAATGGCAAAAACGCTATTTTTGTTAATACGTTTGATATACTACTATTTTTATAAATACAGAATGAAATAGTATAAAAGTGGCTTTGGCTCGAAACTAGAAAGGAAGTAGAGCTTTACGATACTGGGTGGTTTCACACAAATTACGGTGCTATTCTAAAGGCATATGGAACAGCAGTGAAGTACATCTATCATCAAGAGAGAGAGAGCAGAAAGAAATGGCTTTATTCTCCATCCAACCAATCAAGTGAGAAAAGTAGAAAAGCGGTAGAGCACTGGGACTGTTCTAGCTAGGAATATCATATCACTCGTCCATTGACTCAGGTCAACCGAGTCAATGCGGGGATTCTTCCTTACCAGTTCACACAAATTATGGCTTTTGACCAGAATCAAGGGCGGAGCAATACAACAATACACTCGTTTCTCTCTTTTCGGGTGAAACACCGATGATTCCATTAACCTGAGGTAGGAGCTAAATCGTCGGCTATGGCAACGAGTACAAATTCAGGGAAACGAACACGAGCTTCTACTTTTACAAGCCGAAACTAATACAAACATTTTAGTTTTTATAAACTGTTTCTATCAGTCACTACTATTTATTAGCATTACAATACGCGCTTTTACATATTGTGATGTACTTTATATTTTATTATATCACAATTCTATAAGTCGCATGACGATCTGAATATTATAGTACTTTTCGTTGCACCGTTTTTTACATAATACAATATTATTCATCAATCACTATTATTCATCAGCCACAGCTAAAATCCATCAGTAGAAGCCAATATAAACAGGCCTTAGTTTCATTTTACATAACATAGTTTGTTCTAGAAAAAAATAGAGCATATTTTATTTCATCAGGCTAATTAACTCTAACGATTATGACCCTGTTTGGGGAGCGGTTACTTATGTAATAAATTGTCTTGGCTTTCTGGCCTGAGAAGCCATTTGCCAGGCTTTTTTGGGGCTAGTTAGCTGCGTAACCTGTGGATGATGGTTGAAATGTTTGAAATGAGGGTTACAAAGGCATATTTCTGTGCTAATTTAGCTTAAATACGATTGTGTTTTTATTTTTTATTTTTTGCAGAAATGTTAATCAAACAACTTAATTGTACTAAGTTATAGATAATTGAGCAACATTTTGCAACTACCAAAATTTTCAACAATGCAATACTACCCACAAAACGTGCAACATCCACTATCACATCCAAATGGCCAACTTAATTCTTCACAAAATCTTTTCCATTGGCAAAACAGATACATGGTCAATTTCACCCCCTCTAGTCTCTGGTTGCAACTCCATTTACAACTAGGCACTGAAACATGTGCGTTTCAGAAAATTACATCCATTTAGACAATCAGCATGTTTAGAACTTGACCTTTGCAATAATGAATTCAACATATCTATACAACTCAATTTGCACTTGATCACAAGATCTGAATTTTGCATGTACTGTATATATCACACAAGAATCTGAATTTACAGACTGCTAACCTATGCTGTCAGCCATGAATTAGCTTTAGCACCTAACAAAAGAACAATGTCTGAGCAACAACAACAATGTCTGAGCAACAAGATGCGGCCTACAAGAGCAAGAAACGAAGCAGTTCATCGCGTCACTGCCGATGCCTACTCTCCGTGCGTACAAGCATTGTTTTAGCTACAGGTACAAGAACACGAAACATAAGCAAGGTCAGAAATGTGCATAAGAAAATGCATAAGTCTCGGGAGAGGATTTCTGAATACAAATCCTCTATGTATTCTCATACAAGCCTTAGATAAAAGTTAGTGCACGCAATTGAGACAGTGATGATAACATATCCATAACATAAATCGCAACAATAATCAAATATCAAAGTACTAGTCTTATAACCACTTATTACAATAGCGGTCACATTGCCTTAAGTTCACAACAGTAAAAACAGAAATAAATCAGAGTACGGCCATCACCTCGCCACGGTTAAGTGACTAGGGGAACACGCCTTAGTACTCCAGGATTGTCCTTTGTCAAATCCGCAAGCGGTGGGGGGCACTTGTACTGAGCAGAAAAAATGGCTTTATTCTCAAGAGAGATAGAAAAAGCAGAAAGAAATGGCTTTATTCGAGAGAGAGAGAGAGAGAGCAGAAAGAAATGGCTTTATTCTCCATCCAACCGATCAAGTGAGGAAAGCAGATAAGCGGTGGGGCACTGGGACTGCTGTAGCTAGGGAATATCATATCACTCATCCATTGACTCGAGTCAACCAAGTCAATGCGGGGGAGCTCCCCTTACTCCAAGGGGCAGCTACCTGTATTTATAGCCTTGGCTGACCGGTGTAGGTCCGTTTGGCCAGCCGTCTAGATGGCTTCCATGCGCGCACCTGTACTCAAGTGGGTGGAGTGAAGGACATGGATGACATGACTGGCCGGTGTGCACTGGATGGCCGACCAGTGTTGATGGGGTGCTGCGATTTGTCGAAGTTGGCGCGAAAGACTTTCTCCATGCAGCATGTTCGTGGTGGGGCCGGCGGCCAAGTCCACGCTTGACTAGGTAAGGTGGTTGAGGACTTGAGGCACTCAGGCTTGAGGAAGTTGGGCCGGTCGATCGGTCTGGAGTTGGGACAGCCAGTGTAGGGTTTGGGCCACATGGGGATTCCTCCAATTAAGTAGATTTTATCCTGTTTTCGCTCCTTTGTTATGTAATTCCTGCAGAACATGTTGACACACTGACACACTGTCTATGTGGACATATTAGCTTTAAAGTGCATTATCTTATGTTGAAACCTAATTTTAGCATGCCTTTTACGTGGATTTCTGGGGTGTACTACGGGTATAAGCTGTGTCAACATGCCCCGGCCCGTTGGTCGTTGTTCCGCACGATCGCACTAGATATCTCTTAGCCTGGCGTTGTACTACGGGTATAAGCTGTGTCAACATGAAAGCATGACGTGGCTCTCCAAGTCCAAGAGATGGCTGCATTCCAACTGAAGCGAGACCTGATTTAGCCACCAGACTGCTGCAGTTTTCATTTGTTTTTGGGTTTTGTTAAACGTCATTCGGATGTTTTCTTCCTAACTATCATCCAGATTTAGGACCATTGGATTAGAGATCCAATGGTCATGAATTCTCCCCCTCCCCTTGAATTCTACCCCCTCCACCTTGAAACAAAAACTCCCCCCTTTAAAAACAATGGGCCCCTTGATCTCTAATCCAAATGTCATAAATTTAGATGATAATTAGAAAGAAAACATCCAGGTGATGCCTCCTTGTTTTTTCACTAGATATCTCTAGTAAAGTCGTCCAGGTGCCTTTAAAATATTTGATGTCCATTGATGGGCTAATTTGCAGTTTTGTAACCATCTGTGATCGATGTCAGACGTACGTACATAGTCACGGCTCATGTCTCCTTTCATGTTTTGTACCCTTCACAACAAACTGCCACATCTTCGTTTTAGCATCCGTGCATTTCTGTTACCTCGTAATTGCATAGCTTGACTGCCTGCCATGTTTAGGTAGTAGAAACCTTTCCACCTAAGAAATTAGGAATTCATTAATCACATCATATGAAAATAGGCAATCAGCACCGCTGCTGCTGATCTGACAGCCAGCCGAAGACCGGCAGACTGCTCTTTAGTCGGTATAACCGTGGACCCAAAGCCAGTTATACAGCTAGCAATAGAGACAATTGCAATTATTCAAAATTAGTTATACCGCTAGCAACAGAGATAATTACAATTATATAAAATCAAACTCAAACATCGATATTGAAGTACAAGCACAATCAAATACAAATCACAATCATGAGATGTCCATATGGTCTTACAACATCATATCAAAATAGGCAATACAGCCATCATGTATTTTTCAAACATATCAAATATTTTGTGTCAAAATGCACCAAACATGCATTGTCAAGAGTCTTGTGGGGGAGAAAAGAGAATATATGCGGTACTTGATATCTGGGGTTGGTACATATGCGGCAGGCGGTAGCACCCTTTCCATGGTTGAGACATCTCACACAGACAACATCCCCGAAGAGATTGAAAATAAGCACATAATTATGCAAAAGAAAAATAGGCGTACTAACCATAAACTGAGGGTTAATGTGATGTTTGGCACCTTTTTTCTTGTTTCATCTGGCGCCTATGCTTAGCGTGGATTTCTTTCCAGTGCTGTAGAAGTCTGTGGTTTTGCCCCTTGTGCAGCAGGATGTACCGGTCGTCGAGCTTCCTGACTCAGAGAAGCTCATCATGAGACCCTCGACGGCTTGAGGGCGGTTCTGCACCAGTCCTAATAATCGTCGGAGCTCCCCTGCGACCTGCCTCATTGTCGGTCTTTTTTCACCGGGCATTACTAGGCAGTGGCTTGCCAGCTCGGCAACTTGATGGATCACTTCCATGTCATCTTCGTTAGCTATCTCTCTGTCCACAAGCTCTCCAAGAGTTCCCTCCCTCATAGCATCTTGAAATAATGTCGCAAGGCATCGCGGCTTCTTACCTATCAAAAGCTCTAGGAGAACGACACCAAAGCTGTAACATCACTTTATCAGTAAGCTGGCATGATTGTAGATACTCAGGATCTAAATATCCAATTGTCCCTTTCGCAACTAGAGCTTGTTCATCCTTGGGAGCGATTATTGAGCAACCGAAATCAGACACCTTTGCTACCAAATTTCACCTAGAAGGATGTTCGCGGACTTCACATCCCCATGAAGGATTGCATGGTTCAATGAATGCAGTGTGCAATGGCTTCAGCAGATTCAGCTACAATCCTTAGACGGGTTCCCATTGTTATGAATGACCTCCTGTCTTGGCCATGTATTAGATCATGCAGGGTTTTTGTTGGGCACGAACTCATAAACTAGAATGGGAACTTCAAACTGCAAACAACAACCAAGAAGCTTGACGATGTTATCATGGTGCACATGGCAAAGTATAACAAGTTCTTGCGCAAAATCTGCTCTCCTACGCTCGTCCACTCCCTTGCATGTTTTTATTGCAACAAGTGTGTTGTCTAGGATCCCCTTGTAGACAGTACCCTGGCCTCCTTCCCCTATGATTCCATTCCTGTCAAATTTATTTGTTGCCTCCAAAATGTCATCTCTTCTGTACAAAGTAAATGCAAGGGTGCGCTCCATTCTCATCATATCTGATAAAAGCTGGCCTCCATGCTGTTGAAATATTCATTACTCTTTCTTATGCTATCTTGTCGTTTCACACTTAACCTTTGATTTATTACTACTATTCCAAAAGGACAATAAGAACAACCAAAATGCCAGCAAAAATTCCTGCAGTGATGAAAGGCACTGTCAAGTCATTGAGCAGTTGGAGCAAATGTTCAGAAATGTAGTTAATATTTGATCAAAGCAATTATTAGTTTAGGAGTACAATTGGTTGTTGTCACTCTAAAATTGGGCATTGTGAAATTTGCCATCCCAAAACAGCCCTCAATACCAGTCTCAAGAGGTTCTTTGATCTAGTTTTCGAAGTAGAGATGGTAAAATAACCAGTTTGAAAGTACAAGGTTCAAATTGGCATAGTTGGTAGTACAGCAGTGAAATGTAAACTTTCTCCATCAAACTTCTCCGTATTTACATATGGTCTCGATGGTATGTAGTCAAATCACACAAGAGCAATAAGAGGCAATTTAACCTGGTTCAGAATCATTGTCATGCGGTTATCTTGAATTGACTTCATTAGAATTTTAGAAAATTTTATACTATGTATACCAAAATACTAATATAATATATTTGCTTTTTTACCAAGAAAAGTACGTAAACAAATAGCACTACTAGACCTAACAAATTCCATTACAGAGAAAGTTGCCTCAACAACATTTAAAGCACAAATTCCATTATGGTAACGAGAAATACAAGAGTTATATTCACAAAGAAGAAACAATGAAAATAAAAAAACATCATTTATGTGAAAACTTGAAAATCATTTCGTTTAATATATAATTTGTTAATATATAAATAAAATTATAGAGTACTGCATCACTTTTTTAAAATTTCAAATTCAAAATGAAAGATAGGAAGGAGATATGGAAAAGAGAAATTTCTTGGAATATATAGTAACCTCTATCTTTTTTCTTTTAATATATAATTTGTTAATGATTTTTCCCCAACATGAATTGAATTTGTAACTTGAAAATCTAAATAAATGTTTGCTAAATTAAGAACTATCTTCAAAACTTTTTGGACTGTTTCATTCTCATTTCGTCTGGTTCTAAAGTTTTCACCCAAATGATGATTTTCACTAAGAAGAAATCCACCTTGTGCAAATACAGAGGATTACCTAAGAGCAGAGTTTTGTGTTGTCTTGAAGTGCACTGCTTCTTTACGGGATCATACTCTGTTTTGTGAGGGCATGGAATACAATCGTAGCTTCCTATTTTATTCTTGCATATCCCGATACAACTGCTTGTTTGGAGACACTCGTCGATATCTGTAAAGTGTAAACACCACACGTCAATGTTGATAAGGAGCAAATGCAACATCAATATCAGGCCATTTGTACCATACCAAAGACTTGCATCATGCTAAGCGGAACACCAAACAAACCACATCCATATTTGTAAAGAACTATTGGGTTGCATGCACGGACTATTTAAAATGTGGACTTAAAATGTACTTCTTATGCTCCACCAAGGCTAAGATGGTGACTCGAAGTGGGCTGCAATTATTTTGTTCGTAATATTGCATTAATTAGGTTTTAAACTTAGGAATTATTAGCTTTGATACTATATTGAGTTGCATGCACCGACGAGTTTGCCCTAAAACTTAAGCTGATCGGAAAAGGCGGGCAATATACTTTAACAAGAATGAATGCAAAACAATACTTCAATATAACTGTATATGTCTATTTTTGTCATTCCAAGAATTTGCCTTCAGCTATGTATATCCAAATTAATTTATTGATTTTATCCTTACATGCCGTAAATGAGCTAATTAAATTGGTTGCTATGGGCTGTTTTGCAACATCATATTTTATACTCTAATGCAACTAAAATTGGCTTTGTGGAACATGTCCTACTACTATGTAATTACTAAAATTTGAATTTATATATAAAATATATCAATTAGCACTCCCTAAAAATTTGAGAATTTTCTAAATCTTTTAATAATTATTAAAAAGGTTTCTCAAATTTTCAGAACAAAAAAACATTTATTCAAAGTAAATAAAGTGTTACAAAGTTTTCAAATAGTTTTTGTGTTCAAAATATCCCAAAAATGCATCCATAAATTTTTGTGGAATTTCTCAAAGTCATCGGTTGTTTTTTTAGAGCTCAAAATCAATTTCTACAAATACTAAAACCAAAAATCAAATTAAATTCCCAGCTGCCTTTCTGGCCTAAACCTCAACTCCGGCCTACTCCAACTCCTCTTATTAATGACCAATTGCACAAGATTTACGTTTATTACCAATACACACTGGATCAGAGGAAATCAAGCAAGTCCAGGAGCAAAAAGCAATAATATCTCGTTAGAAGGAGGGGAACTGCCTTGGATCAACGAGAATGGACTCTCCAGCAACAAGTACGGGCCAGCCGCCTGTACGGATGTGTCCTCCTCATCAAATGAAGAAACTTTGTGAAGGGACAAGGGTAAGATTCTACTTCCTGGCGGCGCAAAACTCCTCCCGGTCAACTGGGACCGTTATTAAAAGCAGTCAGATTGCATCTACATAAAAGAGGATGACCTCAAGAACACTATAGCTACACCTCCATGTCCAGAACGCCATATCCACCTTATTCCACCGTATTTACACTCATTTTCAACACATGTTTCCATCTCTACATTACAACCATTCATCCTTATGTTATCCGGTGACTCCGTAAAACATCGTCTTTATAGTATTCAGAGGGTTGCCACTACGGTTTCATCTCTTTTTACTACTGTTTGGATCATGTTGATGATTATTGAGTAGATCCCTAACGACTAGGGGCATATAGGCGATCTTGCTATTGATAGAGATGTAGGGGATTATGCTCGGATAGATACTATTGTGCAATAACTTCGTGTCTAGTATTTGATAATCTCATCGCCTTAGCACTATGATCTCAAAGAGCTCCAGGATCTCATAGGTTGAGTTCATGCCATGCCGTTTGTATCAGGTGGATCGCGGAAAGCGTAGGGTGACACGCAAAACATGTCCACATTGGAAGCATTCATCTAAGGAATTATAGGTCCCTTTTTTTTTTGCGGTTAGTGGCTTTTGGCTATTTGTGAGAAGTACGGAGCGGTTTTGACCGATATAGATAAAATCGCTATAGTACCTACTACAATCAACTTGTAGATCCCGTCTTGAAATCAATTTTTGCAATTATTTAAACCCAAAATCAAATTAAATTTCTAGCTGCCTTTCTGGCCGAAACCTTAACTCAGGCCCAGTCCAACTCCTCTTATTAATGACCAATTCACAAGATTTGAGTTTATTATCAATACCCACTGGATCTGAGGAAATGAAGCAAATCCAGGTGCCAAAAGCAGTAATATCTCGTCCTTGGATCAACCAGGACGGACGGTCGGACGCTCCAAAATAAGTAATCCACTTGTACCGACAGCTAATGTGTCCTCCTCATCAAATGGAGAAACTTTGTGAAGGGACAAGGGTAAAATTCCACTTCCTGGCATCTACATAAAAGAGGATGACCTTAAAACACTATAGCTACACCTCCATGTCCAGAACACCATGTCCACCTTATTCCACCGTATTTATACTCATTTTCAACCCATGTTTCCATCTCTACATTGCAACCATGCACCCTTATGTGATCCGGTGACTCCGTAAAACATCGTCTTTATAGTATTCAATGGGTTACCACTATGTTTTCATCTCTTCTTACTGCTGTTAGGATCATGTTAATTAATGACGAGTGAGTAGCGCCCTAAGGGCTAGGGGCATATTGGCGATCTTGCTATTGAAGTATTGATAGAGATGTAGGAGACTGTAAAATGATGTAAAATGTGAGCGATGGATCCGCAGGATATGTTATATGATTTATATTTCTTTAGCAGATGCAGATAGTATCCTGATGTGTAATAGCTTTTGTACTGCTTATTTACGTTAATATATTGAACTAGGGGTCTCCCTTCCGTCTTGAAAAAGAAACCATGAACTTGAGAAAATCGGTTCATCAATCATAACTAATTAACATATATTGAAGAGATGCTGAATTAACAAGCTTCAATGAGATGACACACATGGCTCTTGGTAGTGGGTTTGCGGTGATCATTAACGTATCAGTAGGTGTGATTTACAAGAAAATGGTATGGAAAAACAAAGTGAAATGAGCTAACGAGTGTGCATATGATTAATATGACATATATGAGTGGTAGGGGAGAGAGTACCTCCGCAACCATCTTGGACATATGGATTTCCTTGGAACCCTTTCGAGCATTTGCAGCGGTAACCAACAGGACCATCCGTAGAGGTGACTTCTATGCACTTGCTATTGTTACTGACACAAGCATATCCAGATGTGTGTGTTTTGCCTCTCGACATGTTAGATTAGCGATAACCCATTGCACGATGACTGATAAATTTGCAGCATACAAATAAAGAATTTGCCCTTCAGATGCATACAAATCCGTTACCATTTTTTGGTAAGGGTCATTGTATTCAATTAGCCCTTCGTCAATGTTTACCTTAGTCACGTTATACGTGTCATCCAATAGGAGAACCGATGATGGCGTATCTGTGCAGTTGAGTTTAAACTGTTTCCTTCCATAACATCCTTCGTCCAAGCCAAATGGAAATGAGACGGTGATGTTTCCACACTGGCGGGTACAATTAGCGTTGTGTTGAATCGGATTATACCCTAATTTGAATGGAAAAAAAGTAGATATGTCAAACCGAAACACAACATGATTAGGGCATGTACAACCCACAGACAGTTTGCTGTCTGTAAGGTGATATCACATTACATACAGACGGCTAAATAGACAGCGTGTACAATGGGTTGTCTATTTAATTGTCTGTTAGTTATTTAATGCTTGCATATAGCCATAATGCACTACTGAGATCCTATTTTAACAGAACATCCATGGCCGGAGATTTTGGCGCCATCTCTCGCGTGCGCAGCTGGATCCGCGCCTGGTGTCTCGTTCGCCTGGGAGCACGCGCCGTTGCCGTCGTCTCACGAGACGCCGATCTCCATCTCTCTCTTCATTGATGGTTGCTCGCGGAGGTCTTTTTTACAAAAATAGCACGACGCAGACGGCTCCCGGAGCGCGTTGTACGTGCCCTTAGAGTTGTATATGAGTTGTCCATAGTAACTTTGAACTATATATGTCTACTTGTGTCATAAATGTCGTTTCGGTCATAAACTAGTTGACGGGCTGGTAAGGACATGGCTCTCTTTTGATAAAAATCACGTTCTTATTACACAATTAAACTTATATATATCACATATAAACAAGAACTAATCTTACAATATAAGAACAAGAACTGGTAACTGTAGTCGTTTATTGAAACTAGTGAAAACTTTACATTTTTTGGGGTTTTAGAACATGAAAAATATGATTCTCTTTTATCTGTAGCAGTTTACGGTCATTTAACAGTAAACTGGGGGAAAGCCCATTACCAACAAACAAATTAAATTGTACCAAATTATTCTTATCACCACAACCTCCTCCTGCCTCTCACAAATTCCTACCAGTGGCTCATTGACCACACGCACCTTATCCTCTCGGTTTTCCGATCACCACCATCGAAGGAGGTTCCCATCACAGAGCAGAGGGCGCGGTGTAATCGGGAACGACATCGGAGGTGCATTGTGGGCCGAGGACACCACGGAGCCGAGGCCAGCGCGTAGGCTGAGTCCGATTGAGACGGGCTAATAATTCTTTTTTTTTTTCTAGCAACGCACTTCGACGAGTTCATTAGAGGTTTATTTATGTACAAACTTTGCACCGTTTTTAGCAGAGGTTTTATCCAAAAGAGTTTTACTATCCTTAGAAGGTTCAATGAGTTACCGGTACCTCACCATCAAATTACATACAAATAGGTTTTATATATAATTTTGTGACAAGATACCGGTACCTCGCCACCAAATTACATACAAATAAGTTTTATATGTAATTTAGTGACGAAATACCGATGCCTCATAGTACCTCCCAAGAATGTTAAAAACTCTCTTTATCCAATCCATGGCAAGTCTCATACTCTACCTATGGTGTGCTAACTAGAAATAGATATCACCAATGGGTTTTTGAAAGGAATTTTTAAAGAGACATAAGCATGTCATTGGCAGAGTATCTAAGAGAGAGTATTTTATATCCACTTGTGCAATAGCTCGATTGTCTAGACACTTTACTTAAACTAGGTACATTACAGGTAACCATCCATTAGGCTCATTAGTGTAGTTTAGTCATATATTGTTATTATATCATAAAAAGAGATCTCTCTATACATTAGGTGCAGGGATTCTTAGGTGGTGTTCGGTTAGGCTGAACTATTGTGGCTTATAGCTGAATTTCACTGTAGCTGACTGAAATTATACTATACCCGATGGTGACTTATTTGGCATAATTAACTTTAAAAAAATTTAAAAATAGAAAAAAGGGTTAGCTCAGCACGTGTAATGCAAACGAATATGGAAAAAAGAACCGATAAAAACCTAAAAAAATAAAAAAAATCAGAAAAAGACGATGCTTATGACTAAGACTAAAATTTTAGCACTAATATTAATATGAATGTAAGTACAAACATAGACCGAAAGCCGAACGGGCCTCCATTGCGCCCATCCCCTTTCATCTCCATACAAAAAAAATGACGAAGAAATGAGATAACTGGTCATTTCCCTCTCATTTTAGTAATCTTGTTTTGAAATATAAAACATGCATACAAATTTCATGACAGATATCTATTTTTGCTCTTATTTAAATTTCTTTACTATTTAACGTTGTGAGTAAATACCCGCACCAACTATTTTTCCTTTATTTCTCGAATCATTATCGTTAAATACCATGGTCTTTCCCTCCACTGTTGTCTTGTTCCAATCACGAGAATACCATCATTAATCCCTGGACATTAATACACACGTGCACGTTCTGATGACCGACGTTCCGACAGGGTGCCGAACCGCGCGGCCACAGCCACCGCCGCTCCGCTGCGCGCCGGCGGCGGCGGCCAAAAGCAATTGAAAAAAAAGAGACTTCACCCAAAAAATAAAATCACTTTCAACTCGACTTTTGAACTTTCCATCGAGAAAGGGATCAAGATTTCAGGTCAAGGGAAAATCACTTTCAAATCAAGAACCTTCAAGTCTAAACTTTCAAGTCCGAAACTTTCGGTCGACAAAAATCGAATAAATGTTTCAAAATCGGGCCCGAAAGCTTTCCATTCGAGGCTTTCAAACTGAGGATTGGACCTTTCAATTTGATGATTTTGAAAAATCTCGTTGAAAAAGAAGGGATTTGGAGTAGGTCTGGAAGAATAAAACTTTCTACTTGACAAAATCAAAGAAATATTCACAGATCCGAAGCTTTCAACTAAAGGATTTCCCTTCCAACAAACAAAATCATAGAACTTTCAACTCGAATTTCACGTGGGGGGTTGTGCTTTACCTTGCAGTTTCCAAAAACTTCGAACTCATCCTCGCCCGGCCCGCGACGGCGGCGCCCCACAGGACAGGAGCGGAGCGTAGAGTCCGAGCTCATGAGCCCGCGGGCGTGGAGAGAGGCGGAGGCGCGTGCGGTGGGAAAGGGGCAGGGAGGCGGCTTATGCGGTCAGAACTCAGAACGTATGGTTGGTACTTGGGACGCATAGACAGATGGGTATAGACTATGAATCAACAGTTCCTTATTTTGTATACAAGTTATTTAATATGAATAGAGAATCATGTTATAAAAAAGAGTTGTTCTAATAAGTTAGAAAATAAAAAATGATAAGAGATTAAAGAATAAAGCGATTAAAGAACAATGAACCTATAACTACTAACTCATTCTTTTATAATAATAAAGATAGGCATTACCTTTATCCTGTGAACAGCCACCGAAAATATAGGGGTTCCCTCTATATCCATCACGGCACCAGCAGGAATACCCATAAGTGTTGTCGTCGTTGCAGACGCTGTTTTACTGATGCAAGCATAGCTTTCCTTCCTCAAGCGAGCTGCACTGCACCACGGTTGATCAGCGATTCTCCACGTTAATTCAGTTCGTTCGGTTGTAACATTAATTGCATCCCACAAGGAGCTTTGGTTATGGTGCGACTTTAGATTGACCTTGCCGTGGCGAACAACCTGAGTTCAAAGGAAGGAACACCATAGCCAGTAGTGACAGTGAAGCTGCAACATCCAGTGCCATTACAGTTCTGTATATCCTCCGTATCCACGCTGTGTTCATTAGGGCAGGTAGATGTGCATTGTTTTTCGTATCTATTTGTATCACGATCGAGCAAGAATGCATCAAAGTCACAGCCGATGATATTTAGTGTGGGATCTCCATAAAGAATAAAAGAGTGCCCAGGTGTTGTCCAGGTCATGTCGTAACTATTAACACCAGACCTCATGGGATGGTGTGGGAAAAGTTAACTTCGATCATGTTTCCCCTTTCATCGAAGGTAGAATTCGAATTAACTGTGACTATGTCGCTGATAACCTGAATGACGCCATTGTGCAAGAAGAGTCTAGGTGCCATAGTGGTGTTGTTGCCGACGCAGGTGAGATCGAAGTCTGGCCCCCGGAAGCAGCCATTGCCGATGCCGAAGGGATAACCGAAGGCTGTATCGCCGCAGCTCGTTGGGCAACCGGCGTGGGTGGCAACCGCACCGTTGCCCACTTGGCTTCCGATGATGACGCCGGATGCCTGCACCATCTGTGTCACAGGTAGGGCAAGTAGGAGCAGAGGAAACGTAGCGTATACTGAGAAGTTCGTGGCCATCTTCACCGGCGATCAGCTTCAGGGATGGAATTCTTTGATCTAGGAGATGGAAGTATATAGAGAGCAGTTTAGCACATGAAGGCTAGCTTTCATTTGTAGAATTAGCTTGACGCAAATTGCTTCATTTATAGTGGACACTTAGCTGGAGGTGACCAGTCAAGCAATAATTTTTCCTAAACCTCTCGCAAGTCAATTTTTCGTAGTTTATTAACTTTTAGTCTCAAAACATTTCGACGGTAGGTCTTGCATTAAACATCACAAGCAAACATTAACAGTTAAAACAACCAACACACTGTAGGACCCATACGTCAATGAGTATTAACCGAAAATATAGAACGAAACATGTTTCACAAATTCTTAGTTATTAATTATGACGTCCTTTATATCAGCGCCTGATCGTACAAAATATATGCGCTAGAGATGAGGATGATGATATGCTTGTTCCATTTTGCCTGCAAAATGAACTTGCAGGGGCTTACAAATAATTTTGACATTAACATTGAAAACAACCACACACCGCGTTGTCTAAATTTTTCCATACGGTTGAGACGTAGATGCTTGGTCGAATGTCCACCTAGCAACTATCATAATTACTTCTCATACAACCTACCCTAGCCAGGCAACGGCCAACTTGGTTGGAAGATACTGACTTCGATTTTTCGCAACTACTTACAGTAAGGTGATGCTATGACAAACCTGTTGGAATCACCAATACTCTTTCTAAGCATTCACATCTTGGAGGGACCAGATGGCTCGAGTACGAATACGACGACTTGGACTCCGAGGTCTATGCATCTTTGTCTTAGGTCCATTCCACACCGTGAAGGCTTCTACCTTCCAGACGTGTTTTCCCTTTTTTTTCCCCTTTTCTTTTTTCCTTGCATTATACGTGGAAATATAATGATGTATTTTATTTTTCTCTTTTTCTTTATTTTGCTTTAATTGAATATCTAAAAAAACTAACAGCTGATACAATGCTATTTTAGCCAAAAAAAATACAGTACTTCGAAACAGTGTCTTTATCTATACTAGTCCTTATTATCTTGGAACAATTAATTACTAGTTCCATTGTCGTTTCTTCATCTTGTATCTCTACTACTTAAAAAACAGAGTTAATAGTAGCAGTTCATTTGCTCCTCCCAACTTGCACTTGTTGGACCGAAATGGCGACAGAGGGAGGGAGGGAGGGTAAATGTCAACTTTTTAGAACAACCCCTCGAAAGTACCCCTTTTGGCAATAAACACATCAAGGATGCAAAAGAGAGAATAAGATCACAAACATGGATGAAATGGCTGAAGTTTGATTATTTAAGCATTTAGAGCCATGAGAATTATCCATAATGAACTACACCAAGCCATAACTTAATAAAAGGCTATTTAGATCATGACAAGACATGTATATCCTAACTGGAGCACAAAGATGACGATCTGAAATCTAATGCATTTTATGAGCATGTCAAGTCATCAATAAGCAAAATCTAACTAGAGGTATCCAAGAATGACTTAGGCCATGTCAATAAGCTAAGCGGAAACAAGAAGCTAGTGTTGAGTCAATTAGAGTGCTACAAGCTCAAGAGTTTATCATTTGGTTAAGCACTTTTCATCTTTAGGTGATTAAGCAAATCTTGCACACTTGACATATTTTCTTTTAAAGCTTATGGCAGTTTCCAACCAAAAATTTTGTCATGTGCTAGATCTCAAGCCTTATGCGACTACTCCAAGCGAGAAGCTTAAGAAGATAGTCTAGGTCATCCAAAACTCCTCCTGAGGTCATGCCTAGTGCAATGGCAAGCCGTCTCATAAGAAAGAATTGGTGAAATCAGTTTTTTTCGCACATAAAAAGAGATTCTTTTGCTTTTTAACAGATTGTGCTAACTCATGATGTATCAAGATGCTAAAATAGCTCAATCTAAGATTCAACCTAGATTCAAGACTCAACTCAGCCTATTTGACATGGCATGAATCATACAGGGATAGCTAAAGATAGACTAAACTCAATTACTAGCATGACAAGTTTTAATTTTAGTTGAGCAATTTTAATTAACTTATCATGGCAAAAGCTAGTCTACACATATGAAGTCATGATAAATCTAGCAAATAAGCACAAGTCATGGCAAGGTGTAAAACATTGTAAACATGTCATAACAGGATAATAATCAAGGCTCAATGTAGTTATATTACAATGCAGAATGCTGAAATGCAAGAAAATCCAGCCCCCCCTCAACATGAGATGCATCTTTTAGTTCAAGTTGAGTTATGTCAAAATTAAGCTCCAGAAGCTCCCAAATGAACTCCCCCTGAACTAAAGCAATAAATCGAGAAGCTGGCAAAGAAAACCAAACAGGCAGTCCTTAAAGCATAGATAAGATATAGAGACAACTATAGCTTAGACAGACTCTCATCTACCCCATATGACTCCAGGACTATTAGCTAACCGTAAAACACACACACTAGAGAGCAAACACGTACCCTGTCTACCCGAGGGTGGCCCAACCCTCGCTAGAACCTACAAGAAGTGAGTGAGCTCAATCTAGTGAGATAAGAAATAGCTAATATGCAGCATCCTGGAAGCACAAGATAAGAGTAAGAAGTCTAAGCAACTCGGAAGAGAATCACTCTAATCTATGCTAGGAGGACTAAACCCAATGCACCCAAAATGCAATGCAACAGACAGGAGTAAGAGCATAATCAATATAAGAAAGCAGTAAAGCACAAACTCCCCCTCATAACAGCCCATACGGACAAACCACCCCAAGCTCTCCCCGCAGAGCTGAAAACCTCGAACTATCCAAAGGCTTGGTAAAGATATCACAAAAGAGTGGAACACTGTCGATAACTAACCCAAAGTCCCGCAGGGTCGAGACCATCCAAATCACCTGCTACAGCAACTGGCTGCAGCAACGTACTCGGCCTCTGCGGTGGACTGTGCAACACCGGACTGCTTCCTCGAAGACCAGGAAACGAGAGAAGTGCCAATGAATTGGCAGGTGCCAGAAGTGCTCTTCCTATCTATCCTACAGCCAGCAAAGTCTGCATCCGAGAAGGCTCTCAAGGAAAGACAGGATGAGGAAGAGTACCAGATACCATAGTCAATGGTAGCTCGAAGGTACCGAAAGATGCGCTTCACCGCCTGGCGGTGAGATACGCGAGGAGAAGCCTGAAAACGAGCACAAGACACACAGAGAAGTGTATGTCTGGTCTCGAGGCAGTGAGGTAAAGAAGGAGCCGATCATACTTCTAACTCTTTCTGATCAACTGGCTCGCCATCCTCATCTGGGTCAAGATAGGCTGAGAAGCCATCGGAGTGACACGGCTTACCATCACTCATATCGAAGCGCTCAGGAGGTCACGAGTGTACTTCCTGATGAAGAAATGTACCCTCCCGAGTCTGCTTGATTTGGAAGCCAAGGAAGAAGTCAACTCGCCCATCATACTCATCTCAAACTCGGTGCTCATGACATCCGAGAACTGGAAACCAGAGTATGGGAAGAGCCGCCAAAGATGATGTCATCGACATAGATCTGGACGAGCAGAAGGTCATTGCCATGCGGCGGATGAACAAGGTCTTGTCTACTTTACCCATTCAAACCATGACTCAACAAGTAGGACTTAAGCCTCTCATACCAAGCTCTGGGGGCCTGCTTAAGTCCATACAACTTTGGAAAGCTTGAATACATGGTTTGGGTATTTGGGGTTCTCGAAACCTGGAGGCTGTCTCACTAGACTTCTTCCTCAATGAAGCCATTGAAGGAAGGCACTCTTGACGTCCATCTGGTAAGTTGAAACCCTTAGAAGCTGCAAAGGCAAGCAGGATTCTAATGGCCTCAAGTCGAGCTACAGGGCAAAGGTCTCCTCGAAGTCTAGACCCTCAACCTGGGAAACCCCTGAGCTACCAGTCTAGCCTTGTTTCGAATAACCACCCCATCCTCACTCTGCTTGTTCTTGAACACCCACTTAGTCCCAATGAATATTGTGACCTCGCGGTCGACAAGCGACCAGACCTTGTTTCTCTCGAAATTCTCTAGCTCCTCATGCATGGCATTGACCCAAGACTCGTCAGATAGAGCATGAGAACATCCTTGGGCTCAAAGGAGGCAATGAAAGCAGAATGGAGACAGAATTGATAAGCCAGATTTTGAGCGAGGCTCACGCTCAACAGGTCTCCAATATCTGCTTAGAAGGATGCCTTTTCTGGATATGTCGGGGGTCCAGGATGAGATGAAGAAGTGGCCTCTACCTCGTGAGCTGACGAGGTAGGAACAGAGCCACTAGCTCCAGAGGAAGCAGAAGGCATGGGCTGGTCACCTGGAGGTGCGGTGGAAGACGGCACCTCAAGGGTGGATAAGGGACTGGATCGGGTAGACAACCCTCATCTCCATCGTCCTCGTCATCCACGAAGATGGTCTCGGACTGCTCTAAAGAACCTGAGATATCGGCCTAGTCCCCGGACTGGCCTCGTCAAAGGTCACCTCACAGGTCTCTACCATTTGCTAGACTCGCAGTTCCAGACCCTATAAGCCCGCGAAGAAGGCGAGTAACCTAGAAAGATCCCATCACAAGAACGTGACTCGAACTTATCTAGGTTCCCGGACTTCAAATAAAGCACTTGCAACCAAACACACGAAATGAAGACGCTGGGCTTTCGCCCATATCTCACTCATAAGAAGTGCGGTGCAAGTGTGCCCGAAGAAACTCGATTGGAAACATGGCACGCGGTCGCAATAGCCTCAGCCCAAAACTTCCGGTGTAGAGTACTCATCGAGCATCGTCCTGGCCATCTCGACCAAGGTACGGTTTTTCCTCTCCACGACGCCATTTTGCTGTGGGACGTGCGGAGAAGAGAACTGGTGCTCTACACCTGTCTCACCACAGAAACTCTCGAAGTAGGAATTCTTGAACTCCGTGCCATTGTCACTGCGGATCGCTCGTAGGCACCTAGGAGCTCAACAGAAAGCCTACTGAAAAGACCTCGGAAATGTGAAAACGTCTCATCCTTCGAGGCTAAGAAAAACACCCAAGAATACCTCGAGAAGTCATCGACCACACAAGAACATACCACTTCCCTCCTGCTGACTGCACTCGAGCTGGTCCAACTGTGTCCATGTGGAGCAGCTGTCCGGTGCATCGGTCATAGTAACTGTGACCGGAGGGTGAGAAGCGGCAACCATCTTGCCGTGCCGGCATGGAGCGCAAACAGATCTTTGACCATCTTGAGTTTCGGCAGACCACGAATGAGATCGTGGCGCTAACTCGGGTCAAATGGTCAAATCCAATATGACCAAGTCTCCTATGCCAGAAAGAGTCGGGACTCAGAAGCAACTAAACACCTGAGAGGATCACCAGAAGACTCAGAAAATCAGCACGAAAGATCCTCCCAAAACGAGAAATCCCGCAAACCAGACTACCCGAAGAATCAAGAATTTTGCAATTGTTTCTTAAAGCTCACCTCAAACCGTCATCGGTAAGCTGAGAAACTGAAAGCAAATTGTATGCAGCTTACTAACCAAGGCAACATCCTTAAAATAAAAGAGCATTAATGCGCACAGTACCTTTGGCGATGACGCGCCCAGACGAAGCATCTCCGAAGGTGATCGTCTCATCACCTGGAGCGCGGGCAAGGGAGGAGCAACGAGTCTCCGGTCATATGTCGAGAACAACCGGAGTCTACAAGCCAAACCTTCTCCTTCCCTACCCGGCGAACCTGAGTCAAACAGAGAGTAAAGTCTCAGTACTGGGATAAATCAAGAGTGATTTTGGCACCCAATACTGAACAACACGTCGAGCAGATGAAGTAGTCAAGCACGACTGACCTCTATCTACCCTACTACGCTCTCTGTGACTCAAAGAAGCAGAAGGTCTGTGTGCAGACCTGAAGCTGTTGCGGTCCGACTGCTACGGGAAGCGAGTCGAACACCGGCAACCTGCTGATCACGCCGGGGTAACTGTCTCGACGGGGGAAACGAGATGTACCCTCAGGACGGCGGAAGTCACGACCGGAGCAGCATGAGGACGAAAACCAGAAGACTCAGAAAAACCAAGTCCTCGATGCTGCCCAAACCTGTCAGAAGCAAACCTGGACCTCGTGCTATCTAGGTGCACTCAGGATCTGGGCTGACCCTGAATACGCCTATGCCTGCACGGTCTCTACGCGCAATCCTAGCGCGCCTGAAGCATCGATCGAGTGTGTCCATCCTTCTGACAGAAGGTGCAGTGGTACTTCACCTTCTGAGAGGTAGAAGTAGCACGGAGCTTCGCCTTCTGAGAGGCCGAAGCTGAGGTGGAATCACCTTGCTGTCAGATCCCTTGGACAAAGCCCGCTGATTTGAATTTACCTCATCAGATCTGGGCTCAACTCGATCACACCTCCTACTATGGGTCGAGAATAGCAGGTGGATGCTTCCTCATATCCTCATAGAAATCATATCCTAGACCTGATTGAACTTGCAAATCTTGGATTGGTCTAGAATAAGATTAAGCTTCTTCTTGCCCCTACAAATCTCTCGAGAGTGTTCATAAGGTACTGACACTCCCGAAAGAGAGAGGTGCAAGAAGAGCAGGGAGAAAGAAGGGAACAGCAGGAGGTAAGGGAGCAGATGAAGAAGCAACAGTAAAGGAGAAAGTGGCTTGTGCACGCACAAGCCGACCCTGATGGAACAGTCCTACTACTAGCAGGTTGGCTCACGTCGCTAGGCGTCTCTACCTTACCTTGGGGCTTCTCCCCCTCCTCAGCAATCACATTACAATCTGATGGTTGCTTCTCTAGTAAGTCCTTAGTTAGCTTCACACATTTCTCATCTAATGCAATCAAGTCAGATTTTAGTTTGTTACAATTAATGCATGGTGAGCTAACAGGGTCCTTAGAAGCAAACTGAGCCAACTTCCTATCATGATCAATCATATCTTGAAACTGTTTAGAGACAGCTTCATGTTCAGCAAGTTAACATAGGACAGTTCAAGCATGAATCAATCGGCTCAAGTAAAGAAGCTTGTAGTTCAGCAATTTTATGATCTGCCCGTTTTAAGTTCATCTTCAGGTTATTGCAATTTTCACAAGACTCGGGCAGATCAAGGAGCATGGCATAAGGTCCTCTAGCAGAAATGTCCTTAACATCACATGAGGTGGGAGAAGTAGTCTCATCAGTAGTAAGTAGAGTAACAGCCATCCTACTCAATTCTAACTCAGCAAGCAGACCCAACATTCTCCACCTTAAGCACATCAAGCTCAGAAGACAAACTATCATGAGAGGTCCTTAGTTTCTCCATATCTTCAAGCAAAAGCAGGGCATGTATCACAATCGTCACGGGATGGGAGCAGATCTAAGTGAAGTAATCTCCCGTGACAGTCTATCTACTTCTTTCTCTAACTCGGTACACCTAGACCTAGCTCTAGCATGAAATCCACCTAGCTTCAGAAAAGCATCATTAAGCTGGTCATAAGAAGGGAGTACCTCATCCGAGTCGGAGTACAGCTCGCTGTCGCTGATCTCGCCCTCAAGGGCCATGAAGCACATGCCGGAGAAGTCATCGCCGCTCTTGGGATCTTGGTCACCCGTCCCGTCGTCGTCGCTCCATCCCTCCACCTCGCTGAGGTCGAGGTTGTCGAACGCGGTGAGGACGCGGTGGAACAGCTTCTTGGCCTTCCCGAAGTCGCGGAACTTCTTCTTGCCTTGAGGGTGCGCTGGAGTCTTCTTGTTGCGGTTCTTGTCGGTGTAGTCGTTCTTGCCCGAACTGCCGTAGTCAGCTTTGCCCTTCTCCAGTTTAGGGCAGTTTGCCTGAATGTGGTTGGGGCCACCACATTCGAAGCAAATCAAGGGTCCTCCCCTCTTTCTGTCCCTCCTCCTCTTGTAAGCATGGAGAACTTCCGAGCTAGGAGGGCTAGTTGCTCATCCTCAAGCTGCTCTAACTGATCATCAGTTACGTCACATAGAGCAGCAAGGGAGAAACCGCAAAGCGAATCAGAAGAGTGACCCGAAGCCAAGGTGGGATCGGTGACTAAAGCCATCGACTGAGACTTCGACTTACGAGAGACAATGTCAATCTCGTGCGTCTTGAGGCGCGAGTACAGCGCGTCAAGCGTCAAAGTCGAGAGGTCCGTGGTGTCCTTGATGGTAGTCACCTTCATCTCCCAAACACGAAGGTCGAGTGCAGCAAGCATTTGACGAGCGTTGTCCGAATCGGAGTATGTGAGACCGACGGCTCGGAGATTGCTCAAGATCTTGTGGAAACGCGCAAAGCACTCATCAAGGGACTCGCCAGCGAGCATTTCAAACTTGTTGTAATCTTGCTTGAACTGGTCCTGTCTCACCGTCTTAATCTGGGTGGTGCCCTCATGGTATGCATCGAGGGTCTCCCAGATACCGAAGGCGGACGAAAGATGAGAGATGCGGTCAAACTCACTACGACTCAGGCCCTGAATAATGATGTTCCTTGCCTTAGCATTTGCCTCAACATCAGCCATGTTCCCGGCATTGACGTTCTCATCGGCAGGAACAACAAACCGGACCTTGACCTTGCGCCAGATGGCGTACCCCTGGGCCTGGATGTATGTCTCCATTCGGCTCTTCCAGAAGGGGTAATCGATGCCATCGAAAACGGACGTCTTGGTCGAGTACTTGTCCGTCGCCATGGCTCTTGAGACCGGTTAAGATCTATGGATTAGAGCTAACCGGCTCTGATACCAATTGTAGGACCGAAATGGCGACAGAGGGGGGTGAATGTCGTTCTTTAAAAATCGCCCCCGAGTACTCGCACACAAGCTTCTCCTCCGATAGCTAAAAAGGTATGAAGAAGAAATTAAGATCACTGGAAACTTAAGCACACAGGAGAGACAGAGAAACAAAAAGGATTTAGCAAGAAATCAAGCTCAAAATCTGAGAGCACATGCTGCCCAAAAGGAGCTACTAAGACCAACTCCAAACCAGAGAGAGCAAGCTATCAAAGAGGAGTCTACCCTGCTAAACACCGAAAGCAAAAAGGGAAGGAAGAAGCTGCTGAAAGTAGCTGCAAAAAAACACACAAAAACTGGCTAAAAGCTTAAAGCAAAAGGACAAGAATGGCAGCTGAACCGAAAGCAAGAAAAAGGATTAATCCCTGCTGCCCGAGACTTGATTTTTCTGCTTCCTATTGCTGCCAAACAGCACAAAGAGAACAATTGTTTGCCAAACTTGCACCCAGCCAAAACCAATAAGAGAAATGGTATTCCGGGCTGCATGCAGCTCTGATAAACTCAGCCTAGATCAAAAATAAACCAGCAAAAAAATTAGCCAAAACGGAGGTCATTTGGACTACATGCAACAGGGCCAAAATCAGCACAAAAATGAAGAAAACATGCACTTTGCTTACTTGTGCCATTCGGCCAGAAAGGAGGATTTAGCAAATAAAATAAAAAATGAAGAGATAGCTCTCTTCCAGCCAAAAGCACTAAATGCAATAGAAGGATTTCCATCCAAGAATCAAACAAGGCAGCCAACAAGAAAAACCTCCTGCCAACACAACCATATTCTGCAGAAGCAAGACATAACTCAAAGGCAAGAGGCAAGGAGCAGAGAACAGAAAACAGGGAATAATAAACAAGAACAAGAAAGGATAGACTTGAGGCCATAGCACTTAAACAGGAATTTCTTGAAAACCAACACAGAGACATACATGATTAAAAAGAGGAATGGTTACATAGTTGTTCAGCTCATCTCTCTCAAACTCCCACTAACAAGTCCCCATACATGCTTGAGAATCAAGAACTCATAGCATGCATGCATAGGAAACACTCCCACTCTTCTCAACCACTAAAGCACAAAGCAAAAGCCCTAAAACCCCTCACCAAGTCTTGCCAACAACCAGGAAACACACTCCTATTTATAGCATTCCTTGATGGGTTTACACTTGGCTTTGCCCATTTTACCCCTCCATGCTTTGCCCGCTAACCCGCTTCCTTTTGCAGCCTCGCGCTTTTACCGAAACGCCCCTGCTGCACCTTCCGGGAAGCTTCTGCGTTCCTTGTCTCGCACGCCTCGCAACCACCTCGAGTCCACGTCGTCTTCGA
Organism: Dendrocalamus latiflorus; assembly: GCA_017311315.1. Taxonomy (NCBI): domain Eukaryota; kingdom Viridiplantae; phylum Streptophyta; class Magnoliopsida; order Poales; family Poaceae; genus Dendrocalamus; species Dendrocalamus latiflorus. Next base: position 23,563,642 of record CM029628.1, read on the forward strand.
CACATCCCGACTGTTCTGACCTCAGCGCCACCTGCGCCTAGTCCAGTCCTCCGTGTCTCGCCACGACTCCACTCGACGTCCTGCAGCCATCACAGACAAAAACCACATCGCATAGCACGGCACAAAGCATATAAACTTGATTAGTACCAACAAATCCTACTCAAGCGAGAAATGGCCCAAATGACCAACCAGGAAGACGATCACGCGTCAAATCTGTCTAATCATAACCGACCTCGCCAAATGCCAAAATAGCATGAATCACTCTAACCAAACTCACTCTAACCAAACCACGTGTCAATTACTCATCACCAACTTGGGATTTAGACCACATGGTCTCTCAGCATGAATCATAAGTGGATGGCTAGAGAAAGACTAATCTCGAGAGCTAGCATGACAAGTTTTAATTCAAGTTGAGCAATTTTAATGAACTTATCATGGCAAAAGCTAGTCTTACACATATGAAGTCATGATAGATCTAGCAAATAAGCACAAGTCAAGGCAAGATGTAAAGCATTGTAAACATGTCATAAAAGGATAATAATCAAGGCTCCATGCAGTTATATTATAATGCAGAAATGCTGAAAATGCAAGAAAGTCTAGCTCCCCCTCAACAGGTGATGCAACTTTTAGTTCGAGTTGAGTTAAGTCAATATTAAGCTCCAGAAGCTCCCAAATGAACTCCCCCTGAACCAAAGCAATAAAATCAAGAAGCTGGAAAAGAAGTCCCGCAGGGTCGAAACCATCCAAAGCACCTGACTACAGCAACTGGCTGCAGCAACGTACTCAGCCTCTGCGGTGGACTGTGCAACACCGGACTACTTCCTCGAGGACCAGGAAACAAGAGAAGTGCCAATGAATTGGCAGGTGCCAGAAGTGCTCTTCCTATCTATCCTACAGCCAGCAAAGTCTGCATCCGAGAAGGCTCTCTAGAAAAGACAGGACGAGGAAGAGTACCAGATACCATAGTCAATGGTAGCTCGAAGGTACCGAAGAATGCGCTTCACCGCCTGGCGGTGAGATACGCGAGGAGAAGCTTGAAACCGAGCACAAAGACATACAGCAAAATGTATGTCCGGTCTCGAGGCAGTGAGGTATAAGAGGGAGCCAATCATGCTACGATACACCTTCTGATCAACTGGCTCGCCGTCCTCATCCGGGTCAAGTGTGGCGGAAGGTGCCATGGGAGTTGACACGGGCTTACCATCACTCATGTCGAAGAATCTCAGGAGGTCACAAGTATACTTGCCCTGATGCAAGAAAGTACCCTCCCGAGTCTGCTTGATCTGGAAGACAAGGAAGAAAGTCAACTCGCCCATCATACTCATCTCAAACTCAGTGCTTATGACATCCGAGAACTGTGAAACAAGAGTATGAGAAGAGCCGCCAAAGATGATGTCATCCACATAAATCTGGACGAGTAGAAGGTCGGTGCCGTGCCGGCGAATGAACAAGGTATTGTCCACCTTACCCATCTCAAAACTATGACTCAACAGGTAGGACTTAAGCCTCTCATACCAAGCTCTAGGGGCCTGCTTAAGTCCATACAAAGCTTTGAAAAGCTTGAAGACATGGTTTGGGTATTTGGGGTTCTCGAAACCTAGAGGCTGTCTCACATAGACTTCATCCTCAATAAAGCCATTGAGGAAGGCACTCTTGACATCCATCTGGTAAAGCTTAAAACCCTTAGAAGCCGCAAAAGCAAGCAGGATTCTAATGGCTTCAAGTCTAGCTACAGGGGCAAAGGTCTCCTCGAAATCTAGACCCTCAACCTGGAAGAACCCCTGAGCTACCAGTCTAGCCTTGTTCCGAATGACAACCCCATCCTCACTCTGCTTGTTTTTGAACACCCACTTAGTCCCAATGATATTGTGACGTCGAGGGGGCTCAACAAGCGACCAGACCTTGTTTCTCTCGAAGTTCTCTAGCTCATCATGCATGGCATTAACCCATGACTCGTCAGAGAGAGCATGACAAACATCCTTGGACTCAAAGGAGGTAACAAAGGCAGAATGGAGACAGAAATGAGACATGCCAGATTTTGAACGAGTGACTCGCTCAAAAAGGTCTCCAATAATCTGCTCAGAAGGATGATCTTTTTGGATATGTCGAGGAGGTCCAAGATGAGAAGAAGAACTGGCCTCTACCTCATGAGCTGACGAGGTAGGAACAGAGCCACTGGCTCCAGAGGAAGCAGAAGGCATGGGCTGATCGCCTCGAGGTGCTGTGGAAGACGGCACCTCGGGTGGAGGATGAGGAACTGGATCGGGTAAAAAACCCTCATCTCCATCGTCCTCATCATCCACAAAGATGGGCTCGGACTGCTCTAAAGAACCTAAGATATCGGGCCTAGTCCCCGGACTGGCCTTGTCGAAGTTCACCTCACAGGTCTCTACCAATTTACTAGACTCGCAGTTCCAGACCCTATACGCCCGCGAAAAAGCTGAGTAACCTAGAAAGATACCATCACAAGAACGTGACTCAAACTTGTCTAAGTTCCCGGACTTCAGAATGAAACACTTGCAGCCAAACACACGAAAATGTGAGACACTAGGCTTTTGCCCATATCTCAGCTCATAAGAAGTGCGATGCAAGTGTGCCCGAAGAAAAACTCTGTTCGAAACATGGCACACGGTTGCAATGGCCTCAGCCCAAACTTCCTAGATGTAGAATACTCATCAAGCATCGTCCTGGCCATCTCGACCAAGGTACGGTTCTTCCTCTCCACGACGCCATTCTGCTGTGGGACGTGCGGAGAAGAGAACTGGTGCTCTACACCTGTCTCATCGCAGAACCTCTCAAAGTAGGAATTCTTGAACTCCGTGCCATCGTCATTGCGGATCGCTTGTAAGGCACCCGGAAGCTCAATAGAAAGCCTACTGAAAAGACCTCGGAAATGTGTAAACGTCTCATCCTTCGAGGCTAAGAAAAACACCCAAGAATACCTTGAGAAGTCATCGACCACGACAAGAACATACCACTTCCCTCCTGTTGACTGCACTCGAGCTGGTCCAACTGTGTCCATATGGAGCAGCTGTCCTGGTGCATCGGTCATAGTAACTATGACCGGAGGATGGGAAGCGGCAACCATCTTGCCGTGCCGGCAAGGAGCACAAACTAGATCTTTGACCATTTTGAGCTTTGGCAGACCACGAATGAGGTCGTGGCCGCTAACTCTGGTCAAATGGTCAAATCCAATATGACCAAGTCTCCTATGCCAGAAGGAAAGGTCACGGGACTCAGAAGCAACCAAACACCAGAGAGGATCACCAGAAGACTCAGAAAAATCAGCACGAAAGATCCTCCCGTAACGAGAAATCCCGCAAACCAGACTACCCGAAGAATCAAGAATTTTGCAAGCATTTTTCTTAAAGCTCACCTCGAAACCGTCATCGGTAAGCTGAGAAACAGAAAGCAAATTATACTGCAGCTTACTAACTAAGGCAACATTTTTCAAAATGAAAGAATCATTAACGCGCACTGTACCTTTGGCGATGACGCGCCCAGATGAAGTGTCTCCGAAGGTGATCGTCTCATCACCTGGAGCTCGGGCAAGGGAAGAAAACCAACGGGAGTCTCCGGTCATGTGTCGTGAACACCCAGAGTCTACGAGCCAAACCTTTCCCTTCTCTGCCCGGCGAACCTGAATCAAACAGAGAGTAAAGTCTCAGTACTGAGGTAAATCAAGAGTGATTTTGGCACCCAATACTGAGTAACATGTCGAGCAGTAGAAGTAGTCAAGCACGACTGACCTCTAACTACCCTACGCTCTCTGTCGCTCAAAGAAGCAGAAGGTCTGTGAGCAGACCTGAAGCTGTTGCTGGGTCTGACTGCTACGAGAGAGCGAGTCGGAGCACCGGTAACATGATGATCACGCCGCGGGTAGCTATCTCGACGGGGGAAAACGAGATCTACCCTTAGAACGGCGGAAGTCACAACCAAAGGGAGCATGAGGACGAAAACCAGAAAACTCGAAAAAACCAAGTCCTCGATGCTGCCCAAACCCATCAGAAACACCTGAAGCAACCCTAGACCTCGTGTTGGCCTTAGGTGCACTCAAGGTCTAGGGCTGACCCTGAATACGCCTAAGAGCCTCAACACGGTCTCTACGCGCGATCTTGGCGCACCTGAAGCATCGCTCGATCAAGTGTCCATCCTTCTGACAGAAGGTGCAATGGTACTTCACCTTCTGAGAGGTAGAAATAACACGGTGAGGCTTCGCCTTCTGAGAGGCCGAAGCAGCAGGTGGACTCACCTTACTGTCAGAAATCCCTTGGACAAAGCCCGCTGACTTGAATTGGACTTTCTCGGTCCTGGGCTCAATCTCGATCACACCTAATGCTATGGGTCTGAGCACGGCAGGTGGATGCTTCCTCATGTCCTCATAGAAATCATATCCTAGACCCTGATTAAATCTGCAAATCTTGGCTTGGTCTAGAATAAGATTAAGCTTCTTTTTGCCGCCTACAAATCTCTCGAGAGTGTTCATAAGATACTGACACTCCCGAAAGAGAGAGGTGCAAAAAGAGCAGGGAGAAGAAGAGACAGCATGAGGTAAGTGAGCAAATGAAGAACCAATAGCAGAAGAGTGAATGGCTTGTGCACGCACAGCTGACTCGGAAGGGACAGTCCTACTGCTAGCAGTTTGGTTCACGTCGCTAAGCGTCTCAACCTTACCCTTGGGCTTCTCCCCCTCAGCAGCACACACATTACAAGCAGAAGGTTGCTTCTCTAGTAGGTGCTTAGTCAGCTTCACACATTTCTCATCCAATGCAATCAAATCAGATTTTAGTCTGTTACAATTAATGCATGGTGAGCTAACAGGGTCCTTAGAAGCATTTTGAGCCAATTTGTTATTATCATCAACTAATTCTTGAAACTGTTTGGAGACAGCTTCAAGCTCAGCAGTAAGCTTGGGACAATTTACACATGAAGCAATAGGCTCAAGTAGAAAAGCTTGTAATTCAGCAATTTTATGATCTGCCCGTTTTAGGTTCATCTTCAAATTATTGCAATTTTCACAAGTCTCGGGCAGATCGAGAAGCATGGTATACAAACCTCTAAAAGCATTGTCCTTCTCCTCACATGAGGTGCAAGATATAGTCTCAACAGTAGTAGATGAAAGAGAAACTACCCTACTCATCTCAAGTTCAGCAAGAAGACTAATATTCTCCACCTTAATCATGTCGAGCTCAGAGGACACACTATCATGCAAGGTCCTTAACTTCTCCATGTCATCCAGCAAAACAGTACATACATCACAATCATCACGGGAGGGAGCAGATCTAAGTGAAGTAAGCTCCCATGACAAGCTCTCTACTTCCTTCTCCAACTTGCTACACCTAGCTCTAGATTTAGCATGGAATCTACCTAACATAAGAAAAGCATCATTAAGCTGGTCGTAGGTGGGGGATACCTCGTCAGAGTCGGAGTACAGCTCGCTGTCGCTTAGTTCGCCCTCAAGGGCCATGAAGCACATGGCGGAGAAGTCGTCGCTGCCCTTGGGGTCTTGCTCGTCCGTACCATCGTCGTCGCTCCACCCCTCCACCTCGCTGAGGTCGAGGTTGTCGAAGGCGGTGAGGACGCGGTGGAAGAGCTTCTTGGCTTTGCCAAGGTCGCGGAACTTCTTCTTGCATTAGGCATGAGCTGAGGGCTTCTTGTTGCGGTTCTTGTCGATGTAGTCATTCTTGCCCGAACCGTCGTAGTCACCTTTGCCCTTCCCCAGCTTGGGGCAGTTTGCTCGAATGTGGTTGGGGCCACCACACTCGAAGCAAATCACGGGTCCTCCTCTCTTTCCGTCCCTCATCCTCTTGTAAGCATGGGAAAATCTCCGAGCTAAGAAGGCTAACTGCTCATCCGCAAGCTGTTCTAACTGATCATCAGTTATGTCACAGAGAGCAGCAAGGGAGAATCCACACAGCGAATCAGAAGAAAGACCAGAAGCCGAACTGGGAACGGTGACTAGAGCCATCGACTGTGACTTCGACTTGTGAGACACAATGTCAATCTTGTGAGTCTTGAGGCGTGAGTACAACGCATCAAGAGTCAAAGTCGAGAGATCCGTGGTGTCCTTGATGGTAGTCACCTTCATCTCCCAAACCCGTAAGTCAAGTGCAGCGAGCATCTGTCGAGTGTTATCCGAGTATGGGTATGTGAGACCGACCACTCGGAGGTTGCTCGGAATCTTGTGAAAACGCGCAAAGCACTCGTCGAGGGACTCGCCAGCGAGCATTTCAAACTTGTTGTAATCTCGCTTGAACTGGTCCTGTCGCACCGTCTTTATTTGGGTGGTGCCCTTATGGTAAGCATCGAGGGTCTCCCAAATATCGAAGGCGGATGAAAGATGAGATATGCGGTCAAACTCGCTACGACTCAGGCCCTGGATTATGATGTTCCTTGCCTTAGCGTTTGCCTCAACATCATGCATATTTCTAGCATTGATGTTCTCATCGGCAGGAACAACAAATCGGACCTTGACCTTACGCCAGATGGCGTAGCCCTGAGCTTGGATGTAGGTCTCCATCCGGCTCCTCCAGAAAGGATAGTCAATCCCATCGAAGACCGGGGGCTTGGTCGAGTACTTGTCCGTTGCCATGGCTCTAGAGACCGGTTAAGATTTATTGAGAAGAGCTAACCGGCTCTGATACCAATTGTTGGACCGAAATGGCGACATAGGGGGGTGAATGTCGACTTTTTAGAACAACCCCTCGAAAGTACAACTTAGGATTTCTTGTTCAAAATCTATGTGAAGCTAAGAGAAGAGATCGCTAGAGCTTACTGGAATTCAAAAACTCACAGAAGAAATAAGGGAATAGCTACTAAAACAAGGCGCCAAGAAGACTCAACAAACATCGAGCAACAGTTGCACACACTCTCTGGAAATCTTGCAAAAGAAAACAGAAGAGAGATTTTCCTCTACAATAGCTAGAGAGCTATGAAGAGTAAAAGTCTCAAACTCTCTGAGAATCAACTAAACACACAGAAGAAGAAGAAAACCAACACAAGAAGAGCAACCAAAGAAAAGAGGATGCAACCAAAAATCCTACTGGCCGGTCTGACCACCTTGGTAGGGCCGTCAGTCCGCCCATTTGCCGCCGGTCAGACCGCCAACACCCGGCCGGTCTAACCGCAGGTAGGGAGCCAGTCTGACCAGTTATGCTGTCCAGCAGCAGCGCAGACAAGCTGAAACATCAGGTTTTTGTCGAATTCAAGGAAATGAGAGGTATGCTTCTAACCTTTTCAGACCAAGACATCAAGGATCTATTCTAAACAACATAAAGGCTCCAAACAACATGGGAGAAAAACTGAAACTCAAGAATTTCAAATTTGAGCCTAAAACTGAAAATTACAGAGAGCCAAATCTAAACTTCAAATTTCAACCCCAACTTTGATCTTATGGCCAAGAGACTTTACAGATATATTAGCAATAGCTACAGGACTCTCCAGACTAAATCTCAGGCCAACTAGAGAAGGGAAACAAGAAAAGCACCAAAACCCTAGAAAAGCTTGGAGAACTTTAGAGAGGAGCACAAAAACCCAAATTACTCAAGATTCACAAGTCCTTTGCACTTGAGATTTTGCAATCAAGTTAGCAATAATCTAAGGACACGCCAGCAAGAACCTCAGCCCATTTCCTCAAGGGAATCAAGAAATTCATCAAAACCCTAGAAGAGAGAAGATGAACAGAGAAGGCCAAAATGCATGAACTGGAATTAGACTCGATTTGCTCTTGGAAAAATTCGATCAAATGACCTTGAGGCATCATTCCATCATAGAGCAATCTATTTTGGGCCTTCCCAACTAGAAATGACAAGGAAATGCAAAAAGCTCAAAAATCACCAAAAGAGGAATGAAGAACGAACAGGAGACAGAAATAAAATTTCAGAGATTTCATTCCTGGAACAAAAGGACTATAGAGGAGTCCCCATACGCATGTACATTTGGAGGAATGATTACATGAAGGATCAACTCTACCTCTACCTCTCCATCTCAAGAACACAAGCTCAAGAACAGACACAGGGAGGAAGGAGCTACGGGAGACAACACACAGATCACACTCTGTCCATTTCACCCACTCTCAACAACTAAAGCTCAAAACCAGAACAAACTCACAAAGCCTCTTTTGACTCTAGCAAACCCTAACTCTCTCCCAATGCCATAGGAATACATGTAGCCACCAACACCTATTTATAGCCCTTGGCTAACGGGTCTCCAACCTGTTACGCCCGCTAAACCCGAACGGAACCGTCTCCCGCTTGTGCAACCTCGTGAAATTACCAATTCGCCCCTCCTGCACCTTCCGGGAAGCTTTCGCGCTCCTTGTCATCCACGACTCGCAACCACATCGAATCTCCGCCGTCTTCGACACATCCGACCGTTCTGACCTTGACACCGCCTGTGTCTAGTCCGGTCACCTCGTGTCCCACCACGACTCCGCCTCGACGTCCTGCAGCCAGCACAGACAAGAAACACATCAAATAGCACCGCTCGATACATGAAAGCATAAATAGCATCAAAGCATCATACTCACGCATGACGAAGTCCAAACTTGTCGAATCAAAGGAATAAGCGTCCTAATCCCATACGACCAAGTTTGACCAAGTCGGACCGAGCCCGAATGCACCATGCAACGTCAAGGTCCGAACTACCCAATCCAAACTCGACTTTCCTAAAACGATGTCAATTACTCATCACACACATAGGATCACAACCACATGGTCCATCAGCACTTCTAAAAAATCTCTAACAAAAATAGAAAAAAAGCCTCCTCCCAACTTCCCCTTGCACCCCTAAAAAAGTTGTAACAAAAACAGAGAAAGCAAAAAAAACAAAAAAACAGAGCTCTACCAGGTGTGCGGCGGAGGCACGACGCGGACGAACGCGGAGACGGAGCCGAGGGCGTGGGCCAGGCAAACCAATTCCAACATGTCAACTCGACGTACTAGGATAATATAATTTTTTGGAGATGTTTCTATGCTTTCTTTGATAGTGATTTACATAATTTTTAAAGTATGATGGATAGATGATACTTATCTCTTCATTTGATTTGAGATTAGTGTTATTCTTGTTAGAGAGAAAAGTATAGAAACACTGCTCATAATTTTTTATCCATAGTAAAGTACAGGTATTCAGCTGATCATTTAAACCGTTGAGTTTTTTGGGGTACATTTCTCTCAAGTACTCATGTTCAGAGGAACTGCAGATTAAATCCATCTATCGATTTGCAACAGGTAATTTATATTTCTTGTTTTCACTCTAGTTTCACTTTAGTTGATCGAGCGCTTGCAGGGTTTGCGGGTGAAACACCCAACGACTTGGGTGGCCATGGTCGTTGCATCTCGTCTTCGGCTCCTTCGTTGGATGCCCGGCTTTTGGGTTTCGATTAAAATGATACCGTAACAGTTGGTAACTATTAGCTTAGATATTTAATTAAAACATAAAGAAAAATTGGTTATATCCTCATAGTTAATACAAAGAAAAAAACAAACAAAAGTTACGTTAAGAGACGAACTATTCAAAAAAGCTCTAGAAGCCGAAAGCTGTTCCTTTGTTTTCTCCGAATGCAAAGGAAACGCGTTAACAGCACGTACTAGCATCCAAGCAGATTTAATTGTGGTCTGTTCCTTCGTTTTCTCTATTTTCGCTTTCTATCATTGTACTACGACTACCATAAAGTCTCTAGTTTCTAGCAGATATTACTGGTCCACTATCATTAGTTTGTGTGCGAGATGTGTATCCACGTATACTGTGGTGTTCATGGCTGAGAATATGGATAAGTTCTTTTGCGTTGTGGTTTTACCTCTTGAATAATGATTTTTGAATTCTGGCTGTTCGCGAGAAACAGTACATAGAGGGAAATAATCGTATGTGATTTTGATTGATATAGTTAAATTCGGTATAGTATCTACTACAATCTATTTGTAGAGCCCGTTTTAAAAAATACCGTTTAAAAGTTAGTTACTGTAATAACTGAAACTAAAGTCTAAACCTAAGCTCGACCAAACAAAGCCCATAGCCAAGGGAGGCTTGAGAGTGACAGACAGCTTACATCGGGTAGTTGAGTGCCACAACACAAAACTGTGCGATCTGCACTTGCTTCGTGTTGGACCCAATAGGTAACCAGGGGGAACATGTCTTCAAATTTAATCTCTCAAAAATATTCTAAAACTTTCACTTTATTAGTTACTAGAAGCTAGAAAGATCAGTTTAGCACACCAAGAAAGAACTCATACAAACGCTGAAGCAAAACGAAATTCAACTGCTTTGAACCGGTGTGATTGAGAACGGTTGGACCGGTTCGAGCGGTTTGACCGCTAGGGTGGCCACTATGATCGGAGTTCGGTTGGATCGCAAGCCTAGGGTGGTTTGACCATACTCTTGATTCCAAAAGAGGAAATCAACCCAAGCCAAGACAAAAATGGAACAATCTTTAACATACATCTCCAAATGATATAAAACTTTGCATAAACCTTATTGAGGATATCAAAACCTAATTCATCTAAGGATCGTACGGATCTTGGCAAAAGTTTCAACCTTTCCTCAAGATAAAAAACATTACACCAAAACTGAACAAAACTCAACAACTTGAGAACCAACTTACCTGTGGGTTAAGAATAGTCATGATAGCTCTACATGAGTTCTCACATGTCACAGTAAACAAGACCATCCAACAAATCGAAGCCAAAACTCTCACATCAAGATTCCTCAAGAAAGATTCCAAATCAACTAAGAACTAGGCAAGTTCAAAATCTTGCAAACTCTAGATAGATGAAGGGTGGGTTCTTTTGGTCTAATGGCTTATGGCTTAAAATTTTGAATTCTAGCTGTTCGCGAGAAGCAGTACGCAAAGGGAAATAGTCGCATGTGATTTTGGATAGTAAAGCTAAATTTAGTATATTTTGTACTACAATCTTCCTGTTGACCACGTCTTGAAAAAACGCATCGTTTGAAACCTAATTACTGTAGTGTAAGCCATAAGCCAAAAAGAACCTGACCGAAATTTGATCTACATGAATAATCTCTATCACTTACACGTCCTTAGCATGAAACAAGATCAAGAGGAAGAGAGAATAGATAGAGAACCAACAAGAATAAGAGCAAATTAACGAGATAGGAACACGTCAAACAAGATTGATCTATTGCAATGAAGGACATAGCTTTCTCTCTCAAGAGCACTCATCCAAACCTTCCCCTCCAAAGAAGCCTCTCTCTCTCTGTCAAACTCTAACCCTAGAAGAATCAAATAGTTAGATGGTTAGCTTACAAACCTCTATCCTTAAATCACTAAATAAATAAAGCAACCAGCCCAAATCTTACCCAAAAGGATACATCCACTAGCATAGTTAGGAAAAACCTGTTAACCCCACACAATATGGGTTTTACACTCACACTACTCATGCACGCTTTTCAAAGCATATGAGCGCAAATCCGCTAAGGAGCAAGCTTCGATCAACTTGGCCTCCTCAGCACCTCCTTGACCTAAACCGCTCTGCAACAAGCACTATGGTTTTGGTCCAATCATTGTTTTTGGTATTTTGACTTTCCCACTAAAATACTCTTGCTTTGACTGTGGACCTCACTTCTTCCTCGAGTCTAGGTCATGGACATCTCTTCCTTTTCAAGCAATCTTCATGCTTGCAATGTATCGGTTCACCAATGGCTCACACATTGGCAAGCATCTCCATGTTAGTTCCCCTGATCATGTCTCACTTGCATCGACTGCAGCATTCGATGAACCATTGCTTGAACTTTCCCTTCAATATCTCTTGTCTTCCCTGTGTCTTGCTTGAGCCTAATCATCCTGCCCCACTTTCTTGACCATACCTCAACTCATCCCTGAGCCTACTCCAAAACTCTAGGCTTCCCTACATATCAAAGATCAAGAAATTGTTTCTAGGCATAAGTTCTTCACAACTTGACCCACATTAGTTCAGACAAGCTTCATTCATCATGAATGCAATGACTTAAGACTCCAAAACATAATCTACGATCATTTCTCACAAATTCCAAAAATCTTCTCAGATATTTTCAGACCAAACCGGTTTGACCACTATTGACCGATCGGTTGGACTGCCCTGGTTAATCTAGTCAAATCTTGGTAATAGGGGAGCTAGTAAGACCGTGGCACCTATGTTGGTCTACCTACTTGGCCAAACCTGATCGGACCGCCTCTGCACAGATGTCAGATCGCCTCGCTAGGCCGATCAAACTACTATCACTTGACAACAAATATTAAAATATGAACTTGCAAACTTTTGCATATTCAAATCTCAACTCGACATGATTGCCAATTGTTCAACACAAATGAATTAATGATATTCTCAACATTGTTCCGTAATCTCCCACTTGATAGACACATTGATAATACCTCCAAAATGCAAACGAGAGTATAATCGAGTTGATTTTTGAAAAAATAAGTTCAATTTGTGGAAGAGAGCTCCACTTGGTGCATAAGACTGAAAGATACCAAGTGAGCAAGAAATGAAGTGAAGGGACTAGAAAGAGTGTGTTTTTTTTTACAAAAAGCTTCAACATCATCACGAGAAAGGAAAGTCTCACTCTAAGTTCATATGACAGAATAATTGTTCTATTTAAAATTAGTCATAGCGAGAAGAGATCAATAACACTAATAATAGCTCAAGAAAGCCACAAAAGCTCCAAAAACCACTTTTAGCACCTTCTGCTTTATGCTAATGCTCAGTTATACATTTTAGGATAAATTCACCATCTTTAAAGAACTGATGCGAGGGATTGCCAGATCTTCACGACCTAGGATCGATGAAGATAGTTTGGATCCGTGTAACCTAGGGGTGCAAACGGGTCGAGTTAATCCAGACTGATCCGGCACCGAATCCGATTGGTACCGAATCCGGAGAAAAAATATGGGTTAGGATATGGTAACAGCAATATCCGTCCGAATCCGATACGTCTTCAAGTTTGATTTCAGGTTAGTGCTACTATTTGACGTTTCATTTTCTTTTGCAATGGTAAAATAAAATCTTCCACATCAGCTATTAAGTAGTAACATCAAGTTCTTGACAGTACGTCCTTCTACTCCATTTGTTGTACTGCATGCATTTCTTACAAACAAGTAGGGGTGCAAACAGGTCGGGTTAACCCCAACCGATCCAGCACCGAATCCGATTGGTACCAAATCCAGAGAAAAAAAAATATGGGTTAGGATATGGTAACAACAATATCCGTCCAAATCCAACCCGTTTGCACCCCTAGTGTAACCTGATGAATCGATGGCGCCAATCACTATTAGAACAGCAACCCGCGATAAAAGAATTTGCCCAACCACACGCTCGTGACCCCGTCTACCTAACCACCAAGTAGACGCGTCATCGCTCCGGCCAATCACAAGGAATAACAAGAACGACGGGGAAGAACGCCCGATTACCCTCTAGGTTGCAATCATATGCCAAACCCTAGGGGGAATAAGCGCATGGCTCTCTGAAAAATAGTAGATTGATTTCTGATGTGGTCTCCTCCAATAGACTCACGTACAGGAAAACTTAAAGGCCAAGAGGCCAACTCAAAACATAAAACGGTTCGGACTCGAAAGAAAAAAAAACCACATGACCGATTCCTAAATGACTCAGCCAAAGAAAAAAAAGGACACGCAGGCCCATCTCCTGTTCAGACATTGCAAACTCAAGCTAATTTTGATGACAAGAAAAATGGCATGCAAGACCAGGTGGCTTGATTTTCTAATGGCCAACTTAGGGCTTGTTTGGGACTGCTCCACTTCAGTTTTTCCAGCTCCGCCCTCAACTTTGCTAGTCAAACACGTCAACTCCACAAACTCCACTCCAGGAAAAAAGGTGGAGCTTGTTAGGAAACCTGGACTCTATCCAGAGTCCTGATCTAATTGGGCACCCCACCGTAGACTATAAATAGGGACATAGACCCCCCCTCATTATGTACCCCGGATGCAATCTAAAGCAATAAAGAAAGACCAGGAGTTCTCTCTACCTCTCTGTGTTCAATCTATTATTCTGTGATTCTGTGATTGATTCGTTCTTGTTCTAAGCAGAGGAATCGCTCGGACTGGTCTCCAGCGTCGGTTCCTCAACACGTTATCAGCACGACTTCGCTCCGGTGAACGAGGTAATCATCGAAGCACAGATTGATTTTCTAGATCGCTTTTGAATTCGCATTTTCTTTCGCGTTCTAGATTGGAATTCTACGGTGCAAATCCGCCCTAATTTACCGCGAGCAGACTTGAAGTCGCCGGCACAATGTCGATCGGTAAATTGTGAAACAGGGTAGATGTTGATTGCACTGTAGATTAGATGCAAATCCGCTCTAAATCTACCGCGAGCACATCTGAAATCGCCGGCACAATGTCGATCGGTAGATTGCGAAACCGGGTAGATGTTGATTGCATCGTAGATTGGAAACGAAAATTTTTGCATGGTTTTATTCGATCCTGCAAGATCACTGCACGAGAAAATACTGCATGATTTCTCTATCCAGTCATTGCATGAGAGAAATTGCACGAGAAAAAGTTTACATTCTTTCTGTTCGGTTCTGCATGACCATGGCACGAAAAAAACACACAACATGGCCGCCGGCCGGCCGCCACCGCCGCGGCGCCCGCATACGCGCCGCCGGCCGGCAGCCGGCCGAGGAGCCTGCAGTGCCGCTTGGTTTTGGCCGGTGCTCGCCCCAGTACGGGCCGCCGCCCAGGTACCCGTGCCCGCAAGCACGCCCGAGGATGCCACCTTGGATCCGCGCCCGCACGCGCGCCGATCGGCCACCTTGGCTTCGGTGTCCTCCCCGCGCCGCCGTATGACGCCCGCTCGGCCCGAAGCCAGCTCGCCCGCCCAGCCATGGCCGCCTCCGCCCGTGCGCCGCCCGCAGCTGCGCCGCAGCTTCGGCCCACGCGCCCGCATGCGCGAACCCCGGCCGTTGCTGCGCCCGAAGCGCCGACCCCGCCGCACGAAGTTGCCGACGGTCCGCCTCCCCGTACGCACGCGCCTGGAAGCGCGCCGACCATCGGTGTTCGCGCTGCTGCGCCGCACCCGAGGACCACCGTCGGCCCGCCTAGCCGCTTGGCCGTCGCCCCGCACGACGCGTGCCGCCACCGCTTCGGCTTCTCGCGCCCGCACGCGCGCCGGCCACCGCTCGGGCCTCGCGCTGGTCGCCGCCGCTAGGGGCCCGCACTGCCACCTCGCGTGTTGCTCCGGCCGCCGTGCCGTCGAGCCGCCACGCCCGAAGCGTCGCGAGCCATGCCCGTAGCCCTCATGCGCCGCCTCCCGGTCCGGCCGCCGGCCTCGGCTGCCTGCACGCGCCCCACCGCCTCCCGGCCAGCAGCCACCTCCCGGCCCGCCTCGGCCTCGCCGCACGCACCTCCCGGCCAGCAGCCGCCTCCCGGCCCGCGTGCGTGCCTTGTCCCGCCGCCGCCGCCACACGGGTGTTGGGGGTAGGGGAAACCCTACCCCGCCCCTTTTGGGTTCGTCTGGTGGGCCGGCCGGGGAGATGGGCCCAAGTAGGCCAAAAGACACGGGCCGGACTGAGAAAAGAAAAAAAGGGAGCCCGACCGGAAGGGGCGACAGATTTGCGAAAAAGCCCTCCGGTTCTTAACAAATTACCAATCGGCCCTTCAATTTTTAATTTAAGCCCCGATTTTTGCATAAAAGGCTTCGTAGTTCCGAAAATTATGTATAAGCCCTCAAATTTATGAGTGGGTCCAGAATTTTGCAGAAAACCCCTCGGTAAATCAGAAAATTGCGCAAATTTTTCTCTGAACTGAAATTTTGCGCCGAAACCCTCTGGAATTGCAGAATTTGCTGAAATTTTATATTTTAGCATAAAAGGGCCTCGGGAATCTGAATTTTGCATCAATTTTGCATTTGAAGCTTATTTATTTATTTATGCCATTACTGTTTTATGTATTTTCTGTATTTATTTACTGTTTTGGTTAATTGTAATTACTGAAAATTGCTTTTAATCACTGAAACTAGCAGTAAAATTATAGAAAATGCATAGAAAATTTTGGAACATTACGAGAACCTTTTGTACCATTTATTTGCCCGCAGTGAATTATTCCGTGCATGTCTACCAGCAGTAGACTTATACACATTTAGATGACTAGCATCACGAACTGGAAGATTCGAGGAGCTGGCCCAGCATGGCCAAAACTATCTGATGTAGGCATCCGATGTCGAGATTGTGCTTGGAGCCAGGAAGTTCCGCGCGACTATTGGGATTGGCGGACTGAATGACGCCTAACCCACGCCTAAAGAGAATGATCAGGCACTTCATTTTCTTAGGCACCACTTCTGCCTCACTCTCAAGAATGAGTACATGGTAGAGAATAGTGCGCTAGCACTCTGGACCGCACCCAAGAAGCAGGTTTGAGAGGCTAAAGTACACCATTCTTACTCAAACAGAGTAGGAGTGGATCAGACTAAGGTTTGCCGACTTTAAGACGGTCAGGGAATACAATTCTGCCTTGCACAGGATTAGTACCCCAATACATAAAATTGAGAAAATCCTTCCACCCAAATGAAGTTCAATCCGCACGTAATTATCGTCAAGATGGCTATGAGGAATACGTCGAATTGACTGATATGATGCAAGTTGCGGAGGCTCGGGAAAAAGTTCTCTGTAAGAACTACGTCACTCAGCCACCTGGGAGCTCCGTTGGTCGTGAAGCCAACACTAGGAGCAACAAGGTGCGAAAGCCCTTGATAGAGAAAAGGGGAAAAAAGGGTAAGACCGCAGCCCAGAAAGGCAAATCAGATGCTCCATGTGAGAATAAGGCTAGCAAGCCAAAAACGGGATGGCAAAGGGCACATGAAGCCCACTCTGCATCGGTTGAGGGGGAGCGTTCTGAGCAGCTGCCTGCGCTGATGGTGTTTGAGACCATTACGACAGCAGCACCTCTTTCGACCTAGAAGCAGGCACCGTCTGATTTCTCTTGAAGAGAATGTCAACCCCGAGAAAATAGCAGAAGAAGTCTTGTGCATTGAATGCATTTAGACTTTAATTGTCATTTATTTTGTGTGGAAGAATATGTTAGAATTTGCATGGATGGTACTTAAGAATTGTTATCTTTCTTGTGATGGTTGGATGATTTTTGGAAGAATTCATTCATTTATTCAGTTTATTAATGGCATGATATGTTCTGATATTGGAGTATCTTATTTATGTGTTGATTGCCTTCTCATGCATATTAATAAAATACCCTATATTAGAACACGTGTAGCGCCCTATAAAGGAAGTGTGCTTAGCCAGCAGCGGCACAACGCATACCATCTTAAGAGAGATTAAGTATTTTTAGTCGATTTGTAAAAGCACTAGCAGCCTTACGACAATCGCCGAAAGCGATGCATGGTTCAGGAAGAGCCACAAATGGGCACAACTTTGGTCATTGAAGAAGCCTTATTGTACCCAGAATCGACTAGAACTCTCCTAAGTTTTAAGAATATTCGCGCCAATGGTTTCCACGTTGAGACTAAAGAAGAGTAAGGTAAGGAATACCTGCTCATCACGAAGCGCGAAGAGAATGGCAAAAGAATATTAGAAAAGCTTCCTTGATTTGAAACAGGGCTAGATTATACCACAATTAAAGCGCCTGCAGCGTACACTGTTCTGAAAACAGTGTTTAGAAGCTCTAAACTCTTCTGTCTCTAGCATGACAGATTAGGCCACCCAAGTCTTAGGATGATGAGAAACATAATAACTCGCATGGGCATAATATTAATGTGAAGAATTTTCCGAATCATGAAGATTTTGTGTGCTCTGCATGTGCCACCGGGAAACTAATTACTAGACCCTCCACTCTGTAAGTGAAGGATGAAGTCCCTGCATTCCTGGAACGTATCCAGGGAGATATTTGCGGTCCCATTCAGCCCATCTTAGGGTTATTTAAGAATTTCATGGTGCTCATTGACGCTTCCTCGAAGTTATCATATGTGGGTTTTGTTGTCCACAAGGAACCTCGCCTTTGAAAAATTGATCTCGCAGATCATTCACATCAGAAATGTGTTTCCAGATCATCATATCAAGTCCATCCGAATGGACAAACGCCGGAGAATTTACTTCAAAGGCATTTGATGATTAATGCATGGCGATGGGAATTGCAGTTGAGCATTTGGTACCGCATGTCCATACCCAGAACGGTTTGGCAGAGGCTTTAATCAAAAGAATTAAATTTATTGCCCAACCCCTCTTGCATAAAAGTAATTTGCCAGCTACATGTTGGGGACACGCAGTCCTTCATGCAGCGAATCTCATCAACCTTAGACCTTCGGCCTACAACATCCATTCACCTATGCAACTAGCACAAGGGTCAGCACCGAAAATTTCCCAACATTAGGGGGAGGAAATCAACCCTTTGGTGAAGAATGTCGAGAAATTACGTGGCAAGCCACGGTAACCCATGCAGATGACCCGCGCACTAGTGAAGCGAATAGAGAAGTCCAGAAGACAAGAGAAGTCTAGAAGACAATAGATTTGCAAGCATTAGCAAATCAACTGCCTGATCACTTTAGTGATTTGAAGAGCGTGACTAAGTCGCATGTGCCTGCACGCACTGCACCGGAGAGGGTTGAAATACCAAAGAAAATTGAAGGTATCCCTAATCTCGTCCAGAGGCCTCAGAAAAATAAAAAAGAGGACGAGAACTCCGGTTCCTCGAATCCTTAGTAACCAGAAAAAAAAGGATAAAAGGAATTTATCACAGCCGATCATTGAAGTCCCCCAGAATGAGAAGGGGGGCCAGTTGAGACCTGGCACAAGTATGACACCTTCAGAAAAGGGCATACCGGATCTGAATATCCCCATCGTCATGGATGTGTGCGCACACATCGGAGCCGAAAAACTAAAGGGACTTGCCACCGCAATTGAAAGAAGCGATGTGCAAGGTAAAGCTCTAGCAGAAGCAATCGCTCCAGAAGAAGCAACTCATGAAGAAATAGCTATAAATTATGTGCACACGGGAGAGTCCCTGAATAGGACAACAGCTAATATCGATATCTACTTCGCAAAGAAAATTGCCACCATCATCGATCTTGATCCCGACCTGCATCGCTCGCTGAATGTAAGAAAAGATCAGATTGGGAAGATTGGAAGAAGGCAATAGCAACTGAATTGCTATCTCTGAATAAAAGAGAGGTGTTTGGGCCCGTATGCCGCACACCTCCCCACATACACCCCGTTGGGCACAAGTGGGTATTTGTTCGAAAGAGAAATGAAAGAAATGAAGTAGTGAGATACAAAGCAAGGCTGGTAGCCCAAGGTTTCACTCAACGTCCTGGAGTTGATTATGAAGAAACCTACTCCCCAGTCATGAGTGGAATTACCTTTAGATACTTGATCTCAATGGCAGTGAACTTGAATTTAGAAATGAAATTGATGGATGTTGTGACTGCATACCTTTACGGTAACTTGGATTCGGAGATTTACATGAAAGTCCCTGAAGGAATTCCTCTCCCGAACCAAGACAGAGCAAATAGAAATCTGTACAGTGTGAAACTCAGAAAGTCACTGTATGGACTGAAACAATCTGGAAGAATGTGGTATAATCGCTTGAGCAACTTTCTCTGCAAGAAAGGCTACACGAACAATGAAGATTGTCCTTGTGTATTTATACGGCGATCCCAGAATGGATTCTGTATAATCTCTGTGTATGTAGATGATCTGAATATCATCGGGACAGCCGAAGACATAAAAGAAGCAAGCTCCTACTTGGAGTCAGAATTTGAAATGAAAGATTTGGGCAAGACCAAGTTTTGCTTAGGTCTGCAACTTGAGTATGTCCCTGAAGGAGTCTTGGTACATCAGTCGACCTACACCCAGAAGGTGCTTGAAAGGATTGGCTTTGAGAAGGCATTTTCCTCGAAAGTACCGATGATCGGTAGGTCTTTACAGCAAGAAAAAGATCCTTTCCGACCAAGGGAAGAGGGGGAGGAAGTCTTGGGACCGGAATTCCCATACTTGAGTGCAGTGGGAGCACTCATGTATTTAGCAAAACTGTACTAGACCGGACATTGCATTTGTCGTGAACCTCTTAGCAAGGTATAGTGCAGAGCCCACCAAAAGGCATTGGCAGGGCATAAAGGACATTTTCCGATAACCTCCAAGGTAGCAAAGACCTCGGATTGTTTTACAGAAAGAATCAAGATTTGAACTTGATTGGCTATGCAGATGCTGGGTATCTGTCAGACCCGCATACTGCTAAGTCACAAACAGGCTATGTATTTCTGTGTGGTGGAACTGCAATTTCATGGAAATCGTCTAAGCAAAGCCTGGTAGCTACTTCGACGAACCACTCATAAATTATAACACTGTATGAAGCCGCACGAGAGTGCGCTTGGCTCCGCCGAATGGTTCACCACATCCAGCAGTCATGTGGGATGAACATTGTGCAAACCCCCACAATTATCTATGAAGATAATGCCGCTTGCGTTGCACAAGTGCAAACGGGCTATGGGAAGAGTCATCTCACAAAGCATATCAATCTCAAGTTCTTCTATGCACATGAATTGCAAACGATGAACGAGATTAAAGTACTGCATACTAAGTCATGTGAAAATCTCGCAGATTTATTCACTAAGTCACTCCCCGCATCTAGCTTTGAAAGGTGCGTGCGTGGAATTGGAATGATGAGACTTAGAGAAGTGCAGAATTCAGGGGGGAGAATTCTCACAAGCCCGCTAATAAATCTTGATCATAAAGATTAAGTACCCAAAAATAAAGTCTTGCAGACTAAATGAATTTGGATGAATTGTACTCTTTTTCCCTTGACGAGTTTTCCATGAAGTTTCTCGACCAAGGTTTTTAACGAGGCAATTCGTGCATCGCAGCATCACATGTATCATGTACTCTTTCTCCAAATTTTTCCCACTGGGTTTTTATGGAGTTTTGACGAGGCATGAGCATGTTGGGTGAGTGCCCAAGGGGGAGTGTTAGGAAACCTGGACTCTATCCAGAGTGCTGATCTAATTGGGCACCCCACCGTAGACTATAAATAGGGACCTAGACCCCCCCTCATTATGTACCCCGGATGCAATCTAAAGAAATAAAGAAAGACCAGGAGTTCTCTCTACCTCTCTGTGTTCAATCTATTATTCTGTGATTCTGTGATTGATTCGTTCTTGTTCTAAACAGAGGAATCGCTCGGACTGGTCTCCAGCGTTGGTTCCTCAACAGAGCTAAGGGCCAACTCCACGGTTTTGGTGGAGCTCTTCAAGAGGTACTCCAGAAACAAGGCTTATGTACCTCCTCGTGGAGTTAGTGGGAAATTACTCACCACTGCCATTATACAATTCCTCAGCTCCATGCCGATTCGATTTCTTTTCCGTCCGACCTTCCTTCTCCGAGCAGCCACCGCTCCACGAGCGCGCGCGTTGTGGCTCGCCTCCTGCTTTGTCACCACCATCATCTTCGGCGAAAGCCCCCACAGCGCACCCAGGAATGCGTCCGCGCGGGTCGTCGACGGGGACAGCCCGGACTCCGGGCTCCGCTTGTCCTTGTCACCGCCGGCGGCGGCCACGGGAGATTCGTCGTCGGAGGCCAGGAGGCAGTGCAGCTGGAGGCTGGAACTGATGGCCAGGGTCTCGCCGGTCTTCACGCGGAGGGACTCCACGTCGAGGGCGTCGAGGCGGGACACCACGGGGTTGAACTGGAAGGGCACATCCAGGCGCTCGGCTTCCTTCGTGAGGACCATGGCCGTCTGGGAGAGGAGGTCCTTGTGCTCGTGGACGACGGTGAGGCGGAGGTGGGGCGGGCCCTCCGGGCGCGTGGCGAGGAGGTGGAGGAGCTCGAGCCATTGGGTGGCGTCAGTTAATCTGATGATTACTGGATCTACTCAATTTGCTTCGGTTAATCTGATGATTACTCACTTGAATGTTCCTTGGGTGCTCTCAGCCGCAGAACGTGCTGGTGGGCATGAACTTTTCTCTCATTAATCCACGGGTCTCCCCTGGTTAGTATCGAGTCAATGCCCAAATAATAATTATGTTATGTTTATGGTTATGATAATCAAGATTATGATTATGTTGTATTTACGGTCAGATTTTCTTAATCCAGATGTCATAGACCCTGAAGATTTTCTTTCTTGTATAAGGCGTCCTTTAATTAGTATAATTTATGGTTTTGAAATCTATGCTGGTCTGTCATTTAAAATTGGGAAATAGCTCCGCAGGTTCCTCTTATAGTAATTCACCTTTTTATTTGAAGTATAAGTTTTTCAGATGTTTGGTTTATCAGGGCATGCTACTGATTCTCTGCCACTGTCTATTTGTTTTTTCTTGCACTATAAACTTTGATGATATGATCAGATATGGGAGTTTTACTTGTAATCTTGATGAATCTTCAATTTATATATGCCAGATTGTAGCTTCAAACCAGCAGAATTTCTCTTCCAGCAAAGGACAGGATGAACATAAAACTCATAATGCTGCAGATGCCATAGCTTTTCATCTTGCTCTTGCTAATGAGGCCTACATAGAAATGAATGACATACTAAGCTCAGAAGCCTCTGCATCAACTTCAGAATACTCAAGTAGATGTTCTATGATTTCTGGAGAGTACTTTGATTCTGATGCATTCCTAAGGGAGATTTTGAATGACACAAGTGATGAAAAACATAAAGTCTGCAATTTTAGCATAGCTGCACCTACTAAATCGGATCATGTGGTTATCAGTCTGCCAGAACAAGGTAAGACAACCCTTCTCTTGCATTTTTTGAATTTAAGAAGTAGCTACAGATCATTGTATGGTTTGTTCTAGAAACTCTGAGAGTGTAACCATATGAACCATTTGGAAACTTGGAACCATGAAACTTTGCAACTAGGAAGTCCCTCTGTAATAGACCCCACCCAACTAACAAGCCTATGAAACTTTGAACGAAGCTAAATTCACAATTGCAATTAGTCCCATTGTGACAGTTTTTTTCTCAGGTTGTCGGTTTATCTTTGCTATTTGTAAATTCTTGATTCGGGTGCCTTTTCAGCAGTATTATTTTTATAACAGTAAGGTGTACATGCACAATCATTTATACTAGTCTAGACAGTTACAGGAGTAACAGGACCACTTCATTGACACCTTCCTCAACTTCTTTTATCCATCTTTTTTGTACCATAGTTTGCTAATAGGTTTTAGGCTGAAGTTTGTACCTTTGTACTTGCAGGGTTAGTTCACAACCATGATAACAATGCCACGGTGTCTCGAACTTCAGTGGAAAAGTCAGTGCCAGAAGGTGAAATAGATCAACATTTAAATGAGTAGTGTCCGCAGCACAATCCTTCTACATCTTCCTGTTTCCCAAGCAGTCATGTGAAACGAAGCCGTTCAAATAGTTCTAATAGCTCACAGGGCAGCACCAAGTCTCCCCAGAGAGATCGATCTATCCGTAAATTTGGAAAGATAGGACAGAAGTACTGCTGCTTCGGATCATTCTAGTCCAGTGCATAGCACTTCCTCTATTTTGTACATGATGAAACATAGGGAGGTCAAGTTTTCCTCTTGATCGTTTTAAGCACATGATATTATGCTATGCTATTGTGACATTGGCCGATTTGTTTTTTGGTTTTCTCGAATAAATTAATTGCGATTATAATATTTTACATCATATTTCAATTGGCAACAAAAAATATTCAGTTACATATGCTCCGCAGACATCAAAACATACACCAAACATCATTCAGGGGCACATTGGACCTTTCTCAGGGAAACCTCACATTCCTGGAGCTGGAGCTAGGTTACGTGCCAAACAGGACCACCTGCTCCAGGAACTCCACAGTGGAACTGCTCTATGGTGGAGTTGGTGGAGCAGAGTTAAAAAATTAGGGCAGAGCAGTCCCAAACAGGCCCTTAATCATGTAATTAAGTGATGGCTGCATGCATAGTCATGCGACTAGATAAATCATTGCTTTCTTCACGATGGCTACATGCATGATTCCATTGAGTCTTCACGGAGTATGTGCATGCATGCATGTTTGTTTCGTTTTTTCCCATGTAACACTTTTCGTTGCCTTCTATATCCAGCTTTGTTATCCTCAACTAAAACTTCCTTTTGTTCAAACCTAAGAATAATTAAATAGCAATTATTAAGTAGTATATTATTCTCACATAAATTAAAACCAAATTTAACTAGGAGCAAGTTAACCTGTTGATTAATCTTTTTAGCTCGTGCTCATGTAATCGGTCTAGTCGTAATGTCCTCATTATCCTCCCCGTCTTGAGAAGGAGTTGTCCTCAACTCTGATTCTTCGGGTCCAAAGAACGGTGACAAATCAGCAACATTGAATGTAGAATTCACAGCATAATCATCACCCGGAAGCTCGATTTTATATGCATTGTCATTGATCTTCTCAAGTACTTTGAATGGACCATCTCCTCGAGGCATTAAATTAGATTTGCGCTTGTCCGGAAAGCGTTCTTTGTGTAGATGCACCCAAACCAAATCACCTAGTTTAAATAACATATTCTTTCTTGACTTGTTCGCCTTCTCAGTATAGTAACGTGCCTTCTTTTCAATTTCTTTTTTGTCTTGACATGAAGTTTCTTCACATATTCAGCACGTTTGGACGCCTCCATATTAACTTGTTTACGTAGTGGAAGTGGTAGCAAATCAAGTGGCATGATTGGTTTAAAACCATATACCACCTCGAACGGGCACAATTGTACGCAAACTCCATATGCGGCAAACAATCTTCCCACTCTTTGATATTCTTCTTGATCATCGTTCGTAGTAGCATTGAAAGTGTTCTATTCACCACCTCCGTTTGTCCATCTATTTGTGGGTGACAAGTTGTTGAGAATAACAACTTTGTCCCGAGCTTGGCCCACAAAGTCTTCCAAAAATAGCTCATAAAATTGATATCGCGATCTGAAACAATTGTCCTTGGCATGCTATACAATCTCACAATTTCCCTGAAAAACAAGTCAGCTACATGCGACGCATCATCGCTTTTGTGATAGGGAATAAAATATGTCATTTTAGAGAATCTATCCACAACAACAAAAACTGAATCACTCCCCCTCTTAGTTCTAGGCAATCCTAAAACAATGTCCATACTAATATCCTCCCATGGTGCACTAGGAACAAGAAGTGGAGTATATAAACCATGTGGATTAAGTTTAGATTTCGCTTTGTGGCATGTCACACATCGCTGTACAAACCTTTCGACGTCACGCCCCATCTTAGGACAATAAAAGTGATCGCTCAACATCATGAAGGTCTTTCTGTCCTGAAGTGTCCTATCAATACACCTGCATATGATTCTTGCAATAAAAGCAAATGCACGGACGAATCTGGAACACACAATTTGTTAGCACGAAATAAGAACCCACATGAACATGGAACTTGTCTCATCCTCTCCCATCTTTACATTTAGAATATGGTTGTGAAAATTCATGGTCGGAAACATATAAATCCTTAAAGCTCTCTAATCTAGGTACATTTACTTCCAATTGATTTAAAAGCACATTCTTTCTAGATAAACATCAGCTACCACATTCTCTTTTCCTTTCTTGTACTTAACAATATATGAAAAAGTTTCAACGAATTCTACCCACTTAGCACGTCTACGATTCAGTTTTGCTTGACTTTTCAAATATTTCAAAGCTTCATGATTAGAGTGAATAAAAAATTCTTTAGGTCAAAGATAATGTTGCCAAGTTTCAAGCACACGCACCAAAGCATACAATTTTTTATCATACATAGGATAGTTCAATTGAGCACTTCCTAGTTTCTCACTAAAGTATGCTACGGGTTTCCCTTCTTGCATTACAGCACCACCAATACTTATTCCACTAGCATCACATTCAATTTCAAAAGTCTTAGTGAAATCAGGCAAAACAAGCAATGGTGCTTCAATTAATCATTTCATTAGTTCTGGAAAAGCGTTTTCCTGTGATGTACCCCATTCAAACAGAACACCTTTTTTAGTTAACTCATTTAATGGGGCAGCAATGGTGCTGAAATCTTTAACAAAATGACA
Organism: Dendrocalamus latiflorus; assembly: GCA_017311315.1. Lineage (NCBI taxonomy): Eukaryota > Viridiplantae > Streptophyta > Magnoliopsida > Poales > Poaceae > Dendrocalamus > Dendrocalamus latiflorus. The sequence continues at coordinate 23,589,600 of CM029628.1, forward strand.
ATAAAAGCTAGCAAGACCATGAAAGATTTTGATTTGATTAACATTCACAGGTGTAGGCCAATTCTTAATCGCTTAAGTTTTAGATTCATCTACCTCAATGCCTTGTCCAGAAACAATATAGCCTAAGAACACAACTTTATCGGTACAAAAAGTGCATTTGTCCAAATTAGCATTTAATTTCTCACTTCGAAGCACTTCTAGTAGTTGTCTAATATGATCAATATGTTCATCCATCGTTTTGCTATAGATCAATATATCATCAAAGCATACCACAACAAATTTGCCAATGAATGCTCTTAAAATATGATTCATCAATCGCATAAATGTGCTAGGTGCATTAGTTAAACCAAAAGGCATTACTAACCACTCATACAATCCAAATTTTGTTTTAAAAACAGTCTTCCATTCATCACCGTTTCATCCTAATTTGATGGTATCCACTTCTCAAATCACAGCACCACTAAGTTCATCTAGTATATCATCTAACCTAGGAATAGGATAACGATATCTAACAGTGATGTTGTTAATAGCACGACAATCAACACATATTCTCCATGTACCATCTTTCTTAGGAACAAGAATTACAGGGACAACGCAAGGATTAAGGCTTTCGCGTACATACCCTTTCTCAAGTAGCTCTTGCACTTAGCGCTGAATTTCTTTGGTTCCCTCTAGATTGGTGCGGCATGGTGGACGGTTTGGAAGTGACGTGCCGGGAACTAGATCAATTTGATGCTCTATTCCACGCAATGGTGGAAGTCCCGCTGGTATCTCCTCTGGAAACACGTCCTCAAATGCCTGCAAAAGAGAGGAAACACTACTAGGAACAGAGGTTAAGTCATTAGTTGAAAGCAAAATAGTTGCATCTTTGTACACAAGCACAAAGTGCACCTTTGATGGGTCATTGCTCACATATCTCAAATCTGATTTTGTGGCTAACATAACCATCCCTCCCTCACTTTTACTTTTTCCTCTCATATTTGGCTTGTGGCTCTCACTCACCGATGTGTGGAAGTCTCTCTTTTCTTTCTTTTTACCCTCATTTTCAGCAAGCTTCCTTTGCTGAAATTCAGCTTGTGTTTGACTAGGAGTCATTGGATTAAACTCTTATGTCTTTCCCTTCCACTTAAATGTATATCTATTGGAATGACCATCATATTGCACACTTCTATCATATTGCCATGGCTTTCCCAACAGCAAGTCCTCATAATCACCAATCTCGAAAGTAACATGAACTACAAATTGAACCTTCACATCTCCACATTCGCTAAACCATTGCACATGATATGGACATGGATGTTTCAGCATCTTTAAACCAAGCTTTTGACATAATTCAACACTAGCCAAGTTATGACAACTACCACCATCAATAATAAGTTTGATTACCTTGTTGTTTACCTTCGCCTGTATTTGAAACAAGTTGAATCGCTACGGATGTGCATCTCCTTCTTGTGCAAGCATGCTCAAATATTTGGTGACAACTAATGCCTCTCCCATTTCATAATTCAACATATCAACCTCTTCATTGTCATCCGATGCATTCTCATATTTCTCCTTTTCATGACTAAGCTCAACCTCATCTTCACTTGCGGATTCATACTCTCCATCTTTCGTCACAAGCATAACTCGGTTGTTGGGACACTCTCTAGAAATATGTCCACGCCCCAAACACTTGAAGTATTGAATTTCTCGACTCTTTGTTGTAGCCCTAATTGAGGATGTAGGGGATGGATTGGACTTTTTCTCACTTGAGGTAGGTGCTGTTTTTGTAATTGAGGAAGAACGAGCATTAGTATTTGAATTAGTACTAGCTGAAAATGTATCTCATCCCAAATTGAAACGTGCTTTTGTGGCATTAGAGGATGATGATGATGGAGCTTTCAAGTTGAAAAATGCTATTCTTGGTGCTGGTTTTAAATCTTCTAACAACTGCTTCTCCGCCTTGGTCGCTTGATGCACCAAATCAACAACAGTATTGTAGGGCTGATATTGCACAATGCGTTAAATATTTTTGTTTAGATCAAACAGAAAACGCGTAAGTGTTTGATCTTCATCTTCGTGCACATGTGCCCTAATCATAGCTTGCTCTATATCCTTGTAGTATTCCTCCACCGATCGACCTCCCTGTCTCAAATTCTGTAGTTTATCAAAAAGATCACATTTATAAGTGTTAGGAACAAAGTGTGCTCTCAACTCTTGCTTCATTTCAGCCCATGGTGCAATTGGAGGTTCTCCATTCTTTTCTCTTTGGTTCAACACTTGCTCCCACCATATCAATGCATACCCATCAAACTCAAGTGATGCCATGTGTAGTTTCTTCTCCTCTGAATAATTGTGCATCCGAAAGATTTCATCTACCTTGAGCTCCCTGGATCAGAAGCACCTTAAAATTTGGGAATAGTGAATTTGAGTTTCCCAAATTTCTCCTCCATGCGTGGGTCATTATGACGACGGCCATGACGTTGGTAGTTGTCGTTGCGGTGTAGCCAAAACTCATCATCGTAGTCCTCATTGTGGGTGGCACCACCACGCCCACGGCCTCGCCCACGGCCACGGCCTCTCCATTGGCCATGGTTAGCACCCAAAACACCTCCCCCACGCCCGGGAAAGGGTGGTCGAACCGCATTGGCAGCGGCTCGATTCGCTTGAGCTTCTCTAGTGAACCGTGCAGCCCTCTCCTCATCGGTCTCGTCAAGCTCAGCACCTCCTTCATGGACGCCAATTGGGCGCCGTTCTCTTCGAAGCTCCTCTAGTATCTCCCTTCTCAAGACGCTCATGTTGTCATCTGAGTTTTGAAATCATTCGTGAGTTTCTCAAGGTCCGCCTGGGTCACATATACTTGTTCTTCATTCCCTGCCATGGTTAGTGCAAACAACAAGAAAAGCTATGTATGTGGATGTGGAAAGTTTTATTTGTGGAATTCACTCAACCTCACCTTCTCTTACCAACCGAAATTCTTATGCGTCCTTGATAGAATTGAAGAGCTGCACGCACTTTGGTGACGGTAAACAACACAAGGTGATAGATTAAGCGAATTCAACTGCACAAGCGCTGTTATAACAATGGATTATATGTGGAGCTTGGAGGGAAAATAACAACCTATGCAATCTGAAATTCTTGATGTTGTTAAGTTAAGTAACAGTCTAAGCTAGAATACTTTGCCTAAGTGCTGATCCCAAAGGTTTAAGTGAAGTATATGAATACACACACAAAGATCAATGTGACTCGATGCAACAAAGGAATGAGCTAAATAGAAGTGATTTGAAATTGAGAATTAAATAGCTCGTTTTGCACCAAGTACTAGGAGAGACGCTAGCCAATTGCAATAATATAAATGTAAGAGCACAAGATTGCTCAAAGAAATTAAATATGCAAGCTGAAATTATGAATTAGAATTAGCTAACCCTAATTTGGCCAACGCTCACTTCTTTTTTTTTGTTGACTACCTTTTTTCTTTTCTTTTTTTATCTTGTTGGCACTACGGTTTAGCTTTCCCTTATATCAAAATAAAATTTCAGCAGGTGTAAATTAATACCAGGAACAACCCTTAATGCAATTATCAAAGACTAGTCTCAAAGATAAATGGGAAATTATGGATATATTTAACAAAAATGACCACAACGTATTTTTTGCGGTTACTGTAGTAGGTACTATTCACGGCACTGTAGCAGTATTGTTCATGGCATTGTAGTGATCGGGATTTTTTTGGTTTAGGTGAAACAAAGAAAATAACACAATGATCAAGCGACGCAAAGGAATATGATGATCAGCACCTAAACAAAATTCTAATTGACGAAAACTTAACAAAACTCACGAAAAATAACAGATGCAAAAACTAGGGTTTAGATTTTTTCGGTTTTTTGTGCATAGGGAAAAAATAAATCTAACTATGGGTAAATTGATCCTACCGTGTCAACCATGGTCTAATACCAAGATGATGCAGGGGATTGCCCGATCTTCACAACTTAGGATCGATGAATATAGTTTGGATCCGTGCAACATGACGAATTGATGGCGCCAACCACTGTTAGAACAGTAACCCGCGACAAAAGAATTTGCCCAACCACACGCTCGTGATCCGGTCTACCCGACCACCAAGTAGACGCGTCGTCACTCTGGCCAATCACAAGGAATCACAAGAATGACGGGGAAGAACGCCCGATTCCCCTCTAGATTGCAATCATATGTCAAACCCTAGGAGGAATAAGCGCATGGCTTTCTGAAAAATAGTAGACTGATTTCTGGTGTGGTCTCCTCCAATAGACTTACATACAGGAAAACTTAAAGCCCAAGTGGCCAACTCAAAACACAAAACGGTTCGGACTCGAAAGAAAAAAAACCACATGACCGATTCCTAAATGACTCGGCCAAAGAAAAAAAAAGGACACGTAGGCCCGTCTCCTGTTCGGACGTGGCAAACTCAAGCTAATTTTGATGAGAAGAAAAATGGCATGCAAGACCAGGTGGCTTAATTTTCTAATGGCCGACTTAATCATGTAATTAAGTGATGGCTGCATGCATAGTCATGTGACTAGATAAATCATTGCTTTCTTCACGATGGCTGCATGCATGATTCTATTGAGTCTTCACGGAGTATGTGCATGCATGTATGTTTGTTTTATTTTTTTTCCCTTGTAACACTTTTCGTTGCCTTCTATATCCAGTTTTATTATCTTTAACTAAAACTTCCTTTTGTTCAAACCTAAGAATAATTAAATAGCAATTATTAGGTAGCATATTATTCTCATATAAATTAAAACTAAATTTAACTAGGAGCGAGTTCACCAGTTGATTAATCTTTTTAGCTCGTGCTCGCGTAATCGATCCAGTCGTGATGTCCTCATCAAGAACAACGAGCATTTTTGAGCTTAAGTTCCCCTCCTTTGAGAATAGATTCATTAAGCTTCAAATTCATCTCTATTTTGTTAATTTCATTGATTCAAGAGAAATTTCTCCCCTACTAAAAAATTGAGGGACAAAGAAGAAACATAAGAAAGAGCATAATGCAAATGGAATACATGTAATTTATTAATTTAATCTTAAGAGGGAGCTATGAAGATTATCCATATTAACTCAAACAAGAATTATCACAAGCCATAAATGAGTAGAAGCTATCTAGATCATGATAATTCATATATAGTAAAGCATGGCCAAACTAGCATAAGATTTTAAATTAAATCAATTCGAGAATATGTTAAGACGATCAAAATCTTAGTTTAGCTAAGGTATCCAATTATGCGTCAAATTATGTCAATAAGCTAAATGGAACAAAGAAGCTATAATTGAATCATTTAGAGTGCTATAAGTTTGATATTGAATTATTTTGTTCAAGCATATGGAATTGAGTGTAATTAGAACATTTTGCATTTTTGAAAATACATCTTGGTCTTATCTTAGTAAAGACAGTTTTGGACTAGAAGCCATCCACAATTGTTGTAAGACCAGAAAGGCAATAGAGTGGGGGGGGGGGGTGAATGGTGCCAATTAAAATTTCCCCCCAAGTATTCAAGATTCTATTCTTAAATAACTACAGAGTTACTAAGAATCAAATCTACTACCAAAAATCCAAAGCTAATCACTCAAGAACACAAAATCTAGAAGAACTTAGCTTTTAGAAGTTTGACCACCAACTAGGGGGTGGTCTGACCTCTCCTTGGTGGTCTGACCACTATAAATAGTGTTTTTAGGCTTATGAACTGTAAAATCAGCACGGATTTGAGATTTCAAATTCACATAACTTTTGATTGGATGATATAAAAGCCGTGAAACTTTGTATACATCTTGTTTAAGGTCTCAAGAACCTATTCCATCCATGGATTGCAAAAACCCACATTAAAGTTTAGACATTTTTGAGATTTAAGTAAGGATGCACCAAAAATGACCTAAAACCAAAATCAATGATCAAGACTTGCTCATGGGTAGAGGATAGCCAAGATGGTTTTGGATATATTTTCACATGTCACAGGAAGCAAGAACACCGAAGAAATCTCTCCAAAACCCTCTGATCAAGAAATCACTTGAAAGATAAAAAAAATATGCAAAAATTGAGTTTCTTGATGAACTTGCTATCAAAGTACCTAGATGGGTGGATAATGATTCCTAGAGGTTCTCTCCTTCTCTTATACATCCTTAGCACAACAGGATCAAGAGAAGGGTGAGGGAAGAGGAAAAACCAATCAAAACAAGAGCAAATCAATAAGAAAATGATAGCTATGAAGAGGAGCAAAGATTGATTCTATTGCTACTTGAGGAGAAAAATTTTACAGCCACTAAATCTTGGAGGACAGGGAGCACACCATGCACTCGTATCCTAGATTGTATTGTCAGACTATAGATGTTTCATTACTGTTACAGAGCATGCTTGCGTTGGTGAAAACTTTACTTATGACTTAAGTTTATGCATGCCACGAGCTTATAGCTTGGTTAATTTCCTAAATGTTTTAGCATTTTGTTGTTGCAGTTCTCTGATAATCTTGTGTTAGAAATAATCTTGACTTCGAGTCTATGACGTAGTAGAGTCCGTTTCCGAGTATAACTCAAGTTGAAGTTGAGTCCAACTTGAATTCTGAATAGGTATGCAAGTAGGAGTTTTTTATCCCTATTTATTGGGGAGGCTTATACCCAGTTTTATAAGCTAGAAGAAAACAAAAGAAAGAGGGGGAGCAAATAAGAGAATAAAGAATTCAGAAATTCTCCTGTGTTCTCTCGGTTTATTTACGATGTGTGTGTTTTCTTCAGAATCAAAGTTGTAACATCTTGGTATTCTATTATTTCACGTCACTACGATGGCCAAGTGAGTGGATGGGATTAATTTGAGTGGTCAAAGTGAGCTGTCCATATAAATGTCTGGAAACAAGCGAAATGGTACGTTCTGGTGCTTTGGTATTCCCTTAGATGCCTAAATTTAGAAGGGGATTCTAAAACTTTACTCATTATCTTTACCTCTAGCTGGTATGCCAAAAGCCTCTTGCACCCTCATATTGTAGCACCTTATCGGTATATATTTATCTGGGATGAGGGCTTGGAGTTGAGCGTTTAAATGCAGAGGAATGTGCTTTCAATCTTCACTTAGACAATTTTTTCATTGCAATTTTTTTAGAGGACTTACTAACATCGATGGCATCCCGGGTACATTAGCCTTGTCGAGAAATATCGGTTACATATCTGACAATCTGGTTTGGAGCCAGATAGAGGATTGACGTGCCAGATGCGGCCAAAAGAAGAGGCGATCGGCAGGTTGTAAGATCGAGGGGGTGAATAGGCGGTTTTAAAATTTTCTTTTAAGCTACTACCAAATTTATAATGCGGAATTGTGAACTATTTGGTTTTCACAACTAATGCTTAAAAAATATAAATTTGACTAAGTGCACTAATGAAATAATTCTAAATCAATATAAGCAATCCTAGGAAGACAAGTATTCTAATCAATACAATGAATACAAATACTTGAATATGAATTGCTAGAAGGTAAATTGAGTACAAAATAGCAAACCACAATGACACATGATGTTTTTACCGTGGTGCTCGGAAACTTGCCGGTTTCCCCTAGTCCACGTTGAGGTTAGCCTAAACGAATTGGACTGGCTCCACGAATTAAGCCGAAACACCTCGTATCCACTAGTGATAGCTCTTTCCCGCTCCGGGTAGGTGAGCTCCAACCTTCACAATTTTGCCGAGTCTTCTCACAACCTTCTTTTAGAAGATCACCGTGCATGACGCCTCCCACACCGTCTAGGAGTCGGCAAACTCCAAGAGTAACAAGCCGACAACTCTCACTTGAACGAATCAAGTATCGCAGCTCAACGGACACAAAGTCCACCACCAAGTACAACACATGCACTCGGTTATGCTCTCTTCTCACTCTCTAAGTGCAACACATGCATAAGAGTGGAGAAACACTTGCTCTAGCTCAACGAATGGATGAAAAGCACCAGCAACAACCCCTCAACAGCCCTTGAGGGGGTATTTATACTTTTTCCTCGAAATCTAGCTGTTGGAGTGAAGAAAAGCCAAGAATCAGCCTCCCAACGGCTATATGACCGGTCAGACCGCCATATAAAGTCCGGTCAGACCGTCGGGCCGGTCAGACCACCCTCTGAAATAACATGGACTTCAACATGTTGCAAAATACATTCGCAAACATTAAGTCACATGTCACAATAACATTTGCATGAGCTACAATCATTTGAGAACACATCTCAAATATTAGCGTCATGCCTCAAAGAGGGGAAATAACATGGACTTCGACATGTTGCAAAACACATTCGCAAACATTAAGTCACATGTCACCAAGGTTCATATATGAGCTTCAACCATTTGCAAATACAAGCCTCATATTCCAATGAATGGAAACATAGACCTCAAGCACATGCAAAACACATTTGCAATGCATAGTCTCATGTTGCAAAGAGTCAACACATGAGCTAGAGCTAGAGCAATTATGCGAGCTATCAACACTTGTTACGTTCAAGCTACTAGTCACAACCCCTCTTAATAGTACGGCAATCCTATACTAGCAATCCGGTTTTCCAACCAAACACCAAGACCGGTAAAAGACTAGGAACATATCCTTAGCCCTAGCTAGTCATACTTTTGCCTTGCGCATCCACTCGAAGCTTGACAACATATGATTCAACTCCAAGTTTGGGTCATGACCTTTCAACACATGTGAAGTCTTTGAGCACAATCAATCATATGAACTCATCTCAAACCATCCATCACCATGAGACATATCCTGTTCAATCATCTCAATGAAAATATTAGTCCCACAACTTGATTGTCATTAATTACCAAAACATGTCATTAACGCATAATGACGGGTCTAGATTCTTCACAGGTCCACAAGTAAGTGGAAAAACTCTAATCTGTTGCTACATGTGCTTTGCTTGGTTTTATCTCCTATACAAACATGCGTCACCCCATTATACACTGTTAAGCTTTAGACATCAGTGCTCCTCAAAATGTGCTCTGCACAAGCCTTAAAAATTGTAAGGACTTGTGCAAGGCAACAAATATTCTTAATCTAATTCCTGAATTACAGAACTTCGCCTTCTCTTCCTTTTTAATCTCATAAAGCAATCTTGTTGATGGTTTGGTTTTAACAGGAATACCGAGTAGAGACCAGGCTGGGGCACTGATCCTCATCTTCCACCTTGCGCTGCGTACGTAGTTTTTTTCCCCTAGCAGTTGAGTTCACTCGCTCTGGTTGCTGATATATATTGAAAGGGCCTAACTGTGTTTGTTTGATGTACGGGTTTCTTGAAATAATGGCTCCAGTCTTCTCCAGAGATACGTGGAGATGTGTATGGCATATGATTCAGGTATCACAGAATTTCATCGTCTGTTCTCCTTCTATCTGCCCACTTCACGTGGTGAATATGTACATATTTTTGCAGAATGACTTGGTTTGTGGATGGGATCTCGATTTTGCTCTCAGGAAATGTGTGGAGGTATGAACTACATGTTGTAATAATTACGGTATAAGCATAATTCTTAATTTAATTCCAGCAATAGTTATAATAGTCAAAATAAATGTACCTTCACATACATATATATAATCTTAGCAGAATGTCATTTCATCACAGAGTTAAAAAGGCCACAGAATTCAATCTTTGCAAACCCTCACTAAACAGCCTTAACAAATATATGAAAATATATCACCAGATTGCACAGAGGCAAGAACAAGATACTCACTGCAGGGGTGATACTCAAAATCACCTGAAGTAACTGTAAAATGAGCAAGGCACGCGATTGCGCTGTCCCAGAAAACCAATGACTCCACAAACCAAGCAGGGAGATGGTCGCCGGAGATACAATGCCCTTCTTCCCATCTCAGCCGCAGCCAACAGGAAGTCGAGGTAGAGGTTTGCCGCACAAGACGACACGAATGTTCTGGCCAAGAACACTCGAATCACAACCCAAATCTCACAGTGACTTTCCCAGTCCAAACTCAGATCAAAAACCCTAATAAAGGGTCAAGACCCTCGGCTGCCGGCGGAGGTAGAGACCCGGCCAACAGCCCTAAAGACCAGAGATTCCCACCGGAGAGAATAGAGAGGAAGGGAGGAGAGCTCACTCGTTTTTCACCACTCACCGGAGAGAGGAGGACCCGGGCTTTATAGCGGAGCGGAGGGAAGAGGGGAGCGGCGGGCTGCGGTGCGGTTGGCGTCGAAACGCCCGCACCGACGCCGCCTCCATCGCCAACGCCCCCATGACCCGGCCGCCGCCGTCGCCCCGAGTAAAGCGTCAGATCCAGATGAACCGCAACGCCCGCACGGGCCTGTGGGGACGAGACGATTCATCTCCTCCTTATCTTCTCAATCGGCCCACCGACAGGTGGGCCCCACCGGCATATATTGTAACACCCCAGGACCCACATTACCCTGGGATGCCACTAAAACCACTCCACAACTAGCCAATTTATAAGATAATTTAAACTGGCATCAATTACTAAACAAGATAGTATAAGCAGAAGCATAAACAATTAAGGAATAACAGGATAGTGATAACAATTCAATGTTTAAAACATCCTCCAACATTTTAATCTAAAACATAGTTCACAAATTTAACATTATTAAGTTAATGTAAACAAAGCTATGCAAAGGTCTAGAATCCTTTCAACTTTATTACAGCATAAAAATATGATTCACGTGCATCAGTGTGGTGCCACTCTACCCTTCCCATGCATGCTCAAAGTCCACCTATAGGGAGGGGGAAACAAGGGTGAGATAAAATCTCAGCAAGCAAAACTGTTTAACATGCTAATTAAACTACAATAGTTTAATCATCGACATTTAATCTTCCACAAATAACAATATTTATATCCTCAACCTCAAATCACATCAACGACCACAAGTATTCACTAAGAATACTACCACTTAGACCACAATATACTCGTAAAGGTTTCTACCCCACAACTATATAGATTCACCAAAAACAATCCCGCATATCCACAATTAATCCATCAAGATCATAAGCAATTGAATTCATATAAATACTACCATCTGGACCACGTTAAGGAAACATGTAACAAAGACATAGCATCACCAATTAATAGAATTAATTAATGCAAATGTAGAATAATTAACGAGTTAAACAGTAGCACATCCGCTACGTTTACTTGCCTCAACCGTTGAAGCGAAGCAGTCACGTGCGCTCAGGAGCAAAACCACCTGTCCACAAGGTATCTCTCAACATAATGTTACAGCAAACAAAGCGCGACTTAAAGATTAAAGACGTTGCTAGAACCCCGAACCCGCATATACTCCTCTCCGCTCAACGATTCAACAATCTATCCACTGCAGCAGCGCTGCTTAATATTTTTGTATCTTTAACAATATACAGCCAATACAGTAAATGATATATCTCTAGATTCCTCACTTAAATGCCTTCATTTTTCATGTAGATCACATATTTTTATTTTGATCATAGCTAGGTGTAATTTAATGCACTAAACAGAGGAAATTCTCTGTTCTGTCAGACTGGACAGCAAGATTCAAATGTGTCCCAACAACAGTACAGTGGTACAAAAAATATAATTTTTATCCAAAAGCTAGATTACTGAATTCCCTACAATTTTCTCAATTGCGACCAAAATCATAAAAATCATTTGCTACCCCTAAATTACACTTGAACAGCAGTCTGTCCCAATCTGCTCCCCTGACAGACAGCGGTAATCCCGACTCTGCTACGCCCATATCCCGTGGTAAAAAATTCTGAAAAAAATTCAGAAGATGGTTTTAGAAGTCCTTTACAATTTTTATTTTGTGAAGATCCTCAGGAAAAATCGTTTCATGGGTCGACACCGCGCAAACAGACGCGCTGCGCGAATCAATCTACAGACAGGTAATCTCTAATCAGGCAATTAAACTATTAATCCCCTTCGAATTCCGTGCCAAGAACCCTAATTACTCTATAAAATAGAGGGTTTGGGATTAGGAAAAATTACCTAAATGATCACTGGGGATCATCCCTCTTCTTCCCTCCTCTTCTTCCCTCCTCTTCTTCTCCTCCTTCCCTTCTTCTTCCCTCCTCTTCTTCTCCTCCTTCCCTTCTTCTTCCTTCTCTTCCCTTTCTTCTCTTCCCTTTATTTTTCTCCTTGGCACCAATGGACAGCAGCTTGTGGGGCGATGGAGGGGGGAAAGGGTGCGGCCAGGGCTAGAAAAAAGGGGTGAGGGGCAAGGGAGGGGGGTTTATAAAGGGGGTGCTAGGGTTTGGGAGGGGGTACAGGCCACCATTTGGGCTAGCTGGCCCAAAGCGGCTGGCCCACCCCTCCGTACAGCCTAAAATATCCAAATTAGTTGTTTTAATTTATTTTTAAGTTTGGACAATTATGCAATTTAATTTTCACCTCCCGCGATTTACCGAAAAATCGGGAAACTCCGCGATTATTTTAGAAACCTACGCCGAATCGACGATCAGGATATTACATATATATTTTTTATTTCTTTTCTCAATTAGAAAATTCCCAAAATGCCCTCACATATACAACAGTCCCCACCAATTTATCAATTGATAAAAGATGTCAATGTCTTGTTTAATATACAGCTGTTCGACGATGGGTACCTTGCGGGTTTGAACCCAAAGCCTAGCAACAAGGACTACAACTCTGCACAGACAAAGGAGGACTTTGCCTTGATCCAATGCCTTGGTGTGAGAATTTTCGCCCAAATCACATTCTGTACTGGGCGGCTTGCCCTTTCCCTCTCAGGTTGGGACGTTCCGGTCATGTCCCGTATCTATCTCATGAGTGCTTAAGAAAGTATACCCTCAACTTTCTTTGATCGCGACCTCACCATCTTACTCACGTAGGTGAATTCTTCTAGGAATCCTATAGGATGATTCCCGAAGTCGTATAGACATCGAATTCATTAAGAGCCAATGCTCAACCTTCCATACAGAAAGAGCACTGCAGCTAATGGAACCCGTTAGATGTCCTCTCTAATCTCACTTGGTTTGTTGTCCTAGAGCCTAGTTCACGGGATCTCCGATCTCCTAGGCTAGGTTACCACCAATGTGAGCCTTTATATGGGTATGAGCCCCATTCCCTAAGACGCTGCTTGGATGGCCTTCCGCGCCAATCCTTTAGTGAAAGGATCTGCCAAGTTCCTTTTAGATTGGATGTATTTTACAGAAATAACACCCGTCTCTCTGGCATGCCTTACCGACTTAAGTCGTCTCTTTATGTGTTTTGAGGACTTCATATTGTCCTTCCTACTCTTCGCCTTAACTAGAACGGTTTGGTTATCGCAATAGGTCAAAATGGCTGGAATAGGCTTTTCCAGCACAAGCAGGTCAGAAAGGAGTTCTCGAATCCATTCTGCCTCTACAGCCGTTGAATCAAGTGCTACCAATTCAGCCTCCATGGTGGACCGTGTAAGAATTGTCTGTTTAGAAGACTTCCACGACACGGCCCCACCTGCTAGAGTGAATACATAACCACTCGTAGCCTTCATGTCATCTGAGTCACTGATCCAGTTCGAATCACTGAATCCTTCCAAGACTGCTGGATGACCAGAGTAATGTATTCCCAAAGTAGAGGTTCCCTTCAAATATCTTAGTACTCTTTCTAGTGCTATCCAATGATCATCTCCTGGATTGGACGTATAACGACTCAATCTGCTTACAGCATATGAGATGTCTGGCCTCGTTGCACTAGTTAGGTACATCAGGGATTCTATGATTTGAGAATATTTAAGTTGGTCCTTACCCTGCCCGGTGTTCTTATGTAGTTTTGCATTTGGATCATAGGGTGTAGCTGCTGGCTTACAGTCCATAAATCCAAATCTGGTTAGGACTTTATCTACATAATGGGATTGTGAAAGAGTAATCCCATTCTCACCCTTTATTAACTTAATGTTCAAGATAACATCAGCTTAACCCAGATCTTTCATATCAAAATTCTGGGAAAGGAAAGACTTTGTGCTATAGCTTGCTGACCTAAAGTTGATTTGCTTGTGTCAGAGGCTCAGGATGTGGGAGTGGTGCTCGCTGGTCGCCCACGGATGGAGGAGTGTGGGGACGGCTAGGAGTTGCAGGGATAGCATGGGGTGGTGTCCTGCCCGAAGATTGCGCCTGATTCTATTTACCTACAAAAGAAATTCCAAAAGAGCCTCGAGAGCGAGGCTGTCTACCCTGCCCTTCACGTTCAGCTTTGCACGCAATATCGAACAAACAGTTAATAGAATTGTACTCCTTATAATCTAAAATATCCTAAATGTCCCTGTTAAGTCCTCCAAAAAATCTAGCCATTTTAGCCTCCTCAGTTCCTTCTAACCCACAACGTAGACAGCCAATTTGCAGTTCTTGATAGTAATCTTCTACAGTGTTTCTACCTTGTTTCAAACATTGTAATTTATTCAGCAACTCACAGGAGTAGTAGGAAGGCACAAATCTACGTCTCATAGTTCTCTTCAAGGCATCCCATGTTCTAGGTATGCGTTGTTCATTGTGGCACAATTCATTCCACCAAATAGATGCAAAATCAGTGAACTCACTAGTAGCAGCCCTAACCCTTTTATTTTTTGGAAATTCATGGCATGAAAATTTTTAGTCTAAAGCTAACTCCCATGTGAGATAAGCATTAGGATCATATTTACCAGGAAAAGGAGGTATGGTGAACTTAATTTTACCAAGTGCATCATCACGATTTCGTACCTCACGTGTGGCTCTTTTCTCATACCTTGCGTCGTTGCAGATTTTCATGAGCATTGTCGGAATTGAATCCACCCTTAGACTCCGTGTCGGCAACATATGGGCTCTCTTCATCTCTTACCTCAACTTCCCATGAGCGAGCAACAAATGGGTCATGATGTTGTTGTGTAACGCTAACAGCAACAGGGGCGACAGCAGGCGGTGGATCTCTCTAGCTGCGCCACTTGTGTAGCAATCACTGCAAGATCGTTATTGGTGCGATCTAGAATCATCTCAAGACGCTCTGAATGTTGACTCAACAAGCATGAAAATCTCTACATGATGTCTCTCGTACAAGGCGTGAGAGATGCATCTTCCTCAACGTTGGACCTGTTATTCTCCCCTTATGGCCTTGAACCTACCATTGTTAGTAGAAAACAAAGAACAAAACATAGTATATGTCCCTAATAAGTACTAGGTTCCGGCAGCTCAAAAGTCACTCACACTCAAGCTTATACCAAGTTCTTACGAGCTCTTTACCAATGCAGCAAGGAAGTGGTACAACCGGTGGCTGGTTCGTGATACTCTCACTTGATGAATAGCCCAACGATTGCGAGGAACGATACCTGCTGAGTTAGTAGGAAGTGGACTTCGGAAGGCTTCAATATGGTAGCAAGGATTAACAACAATTAAATTAGTAATTGCAAGTTGAATAATTGTTCAATGTACTAGTCGATGTTGCTGATCCAAGCCTAGTTTGAGCAGAAACAATAGCTAGTCTCAAAGATGAAAGTGGAAAAGTTTTATATGGCTTATATATATTTGTTTGAAAGGTTTTGGCGAGATCTACAACTTTTCAGTTGAGGTGAAATCCAAATTCCGAAGGGAAGACCAAAAAAAGGGCAAAAACAGAAACAAAAAACTTGCAACGCAGGTTTAGGTTCAAAGATAGTCGATTTTGTGAGTCTTGGAGGGTGACTAGTACAAGCTGGTCATTTTGTTTGGATGCACCTTGTCGTTAGCTTTCCAACGAGAATAAGAACATTGAAAATGGACAATGTATGCAAAAATTATGCCCGTTTTACTGAAAATGTCTCAGAACCGGATTCCTACTCGGACTAGAAACCAACTCAGGCTCAACTTGAAATTGTTATATCTTTTAAACCCATGAACCAAACTTAATGAATTTTTTTTGTGGAAGCTTGTGGCTATATGTAGAAGGTCTCCAACAATTTTTGCTAGTTTTGAGGGAAAGTTTGATGTGCTTATTAATTTCGGAAAGGAGGGCACTCTCTTTTTTTCTCCTTTCTTTTTTCTCTCTTTTTTCCTTCTTTTTTCTTGAACAACCGACACCAACTGATTAGGGTTTCCCCTTTTGATTCCTACTCCTTTTCGAAATGTCAAAACGGCAGCAGAAAATGGGTGCCGCGGTGGTTGTCATGGCACAAGAGGCACTGGCGGCCACAGCAAGGACCAAGGGCAGTAGGCGGACTTGGGCTACCACATCAAGGAAGATTGAGTGACAGTAGGAGTTTTCAGCTACCACGGCAGAGATTGGCAACGGTGGCAGTTGGGCGTGCTGGTGGCTGCCGCGTTGGAGTTTTGGCTGCCACGGCAGCGATTGGTAGCGGATGTGTTTGCCATGGCAGTTGAAGGAAAGTGGCAGAAGTATATCAAGATGAAAACTAGACAATGATAAACTAGATAAAAACTAGAACTAGAAATCAGCAACTAGACACGACGATGCAACCAAAAATTCAACAAGCAAAATACTGAAAAGAAAATTGCAAGGCACAGATTGGTTTGGTACAGGATGAACAAACCCTAAATTTTTTTATTTGTTTGTGGCTTTTGTGGACTGTACGTAAAGAAAATTCTCACCAATCAACCTTGAGCTCTGATACCACTTGATTTGCAAGTGTTGTCCCGATCTTTCGATGAGAAGGATAATTTTGATTGGACGATGGTCAACTCTCACGATTCAGGCTACGAATGCATCATGTACGAACCAAGCAATCACTGAACTAATCACCAATCATTATTAACCGTGCCAAGAACGCGGTTGACCTGACCACGAAGGTCTATTTCTGCACGCAACTGAAGAACATGCAAGAACAAGATCACAAGCAATCTAAAATTGCAAATATATAAATTGAGTTCAAAAGGTGGGATTCCACAGAGGTTCTTTACGGTTGGTCTAGTCGACACAAGTGAAGAACAAGAGTTTTTACAATGGAAAAACTAAGCAAACAAAATTCAAGAAAACTAGAAGGCTGCGGCCTCCTTAAATAGGAGAGGAAAAGCCGTGCAAAACTAAGAAATAAAGGGTGGTACTATTCCTGGTACTGTTCATATGAATAGTATGGCTGTGAACAATACGGGCCTAGAGAGGGGGCGCCTTCCCCTTGGGCCCAAGCATTACAAGGCCCAATCTGGACCAAACAGGTGATGCAACATCTTTTTTTAGTGATTATAGCATGCACAAGAGGAATTTGGAGATGAGGTTAGATTCATTGGAAAGAGGATGAGAAAAGCTTTCCATCGAGTACCCATGGACCTTAAACGGACTCCGTATATGAAAGTTATGCACATTTGAATTTGGTGCTGTCTTCGGAGGCCGAATTGAAAAAGCACATGTTTATCTTCATGATCAGCCCCTAAGTTCTTAGGTAAAAGAACATCACATGCATTAGGTAGTATAATATTCTCATGAGAAACAAAATGCACTCCTAGAAACAAAGTTACCTGATAGTTCAATTGTTGTGCACGAGCTCTTGTGATTGGACCATGCAAGTATATAGGTTTAGATCTATTGGTTGTATGCATGGAAGTGATGTCCTCATCACTAGCACTTCGGTATGAGTGCATCTTCATGAATTTCTTCATCTTCCTCACAAGGGGAGCGAACTCCTCCTCAGAGTCCTCCTCATCACCCTTGGAGTCATCGCTTGATACCGCCTTGACCTTGAAAGCGGTGATCTTTTTGCCCTTGGTGGAGAATTGCTCCAAAAGCTCCTCTTTATCCTTCTTGTACAACTCGTTGGTGATGAGGTTTCCCAAGAGTTTTGTTGGCATCATTCTTGTCAACTCGGAAGAGTTGGGGAAGAGTGTCACCAATGTCTCGTATTTCTCCAGCAATACCCTAAGCATCTTTGTTGCATTATCAACATCCATTAGAGACATGCCATGGCCCTTGAACTTATTTATAATGTTGTTGAGATGAGAATATATTTCATTATATCCTCATAAGGCAATATTGTAAATGTCTCATATTTGATCCGAAGCCTATGCAAGTTAGCTTCTTTAACCGTGGATGTTCCCTCATAGATTTCTGAGAGTGTGGTCCAAATATCATGAGCAGTTTTCAAATTGCTAACTCTATTGAACTCATCTATGTTTAAAGCGCCAAGTGGAGCATTCATAGCTTGAGCATCCAAATGAGCATTATGCCTCTCTTGTTCCATGGGATGTATGGATCAAGAGGCATGATGTAACATTCATTTACAATTTTCTATATACTTAGACTCATAAGATAAATAGACATTATAATTTTCTTATAAGAATAATTTGAACCATAAAAAGAGGTGCCTTTTCTCTAGCAATCCCCTCACTAGCCATCCTTTTCACTCCAGATGGTTATGTCTAATAAATGAGAGACCAAACTCTAATAGCACTTGTAGTATCAACGATAACTGACTAGAGGGGGTTGAATAGGAGGTTCTAAAACATATTGCCTTCTAAAACTAATTACCGTAATTTATAGCTAAGCAAGATTTCAAAGCAATGTGAACCTACACAATTCTAATAAATCTAAGGCACCACAAGCACAAGTCTCTACAAGTATATCTCTAGCACAAATAAATATGACAATCACAATGATCACAATATGCTAGAAATACAAGTGCGGAAAGAAGAGACAAAGAAGTAACCAATTGACACACGATATTTTACCGTGATGTTCGGAAACTTGCCGTTCTCCCTATTCCACGTTGAGGAAAACCTAAGTGACTTGGATTGGCTCCACGAATTAAGCCTCAACTCCTCAATCCACTCGTGATTGTCCTTCCTCTGCTCTGGAGATGGTGGACACCAAACCACTCACAAGTTGGCACCAGACTTCTTCACAACCTTCTTGACGGTGCCACCTCGTAAGCTCTTGCCAAGCCATCTAGGTGCCAACAAACACTAAGGTAATAAACCAAAGCTTCGCTTGACAATGATCAAATGCCAAGGATCAATCTAGGATGAATGCACTTGATTTTGGCTCAACTATCTCAAATGAATGTAACAAGAGTAAATGAGGTGTGGAGTGAATGTTCTATGCTAAAGGATGTTGCAATGAAGTGTCTTTCTATGTCCTTGAGTAGGTGGGGGAGTATTTATACCCCACCTACCAATTCTAGCCATTACACAACAATTCGTAAAAATTCAGGATGACTGAAAGTACCATAATACAAAGGCCGGTAGTACCGCACCTGTTCTGACACAACAATAACAGCTACTTCAGAGCCTTTGAAGTAGCCATTGAAATAAGGTGTGGTACTACCGCTGTTGTAATCACGGTAGTTCCGATTTCTGGCACGGTACTTCCGTTTGTCTCAACGGCCAAACCTTGGTGCTCTCTGGAAAAAAACATACTGCTCGGATTTTCGGAGCTTTCAAGGTCTGGTTGTACCACTCAGGAGGTGCGGTCATACCACTCTACGGTAGTTCCGCCGTGTAAACTTCGGTACTACCATTTTCCAGAAAAATAAATGTGCTTCCAATGGTGATCTCTGGATAAAACATTATGCTATCTTTTTGGTACTTCTGGGTTCTGATAGTACCGCTTTGGATGTGCGATAGTACCGCTCTACGGTAGTTCCACCGTTTAAACTCTAGTACTACCGATTTTCCTGATAATGCACAGTTGGCTATCAATTTTAGTTTTAAGTGCATGCATGATCCTAAATTGATCCAAATAGCACAAGAACAAGTCGTCAGGCTACCAGCCATAATTCCTCTTAATTGTACAGCGTTTAACCTGTAATCCGATCTTCCATCCTTTCTGCTGAGACCGATAAAACCAAAAATGGATCCTAGACTACTTATACCTTTGTCTTGAGCCACATTGATTTTCATGTTGAACCTTAGCATGCATCTCATATTTGTCATCGGGACTAAACCTTTCAAATACTCAATAAACATGTTCGTCCATATTCACATAATGTCATTAATTACCAAAACTATTTTTAGGGGTCTAAATACTTTCAACTGCACCTCCCTTGGCCAAAGGTCTCTATAGTGCACATTTAGCCCATATGAATAGAACTCCGCACTCTAAGTGCCAAACAGATGGTGTATTTCGTAGTACTCCGAAATGTACGGTGCGGAGGCCTACCCCCATGCCACACTAGATGTGTACACATGGGAGCAAGGCTTATGAAGGAGCTAGATTTGTTGCGCGTGCAGGATGCTTCATCATCGATCGTGCAGACTTGTTTGTGATCCCCTCTCACATGACCCTTGAGGTAGTTCTCCCTGAGACAGATCTCAAACTTCTTCTTCATACCATCCAAGGGCCTGGTAGCGTGCGAATGAGCCTTCATCATCTTCATGTCCATGCTGATGAGGACATGACCCCTATGTATACGACTATATTTGCTATGCTTGTTGTTCCAATTACAAGAGCTCCTACTCATCACTTAAATTATCAGGTAAGCTCATTTTTAGGAGTGCTTTTATATTATATGAACTATAGATATATTTGTGCAACACCACATCACTTTTGGGTCAAGATGAGCAAGAGTTCAAGCTAGATCTATTGTGAAATCCAATTTGGCCTCCTAAGACAGAACTGACTTCAAACGAGTGTAACTTTCACATACGAACTCCGTTTGATCTCCACGAGTACTTAATTGAAAGATTATCGCATCCTCTTTTCAACTGATCTAGCCTCATCTCCAAATTCCTTCTGAGCATGATGCAATCTGCAAAAATGTTCACTGCTGTATCTGATTCCGAACTGGGCTAGTGTTGCGCCACCTCCAGTTGGGCCCATGGGCCTTGTAACCCTAGAGGCATGCACCCACCCCCTAGCTGCCACCCTCTAGCCGTCATCATCATATAGTCTCATGTGTGCTATACTTTAGGGTTTAGATTTTGTTTGCTTAGATTCTTCATTGTGAAAACTCTTGTTATTTGCTTGTGTTGATTAGACCAACCATAAAGAACCTCTAACGAATCCCACCTTTTGAACTCAATCATATATTTGCAATACATTAGATTGCATTTTACCTTGCTCTTGTGTGCTTCTTCGGTGTATGCAGGAATTGATCTTCGTGATCAGGTCATTTGGGTATTCGTGCACGGTTGATAATGACTTGTCGAGCAGTTCAGCGATTGCATTGTTTTGGGCCTTGCGAGTTTGTAGCCAGGATCGTGAGAGTTGAGTGACTTCTACCAAATTTATCTTCTCATCGAAAGATCGGGACACCCATCGTCATTATCACTTGTATGCCTACATAACTTCTGATTATTACTTACCTTCCTCTGTATGCTTCTTGGACATCATGGCTCTGTTGACGAAGTACCCTATAGTGTGGTTCTAGCTCTCCTCGATGATCGCGGTGATAGGTAGGGAGTGCACACCCTTCAGGACACTGTTGTACACCTCGCACATATTTGTCATTATGATTTTGTACCTTGCACTGTTGATGTCGTGCATGTGAACCCACTGCGTGAACTCCCCAACTCTCGTGGAACTTCCCATCACTGCCCCTGGTTCACCATCTTTTGAGTGTGTGACATGCTTGCTGGTTTTCTCATCGAGCTGTCTCCACACGGCCTCAAACTTTTGCCTCTAATTCTGCATACAGAGCTTTTTGAAGGTATTCATCAACTCCTTGCTTCAGAATCTTCTGTGGAAGTTCACCACGATATGCTCATGCACTAATGGTTCCTCAGGTCATTCCACACAAATGATGCCTACATCCCATTTTGCATCATGCTAACTGCGGACAACAACCCAGCATTGTAGTCCGAGATGATGCACACATCTGCACGATCCTGAACCACCGCCTGCTTCACATTCGCTAGGAACCACAGCCATCTCTCCGTGTTCTCACTCTCCACAATTGCGAATGCCATAGGGAGTAAGTAGTCATTGGCATCGGCTGCAACTGCAGTCAAGATAGTGCCATTGTACTTTCTCAATAGGAAGGTGCCATCTATTGTCAGCACGGGATAGCAAAACTTGAACCCGTCGATCGCCTGATCGAAGGACCAAAACACTCTATCAAAAATGAAGCAATTTGGCCCCTTAATGGGATGCAGCTATTGCACATTGTTTATGTATATCCCGAGATTTGATTCTGCAATTTGGTAGAGCAACCTTGGAACTAGGTCGTAGGCCTCTTCGTATGTGCCGTACATATGATCCAGGAGCTTCTGTTTCGCCCACCATACCTTTTTGTAGATAACCTCAAAGCCCACCATGTTGACAACATCTGCTTGCAGAAGCTTCGATGAAATGAAAATATCTGGAGGACCAGGTGCCTGATCAGGCTTGCAATATAGGAGGACATCATGTTGCAGTGCCTTCGAAGTGGCTCAGCAAGCTCGCCCATGTGATCCTTCAGCACGGTGATCTGGATGTCTGTGGCCCCGCCACTAGACCACTGGGCATATATTGCAGCAACAAAATTTCAGACAACTTGTATGTAATTTGCCCACATCGTGTCACTTGTCACCTTTAGAAGTTGCCATAAGGTCTCCCCTGAAGCACCCACCACAAAGGCGTACAACGCCTCCATTCGCGGCTTGTTCCTTACACTGGCACGATTGAAAGCGGAATGGACACACCTCCTGAGCTCTGAGAGGACCATGTCCTTTAGACTGGGCACCTGGATCACGGTCAGGTCACAATTTGATAGGTCCACCCTATGCGGTCCATCACGTACGAGACGATAACCGTAGAACACGAACAAATCCTAAATATCCGATATAGCATATCTAAAATAGGTGCACAACAAGCCCAGTCAATATAAAAAACAAAAATGAAAATTTTATAGTGATATGTTACATCTTATGAGCATGTGAAAATTATCACAGTTTACTAGTCCGTCCATACTAACCTAGAAAAATTCACTATGTGCAGCATCGACTTACACCATTTCGCACTACTTTTGCCATTTATAAACTATGCACAACTGAGCATACGACACATGTACCACACTAACATGTCACACATGTACCACGCTTTTGCCATTCATAAACTATGCGCAACAGTACTACATAATATTTCAAAACAAACAACAATAATGACATTCAATTTTTAACATGATGATACTACAACAATTGGGCATTAACTACATTCTGCACAAATGAGAACAATTTGACAAAAATATCCATGTGTAACATTTTCTGCAAAATAGCGCATAAAATACTAAGCACAACAAGTATTTCGAAATGCTGAAAAAAATGTTCCTATGCAAACAAAATAACCTACGCATAAGCTATGGCATTCATATAATTAGCGTGACAAATAAACATTTAACGATACTAACAATGCTATTTATTCGATGTCAACTAAGGCCACTGCCCATTTACAGAAGCCTAACTACCACAATTTCATACTAACAAACTACCATTTTTCTAATTACATGCTAAACATGTTGCTACAAAAAAAATATCCAATGTCGATGAAAATTACCTCTTTCGGATGCTCACAAGCCGATCTATAACTTTCCAAATGTGGAAACTTGAAATTTAAATTGAAAACCACTCAAAAATACGATGCTTTAATGGCCTTCCTTTCTTCTTTGTTGCCTCTCTCGGTTTCTTGCTGGTCTGCAAAATGATGCTGCAGCCTCTTCTAAAGAGGATTCTCACACCATTTAAACAACTAGCGGAGGGAGAGCAGAGGGGGGTTAGTTGTGCCGGCGTTGCCATCTGGAGAATGTACGCGGAGGGGAAGGGGGGCCGGTTGAGCGGGCAATGGCACATGGGGAGGGAGTTGGCGCGGGGGGTGGGGGGCAGGCGCGCCAGCAACCTGGTGCGGCGGGGAAGCGTGCCAGGAGAGAATGAGGCAGTCAGGGTCGTGCCAGGGCAGTAGCGCGGTGGGGGAGCCGCGCCAGGGAGCATGGCATGATCGCACAACGCGCCAGGGAACCAGATTTGGAATTCCTTCGCAAGCCTGGCCATTCTCGGTAATACGAAGTGACTGGGGACAAATATTGCTTGGAATCAGGGGAATCAACCACAGCACCACACAGTCACGGCCATCGGCGTGAAACACTGCAAATGGGACAGGCCCATGCCATGAGGCCAACCGGCTAGTGCTGGTTTGGGCTGATAGGGCATGAATATAACTAATTTATCCTAATTAAATATATACAAATGTATTATATCTTATATATACTGGGTTTTTTGTTAAAAAATTTGGGTGTTCAGCTGAACACGCATGAACTGATGTAGATCCGCCCCTTGCTATCGACTGCAAATAGTAAGTGAGAGACTCCAGGAACTAACTCGCCGACAAACTTTGCGATCATCCAAGACACCATCATTCACTGCCTTATTCAGCAAAGAAGACAGACTATCAGCAACAATAAGGAACAAATACGGAGACAAAGGATCACCATGGCGAAGACCACGAGTAGGCTGGAAGGAGTCCAAAGGAACTCCATTGAAGCTAACAGGATAGCATACAGAGGTAACACAATGTTGTATTTGAGAGGGCATTTTGGGAATTTCCCAAATGAGAAACACACAACATATTACCCACTGCACCCAAGTGCTTTGAAAGCCCAACTTCAATAGCCCATTTTCAAGCAAAGACCACTCCATTCGATCATACGCCTTAGATAAATCCAGTTCGTAGGCACAGAATTTACTCCCTGCAGTATTCTTTTGCTGAATAGCATGGATGCACTGAAATGCTATCAATGCATTGTCCGTAATCATCCTCCCTGGAATGAATGCACTCTGATTAGGCGAAATTATTTCCTGAAGGAACGGTCGCAACCTGTTGACGATGCATTTGGAAACCACTTTATAAACAACATTGCATAGGCTTATGGGCCGGAAGTCCTTCAGCTCATCCGGATGGTTCTTTTTGGGAATTAAGACAATAGAGGTGTCATTAACTCCTTCCGGCATCTCACAATCCTGGAAGAACTTGTGTACTGCCCGCGTGACATAATCTTTTAGAACCGACCAGTTTCGCTGAAAAAATCGAGCAGGGAACCCATCCGGGCCTGGCGCTTTTAAAGGACCAATCTGGAACAAGGCATTACCAATTTCTTCATCCGAAAACGGCTTACAGAGAGTCTCATTAACAGCATCAGACACCTTATTATCAGTTAGGGGCAAGAGAAGATCCGGATTAACAGATTCATCCCGTGTACAGAGTTGTTGGAAAAATCCCGAAGCCATCTTATCCTTCTGTGTACACTATTGACCCTAACTGGTTCTGAGCCTTTTGATTTATTCTTTCTAGCTCGCCAAACTGCCCGCTGATGGAAAATACTTGGTATTCTTATCCCCTTCCCGGTGCCAAGAAATACGCAGTCTTTGTAACCACATCATTTCCACTCTGTAAATAATCTCATTCATTCGCCTCATGGTATTTTTTTATTTCCTGGTGGTTACTGTAATCTTTTGCACCATGCAAATCTGCAAGTTGTTGCCGTAGGTTCTCCGGCTCCTGTTTTATCGAGCCGAATTTTTGTTGGCTCCAGTTCTCAAGGCTCGCATCCCATCTTTCAGAGCTTTTGCAATTTCACCTAGATTGTTCTTTACAGGTTGTGCTTCCCATGCCTGTTCTGTTAGTTTTCTGTTACTGGCGTTAGGAATTCATCTAATTTTTATCAAAATTTCTATTGTCCAGTACTTTGCTTTACAATAATTTAAAATTAATGCTTAGCACATTTAGCACTAAATATCATTTGAAACATGAGCTCTAAGGATGCCTGGTTGATGACCTAGTTAATTATTAACACCAGTGTAACTTTTAGGCTCCGTCCGAAATAACAATATTTTTTGTCTTTCAGAAACTAAAAGTTATTTACAACGCATTGACTTCTTAAAGTGGCCCCCTTGACCACTGTCCCCTTCGACCACGGCCCTTCGACGACCACAGCCTTTCAACACCGACCACTTCTCCCTTTGACCACGACCCTCTTCGACCATGGCTTCGACTTCGATCAAGGATATTCAATTTTGACCATAGATTTTCGACTTTGACCACTGTCCCCTTTGATTATGGCCCTTCGACGTCGACTACTTCTCCCTTCGTCCACGGCCCCTTTCGACCACAGCTTCAATTTCACCCATGGATCTTTGACTTTCAACCACGGATATGCGACTTTGACCACTGCTCCCTTCGACTACTATCCCCTTCGACCACGGCCCTTCGACGATCACGGCCCTTCAACGTCAACTAGTTCCCTTTCGACCACCACCCCCTTCGACCACTATCCCCTTTGACCACGGCCCTTTGATGTCAACCACTTCCCCTTTCGACTATGGTCCCCTTCGACTACGGATCTTTGACTTCAACCACTGTCCCTTTGATCATGTCCCCCTTCGACCACGGCCCTTCGATGACCACGGCCCTTCGACGTCGACCACTTCCCCCTTCGACCACCTTCCCCTTTGACCACTGTCCCCTTCGACCACGGCCCTTCGACATCGACCATTGTCCCCTTCGATCACGGCCCTTTGACGTCGACCACGGCTTCGACTTCGACCACTATCCCCTTCGACTACGGCCCTTTGATGTCGACCACTTCCCCCTTCAACCACCGCCCCCTTCTACCATGACTTCGACATCACCCACGGATCTTTGACTTCGGCCATGAACCCTCAACCACGGCCCTCTTTAACCATGGCCCTGACGTCGACCATAGCCCCCTTCGACCACGCCCCCGACGTCGACCATGGCCCTTCGACTTCGATCGCGGACCGACTTCATCCACGGCCCTTCGACTTCGCCACTATCTCCTTCGACCACGACCCTTCCACTTCGATCACGGCCCTTTGACTTCGATCGCGAACTGACTTCATCCACAGCCCTTTGACTTCGACCACTGCCCCCTTCAACCATTGTCCCCTTCGACCACGGTTTGAACTTTAACCACGACCCTTCGACTTCGACCACAGTCTGACTTCGACCAAAACTCTTCGACATCAACAGCGACTGACTTTGTCCACGGCCCTTCGACTTCGACCATTGCCCCCTTCAACCACTGTCCCCTTCGACCATGACTTGGACTTTGATCATGACCCTTCAACTTCGACCACGACCTGACTTCGACTATGGCCCTTCGACTTCGACCACTGCCCCTTCGGCCATGGTTTCAACTTCGACCATGGATCTTCGACTTCGGCCATAGCCCCTTTCAACCACGAGTTCAACTTTGACCACGGCCCCTCGACTTTGGTCATGGCCCCTCGACCATGGCCCCCCTCGACCATGACACCGACTTCGACGACCAGCTTGGGAGACCAAAATAGCTAGACAATGCGACAGGTTTCGAGCGAAGAGCAGGAGGAGGTAGAGAGGCTCACCGGGCGAGCGACCGCTGGGTGGTGGCGACGGGGGGAGAGCCACGTGGGCGGGTGTAGGAAGAGGAAGCCGTTGCTGCCATCGCCGAGCGCACTTCTCTCTGATCCACCGGTCGCTATCGTCGAGCGCCATTCTCTCCAATCCACCAGCCGCTGTCGCCGAGCGTCATGCCGCTGGTTGGAGGAGCGATGGGAGATGGAATTGGTGGCAGCGCCGAGGAGGAGGAGAAGGCGTGGCATGAGGGTTCAGAGGAGAAAAGGAGGCGACGGTTGTGGGAGGTGGAGGTGGAGAGGCGGCGCGGGCAGATGGGGAGAGGAGGCAGTGGGCGAATGTGTTGGGGAGGCGGCGACAGGGGGATGCGGCGCTGCTGGGGAAGTTAGGGGACTACGATGAAACGCTGCCGCGCGGAGAAGGAATTGGTGGCGATGCTAAGGAGGAGGAGGAGGAGGCACAACATGAGGATTTAGGGGAGAGGAGGCGGCGGTTGCAGGAGATGGAGGTGGGGAGGCGGTGGTGGGCAGGTGGGGAGAGGAGGCGGTAGGCGAATGCGTTGGGGAGGCGGCGATGGGGGGATGCGGCACTGTTGGGGAAAGTTGGGGGACTGCGACCAGACGCTGCCGCCCGGGGAAGGAATTTGTGACGGCGCTGAGGAGGAGAAGACGCGGCATGAGTGTTCAGGGGAGAGAAGGAGACGGCGGTTGTGGGAGATAGAGTGGTTGCGGGAGGTAGAGGATGCGGGGGAAGAGAAGAGAAGGAGCGTGACTCAAGCGTCGGCCCGACCTTTTCTACGAGGTACGGAAGAACTACTTATATGCGAATCTGGACGGCTGAAAAGAAAGGAAAGAGAACAGACCGATAACCACCAACTCATATTTTTAAGAGTAGAGAAATTGCTTCGCCACACGATGTCGGCCATTTTGGCTATCGTGCTGTAAGGCAGAAGAGCCAGCAGAAAAGAACTATATTCCGGCCAAATCAATGCCGGGATCATTCTTGACCATTTCACACAAATTGTGGTACTAGTTGACGTGAATCAAGAGCGAAGCCACAATGCGATCATTCCATTCCACGGAGCACATATTGTTCTCGAAGAAAATTTTACTCCCTCCATTATTTTTTATTTGACCTCTTTTATTTTTTACTGTCTTCAAGTCGTGACTTTAATTTTTATTTTTTATAACTTTATATTAAAATATAATAATATTATTATAATTCTATAAAAGTATTTTTATCGATAAATCTATTGATGTAGTCTATATAATTTTAAATATATTAGTAATCAAAATTTGGCAGCGTAGATTCCCTCTACCATCCATCCCGTTGCATTCCTCTTGGAGTTCATTCCATACAAGACTAGGCCGTACAGATTCTTATTATAAGAAGAGGTCATTCGAGCCTATGGATATCGTCTCCAGATACATCTATGGAAAGAAAGGATTTCAACTTTAGCCCTATGATCCGCTGATTTATATCTTGATCTGGTATGCCGCAAAGGAGGTGGCGATAGAAGGTAAAAACGAGCCGGGAGTACGTTCCCCGGCCCGTCAGCTCGGCTGAAAGGCCAGTCCACCCAAGCCCAGGCCGAAGCAATACAAATCGAAGCCCGCCGCAGAGGCCTGCATAGCTTGTTTCGCTTGCCTCGCTGTCGCGCCAGCCACGTGCGCAGCCAGCCCAGCCACCAAACCATGGCCTCCTCTGCTGCGGTTGAGGCCACACTCTTACCAAAAGTTGGAACCAAACCTTTGTTCGTGAATAATATGTTGTTCTCTGCTTAATTGGTTTACACCATAGAACGGCATGAATTCCATATAATGAACTGTTCAGAAAGCCTCCTAATGAAAAAACAGGCGCAGTACGTACAACGTATACTGTCTTTACAAGAGGGAAAAAAACGAAGTTGCAACTAGAAAATCTATTAAAAACTAGTTGCTCATACGTTACTACGGATTAAAAATATATATATTACTCCAACACGTCAAGCCTCTGTTGCACCCATGGCTCCCCGTCGTGCTCTCGAGTCAGTCATAACTCATTTTGCGCCTCTACTGCCTAGCTTGACTCAAGCCGTGCCCTTTCCTCTGCAGTCACGATCGACCTGCCGTTATCATATTGCACAGCTCGTAACCAAATTGGCCAACACTGGGACTGAACCTTTTATATTGATTAGTGTAAAAGATAGTTGATTGCAGGTGTAGTTTCACAAAAGCCAATAATGGTGATGCTGACCAAATTCCTCAAGACTACAAATTAGATATTTTTTACATAATAAATTATACAATGTGCAACAATATATTGCAGTATGACATCCAATTTTACATGTACAATTGAAATAGTAGTAACAATTTATATGAAATATTTCGAAATACGCTCCAGCTAAGCCCTCTTTCTTTTATCCGTGAGATGACACTCTAGCATAGTCCTTGTCAATGCTTCGTGTTTCTTTTGGTAAGTAACACCAATTTTCTTAACGGAAATACAAAGCATGTTACAATTTTGATCACACTTCTGGCAAGAAAAAGCAACATGTAAAATATAAAAATGTTCACACATGTAGTTGTTAAAATCCATAAAGAGAATTGCCCTAGTGCCCTCTCATGGGTGACAACAATGCTCATGCATCACCCTCTCATGGGTGACAAAGCTGTTGTGAAAGATTGAGACAAGTGAACATAGTGAACAGTTGATTCATTCATTAGTCAGATCAATTCAGACTCTGTACATTGTAATATATAGATGATGAGAAGTTGGCATGGGAAGGTGTCTGTTTGGGAAGACATCTGTACATTGGGCATCCCTTGCTTTTGATTGTAACACTCCCCCTTGACCAATGTATCTTCATATGATCATCTTGATTCATCATCTTGGAAAAACTCCTCCAAAACCCTGTAGGGAAAAATATGAGGAGAACCTATAAAGTAGATATGCCATGAAAAACTCCTTTAAAACCCAATGGGAAAATTTAAGGAGAAAATTTGATATGGCATATATATGATTATATCTCCTTAAAAACCCCTGTGGGGGAAAATAGAGATATAATATATTTATGATTACGTTGTCATATTGCCTCATTAAAAACCTTAATGAGAAATCTTAGAGGAAAAACTCACAAAGGGAAAAGAGTACAATATTTGTATTGAACGGGTTAAATCTTAGGAGATTTCTCCCCCTGATATCTGCAAATCACGTAGTCTTCGCATACCAATTCCATGAACACATTTTTGGAATGTGGAAGTTGGTAATGACTTGGTGAATAAGTCCGCGAGATTATCACAAGACTTAGTTTGCAGAATATTTATTTCCCCACTCTCTTGCAATTCATGTGGATAAAATAATTTAGGTGCAATATGTTTTGTGATATTGCTCTTTATGTAACCCATTTGCATTTGAACAACGCAAGCAGCATTATCTTCGTAGATAATGGTAGGTGATGCGATAGCACCTATACCACATGATTGTTGTATGTGGTTAATCATTCTGCGAAGCCATACACACTCACGTGATGCTTCATATAATGCAATTATTTCAGAATGATTAGTGGATGTAGCCACTAGGGTCTGTTTCGAAGACTTCCAAGAGATGGCTGTTCCACCATGTAAAAATACAAAGCCTGTTTGAGATCTGGCATTATGGGGATCTGATAATAGCCAGCATCAGTATATCCTATTAAATCCACATTTTTATTCTTCTGGAAGAATAGACCGAGATCTTTAGTGCCTTGAAGATATCTAAGGATATTCTTCACTCCTACTCAATGTCTTTTGGTTGGAGCAGCGCTATATCTAGCAAGTAGATTTACTGCAAATGCGATATCCGGCCGGGTGCAATTTGCAAGGTACATTAGCGCTCCGATGGCACTGAGATATGGAACCTCGGGTCCCAATAGCTCTTCATTGTCATCTCGGGGTCTAAATGGATCTTTGTCCCTGTCAAGAGATCGAACAACCATGGGGGTTTTCGATGGATATGCTTTGTCCATATTGAATTTCTCCAATATTTTTTGGACATAGGCTGATTGATGCACTAGGGTGCCTGTATGAAGGTGCTCAAGTTGTATACCTAAGCAAAATTTGGTTTTACCCAAATCCTTCATTTCAAATTCCGCCATAAGATGATTACGTGCTTCATCTATATCCCGTGTGTTACCAATGATATTTAGATCATCAACATACACAGATATAATGCAAAATCCTGTCGAGGATCTTTTAATGAACACGCATGGGCAATCATCATTGTTGGAGTATCCCTTTTTGGTTAGGAACTCACTTAGTCGGTTGTACCAAATTCTTCCCGACTGTTTCAAGCCGTATAAAGACTTTTTTAATTTTACACAATACATATTGCGATTTGCGTTTGGATTCGGAATTGAAATTCCATCGGGAAGTTTCATGTATATGTCCGAATCAAGTGACCCATAAAGATATGCGGTCACTACATCCATCAACTGAAAAGATAGATGATTTTGTACTGCCAATGATATTAAGTATCGGAATGTTATTCCACTCATTACTAGAGAAAAAGTTTCATTGAAATCAATGTCGGGTCTCTGCGTGAACCCTTGTGCTACAAGCCTTGCTTTTTATCTCACCACCTCATTGTTTTCATTCCGTTTGCGGACGAAAACCCATTTGAAACCGACAGGGAATACTTTGGGAGGTGTATGTATCACATTGGTGAATACATCTCTTTTCTTGAGCGAGGCTAACTCCTCTTGAATTGCATCCTTCCATTGATTCCAGTCCGAGCGCTGTTTGCACTCTGCCATGGTCTTGGGATCTGGATCATTTTGAAGGTTGTTTGCAATTGTTGTGGAGAAATAAATGTCGACAATTGTAGTCTTACGATCGTATGATTCTCCAGAATCAGTATAGTTTGTGGAAATTTCTTGGACCCCTGATGACTCAATGGTATTTCCCAAAACATTTGAGTCGGGGTATTCCGATGTCCCAGGATCAGTAATTGAGTGCACTGTTGATCTGGGTTTAAGGATCCTTTGGTGTCTATCAACTTGAGGTTGATCTGCATTTACATTCTATTGTTTCCTTTGTCGCTTGTTAGAAGCTGTATCCGCCATTTGTACCGTACTTCTCCCCCTCTTATTTTGAACTGGGAGTTGAGTGGTATTTTGCGGTACCTCCACTCTTTCAGGTACATTTCTGGCAGGATTATAGGATTTTGTGACACCCTTATAATCAGTAAATGCATCTGGCAGGTTATTTGCAATGTTTTGCAAATGAATGAGTTTCTGAACTTGAAGTTCAGTCTCTCTGGTACGTGGGTCTGAGGTAGGAATGCATTGTACATTCCAATTAATTTCCTGGCATTCAGTTTGGTACTTATTGTCTCCCCCTAATGCCGGGAAATGTTCCTCATTGAATATGCAATCAGCGTACCGGGCCGTAAACAGGTCCCCTATTAGGGGCTCGAGGTATTTTATGATTGACGGAGATTTATACCCAACATAGATCCCAAGTTTCCTGTGAGGTCCCATTGAGGTACGCTGCGGTGGTGAGATCGGTACGTATGTAGCGCAACCGAACTTTCGCAGATGGGAAATATCTGATGGATTTCCACGTAGTAATTGTAGCGGGGAAGTGCTATGATATGCAGTTGGACGCAATTGGATTAAGTCAGCAGCGTGTAAAACTGCATGACCCCAACATGATGTTGGTAAGTTGCAATTCTATAGTAATGGTCTTGCAATGAGCTTGATCCTCTTGATAAGAGATTCTGCTAAACCATTTTATGTATGGACATATGTAACAGAGTGTTGAACTTGTATCCCAAGAGCCATACAATCGTCATTGAAGGCATGGTATAAAAATTCAGCAACAATATCCATTCAAATTGATTGAATTCGATATTCAGGGTAATGTGCTCGTAATTGGATAATTTGACCAATTAACTTAGCAAATGCATGGTTTCGTGTGGATAAAAGACACGCGTGTGACCATCTAGTAGATGCGTCAATTAGAACCATGAAGTACCTGAACGGTCCACACAATGGTTGTATAGGACCACATATATCTCCTTGAATGCGTTCAAGGAATTTAAGTGGTTCAGCTCTGATTTTAAGATAAGAGGGTCTTAAAATCAATTTTCCGGTGGCACAGGAAGTGCACACAAAATCTGAGGATTCCGGAAATTTTTGTCTTGAGATATGTATGACCAATTGAATTGCTAATAATTTTCCTCATCATTCCAATGCCTGGGTGGCCAAGGCGATCATGCCATGTTTGGAATGTGTTAATGTTTTGAAAAATTACTTTGTACGCAATATGTTGAACGGATTTTATGTATGTATAGTACAATCCGGAGTTTAAAGATGGAATTTTTTTCTAGTACTTGTTTGCCATATCCGTTGTGTTTGGTTAAGAGGAGATATTCCTCTTTGTTGTCATTTTGGGTTTCAATATGGAAACCAATCTGACGGATATCTCTATAACTGATTAGGGTACGTGTTGAATCGGGATACAAGAGTGCATCCTCAATATCCAATTTTGTACCCATAGGGAGAGTGATAGAGGCGCGACCAGAGCCTACTATCGTTGCATCGCGTCCAGCGATGGTTAAAACATTTCCTTTCCTCCTAGTAAGAGTTAGGAAATATTTTGTGTCCCTAAGTATAGAGTTTGTGGTACCACTATCCACATGGCATAATTCCTCCTCCATTGGATCGACTCCAAAAATCTATATACACAAAATAAGAATTTAATGAAATTCTTATAATAGTATATAGAATACATACAAACTTTATTGACAATATCGAATGTGTTCGATATATAATTGTAGCATACAAGCTTACAATATAAATGACAACATTATTTATATTACAACACTATAGTACTTATTATTTATGGAACAAGGAGTCTAATTGAGATCTCCAAACATGTCTTGAGAATGAAATTCTTCAAGTGTGTCCTCGGTGTATGTGAGATCATCCTTCTTTGGAGAAGCACAAGTGTCTTTGAGTTCTTGAAGGAACTTTTGAGAGCATCCGGCTTCATCATTGTTGGATGTGAGATTGAAGTGCGCTTCAAATCTCTTCTCGTGAGCATTCTTGCCTTGAGCCAAAGACTGGAGGTAGAGGTTCACAAGATGCTTCGGGGTGCGACATTTCTTGGTAGGATGGTTGTAGCAACTACATTTTTGACAAATTTCAGTGTTGTCAACTCTCTTACCAGAATTGCCTTTATCTTTCTTGAATCCACTCGATTTTTGCTTCATGTTGCGCTTGTGTTTACCTTTAAAGTTCTTTGAGTGGTCTTGTAAACCACGGAACTTATTGTTATTTTGATTAGCATGTACTTCAGGAAGGGGAGCAGCCCCAATGGGACGTTGCTGATTATTCTTTAAAAGAAGTTCAGCATGCTTTTCTGCCTGAAGCATAGTATGCATAAGAGCAAAATAAGTTTGGTAATTTGCAGCTCGCCATTGCTGCTGGAGGACCCTGTCAGATGGGAGTAGAGTAGAGAGAGTCTTCTCTATTTTATCCGCATCTGTTGGTTCCTTTTCAGAAAAACGCAATTTAGAGCAAATAGCGTGAAGGGCATGGTTGTAGTCTCCAATAGTTTTAAAGTCTTGGAGTCTAAGATGTGCCCATTCATGATTAGCCTCAGGTAAGATAACAGCGTTTTGCTGCTCATATCTATTTTTGAGGGCTAACCATAGTGTAAGTGGATTGTTCTCATACAGATATTCCGCCTTTAAATCCGGATGTATGTGACTCCGTATTATTGATAAAGCGGAATATGTCACAATATCCGGCGGAATTTGATCATTTGGAGGATCAAATATTAACCATTGCAACCCACGTGTGGTGAGGTTGCTTTTTAAGTCCATAGCCCATGTAGGGTAATTGGAACCATCGAGAGCGAGAGGCTCAAAAACTTTGGTAGCCATTTAAAACCTACATGAAAAGTACACCATATATGATTAATTGACATGAGGTAAATTAATGTGTATGGTAATGTTGTAATAATATGCAAAATATATGGAAAACAATATGAGTATTGTGATCCAAAAGAATATATACCCAATTTAAATATAACATGAGGTTATATTTATAATACCGTTATACACAATATTGATGGTGAACACCAATTTATTGTATGGCATATTGTACATATAAATGTAGCAAAGTGCCATAAATTGTGATTTTATGGTATTTATTGTAGCTATGCATTCATAATATTTTGCAAAACATTCCAAATTATTAAACATGGTCGCAATTCCTATTGTAAATAAAATTGCAATAAAATAATCCTAAATATGTAAAAGTTATAGAAATGTGCATGCACATTTATTTGAACAATTACATAATTTTCAGATCCTGTAGGGATTGAAATGCTAATTTATAAAAGTAAAAACTGACGGATACAATTATAAATAAGCATAAGGACTGTAATGCAAATATTTACAATAGAAATTTATTTAACATAAAAGTGCTGCATTTACATGAAATCTAAGGGGGGAAATGTAAATTTTCGGCAACCTGGGCTGAAGCCCATTCGGCCTTTAGGCCCATGAGGAGATGGTGGGATTTAATGGGCTAAAAGCCCATATTTGGGCTACCATATAAAAAGGAGGGGGAGTTAGAGAAACCCTAACTCCCCAAACCCTAGCCACCATGCCCATGGGGCGCCGCCGCCACGCGTGGGCGTTACCGCGCCGCCGCTGTTGCGGGCGGGCCGCGCCGCCACGGGGGCCGCCGGCCGCCTCCATCGCCGGCCGCGGGTAGGTCGTGCTGCGCCGCGCCTCCTCGGTCCTCGTCGGCCACGCCGCGCCGCCTCGCCATGCCGGCCGCGCAACCGCGCCGCGCTGGACTGCGCCGCCGCCGGCCATGGAGCGCCTCCGGCCGTGAGCGGCCTCGCCTTGGCTTGGGCGCCGCCGGCCGTGAGGATCGCCGTCGCGGGCTGCCGCCACCGCCTCGGGCCGCGAGCCGCCCCACGCCTGGCCAAGCCGCACGCCGCCCCGCGTCTGGCCGCGCCGCGTCTTGGGCGCCGCCGTGCGGTGAGCCGCCTCGGGCGCCGCGCGCCACCGTCGGAGGTCACGCCGCGCGCCGCGTGGGCTGCGCCTCGCACCGGGCTGCGCCGCTCCGCCGGCCACTTCGGCGTCACCGAGCCGGGCCGCATGGGCCGCGTCGAGCCGCCGCGCGGCCGGGAGCGGGCGCCGCTGCCACGTCAGGCCGCGTCGGGCGTCGCCGCCTCCGGCCGGGTTGGGCCGCGCCACCGCACCGGGCTGCGCCGCGCCAACCTCTGGGCCGGCTGTACGCCGCTTCGGGCGCCGCCATGTGCGGGCGCCGCTCCGCCGGCCACTTTGGCGCCGCGCCGGGCCGTGCGCCGGCCGCGCCGACCCACGCCTGCGCCGGGCTTCGCCGGCCGCACCGGCCGCGGGCGTTGCGGTCTCGGGAGTCGCCGCACAGGCCTTGCCGCGCCGCGCGTCGTGCATCGCTGCGCCGGCCACGCCGTGAGGACGCGCCAAACCGCCGGCCGCGGGTGCTCGGGGTGCCGGTCTGCATGGTGCATGTGTTTTTGTTTTCACAGTGACCATACCTTGTTCTTGTCTCGTCTCTGTTTGCACTTGTGTAAATGGATGAGCGTGCGTGCTGATAACGTGTTGTGAAAGATTGAGACAAGTGAACATAGTGAACAGTTGATTCATTCATTAGTCAGATCAATTCAGACTCTGTACATTGTAATATGTAGATGATGAGAAGTTGGCATGGGAAGGTGTCTGTTTGGGAAGACATCTGTACATTGGGCATCCCTTGCTTTTGATTGTAACAAAAGCAAATGCCAAACTCTTTCTTAAACATAGTTTTCATGGACACCATGAGCATCCTATTCAACAACCTTGGTGGGGAATGTGGAAATTGAAGCATATAAAAAACTACTATCAACAGAAGCTAACTTTTGGTGATTGTACCTTTTAGAAACCTTCCGGTGTCATGAAGGATCAAATTAGGTTGAACCCTCACTCCTACGCACATCATTATATAACCCATAAACAGAAGCCACCTTAATATTAATAGGCTGGTCACTTGAGTTTAAAAATGTGTAACTTCGGAAACCGTTTCTTCTATCAATATGATCTATTATCCCATTACTTCTCATGCTCCTCTCTCATTTCCCATGTGCTCACAATGTTGTGGTGGCCTAGGAGATCACACACTACAGAAATGGTCCACTTTGGAAATTAGATTGTTGAGTAAAATAATATAACCTGGCAGGTCAAGTTATCCTGCTGTGAAATAAAAAAGAAAAATGTTGAACTGTAGATAGCAATGCAAGCATTATTTTGTTGCTATGATCAGCTATAAGAAAAACTTGGAAACTAAGTGAGCTAAATCAAAATTAAAATAGGTCTACCAAGTGCATAATACTTTTCAAGTCGTTTGACCCCCAATCTATTCGGGAAAGATCTAGATATAACAAAGGTACTGTAACGCCCCCGACTTTTGGGAACAGGGACGTCGTACGGCCCGCAACAGCCCAGGAGTTCTGCTGCGGCCCTACAGTGTATCATGCCTGCTCACGAACAAATAAAAGGAGTTAATTGCTTGAAATATGACCTAATGGCCAATTTTATTAACAATACGGGCGTCCAAGCCCAAAGCTCAACTTACACACAGAAAAGCCGAAGAAAACTCCACAGGAACACTTGAGTGCAGTCGTAACCCTAAAACAAACACTTGCAGCATCTTCTTTTCTTCTGGTATCTGTTGTGGGGGAAATTGTGCAAGACTGAGTACTCCAACCCCGTACTCAGCAAATCACATGTGGAGATACTGTATATCTACTTGCAAGGAACAATCAAGGGTGGGAATATATTGGTTTTATTACAGTGGGTGGATGCAATTTTATTTGCAAACAAATAAAATTTTAAAACAATTGCTCCTAAAGATCAGGGGTTTTCTGTTTCAGACAAAGTTTCATCATTACTCAAATTAACAACATCAGAAACACTACTTATGCCTCGTTGTTGGAATCACCCAATTAACACAGCTTCATTAACCGGAAGCACGACGTATTCGAATACCATTTATCTCACTCTGCAGAGTTGCCCAACTTTTCCCACACGATCCCTTAACTCCCGCGATAGAGTTAAGAAAGCCAGGTCGCTTCACTGCTCAATTCTTTATATAGACTCTACCCGGTAGTATCACTCAGTCACGGCCAAATATAAACAAAAACTTCTCCTTGCCGTTTTAAGTGTCTACTACCGTTGTTAGGTACCCGCAGCATACCTAACTCCCCGGCATCCTGTCATCTCATCCTGTAGAGTTTCAATCGAATTGAGCAGCTACTAAACCAGTGTTGACCAGTCAACTCCTGTGGTTTGAGCGGTCACTATGTCTGTTACTTGGCACAAGGTTCTTGTCCTTATATTTTTCACCTGAGGCACTCAACCACAGCTTCCCCTGTGCTCAACAGCAACAACCACCACCAAACCAAACCAGCCTCCATCCCCGAGTAAAGCGGTGGGCGAAGTCCACCACACAGATTCCCACAACACCTTTACCTGTAATCCCATCCTAGAGTAAAGCGGTGGGCGAAGTCCGCCTCACGGATTCCCACAACCCCCTTACCCTAGTCGGTGTATAACATCACCAGTCTAGGGTATGATGTCCCATACCATCCTACCCCAGCTTTGGGTTTTCAAATCTACCGGCCAACGGCCAAAGTCTCTTGGTAGTGTAAAATTTTGAATGAGATGATCCATGAATATTTATACAGTATAATAATAATTACTATGGTTGTCAAGGTGAATGTGGCCATCAAAGTAAACATGGCTTTTATTAGTGGTAGGATTTATCTAATTACACATGTCATTCTAAACATTTATTTTAAGCAATTATCATTTCACAACTATCAATAATGAAAATACATTAAATAAATAATGTAAATCTCGTGGGATTCAATATGATCAAAAACATGTGACTTGCCTTCTTGTTGTTGCTCTTGATCTTCTTGACTAGCTTCAAATATCTTTGTTGCCCTTCCGTTGACCAACTCGCTGGGTCCCGTCACTAGCGTAGAAAACGAGATTAAATAAGTTCCTGCTTTGCAGAATACAAGCTGGGAACAAAATCCAAATTAAAATAAGAAAGAGTACAAAAAGAAATAGGTTGGGTCGGAAGGTCAAGATTCATCGAGGCTTGGTAGGTGGACATGGTGAGATTTGGACAAAATAGGTTCAAGGTGATTAGAAGAGGTATATACGTTGGACGGATTTTTGGGAATAAAAGATGGACATTTGGTATTGAATGGTCGACCTTTGAATTGGGTGGATTTAGATCTTATCAAGATTTAAATTGGCTAAATGAAATATTTGGATTTATTTGTAATTGATTTTAATGGAAGGTAGAAATTTAAATTAATAAAATTTGAATTGGTGGGGATTCAATTTATGGAGATTGGGTTTGACAAATGGAGATATTTGAATATATGAAAATTTTGAATTTGGGAGAATGGACCCTAGATTTAATTCTAGAATATTTTTCTGGTCAAAATGATGTATTTTGGTATTTTTGGATTTTTCTGGAATTTTTGGGGATTTTTCTGGATTTTTGAAATAAAATGAACAGTGCTAAACAGTAATGGGCTCGGCCCGGGCAAACAGTGCGGCCCGGCCGCTTTCTCCGCTCGTCCGAACGGCCCGGTCGGCCCACGGCCGCGGCACGCGCTCGGCCACGCAGGCCGCTCGGCCGGCAGCCCACGCAGGCGCGGCGCAGCCCAGCACGCGCGCACACGCCCGCGCGATGTGCGACGCGCGGAAAACGCCGACGGCCAGGATTTCGTGAGCGCGACCGACGGATGAGAGGCGGTGTCGGATGGACGGCTCGGTTTCAATCCGACGCGAACGGCTGGATGGACCGGACACGGACGCACACGATGAAGCCACGTCGCCCCGGAGTGTCATCTTCAACCTCCGGACGGCCTCCCCGGCGGGGAACAGAGGAAGAAGCGGACAGCGGCGCGACGGCGACAGAGCACCCGAGCTCGATTGCTTTTGCTGGCAGGCGCCGACGGATATGAGGGTTCCATTTTGGGACTTGTGGTGGGGAGAGGATGAGTAGGAAGAGTCGCCGGCCGTGGGAAAGAGAATGGCACCCACGGTGGCTCTATGGGTTTACGGTAAGGTTTAGGCTAATTTGACCGACCTTTCACCATCTACGGGTCCTAGGGAAGCTAATGGAAACGGTGGCGCAGCACGGGGAGAGCTTACGTGAGCTGGCCACGGAGAGGTCCTTTGGACCGACGGCGATCTTCGCCGCCAGGCTTGTAGACAAAAGCTACCGTTCAATTGAACCTACCCTTGTGATTAGCACACCCTAAGGACCATTGCATTGCAAGGAATTGAAAAATTATAGATGAAATCTTGAGATTGAGATTAGGGTTAACCGGGCTCAGGGGCTTCAATTGCGGGCGACTCAGGCGATGTGGGGTCAATCGGCTGGGAAAGGAGGTGCGGGGGAATGTTTGGAGACGTTCCACTGTGGCCAATTGGGTTTATACTAAGTGTAAGGCGGTTTCTACAGGGAGGGGCTCGGCTGCGTTCTTCTCACGCAGAGCAGGGAGAGGGGGGATGCACCGGAGCTGCGCAAGGGGGGGTGAACGGCAAGGGGAGGTGAACGCGAAGGAAGGGTGGCCAGGGGAGATGAACGCAATCGGCGGCCGATTCGCAAGGACAGTGGAGAGGCGCTGCTTGCGGGCGCCTGCGCGAAGAAGAGGCCGAAAGGCCAAATAAAGGGAGAAGGCGCAAATGCCAAAAAGAGAAAGCGTATTTTCACTAGAATTTACCAAAAAGGGAAAGAAATCCAAATTTAATCAAAATTCAATAAAATTTTAAAAAGTTCAAAATTTTGGGGTGTTTCAGGTACTACATTTGCAGTAAGTAGATATGTTACGGCTCTAGCTGACTTGGTCTTGCACAATGAGCATCACCTTAAATCTATGGTCATGGTTTTTCTCCAGATCGGCACTACATGAAAAATCACTGAAAAGGCTTGTGTTTGATTATCTCAACACAACATGTGTAGTTTTATAGTGGCACAAAAAGAGCTATACTTGTAACCAAATATGGTGTTGGATAAAAAAATTTAGATCCGTATTGGGCACTAAATACCAAAGTTGCTTGATGTCACCAGCTATAGACAACAACATATATGTGCAAGGGCACGCAATAGTAATTAGATAGAATAAGAGTTAAAACTTAAAATGATCTTACCGAATGAATGAAATCCTTACCATCGGTGCTAGATCCTATGATGAAGTATCCATTCCCAAAACAAAAAGTTGATCCATAACAAATGCACATATATCCAATCTTAAAAAAGACATCAAGCAAAGCACCTCAGCTCAACAAGGATTTGAAATTCACAATAAAAAGTAGGATCATAGAAAGGAAATAACCATGCCTACAGTCCACGTGGTACCCCTGAACCTTGTGACCAACCACTCCACCCTCGCTAGCCGCACGGCCTTGCAAATCATGCATGTGCTGTAGATAAATCATCTCCCTGTTCAACTAGCACCATCCTAGATGGTAGATTTGCAAATCATGTGGCAGTGACGTCCC
Source organism: Dendrocalamus latiflorus (assembly GCA_017311315.1). Classification (NCBI taxonomy): domain Eukaryota; kingdom Viridiplantae; phylum Streptophyta; class Magnoliopsida; order Poales; family Poaceae; genus Dendrocalamus; species Dendrocalamus latiflorus. The sequence continues at coordinate 23,631,361 of CM029628.1, forward strand.
CGAGTGCGGTGTACATGGCGACGTCGTGTTCCAGATAACAGATATCCCGTGCGTTGACTGCTATCATGCCTCTCCCTCAGTCAAGAGCAGCGGTCTATATTTGTGCCCTAGTCGGAGTTGCCGTTCATGATCGTGAAGGGGCACCCATCCCCTCGCCCTCATGCTCCTCAACTGGCCACTCCACGGTGGGGCGACCGCCACCACCCCCTTTACCACACCTTCCTAGATGGAAGTCATTGCGCCTGCCTCCGGTCACTACTTTGGCTTGTCGGGGAGTCATCACAGCTGCCTCTGGTTCCTTTCCCTGGTCTCTGTTCCACAGCACGGCTGGATCTAGACAGGATGGGCCTAAGAAGTGGTGTGGTGGAGGGAGGAGAACGACGGGGTGGGGAGGAAAGTGGAGAGGTCGAGGGGGTGGGGATGCGGCGTCGGGAGACGGGATGGGAAGGGAGAGGATTAGTGAGAGACGGAGACTGGGGAGAGGAATGGAGGCAGAGTGGAGAGAAGAGGAAGGATATAGGAGAGAAGAGGAAGAATGCGCGGAAGGCATGACAAGGAGGGGGACGGAGGTGAAGGAATGTACCACTCATCGAAGGGTGTGACAATCGTAACTGAAAAGGGAAGTGGAGAGGAGAGGTGGTTCGATCGTGAAGAGAGAGAGAGAGAGAGATAGAGAGAGAAGAGAGGAGGGGGGAGATGGATGGCCTAGATCCTATCTCGTGGTCAGATTGAGCGGCTACGGAGAGGGGAAGAGAGCGGATGTATGACCACTAATTTGTATTTTTAGTAGAGATTAAGAACCTACTCGAGTAGACTAACATATGACATAAACTCTCACTCCATACTAAAGAATCTTGAACATGCTACATGAGCTTTGTCGACCATATCAATAGCCAAAGGTTGACAACTAGCTTTGGCTGCGGCTTATGGCTTTTGGCTGAAATTTTTGAATTTTGGCTGTTTACGGTACAGATTACGGAGAGATCGATACTCACTTGTGATTTTGACTGGTACAGATGTTGGGCTTTAACGTGTACTACGTTTAACTTATAGACCCCGTCTTGAGAAAATACTCTATTTAAAAGTTAGGTGCTGTAGCGGCTGCGAGAAGCCGAGCGGCTTCTCACCAACCGAACAGGCCTATAGGTCTTAGCTTGTAGATAGGAATAGTTGGATTTCTTCATTGCTTACTTCAGCAGCTTGACACGGGCTCAATCTTTTTGTTCTCAAATATTGCAAGGCCATCTCCACTTGCTTTAGGGGTGGAACCACACCTCAGGCAGGGTAGACTTCAGTCCAAGGTGTGAAAAATTCTAGTATATAGTCCGGGTAAATTCAATTCAGTCTGGGTAATATTTTCATAGTCCAGTCGAGATAGCCTAGATCATTCTACTACTGAGTCCGGAGCTTAACCAAATCCTAGCTCCACTACTGGTCTTGTTTTGTAGTAGGTTTTTCTGCACCCAGTAGATGCAAGCACATCTCTGTAAGAGGTAAAACAGTTCATCTCTTCCTCAGTTGCTTCTTTAAGAGAATTGGCCTCGCCTTAATCTATATATCTTCAAAGGAAGTAGTTGGACAAGTTTTTGCTTTTTTTTTTTCGACCTTCTCCAGGCCCCATACGGGAATTGAACGGCTGCGATTGCAAATTCGCTTGTTGTCATGCACAAAATACATCGGATCAATTGCGTCATTTGTTCCGGCACTAATTGAACGTCTAGGACAGCGAATTTGCTATTTAAAGAAAAAAAGAGCGAATCTGGTCCCACCGGCAAATCGCACACGTGTAGGCACCTCGTGTGGACAGGTCATTTGGCCAGCCTGTCAAGCCACCCAACGGGAAACAGGCGCCAAGCACGTGGCAACTCACACTCCCAAGAGGTAAGACCGCCGTCTCCCATCCGAGTGCAGTACAGGTGTACTACTGTAGCATACACTGGTAGTCTCGTAGACTCGTACTACTATTCTATTCCTCAAACAAGCCAGCGCCGTCACTCTCGTCTCGACCAGCCTTCTGAGCCTACCTCGCCCAATTTCCCAAAACAAAAGCCCAGGTCCTTGCGCTTCTAGGCTAGGGTTAGGGTTTTGACGCTTCCTGCTGCTTCACCAACGCTACGCCGAGCCCGTGCCGCCGCCGTACGATGGCGTCCAACGTCCCCGACGCCTGCGACGCCGACCTCGCTTACCTCTCCGGCGCGGAACTCGTCCGCCACCTCCGCACGGACTCCCGCATGGCCGACTACGAGGCGGTCGAGCGCGTGCTCAGCGCGCGCGAGCGCAGGGCCGCCGAGGCCGAGGCCCAGCTTAAGGCCGAGATCGACGCGATGCGGAAGGAGCTGGACGCGCGCCGCCGGGCGCAGCAGGACGAGGCCGCCGAGGTGGCTGCGCACCTGGCGAGGATCGCTGCCGGGGCCGAGGCCCACCTTAAGGCGGCACTCGCCGAGATCGACGCGCTGCGGAAGAAGCACGACGTGCCCAGCCGCGTGCCGCAGGACGAGGCCGAAGAGACGCCGATTCTGCGGACCGACGCCCCGTCCGCGGTGCCGCAGGACGAGGTTGAGGAGGCGGCGCTTCTGCTTCTGGATCTCGCTTCTTCCGCGGTCCTTGCCTCGGCAGCGGTGCCGCATGACGAGACTGAGGAGACGCCGCTTCTCGGGATCGCTTCTTCGCCGGTCCTTGCCCTGGCCGCGGTGCCGCATGAAGAGGCCGTGGAGACGCCGCCTCTAGGGATCGCTGCCGCGGACCCTGCCCCGGCCCCTGTTCCGCAGGACGAGCAGCGAGTCGTCGAGGGGGACAAGCGATATGAGAATGGCGTCGAGACTATTGAACTCAGCAGCGACGATGAGGAGGGGCCCCGCGCGGACGGTTCTTGTGTTTCTCGCAAGAGCAAGGCGAGCGCGGACGAAGACGACGAATCGGTGGGAGATACCATTCCGCTGATACACCGCTTGAAGAGGCTGCGGGAAACCATGGCGCCTCCCCTAGGATTTGCTCTCCAGATCAGCGCTTCCCCCATGAATGGGAAGACACAACAAGGTCCGTCTGCTATGTCCTCCCAGGTGAGAAGTGCAAGTGTCACAGCGAGCAAACGAGGGGAATCAGTGGAAGCAAGTGACATGACACGCAAAGCACGCACTGACTTGCAAGGGAAAGGAAAGAAAACGAGAGCTGCTGGCAACTCCCCTCGGGCTAGAAAGGTTGGGGGCCGCGGCAGGCGCAGAACGTTAGATAAGCCGGTGCCAGCAGCCTCGCACTCGAACTTTCGGTGCTGGCTGCAGCTACCTTCCTCCTCGGGTTCGACATCCCTGGGAGGCAATCCAGGGGCTTCTTCGACGGTCGTAGCCCCGGCTGTTGTTTCACTTGAAGGGAAGGGAGACAATGAATTGTTACAGAAACTGGTGAGCAAAGAGTTGGAAAAATGTGTTCTTTGAATTATTGCTTACTGTTTGTTATATGGTTATGCGTTTATGTTTTGTTGTCTTACTGATGGTGAACTGCTGCAATTGTTAGGATAAAGCTGTAGCAAATGGTCATCAATTACAAGCATCATCTTTTGACAATGGGCTGCATGTGGATGAGGTGAACCCAACAAGGGTCAGGAAGCTTGGACAGAGACAACAACAAGGAGTATATAACTGTTGTAAAAATTTTTTTTCTTATAAACTGAAATATGATGTTGGAGACTAACTTTTACAAATATATATATTGGCATTCATTTTGTAGGATGGCAATGAAGTTGCTTTGCGCTCACTAACCGGCTGTCCGCCTCCAACATGCCCAAGTGCAACAGGTAATAATTATTGCAGATTGTACTAAATTCAGAGTGATTATAAATTTAGGAAAATGTTACTTAGTCTTTCTACTATTTTCTTTTCTTATCCAGATTCTCGCAAGTGATTAGATGATTGATGGTCTTCTGCTGGAGGAAGGATATAGTAATGATGCCAGTCTAGCTTAATTTGTGATAGATAATATGTGATGAGATAGATGTTGACTTTAATTTGTGGGCGTAATTATGCCAAAATGATTTAGTAACTAGCTTTTTCTATTAAACACTTTGGCTAAGTTTGGGAAATCAAATTATGGGACTCTAGCAGGAAGGTACCAAGAAATTTTATGTGGCTTTTGCTACCTAGAATTCTTTATTATGGAGGAAACATTAGTATTCATATGTATGAAAGTAGTGTGACATGTAATGTGACTTGGGCATGTCTTATTGATCATCTATGAGAAAGTTCAAGTTTTCTTTTCTCCTACTCTGAATATGCAGATTGCTTGAGGTGGAGCTGTGTGTACTCAGTTTTACTTCTGCTATGTTTTCATTGATCTTTGAGATGAGTATCACGGATGAAATTGATAGACAATGATGAATTCAGCAATGAAAAATTGCAGAAAAAGGTCTTGTAGGTACCATTATACTGTGCTGTCACTTATGATTGATGGTATGAACATGTGATGGGTAAGACCTAGTGTGTCTTTCGGAAAATGCTGGTGAGGATCAAACATGGCGTTTATCTTATGCCAGAGAAGCTATTGATCAAACACAGCGTTCTAGAACATGCCAACTTGATCAACCATGTTGTTTGGTATATGCTAGACCTGAGCAATGTTTACTATATTGTAAACTCCCAATGGTACACATATTTATTGCCATTGGAGTAAATAAGCATTTCATACAAGTTAGAGTTGTGCATGAAGTCAGAATATGGATCACCTAGTACAACTAATATATATCTCATAGCAGCTGTACAATGTTGTATATATGTATTTCATTTGTTATTTGTTGGTCATTAAGTAATACACACATACTGCTAACATATATCTGATTACAGCTGCACAATATTGTATGTCTCAGTGAATTTGTTGGTTGTTAATCAAGTAAAAAAACACTTAGATTCAACATATTATGCTTTACTTTTCCTTGGTTCCCAATCATTTAATTACATGCTTTACTAAGGGATCATGTTCATCCAAAATCTATGTCACGATTTTTTTTTCTACACAGTTGAGTTCTGCTCTAATAGAAGATCTATATTCTTTTTCTTGAATATTTCTGACCAATGATTATTTAGCATGGTATATCAAATCTGAAGTTTGAAATCTAAAAGTAGATTGTTCCTTCTTGAGACATACCATGCTAAATAATCTATCATAAAACTATTCAAACTTTTAGAACTATTATCCACCATAGAAATATTATTGAGCAAGGAATGATGTCAAAATTCATTCCTTGCTTATCCACCATAGAATATTGAGCAAGGAATGAATTTTTACGTCATATGCTGGATCATTTGTGAATAGTTCAGCAGAAAGAAACAACTAAAGTACTCTAAAAAAATAGATAATAGGTCATTGAGTCAAAGAAGAATTTTTTTGTTAATAGCCGAAATGGAGTTACTTTGTAAGTTATGAGGCCAACTAATGCTTAATGTGCATATATACTTGTATTGCCTTTCTTCAACTGACAGCAGTACATAGGTTATTAGAGGGCAATATTGCTTTCTACTCAGTCTTCGGTGTGTTCAGCAGGTTGAAAATGCATATATATGTTTACATTACTAGCAATTTTAAAGGCAAGACCTAACATCACTTATTCAGTAAATGCAAAGTCGTAAGCCTAATATGTTGGATCTTCCAGGTTGCATAATTTGAATTTGTATTCTTGTAATGATAATTCGTATTTGGATTCAAATAAAGGTTCATTTTGTGCCAAGGATTTGGTTATTGTATAAGTGAGCAATATAAATGTTCTGAGTTTTGTTTTTCAATTTCAGAACTATTTGTTCTTAGGTCAAATTATAATCCTAAATTTTATTTTTTGAAATTTTTATTCCCTTAGAATGAATTTCAATGTATACAAGTAGACAACCTGTAATTAATTTACTCATAAAATATCGCAGTACATCGTATGAACGCATGCAGTTTTAGACGCAGCTAAGCATCACTAGCTTGCGGAAGTTTAAATTCTCTTATCTTTCATCTCTGTAGTTGTTTTCCTTCTGTACGTGAACTAAAACTTTTGCAATGTCATTTCTAATATGCAAGATTCTTTCTATACCTTTGTGATATCTGTGCATTACATTTTCTTATATGTGTTAACTACGCTAGCGTGATCATATCGTCCCAATTTCTGAATCGATGTATACTTTTTTTTATGTTGTTCATCCACAAGAAATCTTGACAGTTCAGTTACCCTACAGTGAACAACGTAAAAAAAGTATATATGGATTCAAAAATTGCGTGAATCTCGTCCGCAACGCCCTCGGCTGAGGCAGGTGTTCACCGCCATGGCCAAAGCTGAGTGCGTTGGAGATTGCCGGAGCCATGGCAGGTAAGGAAGGCGAAGGGAGGAAGAAGAGGCTAGGAGCATAAGTGCCATTTTGGGGAGTTTATAACATAGATATTATTAAAAATGCCCAAAGTAGCAAAAAATAGCAACAATATTTAGAGTGGCGCACTAGATGAATTACATTGTGTAGAGGGGTAATTTTAAGTGTGCCAATATTTGGAGTGGTATTTATCCAAATTTTGCATTTAACCATACCTAGATGGTGACGTGAAACAAATATCTACTGTTCGTACCTCATTTTTCTTATAAGCTATTGGTGGAAAGATCCTACGATCATGATGTGTTTGTCGATTTGTCGAAGTAATACTACTAATATGCTGGATACAATTCTCGCAGGGTTTAACAATAACTGTTTGAAGATATTGAATGGAGGCCTTTGCGAAGCATATGTTTGGTGATGATGCACTTCGTTGTTTCTATACTCTTATGCATTTTGCTGGGTGTTTTTAAACTTTCTAGTTGTACTAAATAGTAGCTCACCATTGTTGAGCGCCTGAATTGCTGCATGATCGGCTGAGGGCTCACAGCCCGGTTGCCCTAGAGTGGCCAAAACTAGGGCATTGTCAAAACTATGATAATTCTAGGGGTGTTTGGATTGCAACCAAGGTGATTTCCAAATATTTGGCAATATAGATGGGTTAAAATTTGGTTTAAAACCAAATGGACGGCCAAACTTCTTCTAAATGTGACTAATGGTACACTGATTGACAATGACATGTGGGCACCAAATGGCATTTCATATTTCACGGCGCCAAAACATAACCAACATGGGTCATCACTACCACACATGAGTCATCACAGACTGTTCTGTAACCCTCATCAATGATGGTTTCTGAACCATCTGATTTATTACATCAGTAATAACTACTGGTTATCACAAACGGCTCCTAAACCATTTGTAATAAGTCACAACACAGACGGTTTTCAAAAATAACCATTTGTGATATTCTACATATCACAGATGGCAAATACAAAAAACCATCTGTGATGTTCTACGTATCATAGACGGTTTTGTATTAGAAATCATCTGTGATCTTTCTTTGTATAGCAATTTTTTTGTTTTTCGGCTAACCTCAGGAAATGCTAGCCATACCCTTTGAAAACAAGCAAGCAAATTATAGATAAATGATATATAATTGAATTACAACTCAAAATCAATTACAAAAAAATTTAATTTCATGTATTGTCGCCAGAGTTACAATTGAATTAAATTTTTGAACATGTATTAATCGATGTTGCTAGAGTGAAATTCTCCTCTCAAGTCAATAACCTCCATCATAAAGAAGTTGGAGAGCCGACCTCGAATATCTGAGAGTTCATTTAGATCGAATGTACTTGATTTGATTGTCATACCCTGTCGCTAGGAGGAGTAAAGTAGTAAGCATATATATTCAAATTGATAATTAGAAAATATGTATTGCGAGATTGAGAAACTTCTAGATCATTCATCTTAGCATTCATGATTTTCTGTATATAATAACAAAAGTAGAATGTACATAGGTTACCTTATAGCTGCTGGTGTCACTGTAAAAATAAAATTACATACATAGGAATAATCAGTTCGAGAGGCATTATTATGAAGTGTGATATAGGATTATTGTGTCATAGCAGATACCAAAAATCGCCTCTTGTGTTAAAATATGGTGCTCGATTCCTTGTGTTTGTCTCCTCTGGCAGCATGGGCGCTGAACGACCTATGTGACTCCAAAGAGTTATTCTCAGCCATTGCAAATGAAGAGAATACTATAATAGAGTTATCCATAGAGGAAATAAGCATATCTATCAAGTGTTTATTGCACAAGGGTGAAGTCGTGGTCATTCTTGAGTACGGAATCGAGGAATATTATCTTGTTCCACTGTGATACAATGGCTATAAGGATCCAGTGCCATCAACTGTAACAGCTCAGCTGTTTATTTCGAAAATTTTGAGTGAAGAGATTAATTAATTTGATTTAAAATAAAATCAGTGTTTTGGTTGTCTAAATTTTAATTTTGAATTGCCTAGCTTTTCTGCTTTTAAAAGACTTCTTTTGAAAAGTAATTTTAATAAAAACATAAAAATATTATTAAATAAATAATATTTTTGTATTTTATAAAAATAATTAAAATTAATTATTTGGACTTATTTGGCTTTTATTTGAATTTTCTATGATTTTTTGGAGTTTAAAACCTAATTTTAAAATTAAAAACTATTTTTAGTACAAAAATTTAGTACCAAATTATGTTTTACATATTTTTAATAAGTCCAAAATGATTCTAGGAATTTTTTGAATTTTTATGGAATTTTTAGAATTTATTTGTTATTTTTGTGAGCCTTTTTGGGTTTATGGTGTTTTTAGAAAATCAAAAGGTATTTAACATCTGCTCCCTCGCTCCTGGGCCGACATGTGGATGGTCAGGATTAAACTCCACCGCCATGCAGCGCAATCCCCGTCAACCGCGTCCCCCTCTCTCCCGGACGGCCGGATACCTCCCCTCTCCACGTGGCGCCCATCCAGCCCTTCTTCTCCTTCCCCACCCCCTTCTTCCTCCTCCTGCTCCCTCTCTTCTCTCCACCATGCCATCGCCGCTGCCATTTCTGGCTGGCACCCCTCCCACGCGCTGCTGCCTCCTCCTTCCTTCTTCTTGCGCACGCATCACGCGCCTGATTCCCTTCCTTCCCTCTGCGCCCATGCTTTCCTTTCTTTCTCCCCCTCTGGCAGTTCCGCCAACCGCCATCTTCAGCAAAGAATCCTCACCATGCTCCCCCTCTCCGCCCTATAAAATCGCCTCCTCAGCTACACCTCACTCCGCACCACTCTTCTTCTCGCCTTCTCTCATTTGCACCGCGCCCGAGGCTCCTTCGCGTCATGCCTATTTCTCTCCAACCATCAGCGGTCCTCCGACGAGGAATTCCTGCCACTTCGATAGTCCCCAAAGCCCGAGTTTGATACCTCCAGCACCACCGAGCCCCCGCAACTCTTCTCCGCCCCTCCACCAAGCAAGGAGGCCATTGGAGCACCACCACATCAGAGCCTCGAGCTCAGCCGCCGCCTTTTCTTGTTGACGGCTGCCTCCAATCATCATCGGATTTCGCGCCTAGGTGAGACTACATGCTGTCGCTTCCCTCTCGTGGTTGCACAATGCTACCGGTACCCTTGGTCCCTATCCGCATCACCAGCCGACAAGCCACGGCATTCCATGCACACACGTACGCCACCCAATCACTAGGACGTCTCGTCAGTACCTCATGCCACCGTGAGACACGTGGCTGTCATGTGGCTGCCACATCGGCATATTGGCTGAGTCAGCAGCCCACGTGATGAGCCACATCAGCACTAGTCGATTCTAGGTACAATAAGGTTTCTTGAATGACCAAAGTTGTGCCCATTGGGAGTATAATTGTGGCTCTTCTTGAACCTATCATACAAGCATTGCTACCATCGATTGTTGTAAGGCTGCCAGCATTCTTACTAATTGACTGAAAGTATTTTATCTCTCTTAAGATGATATTTGTTGTGCCACTATCGGTTAAGCACACTTGCTACATAGGGCACCATACATGTTCTAATACAAAGTATTTTATTAATATATAGTAGAAGGCAATCAACATATAAATAAAATACTTCAATATTAGAACATGTCATGCCATTATAAACTGAATAAATTAATGAATTATTCAATATCATCCAACCATCATGAGAAAATAAAATTGTTTGAGTACTATCCATGCAAATTCTAACTTGTTCCTTCCACACATGGAGTAAATGACAATTAAAGTCTAAATGCATTATGTGCATTAGACTGAATCTGCTAAGAAGTCAGAGTCTTCGGCTGCATTTTCTTGGGGGTGATATGCTCTTCCAAAACTCCCCCCTCAACTGAAGCAAAGTGGGTGCAATGTCGAAAGGGGGTGCTGCTGCCAGAATGGTTTCAACCTCTATCAGTGTAAGCAGCTTCTCAAAACTCTCCCCCTCATCCGAAGCAAAGTGGGTTTCATGCTGCTCTTTGCCATCCTTCTTCTTATGAGCTTGGAAGGCATCGATGACATGCTGCGGCTCTTTACAGATCTGCGACCAGTGCCCCCCACTTGCCACACTTGTAGTAGGATTGGTCTTGCTGACCATAGGACTTACCATTCCACTTTGGCTTGCTTGCCTTATTCTCACATGAAGCATCTGACTTGCCTTTCTGGGATGCGGCCTTACTCTTCCTTCCCCTTTTCTTCATTATGGGCTTTCACACCTTGTAGCCCCCGGTATTGGCTTCACAGCCAGCGGAGCTCCCAAGTGGTTGTGTAACATAGTTCTTGTGGAGAACATCATCCTGAGCCTCTACAACCTGCATCATATTGATCAATTCAGCATACTCCTTATAGCCATCTTGACGATAATTGCGTGCAGACTGCACTGCATTGGGGTGGACGGTGGATAGGGTCTTCTCAATCTTCTGCTCATTTGTGATCTGCTTGCCACAAAGTTGAAGATTGGTACAAATTCTACTCGACCGTTTTGAAGTCGGCAAACCTCAGTCGGATCCACTTTTGCTATGTCTGAGGAAGGATGGCGTACTTTATTTAGCCTCTCGAATCGCTTCTTGAGTGCAGTCCATAATGCTAGCGTGCTCTTCTCTGCCATGTACTCATTCTTGAGAGTGAGATAAAGATGGTGCTTGAGGAAGTGAAGTGTCTGATCATTTCCCTCAGGGATAGGTTTTGCATCCTACGGTGCACCAATCCCAATAGCAGGGTAGAGCTTCTTGCCTCCAAGCACTATCTCGACATCGGAAGACCAAGTCAAGTAGTTTTGACCATGTTGGGCTAGCTCCTCGAACTCCCAGTTCGTGACGCCTGTCATCTACATGTGCATGAAAGGAATAAATAAGTTTACTATCAGTAAACATGCATAAAATAAATTTATTATAGGTAAATAAATTGGATAATGGTACAAAAGATTCTCGTAATGTTCCAGAATTTTCTATGTATTTTCTATAAATTTTACTATTAATTTCGGTGATTAAAGTCAATTTAAATAATTACGATTAATCAAAACAGTAAATAAATAAAGAAAACATAGAAAATAATAATGATAGTGCTAAACATATTTCAACTGCTAAAAATAATTCAGTGAATTTTGCAATTTCTGAGGGCCTATACATAGATTTTCAATTCAGAGAAAATTTTCACGTAATTTTCTGACTTTTCAAGGGCCTTTTCGCAAAATCTAGGACCTGTTCAAAAATTCTGAGGACCCTACCGTAATTTCCAGAATTTGGGGGCCTTTTTGCAAATTTACCGGTGCTAGCCCCTTTTCCCCCTTTTTTCAGCCTCTTCTCTTATTCTATCGGGCCAGAGAATCGGCCCGTTTGGCCCATATGGCCCAACTGCATACAATGTTGTTGGCTAGGGTTAAAACCCTAATCACCAGCTCCTTCCGTGGTGGTGGCGCATTCCAAGTGGCCGGGTTGCAAGCGACCGGCAGCCCGTGTAGGGCGCTCCGTGAGCGGCGACTACCGGTGGCAGCGGCAGCGCCGAGTGGCGGGCTTCTGGCGGCACCGAGCAGTGACCGTGGCCACGAGCGGCGGATGACCTCGAGCAGTGGGTGGCTTCAGCCGGTGCCCAGCGGCGGGTTTCAGGTGGCATCGAGCGGTGGTAGCGGCCTCGAGCCGCAGACGGCCTCAAGCGGTGGGCGGCTTCGGGCGGTGCCGAGCGGCGGGCTTCGAGTGGCGGCGGCCTCGAGCGGCAGGCTTCGGGTGGTGCCGAGCAGTGGCTTCGGGTGGCCGGTGGCTGGGCTCATGCAGCGGCTTCGGGCGGCGCCGAGAGGCGGTGCTTGTGCGGTGGCTTCAGGCCAACGCGGCGGCGTGTGCGGTGGCCATACGAGGCTGGCCGTGCAAGATTTTTCCTTTTTTCTTTTTTTCAATCTACAATGCAATCAACATCTACTCTTTCATGTAATCTACCGATCGACATTGTGCCAGCAACTTCAAGTCTGCTCGCGGTAGGTTAGAGCGGATTTGCACCATAGAAAATAATCTAGAAAGCGAAGTCTGCGGAATTTAGAGCGATCTAGATATAGAGAATTCAATCTAGTAATGCTTTGATGATTACCTTTCGATTCACCGGAGCGATTCGTGCTGATAACGTGTTGAGGAACCATTGTTGGCGACTAGTCCGACCGATTCCTCTGCTATGTAAAAGACAGACCAATCATAGAAGACGCAAATAGTAGATTGAAACACAAAGATACGAAGAACTCCTGGTATTTCTTTTTTGCTTTCTCTTTCTCATGCGTATACAAAATAGCCAATAGCACTCCCTATTTATAGCCTAGTGGTGAGGTGTCCACCATGGACCAAGGCTTCAAGATCAGGCCCAGGTTTCATAACAGGTTCCATCGTTTCTGTGGTTCCCTTTTAAATGGGGAGGCAATGGATAACCCCCGCACTGGTTCTTCTAGTACCTTTTTCTATGTTACATACTTACATATGCTTATTATACTGGAACTTTGTATTACTAATTCATTCAGAATTGTGTTGTCCATGCATGGAGACCATTGCCTGTTAACCATTAGCCATTGCCCGGAGATATGAGAGGGATCAGGCAGTTGATTATTTAATTGTTAACCATTGCCTGCTGCGGCGATTAGCCAACTGTCTGAGCAATGCATGTACACGTACATCAGATTCTTTCATCGGCCACTCTGCCAATATGTAATATTTCATCAGTATCCTCTAGCTAACACTTGCCAAATGCGTCACAAATTTTTTTTTTAGACAGCACATACAAGCATTGTTCTAGAAATTATGTACATAATAGTAAAACATTTTACATTTTTCATACATATAGTTCATTACATAGAACAAATTGCATAATTAATGATGTTGGTAGAACACAGCAGTTCATCAGATATTATCTAAGAACATATGGCGTATTAAGAACACAAGAGCCATCGTAATACTTTCTTTATAACAATAGAAACAAGGTGTTCAACAGTTAAATGGTTAATGGATAATCGGAAGGATGACTAATCAACGAAAATTGAGAGACACATCTAACGTGGCAGACCTGCAGATGACATAAACTCTTCCTCGAAGCTGTAGCAACTTTGGCTATGTTGAGATGCAATTTTAGATTTTTTGCCAGAATCAATAGATGATAATTGATAGCCGTCTATAGTTGTTGTTGTTAGCAACGTTTGTCTCTCTTCATCTTTTCCGACAGCAACTTGACTTGATTCCACTCTTTTCGTCCTCAAAAATTGTAATGCCGTTTCCACTTGCTTCATAGTAGGTCTTTGGTCACCTTGGAGTCTCAAACACATCTCCGCGAGAGAGCAAACACAATTAATCTCTTCCTTAGACGCTTCCTCAAGAACATGTGGAGCTACGATCTCTGTAATCTGCCTAACCTTTATCTCCCATAGAAAGTAGTTTGTCAAGCTTTGTTTTACTCCTGACTCACTGATAAAAATGGGCTTCTTTCTAACAAGTAACTCTAGAAGTACCACACCAAAACTGTACACATCGCTCTTCTCATTTAATTGCCCAGTATGATAATACTCTGGATCTAAGTATCCAAATGTGCCTTGAACATTTGTAACAACATGTGTTTGATCAATTGGAACCAATCTTGAAGAACCAAAATCAGAGACCTTAGCGGTGTAGTTAGAATCCAATAGGATATTAGATGACTTGACATCCCGATGGAAAACTGACACTGAGGCCGCAGAATGGAGATAACAGAGAGCTCCAGCAACTTCAGTAGCGATTCTTAGACTATCATCCCATGATAAAAATATTCCATTACTTGAATCAGCATGAAGGATTCCATATAGTGAACCATTAGGGATAAAATCATACACCAATAGCGGGACTTCAGTCTCAAGACAACATCCAAAGAGCTTTACAATGTTCCTGTGATTTATCTGAGAAAGAATTGTAACCTCATTGATAAATTGATTGATCTCACCTTCCTCAATGATTTTAGACTTTTTTATTGCCACCACACGTTGATCAGACAATATGCCTTTATACACCATGCCATGCCCTCCACGGCCCAAGATGCGGGTGGAATCAAAGTTATTTGTTGCCTTTTCAAGTTCCTCTAAACAGAAAATCTTTGTCTTCTCACCAGCATTTTCATTAGATAATATTAACTGTTCTAGAAGAAGACCTTGGTTTTTTCGGAAATACTTCCTTCGCAGACGCTTTTTGATGTCTCTTTTCCATCTACGGATGAGGTGTATCCCAGTTACACTAAGAAGTAGAACACTAAAACCACTGCTCAGTCCAATGATAATACCTGAAATTTGCCCCTATTAGTTTTACTATACTTTTATTAACTAGAACAAACGATTACTTACCTACTAGAACATTATTAGTTTAGGAGTACAATTGCTTGTTGTCACCCCAAAATTGGGCATTGTGAAATTTGCCATCCCAAAACAGCCCTCAATACCAGTCTCAACGGGTTTTTTTTATCTAATTTCCGAAGTAGAGGGTAAAATAACTAGTTTTGAAGTACAAGGTTGAAATTGGACAAAGTTGATAGTACAGCAGCGAAATGTAAACTTTCTCCATCAAACTTAGCCGTTTTTATATATGGTATCGATGGATCTAGTCAAATCACGCAAGAGCAATAAGAGGCAATTTAACCTGGTTCAGAATCATTGTCGTGCGGTCATCTTGCATTGACTTCATTAGAATTTTGGAAAATTTTATACTATGTACACCAAAATACTAATATAATATATTTGCTTTTTTACCAAAAAAAGTAGACAAATAGCACTACTAGACCTAACAAATCCCATTAACGAGAAATTGCCTCAACAACATTTGAAGCACAAATTCCAAATTCCATTATGGTAACAAGAAATACAAGAGTTATATTCACAAAGAAGAAACATAATTAAAGCAAAAAAAAAAACAAACATCATTTATGTGAAAACTTGATAATCATTTCATTTTGAGCACCAAATCAAAATGACAAATTACCATTAGAATTGAGGAGGGAGTTTATAGAATATTGCATCACTTTTTAAATTTTCAAATTCAAAATTAAAGCTAGTAAGGAGATATGGAAAAGAGAATTTTTTTGTGAACATATAGTAACCTATTGCCTTTTGTTTTAATCTATAATTTGTTAAGGATTTTTTTTCTCCCAACATGAATTGAATTTGAACTTGAAAATCTAAATGGATGTTTGCTAAATTAAGAACTATCTTCAAAATTTCTCACTTCGTTTGGTTCTAAAGTTTTCACTCAAATTATGATTTTCACTAAGAAGAAATCCACCACGTGCAAATACAGAGGATTACCTGAGAGCATATTTTGGTGTTGTCTTGAAGTGCACTTCTTCTTTACGGAATCATACTCTGTTTTGTGAGGGCATGGAGCACAATCGTAGCTTCCTATGTTATTCTTGCATATTCCGATACAACTGTTTGTTTGGAGACACTCGTCGATATCTGTAAAGTGTAAACACAACACATGAATATTGATAAGGTACAGATGCAACATCAATATCAGGCCATTTATACCGTACCAAAGTCTTGCATAATGCTAAGCGTGTGACCAAACAAACCACATCCATATCTGTAAAGAATTTTTGGGTTGCATGCACCAAATATTTAAGATGTGGACTCAAAATGTATTTCTTATGCTCCACCAAGGCTAAGACGTGGACATGAAGCGGGCTGCAATTATTTTGTTAGTAATATTGGATTAGCTAGGCCTTGAACTTAGGATTTATTGGCTCTGATATTATATTGAGTTGCACGCATTTGCCCAAAGCTTAAGCTGATCGGAAAAGGTACGTAATATACTTTAACAAGAATGAATGCAAAACAATACTTCAGTATAACTGTATAAGTCTGTTTTTGTCATGTCCAGAATTGCCTTGAGCTATGTATATCCAAACTAATTTATTGATTTTTATCCTTACATGCCGTAAGTGAGCTAATTAAATTGGTTGCCATGGGCCGTTTTGCAACATCATATTCTATACACTAATGCAACTAAAATTAAATTTTGTGGAACAAGTCCTACTACTATGTAATTCCTAAATTTTGAATTTTTATATAAACTATATCAATTAGAATTTCCTAAAAATTTGAGAATTTTCTGAATCTTTTAAGAATGATTAAAACGGTTTCTCTGATTTTCAGAACAAAAAATCATTTATTCAAAGTAAATAAAAAGTTTTACAAAGTTTTCAAATACTTTCTTGTGTTAAAAATACCCCAAAATGCATCCATACTTTCTCTGATTCCACAGGATGTTGTTATAGGATTTAAATATTTATTAGCAGATGCAGACAGTCTCCTGATGGATAATAGCTTTTGTACTGCTTATTTACGTTAATATATTGAACTAGGGGTCTCCCTTCCGTCTTCGAAAAAAAAACCATGAACTTGAGAAAATTGGTTCACCAATTATAACTAATTAACATGTATTGAAGAGATGCTGAATTAACAAGCTTCAATGAGATGACACATATGGCTCTTGGTAGTTTGGGTTTGCGGTGATCATCAACGTATCAGTAGGTGTGATGTACAAGAAAATAGTATGGAAAAAACAAAGTGAAATGAACTAACGAGTGGGCATATGATTAATATGTCATATGAGTGGTAGGGGAGACAGTACCTTCGCAACCATCTCGGATATATGGATTGCCTTGGAACCCATGCGAGCATTTGCAGCGGTAACCAACAGGACCAAACCTAGAGGTGACTGCTATGCACTCGCTATTGGAACTGACACAAGCATATCCAGATATGTTATGTTTTGCCTCTTGACATGTCAGATTAGCGACGGCCCATTGCATGGTGACTGATGAATTTGGATCATAAAAATAAAGAAATTGCCCTTCAGATGGATACAAATTCGTTGCCATAGTTTGGTCAGGGTCCTTGTACTCAATTAGCCCTTCATCAATGTATATATTAGTCACCTGATAAGTGTTATCCACTAGGAGAACCGATGATGTCGTATTTGTGCAGTTGAGGTAAAACTGCTTCCTTCCAAAACATCCTTCTTCCAAGCCAAATGGAAATAAGACAGGGATGTTTCCACACTGGCGTGTACAATTAGCGTTGTGTTGAATCGGATTATACCCTAATTCGAATGAAAAAGTAGATATATCAAAACAAAACACAACATGATTAGAGTTGTACATGAGTTTCCATAGTGACTTTATAGATGAACTATACATGTCTCCTTGTGTCATAAATGTGGTTTCGGTCATAAACTGGTTGACACGATTGACACAACACGGTAAGGACATGGCTCTCTTTGATAAAAATCACATTCTTATGACACAATTTAACTTACATATATCACATATAAGCAAGAATTAATCTTACAATATAAGAACAAGAACTAACATCTGTAGTCGTTTATTGAAACTAGTGAAGAACTTCAAATTTGTTAGGGTTTTAGAACATGTAAAATATGGCTCTCTTTTTAATCTGTAGCAGTGCTAGGTCATTTAACTAGTTTACTATTTAAAGAGACTCAAGTTGGTGAACGGTGGTAATGGTATCCCCCCCCCCCCTCCCTCCTAAAAGATCTCTAACAGTAAACTGGGGAAACATCTAACAAACTAACTTGTACCAAAATTTATTCTTATCAAAACCATGGCAAGTCTCGCACTCCAACCAGGGTTAACAATTTCGGCAAAATTTCGCCGAAGTTTTGGCATTTTCGTTTGTTTCGTTGCCGACCGAAAGAAACAACATTCATTCAAATTAATTCATCCTCGTTTGAATTTGGTGGCTGGCGCATACCCGCATTCCCGCAGCGTAGCCGGCCCACATCCACAGCGCATAGCCTGCTTCATTCGGTCAAGCCGCTCCACGCCTCCACCGACCAACCCTTATTCCGCAATCTCATCTCCTACTCCCCACTGCAACTCCCGGCTGTCGCCACCACCTCCGGTGTCAGCTCCCCAATCCAAGCCCGACGCCTAGCATCGCACATAGTGGGAGGTGTCCGTGTTCTCCCGCCTCACGGACCTGCACCTATCGTCCCTGCTCTGCTTGACCGACCTCCTCAGCTGGGCCATCCCCTACTACCCCAGTGGCCTCCGGTGTTGGCTCCCCAATCCAAGCCCTCTGGTAGTCCGATGTCGATTCATATTGTAGCTTTCCTTCCAAATCCTATCTTGTATCCTTTTGCTGTCTGATTTTTTTCGTTTTGTAGTTATCGTTTCCTCCCAGATAAAGCAATTGACTTGGTTGATGAAGTGGGATTCCTTGTTAGGTTACGCCATGCGAAGGTAGAAGAACCCATCCATGAATGCGCCATCATCTTTCCATGCGTCTATCCCTTTTTTCACCCTTAATTTTGCCATACAGTTTACAAGATCTAAATCTGAAATGAAACAATGTGTTGGAAGCTCCCTGAAGATGCTAAACATCTCGAAAAACAGCTAAAGAAAATCATGAGGAGGAAGGAGGAAGCCATCTGTTGCCAGTGCTTCAAAAGGGTAAAACTGGATCTTTTTTTCATTCATTCAAGAAGCAGGACAAGCACCACGAAAGGGACTCCCTTGGCTGCTTCCCCCTACGTTTCTGTCTTTTTTTTTTCTGTTGTGTGAAATCTGAATTTCCAGAGCAAAACATCGATCAACTTTTGTCCAGATTTTGGACATTTTTCGTCAAGATTTCGGCCGGATTTCGTTCCGATTTTGCACAGATCCGACGAAGGATTCAAACATCGTTTGAAAATTTCATCTGGAAGTTTGAACAAAATTCCAAAATTTCATCCAATTTGCTTCTTTCGCTCCCTAGCGAATTTTTTTAGAGACCGAAAGAGTTTTCCCTGACTCCAGCTACGGTGTGCTAACCAGAAATGGATATTACAATTTACCTGAACGGAGCAAAAATCAAAACCTAAAATAAAAATGATATTTTTGCTAAGTATTCGGCAATAGCTTGAACAAATTAATATTCCAAAATTTTTATAAAGTAGGTCGCCTACAGAGTACAGTTGATCCAGTGATGAACTCTAAAAAGGTGAATCCACAACTAGACAATGAGTGGAAGATGGGATGTAGTGATAACACTACCCTTATCAAAACAGAAACCGCTATCCCAAGTGCTTAAAAGTGTGAATTTTGGAAATAACCCCATCATTGCTCCTCTAGTAAATAGACTGTTGCTCCATCTAGAACTACATTCTAACTACGAGCACAACTCCTAACACCTTCGAACGTACCTGGTTCCGGTGATAGGCTCTAGGAAATAAAGATAATAACTTGACTCTATTACTCAATTATTTCGTTTCCCTCTTCAGTATTGATGGGTGGAAAAGCTAGGGAGGTTCACTTGTTACTTGCTAGGCTTACAATCTAAACTTTAGTTGTTTCTTATGTTATGTGGTTGCCAATGTGTGCTCTCTTGCAAACATATCAAATAATTTGGGTAATACTAAATGAAGGATCTTCATTGAACTTAGAAGGAAGTCATTATGTTGCAATGCTCGGAATCATAATTTTAGAATTAAGCTACATAAACATGAGGATCTTGTTCATGAGCTAGGTTTGCCCGGGGACGAGCAAAGGTTTAAGCTTGGGGAGTTTAATGCGTGCATTTTGCATAGAAATTACTTTTTTTATCTATTTTTATGTTAATAATCAAATAAAGTTGAGTCTATGCAGAAATCCCGCAGATGTCAAGTACCGATGCCATCTAGAAGGAATCTAGGAGGATCCTGCATTTTACAAAGATATTTCGAGCCAATCAACATTGCCACATGAATCTAGGAGTCGAAGATATGCACAACAGAAGAAGCTGCCTTGTGTTTCAAGTCTCCAGAGGAGAATATCATCGACTGTACTGACTCTCTGACGGTTTGTCTCATCAAACAGATCATGATGGCGGTGGTTCCACACAAGGCTTCGCAATACCTTAAATACTATGTCGCAAGGGATGGAAGAACAACAGACTGCATCAGATCGGCATAGGGAGACACCATGAACAACTAGAGGGGAAGGACGCCTCTAGCACCTTCTTCCATCTATGCATCATCCATTCCACCATATTTTTCCATAGGATTTACCCATAAACTATTCTAGATTGTTTCGAAGACTTGAGCATGCGCATCCACCTGAAGGTTTCTTCATCGGATTGGCTTTGTGGTTTAATCTAGGGGCAATTTCTTATTTGCCATTGAAAATTTGCATTGTCCCTTATATGCCACTCATTGTGTCACTAGTATGTGGACCTAGACCTAGGGAAAAATATCTCGGAATGGAAAAACATTCGGCAGGGGATGAAAAGAACGAAAGAGATGAAATTTCAGAATTTTGTACGAAATTTTCAAACAACATTTTAATTTTGTTGAAATTTAACAAAATTTTGGATGAAATTTGGACAAATTTCAAATAATACCAAATTCGACCAAAATTTAACCGAATTGCTCTTGTTTCGGAGGGTAACAAAAGGGATAAAATTTCCAAAATTTGTCCCATTTCATCTAAAATGATAAACCATGCCTGGGCCTCCACATGTCAGTGACATAATCAAGGATTTGGAAATTGCTAGTGGCATATAAGGAGTTAACCTTTTAATCTATATCTTGCTAATTAAGTGGCATTGGAGCCTTATCATATCTTGCTAATTATACTAGACCTAATATTTCTATCACAGGAAACTGTTTAGGAAGAAATAGTTTCCAGCCTACAAAGAGGCATTGGACAGAAATTAAAGGAATCATTAGATACCTAAAGGGTACAGTTGATCTTAGACTCTATTATCCCAAGAGTCAAGATATAAGACTAAGGTGTTACTTAGATTTTGGTTATCTTTCTGATTCCCATAATGCCAAGTCACAAACAATCGATTGTTGGTATTGTTAGAGATATATGTATAGTTTGTTATTCCCCATTGTTATGAGGGGTTCTTTGCATATTTACCACCTGTACTTTGTGTATATATACCGGCCCATTGGCCTCATATTGAATACAAGCGCTATTCATAACATGGTATCAGAGCCAAAACTAGGGTTTTGGCTTACCTAGGGTTCCGCGCGCCGTCGCCGACTCTGCACCACCGTCGTCGACTCCCGCGTGCCGCCTCCGCCTCCACTGTTGCCGTCGGCCGCCGTCGCCGACTCCCGCGTGCCGCCTCCGCCTCCGCCGTTGCCGTCGGCCGCCTTCGTCGTCGTCTCCGCCCGAGGTCGCCGCTGAGAGGCGGGCCTCCGCCGCCTCCGCTCCGCCCGCTGGTCGCCGCCTCTGCTCGCCTTCCGCCGCCTCCGCTCCGCCTGCTGGTGGCCGACGCCGCCTTCTCCGGGCCGCTGCCGCCGCCTCTCGCGCCGGGCCGCCGCTTGCGCAGGGCCGCCTCCCGCTCCTGTTCTAGGGTTTTTGCCCTGTTTCGGGGCTCGGTCGGTTTGTAAACCGACTCGAAGAAGAAAAAAACGTCGTTCTAACCGCCGCGCCGTCCAGTGCCGCCTGTTAGATTTCGTTGCCTTGGTCGCCGCGCCGTCCAGCGCCGCCTACCAATGGGCACCGTTTCCCTCCCTCGCTGCCCGGTGATCTTTGATGGTGTTAATTACACCGACTTCGTGTCTCACATGCGCATTCACATGCGTGGTCTTCGTCTCTGGGGCGTCCTCTCTGGCGATGTCACCTGCCCGCCTTGCCCTATTCCTCCGACGGAGCCTACGCCTGTTGCATTGCCCCCGACAGCCGATAAGGCTGCTGCTGAGGCTGCTCGCCTTGCTGATGATGAAGCTGCCTCTGCCTACCAGGAGGCACTGGATTTCTACAAGGATCGTCTGACCGTCTACACTCAGTGGTACGATGACGACGCTCGGGCTGCTGCTGTCTTCATCGCCAGTGTCCAGCCTCAGTTTTCTTCTGAGGTTGTTGGACTCCCTTCGGCTTTCCAGATGTGGATTCATCTTCGTCAGCGCTACGAGCCCTCTGGTGATGCCCTGTACCTGTCCGTGGTCCGCCAGGAGCACTCTCTTCAGCAGGGTGATGCTACTGTTGACGCTTTTTACGCTCAGAGTTCTGTTGTCTGGCGTCAGTTGGACTCACTTCGCACTGCTGGCTGTCGTACCTGTCCGTGCTGCCTGGATGTACGTGCTGACCTGGAGTTTTAGCGGGTTTACGAATTCCTTACTCGCCTTCGTCCTGAGTTCGAGCAAAGGCGTGCCCAGCTCCTTGCACGCCACCCTCGTGTCACTCTCCTGGAGGCTCTTACCGAGATACGCGCGGAGGAGACTCGTCTGAGTGATGCTGGTCTGATGCCACTCCCCTCTGTGCTCGCCGCTCGTCCGCCTGCTACACTGCCTCCTCCAGCGGCTACCACAGGTGGTGGCCGTCCTCCGTCTGGAGATGGCCGTCCTCACTGTTCCTACTGCGACAAGGTCGGCCACATTGAGTCCCAGTGCTATAAGAAGAAGCGGCATCTTTCACGCCGTTCTTCTACTGGCACTAGTGCTTCTACGACGACGTCTGCATCGACTTCTTCAGTAGTTTCTCTCACCGAGCAGGAGATAGCCAGACTTCGACGCCTGCTTGCCGCTTCCAGTTCTCCCTCGACAGGTTCTGCAGGTTCTGCTACTGACTCTTCGGGCACTGAGAAACCACCCCCTACACAGTCAGGTACCTCCCCGTGGATTCTTGATTCTGGAGCATCTTTTCACATGACTCCTGATCCTTCCACTCTGTCTTCTATTACACCTCTTGATTCTCCTGTCAGTGTTCTTACTGCTGATGGTACATCTCTTTCTGTCTCTGGTCGAGGATCTCTTAGCAACTCATCCTTTCATGTTTCTTCTGTTGCTCATGTTCCCCGCCTTACCATGCAGCTTCTTTCTGCTGGGTAGATTACTGACCTTGGTTATCGGGTCATTCTCGACTCTGACTCTTGTTGTGTTCAGGACCGCCACATGGGAGCTCTGGTTGGTTCTGGCCCTCTGCTGCCACCATCGCCGCCAGTTCTCCGCTTCTGCCACTTCGTCTACCGGCTCTTTCCAGCAATGGCATCACCGTCTTGGTCATCTGTGTGGATCTCGTCTGTCGTCCTTAGTTCGTCGTGGTCTTCTGGGGTCTGTCTCAGGAGACGTGTCTTTAGATTGTCAGGGCTGTAAGTTAGGTAAACAGATTCAGCTTCCTTATCCTCATAGTGAGTCTGTGTCTCAGCGCCCTTTTGATCTTGTTCATTCAGATGTTTGGGGTCCGGCTCCCTTCGTTTCGAAAGGGGGTCATCGATATTATATCATATTTATAGATGATTTCTCTCGCCACACTTGGATATATTTCATGTCTTCTCGTAGTGAGGTCTTGTCTATCTATAAACAATTTGCCACTATGATTCACACACAGTTCTCCACTCCTATTCGTGTCTTTCGTGCTGATTCTGCTGACGAGTACATCTCTCGTTACCTGCGCAGCTTCCTTGCTGAGCAGGGCACTCTCGCTCAGTTCTCTTGTCCTGGTGCTCATGCTCAGAATGGTGTCGCTGAGCGCAAGCATCGTCACCTCCTTGAGACGGCTCGTGCTCTGATGATCGCCGCCTCTATTCCACCTCACTTTTGGGCCGAGGCTGTTTCCACTGCCACCTATCTCGTCAACATCCAGCCCTCTTCTGCTCTTCAGGGAGCGATCCCTGTTGAGCGTCTCTGTGGTCTTCTTCCTGACTACTCTACCCTTCATCTGTTTGGCTGCGTTTGCTACGTTCTCCTCGCCCCTCGAGAACGCACCAAACTGACCGCTCAGTCTGTTGAGTGTGTCTTTCTGGGATACAGTGCCGAGCACAAGGGCTATCGGTGCTGGGATCCTGTTGGTCGTCGGATGCGAGTTTCTCGGGATGTGACTTTCGACGAGTCTCGTCCATTCTACCCACGTCCTGCCTCTCCTTCGGCTTCCTCTGTGGAGTCTCTGTCTTTCTTGACCTTTCCAGATACACCTATATCTGTTTTGCCCTCGTCCACCTGTCCCACTGAGTCTCCACATATTCCCCCTGTGGCCTCTCCGCCGTTGTCGCCGCCTGTGTCGTCTCCTACGACTCCCCAGGCTCCTCCCACTACAGTACCTTTTCCATCTTCTCCTGATGTTCCATCTTCTTCTGATGCTCCATCTTCCCCTGATGGGTCATCTTCTCCTCGCTACGCTCTCCGCGATCGCAGGCGATTCGGCTTCCTGCCCGTTTTGCCTTTGCTGGCGCAGCTACTCGTGAGCCTGTCTCCTACCGGGATGCTGTTACTCATCCTGAGTGGCAGCTTGCCATGGCCGAGGAGATTGCTGCCCTCGAGCGTACTGGTACTTGGGATCTTGTTCCTTTTCCATCTCATTCTCATCCTATCACGTGTAAGCGAGTCTATAAGATTAAGACTCGCTCTGATGGCTCTCTTGAGCGCTATAAGGCGCGTCTTGTTGCTCGTGGCTTCCAGCAGGAGCATGGTGTTGACTACGACGAGACTTTTGCTCCTGTGGCCCACATGACCACTGTTCGCACTCTTCTTTCGGTGGCGTCTGTTCGCCACTGGTCTGTTTCTCAGCTTGATGTCAAGAATGCCTTTCTTAATGGCGAGTTGCGTGAGGAGGTCTACATGCATCCGCCACCCGGGTATTCTGTTCCTGAGGGCATGGTCTGTCGCCTTCGTCGCTCTCTCTATGGCCTTAAGCAAGCCCCTCGTGCTTGGTTTGAGCGCTTCTCCTCTGTGGTCACTGCTGCTGGCTTTTCAGCTAGTGATCATGATCCTGCGCTCTTTGTCCACACTTCGTCTCGTGGTCGGACTCTTCTTCTTCTGTATGTTGATGATATGATCATTACGGGAGATGATTCTGAGTACATTGCCTTTGTCAAGGCTCGTCTTAGTGAGCAGTTCCTTATGTCGGATCTTGGTCCTCTTCGTTACTTCCTTGGGATTGAGGTTACTTCCACTCCAGATGGTTTCTTTATGTCCCAAGAGAAATATATTCAGGATCTTCTTGATCGCGCCTCTCTCACTGATCAGTGTACTGTTGAGACTCCCATGGAGCTCAATGTTCATCTCCGACTCTCTGATGGTGAGCCTCTTTCTGATCCGACTCGCTATCATCATCTTGTTGGGAGTCTTGTCTACCTTGCTGTTACTCGTCCGGATATCACTTATCCAGTTCATATTCTGAGTCAGTTTGTTTCAGCTCCCACTCAGGTCCACTACAGTCACCTTCTTCGAGTTCTGCGATACCTTCGCGGGACTATCTCTCGCCGTCTCTTCTTTCCACGTTCCAGCTCGTTACAGCTTCAGGCCTATTCGGATGCTACTTGGGCCAGCGATCCCTCTGATCACCGGTCTATCTCTGCTTACTGTGTTTTTCTTGGGGGTTCTCTTATTGCCTGGAAGACGAAGAAACAGACTGCAGTGTCCTGTTCGAGTGCAGAAGCTGAGTTGTGAGCTATGGCTCTCTTGACAGCAGAGATTACTTGGCTACGGTGGTTACTTGAGGATTTTGGTGTTTCTGTCACTACACCGACCCCTCTCTTGTCAGACAGTACAGGTGCTATCAGTATTGCTCGTGATCCTGTGAAGCATGAGCTCACCAAGCATATTGGTGTTGATGCTTCTTTCATGAGGTCTTGTGTGCATGATCAGGTGATTACTCTTCAGTATGTGCCTTCAGAGCTTCAAATAGCGGATTTCTTCACGAAGGCCCAGACTCAAGCACAGCACAGCTTCTACCTCTCCAAACTCAGTGTTGTTGATCCACCATGAGTTTGAGGGGGGGTGTTAGAGATATATGTATAGTTTGTTATTCCCCATTGTTATGAGGGGTTCTTTGCATATTTACCACCTGTACTTTGTGTATATATACCGGCCCATTGGCCTCATATTGAATACAAGCGCTATTCATAACAGGTATGTCAATGAATCATTGTGAAATAATAGCGCTATAAGAGACTACTCAGAGGGTGCAAATGGCTAAGATTGATATATCATATCCAAGAGCCATGTAGTGTTGAGATGTATAAAAATCCTACAATCCTCTACGAGGATAATACACTTGTGTTCCATAAATGAATAGTAGCTATGTCAAAACATATATGACAAAGCATATACCCCAAAGCATTTCTCCCATATGATACAACAAGAGAATGGGAATATAGAAATCGAGAAAATCCAAACAAGTGAGAATCTTGTGGATTTGTTTACTAAAACCTTACCACGACCAAGTTTTGAGAAACATTATTGGGTACTGGCATAAAGAGACTTAGAGAGTTGTTGTATTGAGGGGGACATATATAAACTTCATAAAGCATTTATCAATGCGACTAAAGGATGATGTACTTTATGTTTTCTTCATTGAAGGTTTTTAATGAGGCAACATATATAATGGCAAGAATGCGAGTTATGTACTCTTTTCTTCTTACTGTTTTTCCCACTAGGTTTTCGAAAAGAGTTTTTAACAAAGTATAAACATGATATGGCAAAGTATCTAATGAAGAGTGTTTTATATCGACACCAACTATTTTTCCTCTTATTCTCGAATCATTATCGTTAAATACCATGGTCATTTCCCTCCACTGTTTTCTTGTTCCATCACGGGAATACCGTCCTTGATCCCTGAACCGAAATACACATGTGCGCGTTCTGATAACCGGCGTTCTGACAGGGGGCCGAGCCGACGCCGCCGCTTCCCCGCCGGCCGCCGGCGGCAGCCAATAGTAATTTTTTTTTAAAAAAGAGATTTCACCTCAAAGCTTTCAACTCAAAAAATAAAACCACTTTCAACTCGATTTTTGAACTTTCCACGGAGAAAGGGATCAAGCTTTCAGGTCAAGGGAAATCACTTTCAAATCAAGAATCTTCAAGTCTAAAACTTTTAAGTCTGAAACTTTCGAGTCGACTAAAAATCGAATAAATCTTTCAAAACTGGGCCCGAAAGCTTTCAAATAAGGGATTTTACTTCCAACAAACAAAATCATAGAACTTTCAACTCGAATTTCACGTGGGGTTTTACTTTACCTAGCAGTTTCCAAAAACTTCGAACTCATCCTCGCCCGCCCCGCGATGGCGGCGCCCCACAGGACAGGAGCGGAGCGGAGAGTCCGAGCTCATGAGGCGGCTGGGCGTGGAGAAAGGTGGAGGCGGCGGGGACGGGGATGGAGACGAGGCAGCGAGGCGGAGGCGCGTGCGGTGGGAAAAGGGGGAGGGAGGCGGCTGATGCTGTCGAAATCGGAACTAACAGAACGCGTTGAGACATGAGACTAGAGAATCAACAGTTCCTTATTTTGCAGTTTCGTATGGAAAGCCAGATGGAGACTAACGGAATCAGCAGTTCCTTATGCGGATGCTGTTCGTATAGAGAGAGAGAGAGAGAGAGAGAGAGAGAGAGAGAGAGAGAGCCAGATCGAGGTTAACAACAGTTCCTTATGTCCCCGAAAGAGAGAGAGAGAGAGCCAGATGGAGATTATAGAATCAACAGTTCCTTATGTCCCCTAATATAAGTTCTTATTGTTAGCGTCATTTCACAATATAAGTTCACTGGAGAGATCAAAGGTGTAATTATTATAATATTTTTACTATATACCTCTACTTTAATGCTAACAAAAGCAGTTGTAGTATGTCATTTAATACAAATATATATGGTTCAATAGTATTAACTTTTTCTTAAATTTAATGTTTTATTGGTCTGTGAGCGTCATGAACTTTAAGGCCCTGTTTGGAATGCGGGAATTTTTCCCGATTTCTGCGGGAATTGAACTGTTTCCTGTAAAATTCCTGCAAAATTCCTGTGAAATTCCTCTGTTCCAAACAGGCCCTAAACTTTGTAAGGCGAAAGGAATAGGTAGGCTGAAAGGAATAGACTGTAGAATTAACAGTTCTTTGTTTTGTATCCAGGGAGTACCTTTATCCCGTGAGCAGCCACCGGAAATATAGGGGTTCCCTCTATAGCCATCACGGCACCAGCAGGAATACCCATTAGCGTTGTCGTCGTGGCAGACGCTGTTTCCACTGATGCAAGCATAGCTTTCCTTCTTCAAGCGAGCCACATCGCACCACGGTTGATCAGCCATTCTCCACATTAGTTCAGCATAGTCGGTTGTAACATTAATTGTATCCCACAATGAGCTCTGGTTGTGGTGCGACTTTATATTGCCCTTGCCATGGCGAACAAACCTGAGTGTAAAGGAAGGAACACCATTGCCAGTAGTGATAGTGAAGTTGCAACATCCAATGCCATTACAGTTCTGTATATCCTCCGTAGCCACGCTGTCTTCCTTAGGGCAGGTAGATGTGCAATTGTCTCTATTTCCGTCATGATCTACCAAGAATGCATCAAACCCACAGCCGATGATACTTAGTCTGGGATCTCCAGAAAGAATAAAAGACTCCCCAGGTGTTGTCCAGCTCATGTTGTAACTACCAACACCAGACCTCATGGGGATGGTGTGGGAAAAGTTAACTTTAATCTTGTTTCCTGTTCCATTGAAGTAAGAAATTGAATTAACTGTGACAATGTTGCTGATAACCTGAATGGTGCCATCGTGCAAGAAGAGTCTGGGTGCCATAGTGGCATCGTCGCCGACGCAGGTGAGATCGAAGTCAGGCCCCCGGAAGCAGCCGTTGCCAATGCCGAAGGAATAGTCGAAGGATATATCGCCGCACCTCTTCTGGCAACCGGCGAGGGTGGTGGCAGAGGGAACCGCGCTGTTGCCCGCTTGGCTTCGGAGGATGATGCCGGATGCCTGCACCATCTGTGTCACCTGTAGGGCAAGCTGGAGCAGAGGAAACGTAGCGTATACAGGTATACTAGGAAGTTCATGGCCATCTTGACCGGCGATCAGCTTCAGGGGTTGTGGAATTCTTTGATCTAGGAGATGGATGTATTGATCTAGGAGATGTATTGATCTAGGACATGAAGGTTAGCTTTTCATTTGTGGAATTAGCTTGACGCAAATTGCTTCATTTATAGTGGACACTTTACTGGATGTGACCAGTCAAGCAAGATTTTTGACACTTTACTGGAGGTGACCAGTCAAGCAAGAATTTTTCATAAACCTCTCACAAGTTAATTTTTCGTAGTTTATTAACTTTTAATCTCAAAAACATTTCGACGGTAGGTCTTGCATTAAACATCACAAGCAAACATTAACAATGAAAACAATCAACGCACTGTATAACCCATGCGTCAATGAGTATTAACCGAAAATATAGAACGAAACATGTTTCACAAATTCTTTGTTATTGTGACGTCCTTTATATCAGCGCCTCATCGTAGAATGTATATGCGCTAGAGATGAGGATGATGATATGCTTGTTCCATTTTTCCTGCAAAATGAACTTGCAGGGGCTTATAAATAATTCTGACAGTAACATTGAAAACAATCAACACACCGTGTTGTCTAAGTTTTCCCATACGATTGAGACGTAGATGCTTGGTCGAATGTCCATCTAGTAACTATCATCATAATTACTTATCATACAACCAACTCTAGCCGGGCAATGACCAACTTGGGTGGAAGATACTGACTTCGATTTTCCGTAACTACTGACCGTAATTAAGGTGATGATATGACAAACCTGTTGGAATCACCAATACACCATTCTCAGTGGAGAATTTCATGGCATTGTTTCCAAGACTGCCACATCATGTAAAATGAAATGAAACATGGATGAAATATCCATCCTCAATGCATAGTTTCATTCTATTGTTTCATAGACATTTAATTTCATGACTTATATATAGTTGGTAATCGTGCCAAGAGAGTTTCATCTAGATGAAACTCACTCATTCTCTCTCTTCTTAAAAATGTTGCCATATCATCAAAAATACCTATGTGGCAGCCTATTAAATGCAGATAAAACTCCCACTAAGGCCATTCTCAGTGGAGAGTTTCATGGCGTTGTTTCCAAGACTGCCACATCATGTAAAATGAAATGAAACATCCATCCTCAATGCATAGTTTCATTCTATTGTTTCATAGACATTTAATTTCATGACTCATATATAGATGGTAATCGTGCCAAGAGAGTTTCATCTAGATGAAACTCACTTCTTCTCTCTCTTCTTAAAAATGTTGCTATATCATCAAAAATGCCTATGTGGCAGCCTATTAAATGCAGATGAAACTCTCACTGAGACTGGCCTAAGACTGGCCTAAGCATTCACATCTTGGTGGGACCAGATAGCTCGAGTAGGAGTCCGACGACTTGGACTTCCAGGTCTACGCATATTTGGGTGGGTTTTTTTAGGCTAATGGATGATAGTTTATAGTTTAAATATTTGAATTCTGCCGGTTTGCAGGAGGTAATACGCACAGAAAATAGTCACATATGATTTTGACCGATACAATTGAATTCAATACATTTTTACTATAATATTCCTATTGACCTCATATTAAAAATCGCACCGTTTAAAAAATAGTTACTATAGATAGTACGAGTATAAGTTGGCTTTATGCTGATCCGAACTCACCCTTTGTCTTTGATCCATTCCAAATAGTGACTGGACTCTAAGTTTCCAGACGTGGCTTTTTCTATTTTTTTCTTTTTCCTTTGCATTATCTGTAGAGATATAACGGTGCATTTTATTTATTTTCTATTTTTTCTTTATGTTTTCATTAAATACCTTAGAAAAAGACTAATAACCGATATAGTGCATTTCAGCCAAAAATCACAACACTTTGGAAGTGTCTTTATCTGTACTAGTCTTTATTATCTTGGAACATTTAATTACTAAGTGTTCCGTCGTTGTCTCTTCGCGTTGTATCTCTACTACTTAAAAGAAAGAGTTAATGGTAGCGGTTTATTTGCTCCTCCCAACTTCTCTTTGCACCACTAAAAAATCTCTAACAAAAATAGATAAAAAGCCTCTTCCCAACTTCCCCTTGCATCCCTAAAAAATAACTAACAAAAATAATAAATGCAAAAAAATTGTATCAGCTGTACGGTGGAGCCAAGGTCGTCGAGGCACAAAGTGGCCAAACACAGAGGCGGAGCCGAGGGCATCGTCTAGGCAAACAATGTCAACTTGACGTATTAGGATAATATCATTGTTTTATCCATAATAAAGCACATCCATTCAGCTAGTCATTTAAATCATTGAGGTTTTTTTTGTACAATTATCTGAAGTACTCATGGTCAGAGGAAGTGCAGGTTAAATCCAGCTATCGATTTGCAACGCGTAATTTGTACATCTTGTTTTTACTCTAGTACTCAACGTTTTGTTTTATTAGAAATGTATTTGATCGAGCGCTTGCAGGGTTTGCCGGTGAATAACCCAACGACTTGGAGGGTCATCTCCTTGCATCTCGTCTTCGGCTCTCTCGTTGGATGCTAGGCTTTTTGCTTTAGATTGAGATGATATTATAGCGGCTATTAACTTTAGTTTAGATATTTAATTAAAAATAAAGAAAAAAGAGAATAATAAAGAAAAAATTGTTATATTTTTACAGATAATACAAAGAAAAAAAATAAAAAAAGCTACGTTAAGAAACCAACGTATTTAGAGGTGCTCATTTGAGCTTATGAAGCTTAAGCTTCTAGCTTTTCTTTACTACTGTAGTAGTTTGTTTTACTATACCTACTGATAGCTTTTTTCATCGTAATTAAATTTAAAAAATTTTAAAAAGAAAAATAGTTACATCATCATGGATAATAACAAGGAATAACGTAAAAAAAGACAAAAAAATCCTAAAGGTAAATTAAAAATTAGAAAAAGACAAAATTAAAAAACTGGAAACTAAAAGCTTGAAGCTTGAGCTCAAGAGGCTAACGTATTCAAAACGGGTCTCGAAGTCAAAAGCGGTTCCTTCGTTTTCTCCGGATGCAAAGGAAATTAACGCGTCAACGTCACCTATTAGCTTTCTGTCATTTTACTACGACTACTATACAGTCTTTAGTTTCTAGCAAATATTACTGGTCCACTATCATTAGTTTGTGAGCGAGATGTGTATCCACGTATACTGTGGTGTTCATGGCTGAGAACATGGCCAAGGGAGGTAGAGTGGCAGACAGCTTACATCGGGGGAAATTTAACTTTTTGCCACTCTTAACATTGCCACATACTCAAATACCATCCTCTACATTGCAATTAATATTTTGCCACTCTCCGTCCTACGTGGCGCCTAGTCACCGCCATGTCACGCCCGCGCCCGCGCCGCCCGCGCCCGCGCCGCCGCCCGGCCTTCCCGCGCCGCAGCCCGGCCTCCCCGCGCCTCCCCGCGCCGCCGCCCGGCCTCCGCCGGCCTCCCCGCGCCTTCCCGCGCCGCCGCCCGGCCTCCCCGCGCCTTCCCGCGCCGCCACCCGGCCTCCCCGCGCAGGGGACGGCGGCGCAGGCGCGGGCGGCGCGGCGCAGGCGCGGGAAGGCGCGGGGAGGCCGGCGGAGGCCGGGCGGCGGCGCGGGAAGGCCGGGCGGCGGCGCGGGCGCGGGCGTGACATGGCGGTGACTAGGCGCCACGTAGGACGGAGAGTGGCAAAATATTAATTGCAATATAGAGGATGGTATTTGAGTATGTGGCAATGTTAAGAGTGGTAAAAAGTTAAATTTCCCTACATCGGGTGGTTAAAGTGGCACAACACAAATCTGCGCGGTCTGCACTTGCTTCGTGTTGGACCCGATAGGTAACCAGGCGCGAACGATCTCTTCAAATTCAATGTCTTAAAAATATTCTAAAATTTTACTTTATTAGTTATTAGAACATAGGAAAGATCAGTTTAGTACACTAACAAAAAAACTCATACAAGCAAAATAAAGTTCAACCCTTCTGGACTAGTTTGACCGCTATAGAAGAGTGGTTGGTTTGGGTCAAATGGTTTGACTGCTGGGATGGCTGCCATGATTGGCATCCGGTTGGACCGCACGCCCAGGGCAATTTGACATACCCCTGATTCCAAAAATGGAAATCAGCTTGAGTTAAGACAAAAATTGTACAATCTCCAAAATAATATATTTTCACATGATATAAACTTTGCACATAGCTTTTAAAGATATCAGAAATCTAATCCATTTAAGGATCATACAGATCTTGGCAAAAGTTTCAACATTTCTTCAAGATAAGTAAGGTTGCACCAAAATCTAACAAAACTTAACAACTTGAGAACCAACTTACTCGTTGATTAAGAGCAATCAAGATGACTCTAGATGAGTTCTCACATGTCACAGCAAGCAAGACCACTCAACGAATCGAAACCAAAACCTTCGGATCAAGATTCCTTAAGAAAGATTCTAAATCAAGCAAGAACTAAACAACATCGAAATCTTGCAAACAAGATGAAATTTGATGTACATGAGTCATCTCCATCACTTACATATCATTAACATGCAACAAGATCAAGAAAGAAAGAGAGAATAGACATAGAATCAACAAGAACAAGAGCATGTTAACAAGACAAGAACACTTCATGTCGGATGAAAAAGATTGATCTATTGCAACTTGTAGACGTAGATTTTACAACCACTTCACCAAGAAGGATATATATATATATCTCTCTCTCTCTCTCTCTCAAGGGCACTCACCCAAAGCTTCCTCTTCAAAGAAGCTTCTCTCTCTTGCTCTAACCCTAACCCTAAAACTCAAGAATGAAATAGTTGGATGGTTAGCTTACAAGCCCCTATCCTCAAACAACTAAATAGATGGAGTAACCAGCCCAAATCTAATCCAAAAGGATACTATCCACTAGCAAATTTAGGGAAAACCAGTTAACCCCACACAATACTAGTTTACACTCACACTTAACTTATGCACACTTTCTAAAGCACATGAGCCCAAACCTGCTAAAGAGTAAGCTTCCATCTAACCACCGTGGCTTTGGTCCAATCGCTATTTCTGGTATTTTGGCTTTCCCGCTAAAACACCACTTTAACCGTGGACCTCACATCTTCCTCGACCTAGGTTATGATCATCTCCTCCTTTACAAGCAATCCTCATGCCTGCAATGTGTAGGTTCACCAATGGCTCACGCATTGGCAAGTCCCTTTGTGTCGGTTCCCCATCACGCTTCACTTGCATCAACCATAGCATTCAATGAACCGTTATTTGAACCTTCCCTTTGACATCTCTTTTCTTCCTTGTGCCTTACTTGAGCCCAACCATCCCACCCCGCTTTCTTGACCGTACCTCAGCTCATCCCTGAGCCTACACCTGATCCATGCTATTGACCATACTTGCCTCTAAGCTTCCCTGCATATCAAAGACCAAAAAATCATTTTCGAGCATAATTTCTTCACAATTTGACCCAATTAGTCCAGACAAACTTCATGCACCATGAATGCAATGACCTAAAGATTCAATAGGCCTTTTCTCAAATTTGGACTACTCTTTCTTGAATTGATTGTCTCACTTTCTTTATCGTTGTAGAGCCCTCAAGATAATCAACGAGGGTCCTCCAGATCTCATGAGCAAAAGTCAAGTGAGATACTTGATCAAATTTAGATCTACCAAACCCTTATCAAGAAGCTACATGTCTTGTTATATGCCTCTACATCTACAATATTTATTGGAGTGACTTGATCATTTTCAGGGACATCAGTAGGCACATAGGATCTCTTGACTTTCTCCTAAATTGGTTGCCCTTGGGTTTGGATGTAGGCTACATCCGATCTTTGCAATAGGGATAGTCAACACCCTCTAAGATAGGTGTCTTAATGAATTACTGATCGATGCCATTGTTTTTAGACCTGTTAAGATTTATCAAGAAAAGCTAACCAGGCTCTGATACTACCTGTTGGACTCGATATGACAATCGGGGAGGGGATTAATGATGTCTCCAAATTTAACCTCCCAAAAGTATTTCAAAACTATCACTCCACTATCTACTAGAAGCTAGAAAGATCAGCTTAACCCACTAACAAAGAACCCACACAAGCACGGAAGCAAAACAGAGTTCAACACCACTAGACTGATTTGACCGCTATGGAAGGGCGGTTGGACAAGGTCGAGTGGTGTAATCGTTGGGGAGCCCTGTCTGACCAAAGTCTGGTTGGACCACAAGCCTAGGGCAGTTTGACTACACCCCTGATTCCAGAACTGAAAATCAG
The DNA here is from genome assembly GCA_017311315.1 of Dendrocalamus latiflorus. Taxonomy (NCBI): domain Eukaryota; kingdom Viridiplantae; phylum Streptophyta; class Magnoliopsida; order Poales; family Poaceae; genus Dendrocalamus; species Dendrocalamus latiflorus. Next base: position 23,666,664 of record CM029628.1, read on the forward strand.
CCTGATTGAAGACAAAAAATAATGCAATCTCCAAAATATATCTCCAAATGATATGAAACTTTACACACACATTGCTGAGGATATCAGAAACCTAATCTATCCAAATATCGCATGGATCTTGGCAAAATTTCTAATCTTTCCTCAAGACAAGCAAGATTGCATCAAAATCGGGCAAAACTTGAAAACTTGAGAACCAACTAGATAAGTTTTTGTCGATATTTTAATATTGATCTTATGTATAATTTGTTTGGATTCGAGGATCGTCTCAATAGACCAAGAATATTGAAATGCAGAGTAATGACATGGGAATTTTATCCAAATTCAGGCCTTCTCATAAGAGTATAACAACCCTACGTCATGTGCAATTCTTAATCACTAGAAAAGAGGATTACAATAGAGAATTATGCGAATGGCTAACGCTAATCAGGATTGCCCTCCCTCTCTTCCTCTGATGTTAACCTTTATATAGCGAATGGTAGCTGTCCTATGCCAGAAGATGCCTTAACTTTTCGAACGATAACCGCCTGACGGAAGTTACTGTCAGACAGACATAAAAGGCCGTTCGCCATATAGCGGTTGTTATCAGAGAGAGATCGTATGCAGTTAGTGGATAAACACAAGTTCTAACCGCCTTGTCAGATGAACCGATAATGTAGTTCATAGTCGTAGACAAGTCGGTGATAGATTCATCATAGATATCCCTGCGACTAAAGAGTGGTCGCAATAAGACTTACGACAACATGGTTGTAGTAGGATTTACGACCAAGAGAGTAGTTGCAATAGAACGTACGACTACGTGGTCGTAAAAGGATTTACGACCATGAGATAGTCACAGTAAGACTTACGACTATGTGATCATAGTAGAATCTATGACTATGGGATAGTTGCAGAAAGACTTATGACTACATGATCGTAGAAGGACTTATGACCATGAGATAGTCATAGTAAGACTTACGACTATGTGGTCGTAGAAGGATCTATGACCATGGAATAGTCAAAGTAAGATTTACGACTACGTAGTCGTAGAAGGACTTATGACTATGGGATAGTCACAATAAGACTTATGACTATGTGGTTGTAGAAGGATCTACGACTATGGGGATAGTCGCAGTAAGACTTACGACTATGTGGCCGTAGAAGGATCAAGCGCTTGCAGGGTTTGCCAGGGAATAACCCACCGACTTAGGACAGCCATGTGTTGCAGCTCGTCTTCGGCTTCTTCGTTGGATGATAGGCTTTTGGTTTTGGTTGATATTGTAGCGGTTCTTATCTTTTTAGTTAAAACACTTAATTAAAAATAAAAAAGAGAAAAATATTTATATTTTTATAGATAAATACAAAAAAGCTATGCTAAAAATCAACGTATTCAAAACGGCTCTGTAAGCCAAAAGCTGTTCCTTCGTTTTCTCCGGATGCAAAGGAAACGCATTAACATCACGCACTAGCATCCAAGCAGATTTTATGGACTGCAACTTCGTTTTCTCTACTTTCACTTTCTATCATTTTATTACGACTACTATACAGTCTCTAGTTTCCAGCTAATATTACTGGTGCACTGTTATTAGTTTGTGTGCGAGATGTGTATCCACGTATACTGTGGTGTTCATGGCTGAGAACATGGCCAAGGGAGGCGTCCGAGCGACACATAGCTTACATCAGGTGGTTGGGTGGCACAACACAAATCTGCACGATCTACACTTGCTTCGTGTTGCACCCGATAGGTAACCCGGGGCGAACGATATCGTCAAATCAATGTCTCAAAAATGTTCTAAAACTTTAGCTTCATTAGTTACTTGAAGCTAAAGATCAATTTAGCATATCAATAAAAAACTCACACAAACAATGAAGCAAAACAAAGTGCAACTCCTCAAGATCGGTCTAATCACTATGAAAGAGTGGTTGGACCGGATCGAGCGGTTTGACCGCCGGGGTGGTCGCTATGACCGAAGTCTGGTTAGACCGTAGGTCTAGGGTGGTTTGACCATACCTCTGAGTTCAAAACTGAAAATCAGCCTGAGCCAAGACAAAAAGTGTTATAATCTCTAAAATACATCGCCAAATGATATAAAACTTTACATACACCTTGTTAAGAATATTGTGAACCTAATCCGTCCAAGGATCATACAAACTTTGGTAAAAGTTTCAACATTTCCTCAGGGCAAATAAGGTTACACCAAAACCAGACAAAACCCAACAACTTGAGAACCAACTTACTCGCAGGTTAAGAACAACCAAGATGACTCTAGATAAGTTCCCATATATCACAACAAGTAAGACCACCCAATGAAATGAAGCCAACACCCTCAGATCAAGATTCCTCAAGAAAGATTACAAATCAAGTAAGAACCAAGTAACATCAAAATTTTGCAAACCGTAGTGCCTATATAGATGGATTTGATCTATGTGAATCATTTCCATCACTTACACATCCTTAGCACGCAATAAGATCAAGAGGGAGAGAGAAGAGGCATAGAACCAAAAGGAGCAAGAGCAAATTAACAAGACAAGAACACTTCATGTAGGATGAATAAGATTAATCTATTGCAACATGTAAACGTATGTTTTACAGCTACTCCACCATGGAGGATATAGTGCGCTCTCTCTCTAGAGCACTTACCAAAGCTTCCCCTCCAAAGAAGCCGCTCTCGCTCTCTCAAACCCTAACCCTAGAACACAGGAATGAAATAGTTGGATGATTAGCTTATAAGCCTTTATCCTTAAACCACTAAATAGATGGAGTAATCTGCCCAAATCTAACCCAAAAGGATAGTATATGCTAGGAAAATTAGGGAAATTTTGTTAACCCTACACAACACGGGTTCTACACTCACACTTAACTCGTGCATGCTTTTAAAAGCACATGAGCTTGACCCCTGCTAACGAGCAAGCTTCCATCCACTTGGCCTCCTCAGCACCTACTTGATCTAAACCGCTTTGCCAATGCTCTATCCATCCTTCGTGTTTTTCATCCCAACCACAAAGATCATTTTGTAAATAGACACTAATTCGAGTAAGTTTCCATGCCCATCTATAACCGAGGGCACAACTGTTCAAATAGTTTTTACTCTGCAGAGATTGCACACTTTACCAACAAGAGACAACCAACTTATTATATTCTATATGTTTCCTATGATATGCAGATTAAGAAGGTCACCACAAGGTCTTTACAATGTATCTCCCTAGTGAGACTACACTCGCTAAGGTTTCCACCTGCCATGGGATTCTGTCCACACTAAGGTTGAGCAGCACAGAGGCTTCTATCCAGCTCTCAACCCGTGTCCTCCGGATGGCACAACCCATGCTGGGTTGATACAAATTAGTTAGCCAGGTCATGCCATTATAAACTTATGGTTGCGCTATTTTACACTAGAAAGGGGTAATTATATTCAATCCTTAGGATCATCTGGGCGTTCCATCACAAGTCACATTCTCATGCTCTATCTGTAACATCCACTCTTACCATCTGCCTAAATATTCAAGCAAGTTTAGAGTTTTGGGGAGAAAAAAAATATCATTTTAGTTCAACATACCAGCCATTTCTATCCAATGATTGCCTAAATACAAGTTTCATGTTTGAAATGATTCAGGGTAATTTAATACCCCCTAAGTATCTAAGTAAAACTAAGCATGGCGCTTACATATGGACTTATCACTAGTATGTTTACCGTTATGTGTAGGGCAATAAGTTTTTATGTTGAAAGTCAAGGAGTGGGGTATTATTAAGCAGTTAACCTTGGAGAATTAACATAATAGAGTAAAGTACGCAATTTAATAACTTAAATCAACATAATTTGCATTCACAATGTAGGTGCAAAATAATCAAAGTATTAACTCATCTTGCTCACAAGCTGTTGGTCTTGAGAGTCCTGGTTCGGCTTGAACTGATGTTCTTCCCGGGCTTTCTACTCAAAATAAATGATCGCGATGAGAATAGAATAAATACTAGAGATGACAAATAAATCCAAATGAATATGCAAATGAACTCAAAAATTCATGATTTTACTCCCATTAGAAATATCTTAATTTTGGATGAATCTAGAATCAAGTTTCATTTAATTTGGATTTAAAACGAGTGAGAATGGGCCTCCCACGATTTAAATTTAGGAAAAATCAATAGAGGAGAGAGACTATCCTATTGGCGTTTTGCCCATGATTTTTAACTTATTTTCTAATTTATTTTCTTATTATAAAATACCTAAGAGGCTGATAGGTGGGGCTAGCCGGATTTTAATTTAGTTTTTAAATTATTTTTCTTAAAGAAATTCTAACAGTGACTGACAAGTGGGACCCTTAGGGTTTTTAATTTCTTTTTCAAATTATTTTCTATAAAGAAAAAAAAGGAAGAGTGACTGATAGGTGGACCCAGACGTAGTGAAGGACCATAATGTCAGTGACTCATGGCTTTAAAATGGCTTTAATAGATTTCCTAAATTGATAGGGCCCACATGTCAGCTAATTACCACTAATTTAATGAGTGCCATTAAATGTAATTAATTACAATCTTAATTAATCTCCTACTCATCCCGACTGAACAAGGCAACATCATTGCCTTGCTCAATGTCGGTAGTACAGGCGGTGGCTAGAGGTGAAAATGGAGCCAAATTTGGTTAGATTATCCAGATACTGAATTCAGATTCTTTTGAATTTGATACTTAATATTCGAATCTAAATAGAAACCAGATCTGAATGCAGATTTTAGCCTAGCATAGGTGTAGATATCAGATGTGAATCTAGCATGACGTGAAGCGAATTCAGAGTTGGATATCTAGATAATATCTGGATTCGGCATATATAATAGCAGCAGCTAGCTAATACATATGTTTTGCATTTGATCTCCAAATTAAGCATATTATATATGCATTTCGATTATCACGATAAGCCCATCATCATAGTAGACTCTAATTTGTATTTTTTGTTTTTATTTTGGCACGTTGTCAATAAAGCTTTTTGCATGCTCTTTTCGATATGTTTATAACTTATTTTTTTTGCAACATCAATTTAAAATATTAAAACAATTTGGTGCTATGTCTTAAATAGGAGAGGACATGAATAATTATTGGAATCCAAAAAATAATTGAATCCGATCCGATTTTAAGTATAATACAATTTAATTTGTATCTGACAGTCTATATTCGTATTTGATGTTTGTTCGATTCATATTCAAATCCAAGAAAAAATATGGATGCGAATATGTTTTGACTACTATCCGATCCATTTTCACCCCTAGCAGCGGTGGTCATTGGCGTGCCCCAAAGTGTGTTGCTAGGGTTGCAACGCACCCATAGGCCATAGGTGGCGACGATGTCACTGGCAGTGAGTCGTAGCGGCAGCATGATGGCGCGATGGCTCCGGTAGTGCAGCGAGCAAATAAAATGGTTTGTAAGCATCTAGGGGACACGGGGAGCTCACCGAAGAGGTTGGTGGGGTTTAGGGTGGTCTAGGGCAATTTGGCAGCATGGACTCAAGGTGGTGTGGTGAGCTACATGGTGCTGGCGATCTAGGGATGGCGGCAACCTTAATTGGCCACAGATACAGTAAGAGGAAGTCATGAGGATGCTATAGACAAAAGGAATTGGATCAAGGCTCACCGAAGAGGAAATGGCAACAGGAAGACGATGATGATTCTAGCAAAATTTGTGTAAGGGGAAGCTCAATTGAGCAAGGGGGAGCAACACTAGAGCCTAGAGGTGTGAGGAGGCAAGGCGAAGGCTCAGGTGTCTTTATAGTTGACAGAGCCGACCAGGCAACATGGGCACCACTGGCACAGGGAGGACGGTGATGCGATGGAGCAGGAGTAGCCATCGTCAACATGGTTTGGCCACAAGGGCAGCGATGGGATGATGCGTGTGCAACAAGGCAGCGGGTCAATGCGGTGCAGTGGGCGTAGAGGATGGTGAGGCAGAGCGATGTAGTACGACGCGCTGCGTTGTGGCACGAGTGAAGGCGATAGTTGAGACAAGATGGCAGTGATACAGGCTGGTGTGGTGTGTAAACACAACGGTGTCCTGGTCAGCGATTGTGGGCACATGCAAACGTGGCACTATTGGCACAGGGCACGGCCAGGGCAAGAGAGAAGGGGAGAAGGGAGCAAGCCGGGCACACTCTAGGCTAGGCCAGGGAGAGAGGGAGCTGGGTGGGCTAAATGGAGTTGGGCTGGGGAAGGGAAAAGAAGAATGGGTTGGCCCAACACTATTTTTGGTTTTTATTTTGATTTTCAATTTTAATTTGAGTGTCAATTTTGAATTTCAGCAGTAATTTGAGTTGCATTTGGAATTAAATTTTCCAAGGCATGAATTTAGGCTCTTGCTTTGGTAATTGAACTTGAATTTCCAAATTTTGAATTTGAACTCATATTTGATTTTAGATTTGGACTAGGTTTTGAAAATGGTTTATAATTTAAGATTTAGCTTATCATATTTTAATTCAACTTCCCTTTCCAATTTATTTCTTTAAATTTTACCTCATGATTTGTTTTAAATGAAATAAACTTCGAATTCTGAATTTCAGCTTGTCCTCAAGTTTCCCTTAAATAAATTTTTACTGTGAATTGTCCCGCACTACTTTATGGATCATTTATTCAGATTCAGCTTTTTATTCTAATTTGTTGTGTAAATTGTATAACTTTTCTTGAATTAATTTTCATAATTCAATTTCCAAAAGAACTCCAAACAATACTCCAGAAAAATCCAATTGTCAATAAAATTCAACAAAAGTTTTAAGTTTTACACATTTTCAAACATTCTAATTTTTGGGATGTTACATTAGCACTAGATAGATTTTTAACTTAGTGCCTTAACTGAAGGAACTAACACCGAGTTAGGGATTAGCAGTAGTTACAGTCCAATTGCCATTCTCACAAAATATTGACTATTCAAGCACAAAAAATGAGGGTACACATGAGAAAGCTGAATATTTTTATTTTTAAAATTTGTCGAGCTTGGAAACAGCAATCACCACCAAAACTCTACGCTTTAACACCAGATTGATTATTTTCCATGTACTATACCTTCATAAATAATTAAAGAATCTCCATTTGTCCAACTGACCGGCAGATACGGTCGTTGAACCCTGAAAATGACCTTTTGTTACTTCATGAAGTCAGTCAATAGACCTCTATCTATCATAAGTTACGGTCTGTAGAGGTCGACACGATTGACCCTTAATAATACGCGAAGTTTCAATTAAACTCTTTTTCATAACAAATCAGCAAACATAGCGTGCCGCTACGATTAGCCATCCTGGACCCATTATTCCGAGTCAGTCAACCATGAGGGCAAAACTGCCAATGGCTTTTGACTGCAGCTATTAGCTTTGGCTGTGGCTAATGATTTTTGTATACGTCTTTCAAGATGTTAGTGGAAGACGGAGCCACCGATGTGAACGGCGCATGTAGCTTTGGGCTTAAGAAGTCATTTGAAGAACCGGCTTCGAGAAACTGCTTAAAAAAACATCCTGTTTATTTTAACTTTAAAATAAACCGAAATTAAAAACTAAAATAAACCAAAAATAACAGGCCAATGTTTCCGAAACACTTATGGGTCAAGAATTTCTTACGTACGAAAGGGGGGCACTCAGGAACGGTCTGCGTGTTTTATGGGGTTCATGACATGATCGGTCTGTGATGCATGCTCGGTGCGGCACCTGTGACCACCTGTGAACAGACGAGAGAGTTGACCGGGAACCGAGCAACCCCGCCGGAATCAACATCCTACTCAATTGTGCATGCAGGGCAAAGGCAAGGTGCTTGGTCTATTCGTCATACTAGTGGGATTAGATTGAACAAGTGCATTCAAGATATGCGACCTACCTTCGTGTCATGGTAAAAAAAATTTAGACCTATATGCTAACATAATTTTGGAGGGATGTAAAGGCTCAACCAAAAGAAACTTGTTGAAGTCTCTGCGTTGGAGATGAAAAGAAGGGTACAGGTAATTCGAAATGTAATCATCGGTGGCTGCAAAACAATCAAAGTCCTCAAAAAAGCTATACAAACCATGAGAAAGGTACTATTATATAGTGAAGCGTAAGTAAGGATGTTTTACAGCTCATAAAAAAGAAATATGCTACAAATTCTCAAAAAAAGAAAAAGAAAACATCGTGTCTTAATTCGGTGTACCGTATAGCCACTGGATTTTATTAGAGATGGAAGTAATATGCGAGAAGTTCTCCAGCCTTGGAGAATGAAACTCTTATTTAGTTGTAGTTACATATTTTTCAAAATCTACTAGTAAGGTGCCGGTGCATTGCAACGGAATCCTAAAAAAGGGTGAGACATGGGCATAGACTGTACAATAAATATTTTTTTCATATACATGTCAAGCAAAACATATCTATGCAAACTAAACTCCCAAATGCAACGTAAAATCTCGTAAAAAGTTACTACATGTGTAAAATATCTAAAAAAATTATTACATGCTATACAATCCCAAAAGCAACATAAAACCATCTTGGCAGTCAGGTCATTGAAATGCCTCCGCCATCACTTTGCAGTCGCTTGTCGAGAACCATTGATAGTCACCACCTTGATATTACCTAGCTAACCAACATGCATTGCATTCTAGCATTGAATATCCAAACTCATAACTAATTTTTGAAAGATTTGGTTCTGGCATATATTAAAGCCATTTAGAACTTATGTTCCTCAATTCAGCATGGATAATACAAATATTGACAATTACGAATTGAAGAATGGCTTGTAGATCGCTCAAGGAAGAGGAGACATACATGTGGAAGAGCACCCTCTATCTTGACTGCAGGTTCTGAAACACAACACTGAGAACAAACCGTATAACATTTAGCATGACTTAAATAAAAGTAAAGTCTCATATAAGCATCAAGGAGCATAATTAGAATTTAGAAAGATTATCCGACCCTCTCATACTCGGCGGACGGTTCTGAAACACAACACTTAGAACAAACCGTATAACATTTAGCATGACTAAAATAAAAGTAAAGTCCCATATAAGCATCAAGGAGCATAATTAGAATTTAGAAAGATTATCCGACCCTCTCATACTCGGCGGACGTTATTGTGTTTGAGATTACCTGTTGCCACGGATGTACATTACTTACTATATAATCGGGCCAAGAACCTAGCATGACATACACGTTCAAATCAACAATGCGAGAAATGCAAGGACAATTCGAAGCCATGAAGCAAATAATAGATGGATAGCATGGTAGCTTTGATAGATGTATAGCAAATGATTTCAACCATGGAGCAAAGCCAATGTCAGACATACTAATCCAATTTTCATTGGATTCATGGACTTCACTAACTGTGAAGGTAACAAGAAACTATGAGTGAAAATACTTCACTAGAGATATGATTAAGCAATTAGCTTGCCATATATACATCTGACAACTAATTGTGGGGGGGGGGGGTATGAACATGGACATTCATACTTTCCTAAGGGAAACTGAACAAACATTGTCACAATTTCGAAGAAAGATATATTATAGACTCATCAGATGATCTTATAAACTGTCAACGTGTGCCGCATCCCTCCAAACATGTAGGGATGTTTCTCAAGGTTAAATTACATGTTGCAATTAATCATCTACTATGATTAATTTTAAAATACCTGATGGGCCAAAAGATGCTCTAAACTAACAAAGAGAACACACTATTTTTATTTCAGATTATTACAAATAGCACAAACCCAAACATATTAGCTCTGGTGTGTAGAGGTGATGGTCTCATGCATGGCCAAGTAGTGAGAACATGCACAAGTCTATTAAGAGACAGAATACGATAAATATTCTTATCCAGCTTTGGAAAAAGACATAAGTAGATCTTCAGTTTACTTTATATACATTATGTGTATGCTTGTACCAGGGTAAAAAGGATGATTAAATAACACTCTTGACATGGTTGATGTTAGCAGGTTGGGACCCCACATCAGAAAACAACTTTGCTGCATCTTTTTTTAAAGCCAGCTTGCTGCAGGTAACTGAGCATTATGGGGGTAATGTACCTTTATCTTCTCTTGAATCCTTGCCCTTGCCTCTTGATTATCTGATTCTTCCTCAATCTCTACTGAAGCTACGGATGCCAGTGCAAGTTGACCAACATAATCTTCAAAATAGTCACTCCCAAAAAGCATCCCAAAGACAGCAGTTGGATCGATCATGTTATCCCTGAATGCCATTATAAGATATTCAGTGGCGCCATCAAGTAAAAATCTTAACAGCAGGATGATTAGCTAATACAATGTACAAGCGACATGCAAGTTAAAGCACATATTGTTTGTGGCCATTGGATTTTCTGTAAAATCTTGGGTAGTTCTGTAAGGTGCCCGTGCTTTGCAACGGATTTTTTTTAAACGTTACCATAAATTCTAAACTCACATTATTTCATTAGTATCTAACTAACAAAAATCATGGATATCACAATTGGTGCCGCTGAATTTCAAGAATCATATAATTCTCTCCACTACCTTGGAGAGATATGCGCACCATATCACCTTGAAGATGCAGTTCTCCCAATCAACCTTTGTATTTCATGCACATAGCAATGTACACAATACCCTTTTACAACCTTTTCTGCAACCAATATAGAATCAACACATAAAATTCAAATAATATACAGGTTTTATGCAAATGCAATGAACACAAGGTCTGAAATTTCAAGTCAGCGCTTTAACAAACAAAATTTGTACTATTGTTTTCCATTTCTCCCACTGGCTGCCAAAAGCATATATGGCCATGAGTACAATAATTTTCAGTGCAAAGGAAATGAACCATAGATAGCTGCAAAAGAATGAAAGAAGGGATTATGGCTAGATGATGTACCTCAGCAGCCAGAATCGTGCCATGCAAAAAATATCCAGTGCCAATCCAAGTTCTTGTCCAATCACCAAATTCCCGGCTGGATCCCATCACAACACTGATCAAGTAAAAATCTTAACAGCAGGATGATTAGCTAATACAATGTACAAGCGACATGCAAGTTAAAGCTCAGATTGTTTGTGGCCATTGGATTTTCTGCAAAATCTTTGGTAGTTCTGTAAGGTGCCCGTACTTTGCAACGGATTTTTTTAAACGTTACCATAAATTCTAAACTCACATTATTTCATTAGTAGCTAACTAACAAAAATCATGGATATCACAATTGGTGCCGCTGAATTTTAGGAATCATATAATTCTCTCCACTAGCTTGGAGAGATATGCGCACCATATCACCTTGAAGATGCAGTTCTCCCAATCAACCTTTGTATTTCATGCACATAGCAATGTACACAGTACCCTTTTACAACCTTTTCTGCAACCGATATAGGATCAACACATAAAATTCAAATAATATACAGGTTTTATGCAAATGCAATGAACACAAGGTCTGAAATTTCAAGTCAGCGCTTTAACAAACAAAATTCGTACTATTGTTTTCCATTTCTCCCACTGGCTGCCAAAAGCATATATGGCCATGAGTACAATAATTTTCAGCGCAAAGGAAATGAACCATAGATAGCTGTAAAAGAATGAAAGAAGGGATTATGGCTAGATGATGTACCTCAGCAGCCAGAATCGTGCCATGCAAAAGATATCCGGTGCCAATCCAAGTTCTTGTCCAATCACCAAATTCCCGGCTGGATCCCATCACAGCACTGATCACCAAGAAACAACACCGCACGCACGCACGAGGAAGATCGGATGTGAGGACTTCGAAATCGGTTCTTGGAGGGAGGTATAGAACCACAGAACGAAGAAGGCAAAGAAAAAATAAAGAAGGAAAATTCTGAAGAAGCCGAGGAGTGGTTTCTCACCTGGCCATGACTCCGGAGATGATGGTTGATGCGATGTGGTCAATGCGAGGAGAGGTTGCGGAAAGAGGTGGGGGGGGGGGCAACGGTTGCGCGAAGAGGGAGGCGTGTGCGGGTGCAGCAGTTGCGTGAGGAGGGAGGGGAGTAGGCGAGGGTGGAGCGGTGGAGCCTGGGAGGAGGCGGCAGCGGAGCGGAGGAGTGGGGGGAGGAGGAGGCGGTGGTGGCGCGGGATGGGGAGGAGGAGGCGAGGGCGGCGCGACGGCGGAGGAGGGAGGGGAGGAGGCGAGGGCGGAGCGGCGGCAGAGGGAGGGGAGGAGTTGAGGGCGGCACGGCGGTGGAGGAGGGAGAGGAGGAGGCGAGGGCGGAGCGGTGGAGGAGGGAGGGGAGGAGGCGAGGGCGGCGCGGCGGCGGAGGAGGGAGGGGAGGAGCAACGGACCAATTCGTGCGAGGGCGGAAGAAATGAGGTTGGGGGAGGCAGCCGTACGGATTCAGTGTGTTGGGTGTGTGGGGGGTGGGGGGGTTGGCACACGGATTCGGGGGGAGGGGGCGCGCACGGATTCGGTGGGGTCCTCACGTCAGTTAGCATAGCATTGTTTATGAGAAAGGGTGGGAGGCCGTACCAACCACCAACTCCTTTTTAAGGAGTAAAGATATGGATGCTAGCCCGTGCAATTCCGTGCCCTACCACACAGCAGACCTTTGGTGATGGGGTAAAACTATTAGAAAAATACGAATTACCATCGGGAATAATTTTGCTGTCGGGGAACCGTTAGGAAATAATCATGAGGAGAATGAGATGTGGAAATCAGAATGGCTGATGGTTAACCGACAGGAAAATAAATGTTGACGGCATTCCACGACGGTTACCAGCAGGAAAATTTCTTCCACGCCATGTTTTGGCATAAATATTACTAACAGTTTCCCATGATGAAAATCCATCACAGTTAATACTTCTGACGGCTAGTCCCGTCAGGTATTTGTCATTTTGCTTTAGGTTCAGTCATACTGTCAAAAAAATAAAATTGTAAACAAAAAATAAATCAAAAGAAAACATAATAATTTAATATTTTTCCGGATATTACAACTAATCCATTCAAACATCTACGATTTAAGTAATCCCCACATTAATATGAATCATCAATAGTGCGAGAAAGCACAAATCAATGCATCCAATACAGCACATGCATCGAAATTAAAGCTTGCATTTTAACACATCAATCGATCGATTCATAACCACAAACATCCAAGCTTCCATAAACACTCACTTCATCCAAGTTCAGTACCAATATCATCCAAAAACATTAGTGTGTTCAAATTTGGCGGGCTACATCGCTAGTTTACCAAAAAAAAAAAAGAATTTAGAGCTTCAGATTTACGACATCGTGTTCTAAAAAATATTCGATTTTGATTCGTGTGCATTCTGTATTTTTGTGTACATATTTATATGCAAAGTATTCATACTTATGTCTGTATTTGACAGAAAAAATATGAAAATAAATATTGTAAAACCATTGTCCATCCGATTTCACCCGGTCTGGGTATCCAGGTCGTGGGCTAGGGCATTGTGCACACAGGCCTGCAAACCTTGGAGTCCAGATTGGGCTGTGTGCTGCGTGCGACCCACGCAGCCATGTGCGACCCGCGAGTGAGCGCCTGGCAACTGCGCCAGATGCTCTGAGCTGGGGGTAAAACGAGGTGCTCACATATAATTTATGTAATTAGTCAATATTCTAATAATTTGAGAGAATCTAGTCATCTTCCATGATTAGTCATACTGAGCCTGGCCGTGTAACTTTGACCACTGTATAAGGACGTTCCCACTTAGGAAAAATCTTGTTCCGATTAGACTGGGATTAAATTTTCTTCAACATCAAGTCACCTACAACAAGGCTACAAAGTCGGACCTTACAATCATAGAATTTAAGCATGGCTTATTGGTAGACTGCCGAACAAATTACGACTTGATTCCTCTTCTCTTCGAGTAGATTAATGTCATCTGCCCGAAGTTGTTCTTGGTTGGAATCAATGAAATTTTCAACCCTGTTGACCAAATCTTTAGTTTTAGAGAAAGCATGGCTTCAGCCTCAAAAACTAGGAAAAATGGAGTTTCTACTATCGCCCAACTAGGAGTCACGCGAGTTGCCCATAACACTGAAGGTAATTCTTGTACCCAAGCCACCGAGCACTTTACAGGCTAGCCAAAGACCCGAGTCTTAATTCCTTACATTATTTAGCCATTCGCCCTTTCGACTGCCCCATTGCTTTGCGGATGGGTGACAAAGGCGTAGCTCAACATGGTACCCAATTCTTCACAAAATTCCTAAAATTTTGCACTTGAGAATTGCTTACCATTGTCTCTAATTATTTGAATTGGTACCCCGAATTGAGTAATTACGCTTCTCATCATAAACCTTTTAACAACTTCCATTGTTATCCCAGTAACAGGTTTAGCTTCAATCTATTTTGTGAGTGTGTTAATAACCATAAAAAGGAATCAAAGCCCCCTAGAGCTTTCAGGAATGGTCCAAGGGTATCGAGACCCTAGGTTATAAAAGGCCAAGATAAAGGTATAGTCTGTAGAGCTTTAGCTGGTTAGTGCATTTGTGAGAGACCATGTGGGGGTGTCCCTATGTTTGTGATGAGTAATTGACTCGTGTTCTGGAAAGTTTGAGTTTGGGTTGGTTGGTTCACGCCAAGTTGGTGCTTGGCATGGTATGGTTCGATAGGACTTGGTCGAACGCGGTCGGGTGTGTTTAGGACGCTTGTTCTCCTTCTCGGTCAGTTGTTCGTGCTTTTTCGTGTATGAGTATATTTCATTGCTGCTAATATTTGTTTATGCTGTTTCGTGCGGTGCTATGTGACAGTTTGCTTGTCTGTGTGGCTGCAGGACTTCGGAGCTAAGTCACGGTGAGGCGTGGGAGGACCGGGACTAGGCACAGGAGGTGTTGAGGTCCAGACGATCGGGGACGCCGAAGATGATCGAGGCTGCTGAGGTGGTTGCGAGCCGGGAGACGAGGAACCGGAGTTGTAGCTACCGGAGGTGGATACGATGGGCAACGGCGAGGTGAACCGGGACTAGGCTCAGGGAGGAGCTGAGGTCCAGACGATCAGGATGCCGGGTGCGGTCGTGCGAGGACAGGAAGTTTTCGGGAAGGTGCAGTAGGGGCATTTTGGTAAAATGCGCAAGGCTACAAAATGGAAGCGGATTCGGTTGAAGATAACGGGTTGGAGACCCATTAATGGATGGCAATAGAGAGGTTAGGGTTTGGAGGGCTCAAATCCTGGTTCCCTCTCTTTTCTCATGTGTTTGACTTTTTTGCCTCAACTGTGTGTGAGGAAATGAAGTGGATGTAGGCTGCCATTTCTTGATTTCCTTTTTTGGTGTGAGCTCCCTCCATATAGAGAATGTGAGGGGAGGTAGTAGTAGTAGTGGCTTCGGGTGTATGATCTGGGTGTGAGCTCAGTAGGGCAAGCATGTGAGTTGTGTGTTTTTGCCTAGTGTGTGAGTTCCTCTCAAGAGTGAATAGTTTGAGAGAGCTGTAGAAAAACTCATGTAATCATTCCTCTCCATGTAATTGCCCATCTCTCTGAATCAATTTGAGGAAGTTTGTTTCTGAGATTGGTTGTTCCTTGGTCCTTTTCTGTGTTTTCAGTTTAGCTCTTTGCTCTTTTTTTGCTCATTTTGTGTTTGAATTGATTCACTTTTCAAGAAGTAGCAAAATGGGTTAGCTCTGAACGGGGAATCTTCTCAAAGCCATTTGGCTGCTATATTCCTGAGAGCAATCTCTTTTTCAGCTAGATTCTTCCCAAGAAATGATTCATTGCATTTCCTCTGTTTGCACCCATTCTAGGGTTTGATGGCAGGGGAGGCTTGTCCTCATTGGCCTGGGAGCAGGTTTGCTTCAGATTTGTGTCTTTTCTCCTTGTGAGGCCATGTATTGTTAAGATTCAAAGCCTCAAGATCAATGGATATGAAAATCTTAAGAAATCTGGATTTTGGTGCTCCCTGAAGATTTTTCGTCAGTTTTTGGTTTAGCTGTTCAATCTCTTGCTGTTTGATTGCAGTTTCTTTCTTCCTGAGATGGGGTGGCTATTTGGATTGAATTTCAAATCTTTTAACTTGAGAAGAGTAGATATTGCTCGACCATCTCATTGTTTTATGTTGTTCCCCAGTAGTTCTGTTCCGACAAAAATTTATCGCTGCTGTCTGTTTTCTTTTTGCTGCCTGAACCCCCTTTTCTTTGGTTTGTTTTCCTTTTCTTTGCTTGTCTTTGATCCGCAGCCTTTGTTTGTTCTTTGAGTGGTCGGCAGTCTTTGTGAATCTTCTTGTCTCCTGCTCAGCTCTTGTTTAGGTTTTATCATATTTCTAGCGCCATCTTCATCTGTCTCTGTTTTCGGCTGGCTGCAGATTTGGTTTTCGGCAGTTTCAGTGCTTGCTATTCTTTTTCAGTTTTACAGCTTCTTTCTCTCCTGTTTTTCAATCAAGGGGCTGCAGCTTCTCTCGGCCAGCAACTGCAGCTTCTCTCGGCAGCTTCTTAATCTGTTTTCGGCTGAAGCAATCTGCAGCCTGCAGTTCTGCATTTCTGTGTTCGGCCTGCTGCATTTCTTCAGAAAATCAGATTCTCGGGCAGACTGAAATCAGCAGTAATCGTGCAGTGTTTTGAGTTTGTAGTTTTCAGTCTTTGTTCTCTGCACATGTATTCTTTGTGCTAGCAGTTTTCAATCTGCAGTGTGTTGTCTTTGGCATTTTCGGTTGCAGCCCCAAGTCCATTTTCTGTCTGTATTCGGTTTGCTCTGTCCAAGTAAATTTCTCTCTGTGTTTCTTCTTGCAGTCGGCACTCTGATCTTCCTTCTTTTCAGTTTTCCTTTTACTTCTTTGTTTTTGTTTTTTCAGAGAAGTTTTTGTTAGCGTTGCATTTCCAGTGACCCTTTTGAGGCAAGTTTTGTGAGCATTCCAAATTGTCGCTTGTGGCCTTTTCGGCCAAGTTTGACTCAAACTCTTTTGTCGGTCTGTTATTGATTTTTCAGTGAGCTTTTGGTTTCCATCTTCATAACTCCTATACCTATCGGAGAAAAGATTATGTGGATACTTTGGGGCGATTTTTGAAGGCACCATTCACCCCTCACCCTCCCTCTGTTGCCATTTCCGATCCTACAATTTGCCTGTTATAAAAGTAGCATTATACATATTTCTTAACCAGTTCTTTGACGGGCTGTTGGCTAATAAAAATCTTGTCAAAAAGCTTTTTTGACCAGCATTCTGTAAGAAGCATGTGCTCCACAAATACCCCTATATATGACATGAAGGGGTTGCAATCCTTCTTTCCGTGATATGCATCGCATGAGAACCCCTTGAATACTATTTTTATTAAGTACCCCATTGACCAAAGTATATATTTTGGCATTGCGGGATAAATGATCTCCTTTAAGATCATCGTCAGGTAGTGTACCTTCTGAAGATACTCGTAGATGGGCCCCATCCAGGTATCCTCGCATTCTAGAGAGGCTACCTCATTAGGAGCTGTTTCTGGTGTTTCAACCAGAGGCGGCTTCTGGAGTTGTTCTAAGAAGACTCCTTTCGGTATTTGTGATCAGGAAGAAGCCATTTGAGCCACTGACTAGCGAAAAACTTATCCTTTCGTGGGATATATTGTATCTCAAAACCAAAAAAATGCTTCTCAAGCTTTCTGACTTTCGATAAGTGCTGAGACATGGTTGAATTAGAGCATTGGTACTCTTTTTTGACCTAAGTCATGACTAGTTGAGAGTCTTCTCTTATGAGTAGTCATCGAATCTCGAGCTCTTTCACAGCCCGTATGCCAACCAATGTAGGGACCCAGATATTAACATCCGGATTCCTCTGTGATTACTGCACTATTCCCTGGATCAGTAGATAGTGCTCACAGTTACAGTAATGAATATCAAAATACATATCATGCGGAAGTGTAAAATTTAATAGTAGACTTACTCATGGGCCGATTAGGCCGAAATCATTAAATTGCAGCAGCGGAAGAACGAAGCACACAGATGGGACCTTCAGGACATGCCCACAGGCAGCCAACTGGAGGTTCACGACCTAGCTCTTGACATCTTCATCTTCTCTGCCAGCTTGTCCAATCTTGTTGCTGCGGTGCAGTGACTTGATTCCTGATTCTGAATTTTGCCGCAAAAGCGAGCGTGAGCACTCCGACCCCGTGCTCCGCGAGCCAATACACGGAATGCAAATAAATAATATGCATGGCTTAACAAAGGAGAGGCTCGGGCTATTTTGTTTTTGCGTAGAGTGCTTTTGAATACAATTAATTAAAAAGCCCTATGACTTAGCAATTTTGGAACAAATCATAATGTACCAGGAAATGCATTATTAATATCGATTCAGATTCCATCCACCGTTACATGGCATCTGCACCATATAGCAATTTCTTCAGCGTTATAGCCGCTTAACTTACCACTGGGACGACACCCAGGACAATTCCAAACCAGGGCAGTCCTTCGCCCTTCACTTTTTCATTCCCACCCACAAAACATTTTGAAATAGAACTATATCTGGTTAAGTTCCCATGTCTGCCCTTAACCGTGGGCACGGCTATTCGAATAGTTTTGACTCTGCAGAGTTTGTACACTTTCACCACAAGAGACAATCAACTTGTTGCCCCACACGATTCCTTAGACGTGTGGTTGAGCAGACCATCACAGTGACTTTTCAAAGTATCTAGTCCCTTTTCTCATCCCACTATATGGGCTTCTCCCATTTGCGATGGGTCCCATCTAATTGCACGGGATGTTTCTCACTGCTACTAGCGTACGGGCTTCCCTCCCCTCTGCGCTAGTACGACTGAGAAACTTCACCCTACCTGGTGTCCCTTCAGGCCCCCTTGCCATAGCACAACCCCATCAATCCACTACCAGTGAGATGAGTCCGGGATTTCGATAAGTTTACTTAGCCAAGTTGTACTTTACAGACTTGTGGTTGTACTGTTTTACACGGGTTGACATGACAAGATTCAGTCCTTAGTAGTATCTGGGCGGTCTACCACTAACCCACTTTGTGCATCCACTGCACCACACTCACACCCTCGAACCAATCCGCCCAGATATTTAAGCAAGTTGAGGATTTTGGGAGCATAAAATAACAATGTCAACATATATCAGTCATTCCCACCATGACTGCCCAACCAATTTTTCTCAGGGTTAAAAGTGATGCTTGTGCGCTCTCGCGCCCATGATTATCTAAGCAATACTAAGCATGGCATATATTTAGGGACTTATTTTCAAAAGGTTACTATTATAATTTTGCTACGGCGACAAGGTTCACACATTCAAATATTCCAAAGGAGGTGTAGTATTAATCAAGCAAACAATGGGCATATAACTAAGATCTTAAGTTAAACATGGATTTGCATATAAAATAACAGCATGCAATTTGATAATTTAAACAGAAATAATTTGCGAAAAATGTAGGTTCAACATGATCAAAGTATTGACTCGCCTGGCGCGGTTTACTGCGGTCTTGAGCTCACACAATGCTTTATCTTGATCTTTTGGTCTCTATCTTCACTTTGAGCTTGATCTCGCTTGATCCGTTGAATCTTCACGACTTCCAATTTCTAATTATGCTACGAACAACTGAATCCAAATAAAAGCAAATAACTCAAGAGATCCCAATAAATCCAAATAACTCAGTTTAGTTTTACTTTGAGCTGAGGGGTGATTCGGGTGATTTGAGGCAAGATCAATGGTATAATACGATAACTTGATCTTTTTATTTAATAACTTCTTTTTATTATTTTTATATTTATCAAGGAAGTTCCATGAGTTAGATAGACCTATGTATCGACGTACAAGTCTGGCTGGGTATGTATTCCTTCCAACTTAGGTTATGGTGGAGGCAAACTGGACGGATGGATGAGATATGTACTTATTCTATAAATATTTTAATCAAAAGTATTCTAACACTTGTCCAAAAAGCTAGGTCTAAGAATTTCTTATATTAGAACTTAAGTCCTTTTAAATCATAATTTCCGACGAATCAATATAACCCACTTTATTTCCTTAACTTTAACTTGGATATCTTTATTAAGTTTTGGAATAATCTCTTATATATGCCTTTTCTTATTAATTAGATTAAGACAAATAGTAAAGGCTCATTATTTATTCATATATGGTAATATAATTAAAATTTCAAGCTTTAATAGTCCCATTATCATATCTTACGCATTTTCATTTATCGCTAGCCTAAGTTTTAATTCGAATTATGATCCATTGGCACGGGTCCCAGCTTGCTCTATATACAATTGTGCTTACTTTTATTATGCACTAAAGCTAGTGTTAGGAATAAGATTTAATTAATGGCACTATTATTAGCTTGCTCATACTTTAGCTATTATTAGGCTTATCTTTATCCCTAAGTTTAGCTTAAACTTAGTTATCTGGCAAAATTTGGTATGTAGCATTTTATGCGACCCTGTTTACTCGTGTCATTGGTTACACGTTCAATTTAGGGTATTTATATGTCTGTGTTATGATTTTGAATCATGATGACCTAGGGCTATTATATTAGGATATGGCACTGGGGTTTGTTTAATGGTGGCATGACATTTATTGGGCCTCAATGTTTACATGTTAATTAAGGGCCACCATTATTAGGTATAGACATTTATCCAAAGCCTTTATTAAATAATTAAATTTACAATTTGAATGTTTAAGTCATACTAATTATTTATCATGGCATCTATTCCGAATTTAAATCATACATAAACTCCCTAATGCCTTATTTAAATTTTATTAGCTTCACCAGTTTTTCTCAAGTTCTCCCTTTAATCTTGGGAAAATATATGCTATTGGCTTACTAATCAGACAGATATGATAATAATAACTAATCCATTATTAACTCTTTAACACCCATATGTATATTTATATATTTTATACTAACCAAGTCTATTGTCTTCCTTTAATTTATTTGGCCACATATTTTCAGTTTACATTTCTATTTGCATTTTAGTTCCATAACTAACTTTGGGAGTTCGAGCTTGTAGGAAATATGCTATTTATTTACTTCGAGTGAGATATTAGTCGAAGGTCTAAGCTCCTATTTCACCCTCCAACTTATTTTATTAGCTAGCCCACCTATGTACAATTATTCTTATGTTTTGATGGCGGCATTTTAATGTTGGGTCATGTATTTTATTTACAATTAAGGATAATCTTTAACTTAAGGTCTTACTTTTATAGCTCAAACAGGATATCTAAAACCTTTATAAAATTTTTGGGTAATTAACCAAGGTCATCCTTTGTCAAAACCTTTTTAACTATTAGTTAGATAATTACTCAAGGCATATAAGCTACCATTATATGAGGGCTAGTCCAAAATTAAACCCTTTTTTTTATCTTATTTATGTACCAACCCAATTTATGTGCATAAACCTTATATTTCAGTGCATAGGTAAACTTTATGTGAACCCAAACAGGTTATCTAGATATTCCAGGGATTATTTTCTAGTTGACATGGTTGAGTAAAAGAAAAATACAAAATTTATGGCCTGTTATGGCCAAAGCAGACTCGAACCTGGGACCTCCGGGACTCTGTTCTCTAGCGCGTGCTCAGATAACCATCCGGGTGATGGGCGTTTCCTGACGGCGTCACTGGGCCGCGGCGGCGCTGGCGACAAGCAATCGGGGAGGTCGCGGTACCGGGCGAAATGGGTTTCCCGGGGAATGGTGGAGCCTTGGGTGGTGGCGCGTCGGCAGAAGCGGCGGCGAGGTGGCCAGGCGGCTGCACGGGGCGGCCGGCGGTGGAGTGGGATGGAGGCGCCGGTGGCCGGGAAAAAGAGGGGTGAGGGCGGCGTGCGCAAGAGCATCAGGGAGTTAAGGGAGGGCTCACCGTGCAGTCGTTCGGGTCGGGGAAGTACCGAGACGCGTCGGCGGCGTGAGACGGGGACGCGCGGTGGTGGCGCACGGCGTCGGCTAGCTGGGGTGGCGGGGAGGTTTGGCCGGCGGTCGTGGGGGCCTCGGAACGTCGTGGAGATACTCCCAGAGCGCGGAATCGGCCGGGGATGCCTCGAGGGAGCAGCGGCGCCGGTGGAGGCGACTTTCGGCCGGGTGCGGGGAAGACGGCCGCTACGGCGAGCTCAAGCCACCGGAGTCCGATTAACTTGGAGGGAACATACACGGGGGGTGGAGGAACGTCGAGACGCGGTCGGAGTGGTGGAGCTTTGCCGGAGTGGCCGGGGCGGCGAGGAGGCGGCAACGACGGGCGTGCTCGGGCGAACCCGGCTTGAGGGAGAAGGGGGCAAGGGGAAATGGAAGGAGGCTGCTTCGGACTCCTCATATGCGAGTGCCCGCGTGGGGGAGTGAAGTCGGGGCGTAGGCAACAGCATAGGCCAGCGGCGGCAGACTGCGGGCGGCGAACGCAGAGGCAGAAGACAGCGCGGCGACGCGACAAGTCCTGGCAGAGGGGCGTGATGCCGACGAGACGGGCTGCGTGATGATGAGCGGCGACACAGAGGGTGGAAACAGGCGGCGCAGAGCAGAGAGCACAGAAGGAGAGGGAAGAGGCGACGCGGACGGAGCTCCACCACAGGAAATGAAAGGCGGAGGAAGAAGGAGGTAAAAGAGAAAGGAGACGGTTCGGCCTGCTGGCAGTGAGAAGAATTGGTAGGGAGAAAAGAAAAGAAAGGGGAGAGAAGAAAAGGAGTGGAAAAAGAGAAGAAAAGGTTGGGCTTGATTTTGAATTTAAGCTTTGAGTTTGTAACTATTTAAATGAGAATTGCTATTATTATTATTGTTTAGGTTATATGTGTATATGTGCTTATATATGCACACATATATTTATACATACACTTTACATGTTGTTACTTTTGCTGGCTTCTTAATTTTGCATATTGCTCACACTCCCCTGCACGATTTGTATATACACATATGTATATGTATATGTGCTTGTATTTTATTCATATACTTTTCATTGCTATTTTTGCCATTCTTATTTGAAAATGAGATTTTTATACTTTAACTTCAAGTTTCTCCCTCTTTATACTGGATCACCTTTTCATATTCATATTTAAAATTTTTAATTCTCTAGTATTTAAATATGTTTGTTTCTTTTTTAAGCTTCTTAAATTTTTGAAACCTCATACAAATTCAAGAAAATACCATGAAATCCAAATTCCAATAGAATATATTGCAAATATAATTCAAGAAATTCATATTTTCAAATTCAAATTTTTCAGGATGTTACAAATCTACCCCCCTTAAATGAATCTCGACCCCGAGATTCCGGTAGAGCAGAAAGAATGGAGGTGGGTTATATTGGCTAGCAATGGGTTTCGGGGTGTTGCTCGACATATAGTTCCTTAGCTCCACAGAGAGATGAAAATCTGCACAATAGGAGTTAGCACTTGGGGAAGTCAAAAGGGAAGAGAGATACCTTGTTCTCCTGGATAGATCGTAGACTTCCAATTACTTGCTCTTTGACATTGTTGTCTTCACGTCATCGTAGAATGGGGTAGTTGCATCGCCTATTGGATATACGGTTGCAGAATTTCATATTGATAGGTGGGTAACAATGGTCGGTGCTCGAAGGGGTAGAGGGCCTTAGGAATGCAGCGGTGCCAATGGACATATCTATAGGGTGGTCTTTCACTTCTACTGGGATCTCGTTCTTACTGTTTAGCTTTGCCAAGCTTGGCGATTTTAGCTAAAGGTACGTCTTGCAATCCTCATCACCAGAAGATTTCTGGCCTTGCGAATCTCCTTGTACTGATCTGATCAGCTCTAAGTCTAGGTTGTTGCAACTCCAAATATACGTCGTAGCAGTTTTTTTTTTCGGCATTTCTATCGCATAGTGCTACCCCCCTTAAAATAAATGCCACTAATCATTATTTGTCTCCCCTAGCTCAATGTATGGTGGGTCTTGTGGCGAGTTGGGGACTCATCCGTGGTTCTTCGGCTGCTTGATCAGTAATCGGTTTTGGGAAGCATTCTTCGGGTTAGCGGTATTGTCTTCCACATCTTCCACAGGGAAAACATATGGCCTCGTTTACAGGATATTTGCCAAGGTGATGGTCGTCTTCGTAGTTGGGAATAGTCTACGGAGCATTGGTAGGCGCAAGGTCTTTTCACTTCATATCATCGACGCATTCCTTGTCATTCTGTTTAGTTCGCGGCGATCTGATCTAGGGTCCTCCGAGTGGGTAAGGAGAGAGTGTTAGCAAGACAGAATTTTGAGCCTTGGTCTTTGACGATCCATCACTTTGCTTCAGTGGTACCGAGGGGATTTTCAACAGAAAGGTGAGAGGGAACAGCATGAGATACGAATAGAATCGTGGGGGATAAGACACCCTAAACCCATTTCGATTTTTAAAGGGTATTCCCCGAAAGCTGGGGTGGCACATAAATCACATAAGTTTTTAAAACACTCTTTTCCTGTGACCGCGAAATGTAACGCCCGAGGGCAAGAAGGCAGTGCACAGGGCCAAATAGAATCTTGCAACAATACATCGTCTACTTGAGGAAACACACATAAGAGGGTGCAGGGTTTGTCTGCATAATCCGTGTAAAACAGGACCACCTTATCTTCATGAACATCTTTGACGTTCCTAACCTTAAATTTTGGAGTAGGGGTATGAGAAGGGAAATGCAATTTTCTCGTGAAATCCATGGAAAGAAGAGAAAAGTATTGGGAGGTAATGAGTTCTCATTCTTGTAATTATTTTGGTAATGCAATTCCTTGTGCATGTATACATATATTTTTATCAAGGTGTTCTAATCTCTTCCAATGTCTAAATATCCATCAATGATTTGATTCACTCCCATATTATTTTTTTTGTTTGAAATACAGAACTTTGAAATATATGTATATATATTTTTGAAAAGAAGTGCTTTTCCCACCATAGTTTAATAAAACCAAACATGGAAAATATGTTTTTTTATCAATATAACCCTCTGTTTTTTTTAAGTAGTTGAATTTATGAAAATTTCCTCGGAAGATAAGGCTTGTTAAATCAAGCTTGAAAATGAATTTTTGTAATCAATTTGATAATCGATCTTCCAAGGGTAAAATAATTTTTGGAAATGAGTTTCAAATTTAAGCTTTTGTGGCTTTGGCCAAAAGTATGTTTGCCATGGGAGTTTACCAGATGAGTACTGGAATTTTTTTTTATTTTTTTTTATTTTGAATTCGGGATAAGAGAGCTTTAGAAGTATAAACGGCTGGGCAGCATATAGATGAGGAATCAGCTAAGAGAGATGAGAATGAGTGATACAACTTATATTTTTCAAAATAGATTTTGAAGAAATAATTCTAGTCATGAAACTAACGACCAGTCTAGCTAGGTCACGACCTGCAGTCGATATGCTCTGATACCATCGCTGTAGGGACCCAGATATTAACATCCGGATTCCTCTGTGATTACTGCACTATTCCCTGGATCAGTAGATAGTGCTCACAGTTACAGTAATGAATATCAAAATACATATCATGCGGAAGTGTAAAATTTAATAGTAGACTTACTCATGGGCCGATTAGGCCGAAATCATTAAATTGCAGCAGCGGAAGAACGAAGCACACAGATGGGACCTTCAGGACATGCCCACAGGCAGCCAACTGGAGGTTCACGACCTAGCTCTTGACATCTTCATCTTCTCTGCCAGCTTGTCCAATCTTGTTGCTGCGGTGCAGTGACTTGATTCCTGATTCTGAATTTTGCCGCAAAAGCGAGCGTGAGCACTCCGACCCCGTGCTCCGCGAGCCAATACACGGAATGCAAATAAATAATATGCATGGCTTAACAAAGGAGAGGCTCGGGCTATTTTGTTTTTGCGTAGAGTGCTTTTGAATACAATTAATTAAAAAGCCCTATGACTTAGCAATTTTGGAACAAATCATAATGTACCAGGAAATGCATTATTAATATCGATTCAGATTCCATCCACCGTTACATGGCATCTGCACCATATAGCAATTTCTTCAGCGTTATAGCCGCTTAACTTACCACTGGGACGACACCCAGGACAATTCCAAACCAGGGCAGTCCTTCGCCCTTCACTTTTTCATTCCCACCCACAAAACATTTTGAAATAGAACTATATCTGGTTAAGTTCCCATGTCTGCCCTTAACCGTGGGCACGACTATTCGAATAGTTTTGACTCTGCAGAGTTTGTACACTTTCACCACAAGAGACAATCAACTTGTTGCCCCACACGATTCCTTAGACGTGTGGTTGAGCAGACCATCACAGTGACTTTTCAAAGTATCTAGTCCCTTTTCTCATCCCACTATATGGGCTTCTCCCATTTGCGATGGGTCCCATCTAATTGCACGGGATGTTTCTCACTGCTACTAGCGTACGGGCTTCCCTCCCCTCTGCGCTAGTACGACTGAGAAACTTCACCCTACCTGGTGTCCCTTCAGGCCCCCTTGCCATAGCACAACCCCATCAATCCACTACCAGTGAGATGAGTCCGGGATTTCGATAAGTTTACTTAGCCAAGTTGTACTTTACAGACTTGTGGTTGTACTGTTTTACACGGGTTGACATGACAAGATTCAGTCCTTAGTAGTATCTGGGCGGTCTACCACTAACCCACTTTGTGCATCCACTGCACCACACTCACACCCTCGAACCAATCCGCCCAGATATTTAAGCAAGTTGAGGATTTTGGGAGCATAAAATAACAATGTCAACATATATCAGTCATTCCCACCATGACTGCCCAACCAAT
Organism: Dendrocalamus latiflorus; assembly: GCA_017311315.1. Classification (NCBI taxonomy): domain Eukaryota; kingdom Viridiplantae; phylum Streptophyta; class Magnoliopsida; order Poales; family Poaceae; genus Dendrocalamus; species Dendrocalamus latiflorus. The sequence goes on from CM029628.1 coordinate 23,693,145, forward strand.
TTTTCTCAGGGTTAAAAGTGATGCTTGTGCGCTCTCGCGCCCATGATTATCTAAGCAATACTAAGCATGGCATATATTTAGGGACTTATTTTCAAAAGGTTACTATTATAATTTTGCTACGGCGACAAGGTTCACACATTCAAATATTCCAAAGGAGGTGTAGTATTAATCAAGCAAACAATGGGCATATAACTAAGATCTTAAGTTAAACATGGATTTGCATATAAAATAACAGCATGCAATTTGATAATTTAAACAGAAATAATTTGCGAAAAATGTAGGTTCAACATGATCAAAGTATTGACTCGCCTGGCGCGGTTTACTGCGGTCTTGAGCTCACACAATGCTTTATCTTGATCTTTTGGTCTCTATCTTCACTTTGAGCTTGATCTCGCTTGATCCGTTGAATCTTCACGACTTCCAATTTCTAATTATGCTACGAACAACTGAATCCAAATAAAAGCAAATAACTCAAGAGATCCCAATAAATCCAAATAACTCAGTTTAGTTTTACTTTGAGCTGAGGGGTGATTCGGGTGATTTGAGGCAAGATCAATGGTATAATACGATAACTTGATCTTTTTATTTAATAACTTCTTTTTATTATTTTTATATTTATCAAGGAAGTTCCATGAGTTAGATAGACCTATGTATCGACGTACAAGTCTGGCTGGGTATGTATTCCTTCCAACTTAGGTTATGGTGGAGGCAAACTGGACGGATGGATGAGATATGTACTTATTCTATAAATATTTTAATCAAAAGTATTCTAACACTTGTCCAAAAAGCTAGGTCTAAGAATTTCTTATATTAGAACTTAAGTCCTTTTAAATCATAATTTCCGACGAATCAATATAACCCACTTTATTTCCTTAACTTTAACTTGGATATCTTTATTAAGTTTTGGAATAATCTCTTATATATGCCTTTTCTTATTAATTAGATTAAGACAAATAGTAAAGGCTCATTATTTATTCATATATGGTAATATAATTAAAATTTCAAGCTTTAATAGTCCCATTATCATATCTTACGCATTTTCATTTATCGCTAGCCTAAGTTTTAATTCGAATTATGATCCATTGGCACGGGTCCCAGCTTGCTCTATATACAATTGTGCTTACTTTTATTATGCACTAAAGCTAGTGTTAGGAATAAGATTTAATTAATGGCACTATTATTAGCTTGCTCATACTTTAGCTATTATTAGGCTTATCTTTATCCCTAAGTTTAGCTTAAACTTAGTTATCTGGCAAAATTTGGTATGTAGCATTTTATGCGACCCTGTTTACTCGTGTCATTGGTTACACGTTCAATTTAGGGTATTTATATGTCTGTGTTATGATTTTGAATCATGATGACCTAGGGCTATTATATTAGGATATGGCACTGGGGTTTGTTTAATGGTGGCATGACATTTATTGGGCCTCAATGTTTACATGTTAATTAAGGGCCACCATTATTAGGTATAGACATTTATCCAAAGCCTTTATTAAATAATTAAATTTACAATTTGAATGTTTAAGTCATACTAATTATTTATCATGGCATCTATTCCGAATTTAAATCATACATAAACTCCCTAATGCCTTATTTAAATTTTATTAGCTTCACCAGTTTTTCTCAAGTTCTCCCTTTAATCTTGGGAAAATATATGCTATTGGCTTACTAATCAGACAGATATGATAATAATAACTAATCCATTATTAACTCTTTAACACCCATATGTATATTTATATATTTTATACTAACCAAGTCTATTGTCTTCCTTTAATTTATTTGGCCACATATTTTCAGTTTACATTTCTATTTGCATTTTAGTTCCATAACTAACTTTGGGAGTTCGAGCTTGTAGGAAATATGCTATTTATTTACTTCGAGTGAGATATTAGTCGAAGGTCTAAGCTCCTATTTCACCCTCCAACTTATTTTATTAGCTAGCCCACCTATGTACAATTATTCTTATGTTTTGATGGCGGCATTTTAATGTTGGGTCATGTATTTTATTTACAATTAAGGATAATCTTTAACTTAAGGTCTTACTTTTATAGCTCAAACAGGATATCTAAAACCTTTATAAAATTTTTGGGTAATTAACCAAGGTCATCCTTTGTCAAAACCTTTTTAACTATTAGTTAGATAATTACTCAAGGCATATAAGCTACCATTATATGAGGGCTAGTCCAAAATTAAACCCTTTTTTTATCTTATTTATGTACCAACCCAATTTATGTGCATAAACCTTATATTTCAGTGCATAGGTAAACTTTATGTGAACCCAAACAGGTTATCTAGATATTCCAGGGATTATTTTCTAGTTGACATGGTTGAGTAAAAGAAAAATACAAAATTTATGGCCTGTTATGGCCAAAGCAGACTCGAACCTGGGACCTCCGGGACTCTGTTCTCTAGCGCGTGCTCAGATAACCATCCGGGTGATGGGCGTTTCCTGACGGCGTCACTGGGCCGCGGCGGCGCTGGCGACAAGCAATCGGGGAGGTCGCGGTACCGGGCGAAATGGGTTTCCCGGGGAATGGTGGAGCCTTGGGTGGTGGCGCGTCGGCAGAAGCGGCGGCGAGGTGGCCAGGCGGCTGCACGGGGCGACCGGCGGTGGAGTGGGATGGAGGCGCCGGCGGCCGGGAAAAAGAGGGGTGAGGGCGGCGTGCGCAAGAGCATCAGGGAGTTAAGGGAGGGCTCACCGTGCAGTCGTTCGGGTCGGGGAAGTACCGAGACGCGCCGGCGGCGTGAGACGGGGACGCGCGGTGGTGGCGCACGGCGTCGGCTAGCTGGGGTGGCGGGGAGGTTTGGCCGGCGGTCGTGGGGGCCTCGGAACGTCGTGGAGATACTCCCAGAGCGCGGAATCGGCCGGGGATGCCTCGAGGGAGCAGCGGCGCCGGTGGAGGCGACTTTCGGCCGGGTGCGGGGAAGACGGCCGCTGCGGCGAGCTCAAGCCACCGGAGTCCGATTAACTTGGAGGGAACATACACGGGGGGTGGAGGAACGTCGAGACGCGGTCGGAGTGGTGGAGCTTTGCCGGAGTGGCCGGGGCGGCGAGGAGGCGGCAACGACGGGCGTGCTCGGGCGAACCCGGCTTGAGGGAGAAGGGGGCAAGGGGAAATGGAAGGAGGCTGCTTCGGACTCCTCATATGCGAGTGCCCGCGTGGGGGAGTGAAGTCGGGGCGTAGGCAACAGCATAGGCCAGCGGCGGCAGACTGCGGGCGGCGAACGCAGAGGCAGAAGACAGCGCGGCGACGCGACAAGTCCTGGCAGAGGGGCGTGATGCCGACGAGACGGGCTGCGTGATGATGAGCGGCGACACAGAGGGTGGAAACAGGCGGCGCAGAGCAGAGAGCACAGAAGGAGAGGGAAGAGGCGACGCGGACGGAGCTCCACCACAGGAAATGAAAGGCGGAGGAAGAAGGAGGTAAAAGAGAAAGGAGACGGTTCGGCCTGCTGGCAGTGAGAAGAATTGGTAGGGAGAAAAGAAAAGAAAGGGGAGAGAAGAAAAGGAGTGGAAAAAGAGAAGAAAAGGTTGGGCTTGATTTTGAATTTAAGCTTTGAGTTTGTAACTATTTAAATGAGAATTGCTATTATTATTATTGTTTAGGTTATATGTGTATATGTGCTTATATATGCACACATATATTTATACATACACTTTACATGTTGTTACTTTTGCTGGCTTCTTAATTTTGCATATTGCTCACACTCCCCTGCACGATTTGTATATACACATATGTATATGTATATGTGCTTGTATTTTATTCATATACTTTTCATTGCTATTTTTGCCATTCTTATTTGAAAATGAGATTTTTATACTTTAACTTCAAGTTTCTCCCTCTTTATACTGGATCACCTTTTCATATTCATATTTAAAATTTTTAATTCTCTAGTATTTAAATATGTTTGTTTCTTTTTTAAGCTTCTTAAATTTTTGAAACCTCATACAAATTCAAGAAAATACCATGAAATCCAAATTCCAATAGAATATATTGCAAATATAATTCAAGAAATTCATATTTTCAAATTCAAATTTTTCAGGATGTTACAACCAACAAACCTTTGTATTCGACCACGTTATTAGTGGCTGGAAAGTTTAATTGAATGGTATACTTTAAGGTCTCTCCCGTAGGAGATTCCAGAACCACCCCAGCCCCTAAGCCACTAAGCGTAAGTGACCCATCAAAGTACATCATCCACTAGTCGTGAGAATTATATTGAGGATCCTAGATAGGTTCAAGATTTGCCCATTTGGTAATAAAGTCACCTAAGATCTGGGATTTAATGGCCGTTTAGGACACGAAATGGAGGTCGAACTCCCCAAGTTCTACCAATCATTTTGCCATGTGTTCCACTGCTTCCCTATTCTGGAGGACCTCTCCTAAAGGAAACTCAGATGGCACAATAATTTTATGTGCCTAAAAGTAATGTCTTGGTTTTCTTGAAGACATGAGAGGGCATATAAAAGTTTTTGAACCAGAGGGTAGCACTCCTTAGGCCCATGTAAAACTTCACTTATGTAGTAAACTGGTCATTAGACATTCTCGTGTTCTGCGACCAGTACTATGCTTACTGCCTGTGGCATGGCAGCTGCATATATTAAGAGTGCCTCTTCTATTTTCAGAGAAACTAAAATAGGAACACTCATGAGATACCTCTTGACATCCTTAGAGGCTTCGTTAGCATCTTTCAAACACTCAAAACCCTCATGCTTAGTTAGAAATTTAAAGAAAGGAAGTCCATTTTCTCCCAGCCATGTGATGAAAGGACTTAAAGCTATCATGCAACCTGTGAGTTTTTGGATTTGGTTCTTAGTGGTCGTAGGGTGCATTTGCTTAATAGCCTTTATCTTTTAAGGATTTACATCGATACCTCTAGCAAAAACAAGAAATCCTAGCAATTTTCCTGAAGAAACTCCGAACACACATTTCTCATGATTGAGTTCCAAGAGGTGTTTTCTGAGGTTGTCGAATATTTCTTCTAGGTCTGAAATATGATTAAGTCGTTTGATGCTCCTTACGACTGGGTCATCAACATAGGCTTTCAAATTTCAGTCTAGTCGAAAAGAAAAGGTCAACTGCATCAAATGTTGAAAAGTAGGACCAGCATTTTCAAACCAAATGACATCTTGACATAGCAAAATATTCCAAATAGCATAATAAATGTAGTCTTCTCTTCATCCTCTAGAGACATACTAATCTAATGATAACTAGAGTATACATCTAGAAATCTTAATACTTCACAACCAGTAGCAGAATCAATAATTTATCTGATGATAACAAGAGTATACATCTTAAGACATTAATATGCATAGTGAGCAACATTCAAAAAACGTGCCAGAGTTGGTCGTCTGAGTATGGCATTATATGTCGTGTTGAAATCGACCACGTCAAAAGAGATCTTCTCTGTCCTGAAGTTGCTTAGAGAACAAAATGTAACAGGAAGAGAAACTTAGCCAATTGATTTGAACAAAGATCCTAGTATAATCCCATGGAATGAGTATCACACAGTTTTTATCCTGGTCGGAGGAACTTACATATTGTCCAAAGCACTTATGAATGAAATATTTAAAAAAAACTAACACCATCAATTAACAGTCAATTTACTTGACAGTTATTGATGGTGGGCTCAACCACGATCGGGAACCGACCTGGTTGAGTTGAAGGGATCAGACAATCACTTTTCTTGAAGGAGATGGTGACTTTTGACTACTTAGGAAGATTATTGACAAGGGGAGGGTCAATGGAATTTACCTCTCGTTCGACATCTTTATACTATCGCTTTGACTCGTATGCCAAGGATCCATGTCGAGATCTGTGTAGTCGGCCAGGTCAAACCAATTCTCCTTGTTCCGTTCTCCTACCATAAGGACATCAAAAAGAAGAGAATTTGATGACAAGGAATTATTAGAGTTTGGAAGAAGGGTTCCCAAGGACGGCGCCATCTGTTGATGTTTTAATACCAATCTTACATATGATTATTTGGATTCGGGGGATCTCTTAATGACCTTGGTTACGATCACATAGAGAAAGACACAAGAATTTTATACAGGTTCGGCCCTTCTACTCAGAGAATAATAACCCTACTCCTGTGTGGTTATTACTTAGTAAATTGATTACAATCAAGAAAGGGTTATGCGGAATATCTTGCATTGCTTGTGTTCCCTCCCCCTTGTCCTCCCTAATGTCAGCCTTTATGTAGTATGTGAAGCGGTGGCAGTTATTCCATGCTAAAAGGCGTCTTAACCTTTTAGATGATAACCATCCGACGAAAGTTATTTGTTAGAGACATGGTTCTTCCTCGTCGCCAGGTAGCTATTGTCAGGAGTGATGAGAAGTTATGCGCAGTTATTATAGAGAATAAGTGCGCACACTAACCGTCTTGTCAGATAGACCCACGATGTAGGAGGCTGTCATAGACGAGCTTGTCGAAGTTAGGTTAGTTGTAGGAGGGTCTATGAATATAGGATGGTCATAAAATGACTTACGACCGTATCATACTCGTAGAAAGACTTACAATCACGAACCATTTGTAGAAAGATTTACGACCACCTTGTTGAGTTTTTTTCTTACGAATAAGGGGTATAATCAAGGAGTACAATGACGTAATAATATAATTTATAGATAAATAATAATTTGGGGATTATTATATCCTCGTCAAGAATAATATGAAATGTAAGAAAACATATAAAAGGAACGGCTTATCATATATGGAATGCTTTTTTTAAAAAAAAGAAGATATATGAAATGCTTTCTTCAGCTAGTTCGTTATCTGGGTTCTTAATCTCATTATTACCGGTTCTGATGTCAAATTTTAGAGTACAAAGGGCCATTATTCTGAAGCCTTGCTTGCTTTCAAAAGGCATGATAAGACAACTGGGTAATGATATTTATGCAATAAAACAAAGTATCTACGATAAACAGAGCAAAGTTTAGCTGCTCGGCAAGGTTATGGACTTCTGGTGATGCAACGTGACATTGGACAAGCACTAAGATCAGTAGATGTGTAACTACATATAGATCAAACTAATCTAGCCTTAAACACTCAAGTATATGCCCCCCCCCCAAAAGTTCTCTGACTTTGGTGATGAATTGAGCAGCATGAGAGAGAAACTGTACATAGATCAACTTTTCTCGATCCACTATGCAAAAAATCTGGCAGGCCGTAGGTTTGCTGTAAAACTAATAGAAACATGAGAAACAAAGTTGTGGAACGCAAGTTATTTTTGTCCTACATTCTGTCCTGTTAACTATATTGCACAGAAATATGGCATTCCATATATTCAGAGAACGGCAGACCTCAATGGTTCTGAATTTTTACAAGACCTGATATAGTAAAAGCAGAAACCAGAATACTTAGCTTATTCCGGATAAAGCTCGCAACATTTAAAGCTGTGACAAAAATATAGATACTCGAACAATATGTGTATACAGAGGAACAAAATTTCAATGACCATGCTGCATCCCAAACCATCAACGGAAAATTTCAACAAATCGCATTCCTGTGCTGCATACTGCACAACATTTCAGCACATATAGAGTTCATGGCGAGGTCACACCTGGAATGCATTTAGATGAGCAAAAATACATAGGTTAGTCAGTGTGCATGTGAAATCCACGTCGCCGAAGGTCAACCATATAGTCATTTCCTAACAACCCAAGATTTACACAAAGCAGTTACTTTTGGGAGCTCCAGATTACCTATAAAGGCCTTGCAGCCTTGAGAAATATTTCATGCTATCACCCATGCAAACCAGTATTGTAATGTTTTGAGGGTTTTTCTTTTCTATATCAGCTAACTTCCACAATAAATCACACAACTTTCAGAGTTGTTCGCAAAAATATCATCCTTGTAGATGTAAGAACCTACATAGAAAAACTCAACTAAAGCTTTTTTGACAATCGAAACTGGGTAATCTAGTTTATTTTCATGAAACAAAAAAAAAATGTACAGCACGTACAAACCCAACGTATTGAGTGACAATCTAACAGAACAGGATCTTCGCCGCGAATAGGAATGCCGTTGTCGGCGCTCTGGGCCACCTCCGCCTCGGGCCGTCGACGCCAATAGGAATGCCGTTGTCGCGGGATTCCGTTTTGGAGCCCGCTGACCCCTGCTGTGGCCAATTACGTAATTAATTAGCGTTAAGTACGTTAGTTATTAACTTCAATGGTTAGTTAATATCAGTATGGCATCTGGACCCAAGATCATTCGAAAATCTAATTAGCAGCTGTTAGAGTTTGAGTCCATGACATACGACCCCACTCATTATAGAGTATTGTGTAGACTCGGTGCATGTACATGTGCGACTAACCTATGGGCCCATGGGCTACACTGTTTCCATGAACCGACTCCACGTGAATCATAGCTCCACCTGTAAGTGATTCTCCGATTTTCTTCAAGAAAATAATTAAATTATAAAATAAATTAAATAGCTAGGCCCACATATTAATCACCGTAAGTTTTCTAAATGTAAAATAATAAAAAACCTGAAGGTACCACCTGTCAGTAAGAGATACTCTCTCTTCTCTGTTTATTTTGATGATTTTTCATAATTCAAAGTTCGGGGTGATCTATCTCATTTTAACTCTAAATTTGATGATTATTATTTTTAAATTCATTTAAATTCAAACTCTATCCAATAGTAACAAATTTTAAAAATATTTGAGTTTTATTTTAATGCAATTGAATTATGGTGAATTTATTCGAATTTAGTTGAATTTTGCATAATTAGATCCGAAGCTTCCGGAAGAGTCGCAGATTGAACACTACCAGGACCATCAAGATTGTGAGTAAGGAGAGTCAAAATTTTTCCATTTTGCTTTCAACTATCGTTAGAATGTTTGTTGTTTTAAATTATCAAATTGCATCTTTTTATTTTAATTACAATTATGTTGTCTGTAGTTCATAGTTCATGTCGTACTAAAAATTGTTTTAACTTCTATTCCTTGGCTTTGGACATAATACCTTGTTGTCCTAGATTTAATGTTATACCTAACTAGATGTTAAGTTCGTATCTAAATGCTATACTTAGCATTGCTTAGATACATTCACATGTTGGCGTTAATTTGCCTCAACATTATTCACTCATAAAAACTTGATTTGGGTGGCTATTGGATAGAAATGGCCGATATGTTAAAATAGAAAACATTTTCAAAACCAAAAACAAAAGAAAAATTGTTTTTGACTTGGGCAATAGGTAAGATGAGGCGGGTACAGATGGAGCATGAGATTTTGTAGTGTGGAAATCCCACCCGAGTCAGTTAAGGACCGAATCTAGCTTGTGATGATCTCCCAGTCACTAATAGTTTAACGGCAAGTCTAAAATAGGAATAATCTAGTTAACTAATTTGTATTGTCCCAGTATTGGTTACGCGACCTGTGGAATATGGGAATTATGGTGGATAGAGATCTTTTTCCGTATGACACAAAAGGGGGCCTCCGACTCAAGTGGATAGAATCCCGAGCAGTTCAGACCTACGGGTGTAACTACATTGGGGGTGGTACATTATAAATGCCTTGTGATGAACTTCTTGGTCGCACGCCAATGGTAGTGTATATGACAATCAAGTTGGACATTTTTTTGTGGGTAAAGTTGTGTAACCTCTGCAGAGTGAAAACTATCTGGATAGCCATGCCACAGTTATGGGTGATGTATGGGAACTTGTTTGATTAGTCTAACTTTATAAAACCATTAGTGGGTGGGACAAAACTGTTGGGTGGATAGAATCCGAAATTTTTATTCTCGGTGGATGCAACATAGTGAACATAACTGTGTGGATGGAACCCTAAAATTGAAATAGTATATGATGATGGAACCATTCTCCACTAGTTGGTGGATGGAATTTTCGCTACTATATATATACAAGAATCACTTGCTTTCAATAAAAACTTGATTTTGTTAAAATGCTAGCACTATTACAGAAAGGCTAATAGTAGACGCCAAATCACAGACGGTTTTGTGAAACCGTCTGTAATGTACACTATTACAGACGGTTTTAATTTGAAGGCCGTCTGTGGTATTTGTGGCGGGAAAAAGGAGTATCACAGACGGTTCTTACTGATGAACCGTCTGTGATACTGGAATATCACAGACGGTTTTTATTAAAAACCGTCTGTGATAATCTGGGATTATCACAGACGGTTGTTTATTAAAAACCGTCTGTGTTTTGTCAACTATCACAGCCGGTTGTTGTTAAGAACCGTCTGGGAATGTTCACAGACGGTTTTTCACAAGAACCGGCTGTGATGTCCCTTTGTCTGTCATAATCTAGATCAGAGGTTAATATATAAGTACACATTGCTTCTAATAACTTAACTACAGAACTACTGAGAGAAGAGGTCACAAATTTAAGGCACATTTATTAATTTCAATTAGAGGCAAATTTATTACAAAAGTCGCACAGGTAAAGAGTTTCCCAGATTGTATTCTTTTGGGCTTCGTAAGCTTCTTCTTCAACTTGGGGACTTGGAGGATCAACCGCTAAATTCTCGAACGCCGTTAAGATTGCCCTTGTCCTCAGCACTTCCTCGTGCAGCCTGGGCAAATGATCAGCAGCATCCATAATGTTGTACAGGATAGCATGAAAAGATTCCTCAGAATCTGCCGTTTCTGCTTGATCGGCAAGCCTATCCATCAGTCTCTGCAATGCGTGTAGAGCTTCTTCCGCATTGTGCACATTGTGGAGAAGAACCAGGGTGAGGGCTGTTTCCCTTTCTTGAGTGGCAGCGAGACGCCTCCGTCGACGGCGGAGGATCAGGTCAAGCTGACGGATGCAAGAAAGTCGGGGAAGGAGAGCAGGGCGGGTGCGGAGAAGCTGCTCCAGATGCAAATTGCTGGCCGCCTGTGTAAGGTTCCGGCCGAACAATTCGTGATGAACAGATGAGAGGAAGGAGATGATCACAAGAACAGTAGTAGAAGCCATGTTGTATTGTATATTGTATTGTACGTACGTAGAAGAGACCTGGATTAGGAGCGCATATTTAACCTTTAGCACAAATGGTTCGTATACCCAAACATTAATGATATAGACGCTTCGTATAATGATCGAGAGACGTTAATTAGACGATTGAAACACGAAGCGTTCTGGCATCGAACACGCGCGAAGCGTTCTGGTATGAAGCTTATCACAGACGGTTTTTTATAAAAAACCGTCTGTGATAATTTATTATCACAGACGGTTTTTAGTTAAAAACCGTCTGTAATAATTTATTATCACAGACGGTTTTTAGTTAAAAACCGTCTGTGATAATGACTACGGCATTTATTGCGCTGCTCAGACCGCATCGTCTTCATTTCGATCCAGATCTAGCCACTGCTGCGCACTTTTTCACTCGGGAGGAAGCTAGAGCGATTTTAGGCCAGTTAATTTGGTGGGAAGAGGCAGAGATTGAGCTTTGAATTAAGATTCAGACTTTCCTGGTTGCTGTAGATATGGTTAGTAATGAAATTTATTTATTTTTAATTGCATTAGAATTTAGGTGTAAGTAATCCATGAGTGGTTATTGAAGATGGTTAATTAATTTGCAAAATTGTTGGTTATATAATAGCTATTGTGTTTGTAATATGAATTGAGCTAGGAAATTAAGTCTCAATATAATAAATGTGGCCGGTATATATGTAGTTATAATTAGTTATTCTAGATTTTAATACTAAGTTGTTATATATGTACGTAACGTAGGACCGAAGTTGGATGTATGCCGCGAGCCGTGTGAGTGAATAGTACATTAATGGTGTTTCTGCTTTTATAAGAGCCGCCGAGGAGGATATGTTGAATAAGGGGGTGGAATATATGTGCTGTCCATGCACTGACTGCGAGAATTTGAAGATGTTTAAGAACCGAGGGCAAATTGAAGCGCACTTGATTCGGAGGGGTTTCAAAAAGGATTATACGTGTTGGACCAGTCATGGCGAAGTGAATGATCATATGCCGCCGGATGACATCGCCGGTGAAGTGAATGATATGCCCCCGGATGACATCGCAGGTGAAGTGAATGACATGCCGCCGGCTGATGTCGATTGTGGCTCGGATTCGGATAGGTTGCACGATGATAATCTGGATCAGATGCTTCGCGATGTAGAAGAGAACTATGATGAGAGAGAGTATGTTAAATTCCGTGGCTTGATGGAGGACTCAGAGAAACCTTTGTACACGGGCTGCAAGTACACGAGGTTGTTGGGCGTGCTTGAACTGTTGAAATTGAAGGCAAGCAACGGTTGGTCCGACAAGAGTTTCACGGCGCTGCTAGGTCTTTTAGCGGACATGCTTCTGGAGGGAAATGAGTTGCCTAAAACCACGTATAAAGCCAAAAAGGTTCTTTGTCCGTTGGGAATGGAAGTAGAAAGAATACATGCATGCCCGAACGACTGTATCCTCTACCGTAAAGAGTATGCAAACATGCATGTATGTCCAGTGTGCAACACATCCCGATACAAACGTAACAATCAATCAGATGATGGCGAGGGAACAGAGGCGAAGAAAGGACCTCCTGCTAAGGTGGCATGGTATTTTCCTATAATTCCCCGTTTGAAAAGGTTTTATGCAAATCCAAAGGAGGCAAAACTGCTGTGTTGGCACTCGGAGGAGCGCAAGAAGGATGGAATGCTAAGACACCTTGCTGATTCCGCGCAGTGGAGAAACATCGATAGGAGTTTTGCAGAGTTCGGTGCAGAACCAAGGAATATAAGGTTTGGACTGAGTACAGATGGAATGAATCCATTCAGTAGCATGAGCAGCCGACATAGCACATGGCCCGTGACTCTCTGCATCTATAACCTTCCTCCTTGGTTGTGTATGAAGCGAAAGTACATTTTGCTGTCGATACTTATCCAAGGGCCAAAACAACCTGGGAATGATATCGATGTGTTCCTAGCACCGTTGGTGGAAGATCTAAAAGTACTGTGGAACGAAGGGGTACAGGTATGGGATGCATACAAACGAGAGAACTTCACTCTGCGCTCCTTATTGTTCTGCGCCATAAATGATTATCCTGCCCTTGGTAACCTATCGAGCCATAGTATAAAAGGTGCCAAAGCTTGTACTCACTGTTTAGATGGTACCGAGAGTGTGTGGCTGAGACACTCACGCAAAACCGTCTACATGCGTCACCGCCGGTTCCTTCGGAGGGCTCACCCATACCGCAAGATGAAGAAACAATTTGACGGAGAGAAGGAAGACGGTTCAACTCCAAAGCATTTAAGGGGACGCGAGGTTTATGATATGGTTAAGGATTTAGATGTTGTCCTCGGAAAGGGACGTAAATTGAGGGCTCATGAGAAGAACACCTGGAAGAAGAGATCAATATTTTGGGACTTACCTTATTGGGAGTACCTAGATGTGCGGCACTGCATCGACGTCATGCACGTAGAAAAGAATGTGTGCGACAGCTTGATTGGTCTCTTACTGAACATCCGTGATAAAACAAAGGACGGCGTCAACGCACGGCTTGACTTGGCTGATATGCACATCAGGCCTGAGTTAGCACCAACATGCACTGATAATGCATGAACGTACCTTCCCCCTGCGTGTTACACTCTGTCCAAGGCTGAGAAAACAGAACTGTGCCAGTGCTTGCATGGTGTCAAAGTTCCGTCTGGTTACTCCGGCAACGTGAAGAAACTTGTTTCGATGCAAGATTTGAAGTTAAATGGCATGAAGTCTCATGATTGTCATGTGCTGATGACACAGATGCTCCCTATTGCAATTAGAAATATTTTGCCGAGCAAAGTCCGAGAGACAATCATGAGGCTATGTTATTTCTTTAACACAATTGCTCAGAAGGTCATCGATCCCGAAGGACTAGATGCTCTGCAGGACGAGGTGGTGATGACTCTATGTCACCTTGAAATGTATTTCCCTCCTTCGTTTTTCGATATCATGGTCCATCTCATTGTTCACGTTGTGTGGGAGATAAAAATGTGCGGGCCCGTATTCCTACGTAGCATGTACCCATTTGAGAGGTTCATGGGAATTCTCAAGTCCTACGTACGGAATCGTTCTCGGCCGGAGGGCAGCATCGTCGAAGGTTATGCAAGCGAAGAGGTCATTGAGTTTTGTGTCGATTATATGGCTCAGATTCAACCGATAGGTGTCCCTCAATCTCGTCATGAGGGGAGGCTGAAGGGTCTCGGAACTATCGGAAGGAAAGCAATCACTCCAGATATGGACATGTATACTCAAGCCCATTTCACGGTGTTGCAACACATGACTGAAGTGGCGCCTTATGTGGACCAGCACAAGGGTGTGCTTCGGCAACAGAATCCGGAGCGGCCGGATGTTTGGATCATGAGGCAACACAACCGTCGGTTCAACCAATGGTTGAAGGAGCAAATCGCTAGGAGCTCGCCAAGTGAGACGCTGACATGGTTGGCAAAAGGGCCGATATTTACAGTTGTGACATGGCAAGGATATGACATAAATGGGTACACATTCTATACGCAGTCTCAGGATGTCAAGAGCACTAACCAGAACAGCGGTGTCCGCATAGATGCATTCAGTACCGATGGGTCGAGAAACTCGTACTATGGCTTCATAGAAGAGATTTGGGAGCTCGACTATGTGGTTTTCAAGATCCCCTTATTTCGCTGCCGTTGGGTGCATCTCCCACAGGTGAAGGTTGACAAGTACGGTGTCACGACCGTGGACCTCCAACGTGTCGGGTACAAAGATGAACCATTCGTACTCGCCAATCAAGTTGTTCAAGTTTTCTATGTAACCGACCCGGCAAATAAGAAACGCCATGTAGTTCTTCATGGAAAAAGGAGAATTGTCGGAGTGGAGAATGTAGTGGACGAGGAGGAATACAATCAATTTGACGGGTTACCTCCTTTTGGAAATGGCATAAGGGTCGACGATGAACAACGTGACGAAACTAGTTACGTACGCATTGATCATGATGAAGGGCTAATTTTTAAAGGAAATAAGCAAGTACAATAAGAATGTATATGTGAAAATGTGTGACAATTTTGAGATGTATATGTGAAAATGTGTGATGTAGTCAATTTTGAGATGTATATGTGGAAATGTGTGATGTAGACAATTTTGAGATGTATATGTGAAAATGTGTGATGTAGTCAATTTTGAGATGTATATGTGAAAATGTGTGATGTAGTAAATTTTGAGATGTATATGTGGAAATGTGTGATGTAGTCAATTTTGAGATGTATATGTGGAAATGTGTGATGTAGTCAATTTTGAGATGTATATGTGAAAATGTGTGATGTAGTCAATTTTGAGATGTATATGTGAAAATGTGTGATGTAGTCAATTTTGAGATGTATATGTGAAAATGTGTGATGTATTTGAGAATGACAAAATGTATCAAGAAATACACTGTGTGAATGCAGCTGGTTGGTGTTGTATATGAATGCAGCTGTTTGGTAGTTGATATGAATGCAGCTGTGTAGTTATTGGTGGTCTTAATTGCAACAGCCGGCAAAGGCTTATCACAGACGGTTCTAAATTTAGAACCGTCTGTGATAACATATCACAGACGGTTCTAAGTTTAGAACCGTCTGTGATAGTAAACTATTACAGACGGTTTTTAACTCAAAAACGTCTGTGATATGTTATCACAGACGGTTCTAAGTTTAGAACCGTCTGTGATAATCGTCCTACATATACCCTCTCGCTAGGGTTTTCCGTGTGCGCTGCAGTTATTCGATTAATTCTAAATCCCGAGCCCGTCGTCGCCGCCGCCTCCCCGAGCCCTCGCCGGCTGCCTCCCCCAGCCCTCGCCGGCCGCCTCCCCGGACGAAGACGTCGCCGCAGCCTCCTCCTCCTCCGTCGCCTCCTCCCCCTCCGTCGCCGCCTCCTCCTCCTGCGTCGCCGCCTCCTCCTCCTCCGTCGCCTCCCCGAGCCCGTCGCCTCCTCCCCCTCCGTCGCCGCCGCCTCCTCCTGCGTCGCCGCCTCCTCCTCCTCCGTCGCCTCCCCGAGCCCGTCGCCTCCTCCTCCTCCGTCGTCGTCGCCGCCTCCTCCTCCTCCTCCGTCGCTGCCGCCTCCTCCTCCAGCGTCCCTAAGGTCACCAAAACCGTAAGGTCATCAAATCCCTCCCCGAGCTTCATGCTTACTGTTAGTGTTTAGGGTTGATGCTTGATGCTTCATACTGTTATGGTTAGTTGCTTAGTACATATTTAGGGTTGATTCTTCATGCTTACTGTTAGTGTTTAGGGTTGATGCTTGATGCTTCATACTGTTATGGTTAGTTGCTTAGTACATATTTAGGGTTGATGCTTCATGCTTACTTAGTGTTTAGGGTTGATGCTTGGTACATATTACATTGGTACATTGTTTACTGCAGTAGCTTAATTAGTTTGCTATTTGGTACATACTACATTGGTACATTGTTTACTGCAGTTGCTTAGTTTACATTGGTACATATTGCTTGTTGTGTTAGTATATAGTATATAGTATATAGTACATAGTATATAGTTTGAAATCATTTGGGTCCCCCTTCCCTCTACTCCTCTCCTCCCTTCTCCCCCTTCCCTCTACTCCTCTCCTGATCTCTTTCTAGTGTATCTGGATAAAGAAATCTTGCGATTATTGCAAAAGATACATTGACCATTTGGGTGGAAAGAAATACATTGTGTCGTCAGGCTCATGACTGCCAATTTGAAGCATAGCGTAGCATCCGAGGCACATCCAAGGCTTGCAGCTGTGTCTTGAGGAATCCCAAGAGCTGGTCTTCAGATGTGGCATTCCTCAAACTATAAATTATGAATCTTATTCTCATAACCCATCTGAATACCAGCTCTTGGCATTCCTCAAGACACAGCAGCAGGCCTCAGATGTGCCTCGGATGCTATGCTATGCTTCGAATTGGCAGTCATGCGCCTGACGAAACAGTTGATCTTTCCACCCAAATGCTTCATGTATCTAGACAAAAAAACAGCAAATGAAGCAAGTGACATACTATAGTGTTCCCGTTCAATGAACCGGATACACAGTTTGTGTCATTTGCTTCATAGACCTTTGTTTAGGGACTTTGCTATTTGGTTTATAGTTTTAGCAACTAAAGTAGGTGCTAGGATAGGCACTTTGTTTAGAGACCTTGTAGTAATAGTATTACAAAATTCAAGGAAATTTTAGTACAGAAGTTCAAAAAAAAACAAATTCCCAGATTCTTCGGTGAGCAGCCGATATAGCCGACTTCTTCGGTGAGTGACTATGCATCTGCTTCTTCCCACTCCTTCTCTTCATCTCTGGTCTCTGGATCACGTACGCCAGTAGCGATGATTCAGTTAGATGAATCATCGCTACTGGCGTACGTGATCCGGAGACCAGAGATGAAGAGAAGGAGTGGGAAGAAGCAGATGCATAGTCGCTCACCGAAGAAGTCGGCTATGTCGGCTGCTCACCGAAGAATCTGGAATGTCTTTTTTTGCACTTTTGTAATAAAATTGACTTGAATTTTGCGGGAAAAAGAGGGACTTGATACATTGGTACATTGGTAAGATAGGCACATCACCCCCTCTCTATGTCCATATCACCCCCTCCCTTCTCCCCCTCCCCTCTACTCCTCTCTTGTCTTGCAATTCAATATGATTACTTTCTCATCTTATCTTAATAGACCCACAAAATGAGCAACATGTCACCCGCGCATTCTTCAACATCATCGCCGGAGGCGTCCGCTCCAACATCAAGACGCCAAGGAAGAGGGCTATCAAAGAAGCCTGAGGGCCGACAGATCATCACAGCGGTGAATGCATTTGGGGTCCCTATCCTTCCTCGAAAAGCAGTAAACGCATTCCGAACCATGCTCGGAGTAGTTGCACGAGAACAAATTGAGATCACATACAATTCATGGAAGAACGTGCCTGACACTCGGAAACGTGAGCTGTGGACCGAAATTTTGGCATAGTTCGAGTTCCCAGAAGAACACCTGGACGCTGTGCAACAACAAACCTACAAAGCGGCGTGCAAAGCATGGAAGAACTTCAAGAGCACGCTTGTCAAGAAATACGTGGAGACGGATGAAACGCCTGTTCATACATACCCATTCCTGGAACCGCAATGGGAAGAGTTCAAGGCGATGAAAACGACCGAAGATTTCAAAAGTACAAGTGTGGCGCACAAGGCCCTCCAGGCAAAAAATACACACCCTCACAGACTTGGCACAGCTGGGTATGCGGGTAAAATCGCGCAGTGGATGAAGGAGGATGAGCTGGCAGCTGCACAGGACATCGCCCCGCTGTTTTCCAATATCCCGGACGACCGCGCTCGAAATTGGATTAGAGCAAGGTCATCTACAACGACATCAGGGGACATCACCTTTCGAAACCCTTCAGACCAGCAAGTGACCGAGCGCCTGGTAAGATATCGATCGAACTACGTAGCTTGTAATTACTCCACAACTTCGTACGAATTGAAATGACATGTCGTGCTCTTGCAGGAAGAGCTGAGTTTTCAATCTACCCTGGGATCATTCCAGGGAACAAGGGAGAATGATATGCTCTCCGTGGCCCTGGGAAACAAGGAGCACCCGGGCCGTACGAGAGGCCTTGGGCTTTACGTTCCTTGGAAACATGGTTTCCAAGATGACTCCGACATGTATCGGCGCAGGAAGAGAAACAAAGCCGAGCGTGACGCACAGCTACGAGAAGAGCTCAAGGCATGTCTTAAAGAGGAGATACTGGGTTCGATGGCTGATATAATCAGAGATGAGGTGCGGAAACAGACAGAAAGTCAGCAGGCCGCCACCGCCGCTCCTGTGCTAGCTAGCCCGCACAACCATCCGAGTAGCTGCGCGTCCAATCCGACGCAAACCCAGTCCAAATTTCCTGTGGACGACATCCTGGTAATAATTATTACCTCTCGAATGCTTGCTCCATTGGTAGGCCTATTCGAGTAGCTAATTTTGTATCGTTATGTAGGAGCCTACGACATGCAGGCTCCAAGTGAGATATGGCTCCATTCCCTTGTACGCTGCTTGGGGCCAGGCATATTCGTCTGGTATCGGGGCCATGGTGCACGGTCAAGCTTTAGCGCCAGGCTTCGCAAAAGTTAATGTGGATGGTGTGTATGCCAATTTTGAGGTGGTCCCGCTACCGAAGCCCCCCAACGACGAGATCGTGAATCTAGGACAGGCCATTGGAACATTCATCCAGTGGCCCAAAACCGACATCTCCCTGGAGGCTTCTTCACCGGTGGCAGGACCAGAAGTGCAGTACGAACCACAGCAACTTGCACTGGTGCCATCTCCACACGGGCAGTGCGAACCACAGCTACCTGCACCGGTGCTATCTCCACGGGTGCTATTCTCGCCAGAGCAACTTGCACCGTCTATACCATTACAGTCGACTAGCATAAAGTCGACCCACACTCGAGGCAGTGGCCAGGGCAAATCAAAGACGAAGGATGGTGACGATTTCCCGTCCATGCCATTGGCCCGCAAATTCGTGCTAGCTCAGCCGATGGTAGTCCAGGAAGAGCTCCAAAAACTAGGACTTGGTTGCCATAGATTCCACCTTTGGTATATGGAAGAGTCCAATAAGCCAGCGGCAGAACGGCGCTCAGGTATAACTGTCAAATTCAAGCCGGAACATTTCTTGCACGAAGTTCAGGAATGTGTCTTCGCGGTGACCTTTGACGATATATTTGACCTTTTCACGCTCAACGCTCTCGACGCCTCACTCGTTCGATGCTGGACGCTGTAAGTCTGCACAATCACAGTCTCTGTTCACGTAATACCGATATATGTCACAATTTGTTGCTTTCCTATGTTATATATAGATTCATGCTGATCGAAGCTAGATCATCGAAATCACAAATTGGTTTCTTGGACCCACGCTTGGTCGCCATTGATACCATCATCGAGAATGCATCCTTCGTCGAGGACTATATTACAAAATCACTGCTGGCTCACCAAGATAAGGAATTTGTTCTTATGCCATACAATGAGCAGTTCCATTGGATTTTAATTGTAATTATACCAAAATGGAACAAGGCTATATACCTTGATTCTCTAAGTAAGAACAAATCCAAGTACACAGCTATCGCCCGAATACTCGATAGGTACGTACATTGTACATTGTACTCTTTCTTTCCTTCCGAATAACTAATCTAACTTTTTCGAATAACGAAGGTCGTTCGCCACATACGTTCAACAAACACGTGACTCGACGACAGGGGCCAAGGCCTTGAAACATGATCGCAAGTTTCGGGTATTCGCTAGCTACACATTAATTAATCATATACAACACATAGTAGTAATGCCACTTGATTTAACACATTATATTTTTTGCAGTGCCACCAGCAGGAGCCGGGCAACACATGTGGATACTACATGTGCCACCATATGAGACTACTCCTCGATTCCACCAAGATCACTAATTCTAATGTTTGTCAATCTTCCCACATTTATTTCATACATGTCAGTTTTATATATGCGCGCGTTGATATTCCTATCGACAGGGTGCGTCCATCTCTACATCTGCATTGACACAGCCGGATTTTGCAAAAATTCGAGGAGAGCTCATTTGGTTTTTGTGGTCAAAAGTCGTAAGATCAGATGGAGAGTTCCACTGCCCAGAATGATTTTTTATTGTAATTCTAAGTGCAAATACAGTGTAGATCTTTTACAATTGTGTATTTGTTAATGGATATTTTATTTCAACTCAATGAATTGATTTGCGAAATGGATACTTTATGTTTGTGAAATGAAGTGCGTTGTCAATTGGATGTTTTATGTCTGTGAAATGAATTGAGATGTGAAATGTATCTGAAATGAAATGAGATGTGTGAATTGTATATGTTTATGTCTGTGATTATCTGCTTGTTTCAGAGGGCATGGCTAGCATTTCCTGAGGCTAGCTATAAACAGAAATAGCTTCTGCTGGGGGGGAGAAGTATCACAGACAGTTTTTCATTAAAAACCGTCTGTGATTATGCGATATCACAGACGGTTTTTCATTAAAAACCGTCTGTGATTATCCGATATCACAGACGGTTTTGTACTAAAAACCGTCTGTGATTATCCGATATCACAGACGGTTTTTAGAAAAAACCGTCTGTGATATCGGATAATCACAGACGGTTTTTAGTACAAAACCGTCTGTGATATCGGATAATCACAGACGGTTTTTAATGAAAAACCGTCTGTGATATCGCATAATCACAGACGGTTCAAAAACCGTCTGTGATAACTTGGATTATCACTGACCCATAATTTCAGACGGTTCAGAAAACCGTCTGTGATGACGTTTCTGAACCGTCTGTAATGTGGATTTTGTAGTAGTGTAGGTCTCATATCTTGCCTAATACTTAATCTATTACAAAGATTGCTTTATGCAAATAAACGAATCCCATCATTTCTTTGTTAAGCCTTGATCTGTTATAGTTATATTCTATGTGTTAGCTCACGGAGCACGGTTGTACTCACACTGGTTCACTATGAATTTTCCAATTAAACTCTTTTCATGACAAATCAGCCAACACAGCGTGCCGCTACGATTAGCCGTGCTGGACCCATTATTCCGAGTCAGGCAACTGTTGGTGCGAAGCTGTTGACAATGTTTCGGAAACTTCTTGCGTCAAGAATTTCTTACGTACGAAAGGGGGCACTCAGGAATGGTCTGCGTACGTGTTTTGTGGTGTACATGATCAGTCTGTGATGCATGCTCAGTGCGGCATCTGTGATCACCAGGAATAGACGAGAGAGCTGGACGGGAACCGAGCAAACCCGGCGAATCAACATCCTACTCAACTTTGCATGCAGGGTTATTCGTCATTACTTGTGGGATTAGATTGAACGAGTGCATTCAAGGTATGCGACCTACCTACGTGTCATGCTAAAAAAAATTTAGACCTATACGCTAACATAATTTTGGAGGCATGTATAGGCTTAACCAAAAGAAACTTCAAGCCTCTGGGTTGGAGATCAAAAAAAAAGGTTCAGTTATTCGAGATGGCAGCAGAACAATCAAAGTGCTCAAAAAAGCTATACAAACCATGAGAAAGATACTATTATATAGTAAAGCCTAAGTAAGGCTGTTTTACAACTCACAAAAAGAGAAATGTGCGACAAATTCTCAGTAAAAAAAAGAAAACATCTTGTCTTAAAAAAAACGAAAACATCTTGTCTTAATTCGGTATTGCGTATAACCACTGGATTTTATTAGAGATGAAAGTAATATGCAAGAAGTTCTCCAGCCTTGGAGGTTGAAACTTTTATTTAGCTCTAGTTACATATTTTTCAAAATCTATATGGATGCTAGCCTGTGCAATTGCGTACACTACCACACAGCAGACCTCTCGCAACGGGATAGAACTGTTAGGAAAATATGAAATACCGTTGGGAATAATTTTGCTGTCAGGGACTGTCATGAAATAACTGTTAGGAGATGTGGACGTGGAAATAAAAAATGGTTGACGGTTAATCGACAGAAAAATAATTCTAGTCTGCATTCCTCGACGGTGACCAATAGGAATATTTCTTTGGCACTAGGAGCCACACCAACTTCTATAACCTCGACGCAACGTAGCCACAACCTCATCCCATTGTTGTACCCGTTCTCTCCCTCTCACGTTCTCTCCCTCTCAGCACTCTTGCACCCGAAGCATGCCCCCCTGCTTTTCTTCCTCCTTCATTCTATTTAAACCACAGCACCATGTGTCAAAACCCTCGCCCGCATCTCCTCTTCATTGCCCCCCCCCCAAGTTCTCCCCTCCTCTTTGCCTTCAATGGAGGAGAATTCGAGCTTCTTCCCCAAGTCCAGCTGAGAGCTTCGCCATTTCATTCCTCCTTGTCCAGCGAGTTCCTGACACCACCATCATAAGCTTTGTGTTCGTTTCACTTTCCTCTTCCTCATGCTCACCTCACCGTGCTTGTTTGGCCCTAGAAAGGCCGAAACCCCAACGCTGCCACCATGCATAGCACCGCCATCGACCTCACCGCCACATCCTCTTCACTCTGGTGAGCTTCAACCTTGAAGGGCATGTCCCTTGTGTTTGCCTCGACCTCCCCATGCTAATGGACCCTTTCTTTTACTTTGCCGTGCACCAGAGCTATTAGAATGCCTTCGTCTTACCCTTTGTTGAACCAAAGCACACATCGACCCGCCACCACCAACAATCACCCTCGCCGCTCCATCTCTAGGTAAGCCCTCCCGTTCCCATGTATTCCTTTGCTCCGCGAACCAAGTAGGGTAGCTATCATAGTACCTAGATGCCCATCGCACCGCAATGCCATAGCCCCTTACCTCACCACCGTAGGCTACCATGAAGAGCCCTACTCGCCATCGCATCCTTAGTGCCAAGGCCACCCCTAGCTTTGCAATGATGTGTAGATGCTAGCACTCATTCCAATTTTGTTTTCTAGTACCAAATCATAGTCACCCTTGTGCAAAGTAGAGCTTCCATTATGTTACCACCTCAGGCCACCTCCCACCGCAGCGTTGCCACCGTTAGGTTCGTCGTGGTCTCTGCAACCCATTTTGGGGATCGCCATCGCTAAGCTCATACCCGAGCCACACATGGTGTTCGCCCTTGTTCCTCTGCTTTAAGCAAGGAAGAAAACAATGACTTGTTGCTGACCAGTAGGCTCCATGGGTAGGTTAGGTTAGTTTAATCAGTAATTAGTTAGTGGCTAATTAGTTAGTTAATTTTAGTATGATATAGGGGCCTGGATTGCTTAAACAATCTAATTAAACTCTTGTTTAAGTTGTAAGTCACTGACATGTGGGCCCTTCGCTTTAAAACCAACACATAGACCTGGTCCATGGACCACAGTCTTTGACATGTGGGTCCCATTCTCCGTAAGACCACTTTGTGGACCTAGTCCATGTGTACCGCTGCCCCACCTATCTATTTCTTGCATTTCCCTTAATGAAAATAAATAGAAAATAAATTAAAACCCAGCTGGACCCAGCTTGTCAGCCGCTGAGTTTTTTCCTTAAGAAAAATAATTGTAAAGAAAAGAAAATCCCAGCCAGCCTTACATATCAGGATTTTTTTTGAATTTTTGGATTTCCTCTAGTGTCAATGTCAAAGAGCTAAGTCTCCCTCATTTTAAATCCAAATGACTTAGTTTTTATTTATAAATTAATATAAATTCAATATCATTCCAACAAAACCAAAATCACAATTTTTTAGTTCATTTGAAGTTTATTTGAATTTGTGTTGAATGTGGCAATTTGTGTGTTTATAGAATTTGATGCTTCGGACGCCCTCGTCGTTGCCGAACTAGAACCTACGCTATCCACATATGACCAAGGCAAGTCCTTATGATTGATCATGTTGACCTAGTTTTCAGATGCAAATATTTTACTTTTCAAGTATAAATTGCATGTTTATTATTATTTAATTAAATGGTATGTGAAATATTGATGCTTAGTGATACCATACCATTGATGTATATTATCCCCTTCCTTGATTGTTATCATTATATTTATCATGTTACCTTAAGATACTTATAACAATAATACTACACCATTGGTTAAACATTAATAAATTATGGTTGTGCTTAGAAGTGCATTAGTGATATATTTGGAATACAGCACAAATATTGCCAACAAATATTGGACACATTGCCTAATAATTGGAGTGGTAACATGGGTTACCACTGGAGATAGGGAATGTTTTATAAATTGGCAGGGATTTGATGAGACCGGTGCTATAATGCATGAGATCCGGGTTTGTTGGTTTGTCTCACCTAAGTTGATTAAGGATCAAATCATGTGCTGCTCTTTTCTATACCCAATCGTTGTGGATTTCTTTAAATGTGAATGTTTGTAGACTTCCTAACAAAGGTGGCCCTTCATTGAAAATGTTGCCTGTAACTGTTGCGTACTATGGGTGACCCGTAACAGTAACTGTCCCAGTGTTGAGGGATCTCACCTCCAGATCTAGTGGGAGAAACCATGAAGACTAAGCATTGTAAAAGCCTTATCATGACTTTCTCAGTCACACACTTATGGAAGCATGTAGTGGCCGACAATATGAGTAATTCTATCTTGTGGATAAAGCTATACAACCACTACAGACTGTTAAAGATATATTCGAATAGCTATGCCCCTGGTCATCGGCAAAGTGTAGAAATTCCACACGTGTAGTTTCTAGAAAATAATGGTTATTGGTTAATGGTGGTTATGGATGAAAGTATGGGAAATGGACATGGTATCTTGGTATGGAAATAGATAGGGTATCTTGGTATGGAAAGGGATATAGAATGGTACTTATGGAATAGATGTGGTGGCGAGAATTCATTCTCTTAACGTAACAAAACTAGACACTTTAGTTTTAGTTAAAAATAGCTAAATCATAGATTTGAAAAACTACATTAAAATTTTTGCCTTATGCTAAAAGTACCCTATAACCTTTCCTTGGCAAACCTTGCATCTATATACTTGCATTTGGTATAGGGACTTGCTGAGTACTTTTGTACTCATGGTTGCTTAATATGTGGATTTAGATTATCGAAGCGATGACCTGGTGTATAGATACTTCTATGTCTCTGGCTACAACATTAAAGATGATGGTCAGTACTAGGTTTAGCCCCAGTCGATTGCCTGAGGAAAATTATGGATGCACTTTTGGTTTAATTACTTTTCACTGCTTTATATGAATAAAGTCATTTGGCCTATTGACCCATTCTATAAAACTTGATTATGAGATCTATTTATGACTGTCTGGATAATATTAAGTACAACTTTTACTTATAAGCATGTATGAATGTGATATTCACTATTATTGTACTGTGTGGGCTAGCTACTGTCTAGGAATAGCTAATAATACACAGAAGGTCTGGATTACCAAATCTAGGTCACTACAGGAAGCTTCACTAGCGCAATGGCTGCTCGGAGTGGGCTAACTGGCACCGAGAATGATGCTCAAGTTTTTGCTGAACCAGAGAGCAAGGAACTCGAGTTTTTGTGAAAAATATAACAAGGGGCGAGCTTTGAGGATGGTGACGTGGTTGGATGGCTTAAGAACTAACAAGAAAGGGGGGAGAAAGTGACAAGAAAATGGCGGTTATGGCAAGAACTCATGGCACACGCACGCTCTCTCTCTCTACCTAAATGGACAAGAGGAGGAAACAAAGTGGCTTGATGGGGCTGCAGTGACGGCTAGGCGGTGGTGTCAGCTGCTGTAAGATCGAGGAAGCTGACTAGAGGGGGGTAAATAAGCGATTTAAAAATCTTTGTTTTCTTATATAAATTATTTGACTAAACTAAGTATATAATGCAGAATCTTAACTTAAATTGGTTTAGCACAAATAAAGCCTAAATCAACTAGATTCACCTAAGTGTCCCAACACTCTAATGTCAATGTTTACAATCCTAGGATGACAAGAAATCAATTTAATTCTATGAATGTAAATTGCTTAAATGTAAATAGAGCACAAGAAAATAAACCACAATTGACATGGTTACTTTTTACCATGGTGTTCGTAGACTTATCGGTCTCCCCTAGTCTACGTTGAGGTAAGCCCAAACGACTTGGAGTGGCTCCATAAATTAAGCCTTCCACCTAAAATCTACTAGGGGTAGCTCTTTCCCGCTCTAGGTAGGTGAGCTCCAACATTCATACTTCGCTGGATCTTCTCACAACCTTCTTTGAGAAGATCACCATGCACGACGCTTCCAACGTTGTCTAGGAGTTGGTAACCTTCAAGAGTAATAAATAAAAGCCTCTCGCTTGACTTTCACCACGTGCAACAAATGTACAAGCTCAAGTGGATACCAAATCCACCTCTAGATGTAACACATGCAATCTAGAGTGTTCCTCTTTGCTCACAAAGTGCAACACATGCACAATTGAGAGAATGATCTCACACTAGCTCAAAGGGATGAAATGGAGTTCAACAACCTTCTGTCCCACGAAGGTGTCTCTCTGGAAAAATGTACCGTAGGATTGCTGAAGCTTTTAAAGTCTGGTAGTACTGCTCACACAGAGCTGGTAGTTCCTATGTCCAGTAATACCGCGAAAAACATGCTAGTAATACCGCAAGCTGATTGAACTGCTCACACAGAGCTGATCAGACCACTCACACAGAGCCAGTGTTGCCTACGTCCAATCATATCACACAACACATGCCAGTAGTTCTGATTTCGGGTAGTACCGCACAATACACGCTGGTAGTTCTGATTTTCCTAACAAGTGTACACACTTTAACAAAACTTGCAAAACACATTTGAAAATTATAGTATCATGCACACAAGGACCAATGATGAATCCCAACAAGTTGCAAAACACATTTGCATACTTTTAGAATCATGACACAAGGTATAGGCATATGGACTCAACACGTTTGCAAAATACATTCGCAAACCTAAGTTACATACTTTAAAAATTATGTATGAGCTTCAACCATTTACAAAACACATTTTCAAATACAAGCCTCATACCACAAGGAGTAAGAAACATGGACTTCAAACACTTGCAAAACACAATCGCAATATATAGTCCCATGTTACAAGAATTTAGCACATGAATTTCAACTATTTACAAAACACATTCGCAAATACAAGCAACATGCCACGAAGAGATAGAGCAAGTGAGGTTGAGCTATCAACACATGATGAGACTCAAGCTACTAGACATGACCCTTCTTAATAGTATTGTAACGTATACTAGCAATCCGGTCTTCCAACTAAATACCAAGATCGGTAAAAGACTAGAAACATATCCTTAACCCTAGCTAGTCATACCTTTGCCTTGAGCACCCTCTTGAAGCTTGATGATGCACATCATCACTTCAAGTCTGGGTCTATGTCTTGATATGCATCAACCCATGATGCATCCTTCTCTTGAATTCCATCAACATATGATAAGTCTTCTCTTGACTTGATGATCAACACATGATCATATCCTCTTGGACATGCATCAACTCATGATGCATCCTCTTCTTGATGGCCTTCAGCTTATGAAGCCATCTTTTATCCCATATCTTGACTTAATGATCTTTGACACATGTAGTCATCCCAAATTATCCTCTTTTATGGAATCTAACATATTCATCCAACTCATGGAAAATGGTAATCCACAAAACAATTGTCATTAATTACCAAACTTCACCATTAACTCATAATGGAGGGACTAGATTCAACAATCTTCCCTTTTTAGTAATTCACGATAATCTCAACAATAATGAGATAAAAGTTGTTTTGTGAGTATACAACATGTATATAACAATTATATACTCTAGGATAAACTTCTTAATCAATTAACTCATTTGAATGGAAATGTTTATCTTTGACATTAATTGCTAGCCAAGCTTACACATCCAATTGTCATTAATCATCCAACCATTAATACATAATGGAGGAACTAGATGACAACCCAATTATAAGTATATATGAACTACACAAGCTATATATACTCAAGTGATATATTTCAAAGTAAAGATCCTTAATATGTGGAAAAAATAAAAACATGGACCAATACTAATAAAACCACAAAATATAGAGTGAACTCCTCCAAACTATATGCATACGAGAATGTGTAATGAAATCATATGCACATATTCAAGTTAGACTATTTGATGAATTTCAATATATATTTTGAATCCAAGGAATGTATTAAGGTATAAGAATATGATGTAGAATGCATACCTCTTATGATTTTTCATCTTTTCATCCAAATGAGACTAAGCAATATTATAATTAATAAACATGTTAGTCTCACAAATGCATTTGTCATTATATCCAAAACCATTTATCATTTATTATATCCAAATGAGACTAGATAATATTATAATTGATAAATAAATTAGTCTCATAATCATATTTATCATTATCACCAAAATTAACTTAATAGAGCTTTAGCTTACAGTTGCTCCAGCTGCCCAATCAGAATTGGTTGGTAGGTACGGTGTAATGTGTTAGCTGCACGCAAGAAGCAGCAAACAGGTGCAGGTGGCGACGTCTATAACGTGGGCCTAGGGACCACGAGTTAGCGGCACAGTAAGATGAGGGTATCAGATGATGCGGCATGGCGCGATCGAGGAGCTCATCAACTGTGTCAAGCTACACGGGGGGAGGTGGAAGACGGGCTTATTAGTGATAGAGAGAGAAGGAAGGTGAGGAGGCAGATTCAGCGGGACCGCCTTCGCGAGGAGAAAACTAGAAGGACAAGGCAGCTGGTTGGGGTTGGCATATCAGCTGGGAGTAGGCTAGAATAGGAATGATCCAGGCCAAGAAGGAAGAGTTCGACCCATAGACAGAATCAGATTTTCTAGCTGATTTTAATTACAAAAACAAGTTATAATTTTTAAAATTAGCAAACCATCTTCAAAAATTATGAAATTTTTTAGATTATTAGAACTCAAATAAATTATTTATAGGTTTAATTTAGGATCTATTTATTTTGAGAAAATCATTTCCAGCAGCTGGAAAATAAGAAAAACCATTTTCTTTAATGTGGATATTTCTAAAATACATTAAAAATTTTGGAAATAGTTAAATAGCTTTTAGGAATTTTTGAACATTAGAATTACACTGTCAGTGGTATCTTAGTAGTGGCGAACTATCACATTCTCGTTATTGAATTTATAACTAGTAGTAAAATATTATGTCGTCATAATGAATTTATAACTAGTAGTAAAATATTATGTCGTCATAATACATCTTAGTAGTGACAATTTTTGTGAGACAATAATAGCGAGGATTTTCGATGACACACTATCACGTTGTCGCTATTTTCTGTACGACCTAATTTTCTACTAAATATTCCGTACAAGATTGCAATACTAAATGTATTCTACTTGTACTTTTTTAACGCATTTATTTATGTGAGTTTTTATCCCGATCTCTCTCTCTCTCTTAGGATCTGTCCTGTGACACATCCGTTCTAGGAAAAAAGCAAATTGATGGGCTTGGGCCAATGCCACTCACGGCCCAAACAACTCACATAACCATTCCTCCTCCCCTTCCTCCCATTCTATAAGAAAAAAATACACTTCGCCATCCCCATCTCATATCCCCCCAATCCATCTGCAAGTCTTCTATCACCACGACGGAGAGGCAGCAACCGCGGCACGGCGGCGACGCAGCGGAGGACGCGATAAGCAGCAAAAACAGGGGCACGCGACCGCGAGCAGCTTTTGCATGCGGCTGTGAGGTCCGGGGCGGTGGCGGCCGTGGCCCTAAACTAGTGGCTACGGTGATGCAGCGGTGATTAGGCAAAGCCAACAGTGGGGCGATGGCGGCGTGTTCCACCATCGACAGTGCCGCAGTGGTGATCGGAGACGAAGTCTCGTGTCGTGTGATAGGATCGGCATGTGCATTCAAGGTTAGCCGTCCTGGACCTAAATATATTTGGTGCCTTAGTCTTCAGGTTGAAGATATGATGAGATGTTTTTGTTTAGATTCAATGTGCGAACTCTCACTTCAAATTTTAGAATAGAATTATGCTAACTTATTAGAATATTTTCTGATTTTTTTAACACACAATTTTCTGTCGTAGGAACCAAGGAAACGGAAGAAACTACAAGATCTTCATTGTTGCAGAGATTGAAGATGAAGTGTTTGCCAAATTAAAAGATGAAGGAAGTCGACTGCTGGTTATGGAAATAAGAATTTGGATTCTGTTTGTAGTGTGCAAGCTTTAGTCATAGATGTATCTTTCGTTAATGAAGATCAATAAGAGTACATTGAAAAGATCTACAGCATATGGAAGAAATCGAATCCCAGTATGGATGGAGGATATCTGAATTACAATAACCTGATGTGCTGAAGTTATTGTTGATATACCATTTCGTTAAAACAGAAAATTTTTCTTGTAGTGGGTCTTAATTTTGACCATCAATATGTAATCTGGATTGGTCACATGAATTTACTATTATTAAATTCATTACGAAAAATACTTTCACTATGTAAATTTATTCCCACAAGCTAGTACTTCCATTCCACACTAATGAATCCTTATTCATGACAAAAATATGACATTTTATCACTATGAAATAACATTATCACAGATATAAATGAAACGGTGGGAAAAAAGTTGTCACTAGAAGCATCACCAGTTGGTAAACAATCGGATCAGGTTTGGGAAAATGTTTATGTAAGTTTCTTCTTGCATTGTTCACCGGCATATTAATGTAATAGTGCAACAAACTTTTATACTGCTCCTACTTAATTCCATCGTTTCTACGGTTCCTTTTAAACGGGGAGGCAGTGGACCACCCCCCGCACTGCCTCTAAATCTCTGCAGCATATTATCATCATCACTGGTTCTTCTACTACCTTTTATACCATAACTATGTACTTAAATTCTCTTGCTAGTGCCTTATTTTTTTTTATCTAAATTCTTCCTAGTACCAACTAAGTAAACACTCATTCAGAGTTGTCTTGTCCATGCATGGAGACCTTTGGGGCCGGAGATGTGACAGGGCTCACATACAGGAAGTTGATTATTTAACTGTTAACCATTGCCTGCTGCGGCGATTAGCCAATTGTCTGAGCGATGCATGTACACGTACATCGCATTCTTTCATCGGCCACTCTGCCAATATGTAATATTTCATCAGTATCCTCTAGCTAACACTTTCCAAATGCTTCTCTTTTTTTTTAGACATCACATACAAGCATTGTTCTAGCAATTATGTACACATTAGTAAAACATTTAACATTTTTCATACATATAGTTCATTACGTAGAACAAATGGCATAATGATGTTGGTAGAACATAGCAGTTCATCACATATTATTTAAGAACATATGGCGTGTTGAGAACACAAGAGCCATCGTAATACTTTCTTTACAACAATAGAAACAAGGTCTTCAACAGTTAAATGGTTAATGGATAATAGGAAGGATGACTAATCAACGAAAATTGAGAGAGAGATCTAACGCGGTAGACCCGCAGATGACATAAACTCTTCCTCCAAGCTGTAGCATCTTTGGCTATTTTGAGATGCAATTTTAGATTTTTTGCCAAAATCGATAGCTGATAATTGGTAGGCGTCTATAGCTGTTGTTGTTAGCAAGGTTTGCTTCTCTTCATCTTTTCTGACAGCAACATGACTTGATTCCACTCTTTTCGTCCTCAAAAATTGTAATGCCATCTCCACTTGCTTCATAGTAGGTCTTTGGTCACCTTGGAGTCTCAAACACATCTCCGCGAGAGAGCAAACACAATTAACCTCTTCCTCAGACGCTTCCTCAAGAACTTGAGGAGCTACTATCTCTGTAATCCGCCTAACCTTTATCTCCCATAGAAAGTAGTTTGTCAAGCTTTGTTTTACTCCTGACTCACTCGTAAAAATGGGCTGCTTTCTAACAAGTAACTCTAGAAGTACCACACCAAAGCTGTACACATCGCTCTTCTCATTTAATTGCCTAGTATGGTAATACTCTGGATCTAAGTATCCAAATGTACCTTGCACATTTGTAACAACATGTGTTTGATCAATTGGAACCAATCTTGAAGCACCAAAATCAGAGACTTTAGCAATGTAGTTAGAATCCAAGAGGATATTAGATGACTTGACATCCCGATGGAAAACTGACACTGAAGCCGCAGAATGGAGATAACATAGAGCTCCAGCAGCTTCAGCCGCGATTCTTAGAATATCATCCCATGATAAAAATAGTCCATTGCTTGAATCAGAATGAAGGATTCCATATAGTGAACCATTAGGGATAAAATCATACACCAATAGCGGGACTTCAGTCTCAAGACAACATCCAAAGAGCTTTACAATGTTCCTATGATTTATTTGAGAAAGAATTGCAACCTCATTGATGAACTGATGGATCTCACCTTCCTCAATGATTTTGGACTTTTTTATTGCCACCACACGTTGATCAGATAATATGCCTTTATACACCATACCATGCCCTCCATGGCCTAAGATGCGGGTGGAATCAAAGTTATTTGTTGCCTTTTCAAGCTCCTCTAAACAGAAAATCTTTGTGTTATCACTAGCATTTTCGTCGGATAATATTAACTGTTCCAGAAGAAGACCTTGGTTTTTTCGGAAATACTTGCTTCGCAGACGCTTTTGGATGCCTCTTTTCCATCTGCGGATGAGGTATATCCCACTTACATTAACAAGTAGAACACTAAAACCACTGCTCAGACCAATGATAATACCTGAAATTTTGCCCCTATTAGTTTTACTATACTTTTATTTTACCACAAAAATAACTAGGACAAACTATTCCTTACCTACTAGAACATTCTGTCGTTTTACTGGGATGCACTGCAATTTTGTTGAATCATATACTGTCTTTTGAGGGCATTCAGTACAGTAGAAGTTTCCTATGGTATTGTGGCAGATACCACTACAATTGTTTGGTCGATTGCACTCATCAATATCTGCAATTAACCGAACACATCCTGTTTTTATGTACGTATAAATAAAAAAAAATTCTTCAATCTATGGATTAACTGATACCAAAACAATAATACAAAACATGATAATTACCGGTGAAATACATGAATTTTCGGCACTTTTGATATATTTTCAACCCATATTTGCAGAAATTGCCATATGCACACAAAATTGGCAGAAATAGCACTTCTGCCGCTCGAGCAGGGCCATGCAACCGACTCCTGTTCATCAGAGCCTGGCCACCGGGCGGTCGCTAGCTTGCCACCCGGTCACTGTGCGGCACCCTCCCTACCGCCCCACCACCGGACAACAGGTGATTAAGCCGGCTTAATCACCTGCTAAGTTAGGATTTATTATTTACTACTTGTTCGAATTTTTAAATATAGCAAATGGGCTCTAAAAATTACAAAATTTATGTACAATCTTCCGACAAAATGTACTTCATTGTGTAATTGTTTGACAATTTTATGCACTATGAATGTTGCTTAAAAATTTATATGATCATGATATTTTTTGGATTTATTACATATAGCAAACAAGCTTTAAAAATTATGAAATTTTATATGCAGCCTCTCGATAAAGTCGACCTAATTGTTGATTTTTTTGGAAATTTTATGTGTTATGAATTTACCATGTTATTTGATGTTAATTTAATCTTAATTAGCGATATGTGATGTTAATTTAATTAGCGATTGAAATCGTCTGTATGCGTGACTGCAGTTGGAACCTTAGGATTTGAAATGCAGTAGGTGCCTCTGGGTATTGACCGAACCGTGTACGAATCTCAAACTTTTTATGACTATCCAATGATTATTGTATATCTAGCAAAACATCTTCGTGTTCTTGTTTATCCACAGGTAAGTAGTAGTGTTGCCAAAGTCACTACTCACTAAAGCTACCTCAGAATACTCGAGATTAAAAACTGCAAAACCCTCCATTAACTTGATTCATCGCAATCAGTAAAATGCCAATATCACTATAATTATTACTAAATAAAATACAAATTTCATGAAAGATAGAACAACTAAATCAATGAATATCAACAAGGTGACGTGTGTATAAATCTTGATAATTAAATAACAATATCTGATAACAAAGTTATGCTCACATTATGCAAGAAGTAAAGTTTGAGTACCTTGACAACCACTTTTAATGTAAGGATTTCCTTGAAAACCGGAGGAGCATTTGCATCGGTAACCAACATAGACATTCGAAGAATTGACTGCCATGCATTTGCTATTGGTACTAACACACGCATATCCAAGGCTATTTCCATGTGCTTCTGGACATGTTAGATTGGCAACAGCCCATTGCGAAGAGACCAACGCGCCTGAATTACTAACAAAAAGACCAGGGCCATCACCAGACATGCTGTCAATTGATCCCTCTTGATCATCAGGCATTGTGTATTTGATGAGCGCTTCGTCAACGTCAATGTCTGTCACTTTGTAATAATTGCCCAGTAGGAGGGTGGATGTTGTCGCGTTTGTGCAGTTGAGATAAAATTCTTTCCTTGCAAAACAACCTTCTTCAAGGCCAAATGGAAAAGGAACGCTGGTGTTCCCACACCGACGGCTGCAACTGGCACTTCGTAAAGATGGATTATAACCTGATTTCAATGGAAAAGTAGCACAGCCCAAAATCATTAGTCCAGGAGAATTAAAAGCAAATAACTTTTTCTGAGAATGCATTGATTTGATGCTTTTATGACACTTTATTTTAAAAGACTTAAACAACATTAATGGAGCAAGTTGAAGAAACATGGAGTCGTATCCCCTGCTTTTGCATATGCAACTTCTCTGTGCATCCCTCCCTCACACTTTTCTTCTGTACATCTCTGCATTTGCGGATACGATTCCGAGAAACATGCCCTAGCCCACCACACTACTTATTATTGTAGTGGCCACAAGCCCCTGAAATGAATTGAAAGGATCCTACATGCTCAGAGGAACTACTGCTTATTATACTGGAATAGGCCAGTGACCTGGTGGTGGGGGACTGTTTAATCCCCGTCCATCGGTTTCGAGTCCTAGGATAGACTTGAGTGCTTGTCTCCTACGGTGAATGTGAGCTGCTAGACAATTTTTTTTAGAAAAACACTGCATATTAACACCGCATGTTACGCCAATATATAATTGTCAATATCAAAGTTCTTTCAGGGGTAACGGTGATATTATCCCTCGATAAAATTTCCTACATTGAGCAAAATTCAGTTCGCTAGCATATGTTATCTGCAACTGAGTTGATATATAATATACCTTTGTCGCGCGAGCAGCCATTGAGAAGGTATGGGTTGCCCTG
The DNA here is from genome assembly GCA_017311315.1 of Dendrocalamus latiflorus. Lineage (NCBI taxonomy): Eukaryota > Viridiplantae > Streptophyta > Magnoliopsida > Poales > Poaceae > Dendrocalamus > Dendrocalamus latiflorus. The sequence goes on from CM029628.1 coordinate 23,728,725, forward strand.
GTAACCAGCATTGCACTTGCAGAGATACCCGAAATCTAGTATCTCTTCGTCGTCGATGCATCTACTATCCTTGCTGACACAAGCGTAGTTTGTATTGTTTCCCTTGGTGCTGGCGCAGTTTGGTTGATCCACGATGTTCCATGAGATCTCTGCTTCGACTGTAGTTACGTTGATGTTATCCCATAAAGAGCTTCGATTAGGCTGCGCTTCGAGATTGCTTTTGCTGTGCCGGACAAATTTGAGCTGGAAGGCTCGAATTCTTGCTTCAAAAAAGATGGGGCAACATCCAGTGCCGTTGCAGTTCTGCCTAGCCACCGTGTCCGTGATCTCGGCAGTGGGGCATGTAGCTGTGCAAAGCCGCATAGTTGTACCAGTGTCCTGATCAACAAAGTATATGTCAAAATCGCAACCGGTGATATTAAACGCGGACCAGTCAAGAGCAAATGATCCCCCGGGAGTTTCCCAAGACATGTTGTAAGCATCGACACCGTGTCTCACGGGGATGGTACGAGGAGGAAGGGCGATCTGAATGTAGTCGTTGTTCCCGCTGTAGAGATACCCTGTGTCAACTGTGACAATATTGTAGGCAACCTGGGTGATGCCATCACGTAAAAGGAGTATTGGTGGCTGAGAGGATTCGTCGCAGGTGAGCTCGAAGTCGGGCCCCCGGAAACAGCCCTTGCCGATGCCGAAGGGGTACCCAAAGGAGAGATTGCCGCAACTCTTCCGGCAGCCGGCGAGCGTGGCGGCGGACGGAACCCTGCCGCTACCCTCTTGGCTTCTCAGGACGCCCGATGCCTGCACGACTTTTGTCCCCATCAGTGCAAGTAGGAACAGGGGAAACATTGCGCCCACTGAGGTCTTCATGATCTTCTCCAGTGCTCGGCTCAGGAGCTGTGTAATTGTCGTTGGCACGGTGGAATTGCTTTGATTAGAGTATAGGCAGCATATACGAAGGGTTTTCGTTTTTGCTAGGCTCTACTTGCTTTATATAATATACATTGGACACTCGAGGCAACTCAGTACCTGTGAGAAAACACTACGCCCGGGAAATTAAGGTCCAGTCATAGCAATTTTCATGTAGTCAAGTCTGGCCAGCAACGACCTAGCCGGTGAATTAGTCAATAGGGAATTAGAGACTACATGCCGTGACGGTAAGTTAAATAAGACCTTCTCAAAGCACAAAAATTCATGTGCACTTAATTTCTATTTTAGAGCTTGTAAACTGCACTCACGTACGTATCACGAAGTTTTCAAGGACACGAAACTCTTCGCACGAATAAAACCAAAACTGACAATTGTTTAGTTGTTTAAGGAGGACCCAAACACGGCCTGCAATTGCCCTGATCAGAAACCTTTTCATCAATTCTTTTCTACACTAGTACCCAATCCCCATCCTCTCGGTCTCCCTCTCCCTCTCGATCCAATCCCCATGGGCACTCGTTCCTCATGTCACCTCGCCCTGTCCGCACCGATGCTACCTCGCCCATCCGTGCTGCAAACCCGAGGTTTGGGGGGCGAGATGACACCGCTGATGGGCACAGCAAAGATGGCAGCTTGCATGGATCCCTGTTGATTGTGAGCGAGGCGAGGTCGGGAGGGAGCGAGGATGTGGCAGAGGAGGTCTGGAAGGGGAGAGGTGGAGTCGTCGGGCGAGGAGGGGCAAGATAGTGGATTGTTGGAGGGAGATAGAGGAAGGGTTAGAGGTGGGGTTTTTCCTGAGAAAATGCCAAGCCGTATAGAGGGTTTCTGAAAAAACGTGTAAGTGGCATGGGGTGTTCCACTTACCTCCATCACAGCCACACGCACTAGATCCGATAGCTATCGTTGCCTTTTACACTTGAGCACCGAAACGCTCTTTTACATTAGATATGTTGTCCAAGATAGGGGTTAGCACTAGATACAATTGTAACTTAGTGCCTTAACTGAAGGAAGTAACACCAAGTTAGGAATTAGCATTAGTTACAGTCCAATTACATTCTCACAAAATATTGACTATTCAAGCACAATAAATGAGAATACACATGAGAAACTGCATTTTTTTATTTTTGAAATTTGTGGAGCTTGGAACCAGCAGTCACCACCAAAACCCTATGCTTTTAACACCAGACTATGTGGGCAACCACGTCGCCATACAAACAACTAATTATTTTCTATTTACTATATCTTCGCAGATAATTAAAGGATCACCATTTGTCCAACTAACCGGCAGATACTATTATTCACTCGTAAGAAGTACGGTCGTTGAACTCTGAAAATGACCTTTTGTTACTTCATGAGGTCAGTCAATAGACCTTTATCGATCAAAGTTACGGTCTATAGAGGTCGACACAACAGACCTTTATTAATTCACGAATTTTCAAATTAAACTCTTTTCATGACAAATCAGCAAACATAGCGTGCCACTACGTTAGCCGTGCTGGAGCCATTATTCCGAGTCAATCAACCGTCTTACCTCCATCCGAAGTCACAGACAATTAATCTACACCGTCTATGCCTCAAGAATTTCTTACGTTGACTGGTTTGGAGGGAGTAAATTGCACTGGACTTGTATAAGGTTGACTTCTATTTTTGAGCTTGTAAACTTTACTCACGCACGTATCATGAAGTTTTGAAACACATGAAACCACTGCTATAGAAAGCCTAATACTAGACGGCCAATCACAGACGGTTTGACAAAACCGTCTGTGACCAACACTAACACAGACGGTTTTAATTTGGACACCTTCTGTGTTGGTGGCGTCGGGGAAAACGAGTATCACAGACGGTTCTTACCGATGAACCGTCTGTGATACTTCGGTATCACAGACGGTCTGTATTAAAAACCGTCTATCACAGACAGTTTTTAATAAAAAACCGTCTGTGATAATTCACAGACGGTATTTTATTAAAAACCGTCGGTGATAATGGAGGTAGGCATTTATTGCGCTGCTCAGACCGCATCTGTCTTCATTTCGATCCAGATCTGGCTGGTGCTTTACTCTTTATTCGCTCAGGAGGCAAGCTTGACGATTTCAGGTCAGTTAATTTGGTGGGAGGAGGCAGATATTGAGCTTTGAAGATTTATACTTTCCTGGTTGCTCTAGATATGGTTAGTAATGAATTTTATTTTTTCTTTGCATGCAGTACAATTTAGATCTAAGTAATTGGTGAGTGTTATTAATTGAAGATGGTTTGCAAAATTGTTGGTTATATAATAGCTGTTGTGTTTATAATATGAATTGAGGTAGCAAATTAAGCCTAAATATAATACATGTGGCCGGTATATATGTAGTAATAATTAGTTAATTTAATTTTTAATACTAAGTTGTTATATATGTACGTAACGTAGGATTGAAGCTGGATGTATGCCACGAGCCGTGTGAGTGAAGAGTACATTAATGGCGTGTCTGCTTTTACAAGAGCTGCCGAGGAGGACATGTTGAATAAGGGGGTGGAATATATGTACTGTCCATGCACTGACTGCGAGAATTTAAAGATGTTTAAAAACTGAGGGCAAATTGAAGCGCACTTGATTCGGAGGGGTTTCAAAAAGGGTTATACGTGTTGGACCAGTCATGGCGAAGTCAATGATTAAATGCCGCTAGACGACATCGCCGGTGAAGTGAATGATATGCCGCTGGATGACATCGCCGGTGAAGTGAATGACATGCCGCCGGATGATGTCGATTGTGGTTCGGATTCGGATAGGTTGCATGATGATAATCTGGATCAGATGCTTCGCGATGTAGAAGAGGATTATGATGAGAGAGAGTATGTGAAATTCTGGGGCTTGATGGAGGACTCGGAGAAACCTTTATTCACGTGCTGCAAGTACACGAGGTTGTCGGTCGTGCTTGAACTGTTGAAATTGAAGGCAAGCAACGGTTGGTCCGACAAGAGTTTCACGGCGCTGCTAGGTCTTTTAGCGGACATGCTTCCGGAGGGAAATGAGTTGCCTAAAACCACGTATAAAGCCAAGAAGGTTATTTGTCCGTTGGGAATGGAAGTAGAAAGAATACATGCATGTCCGAACGACTGTATCCTCTACCGTAAAGAGTATGCAAACATGCATGTATGTCCGGTGTGCAACGCATCCCGATACAAACGTAACAATCAATCAGATGATGGCGAGGGAACAGAGGCAAAGAAAGGACCTCCTGCTAAGGTGGCATGGTATTTTCCTATAATTCCCCGTTTGAAAAGGTTTTTTTGCAAATCCGAAGGAGGCAAAACTGCTGCGTTGACACTCGGAGGAGCGCAAGAAGGATGGAATGCTAAGACACCTTGCTGATTCCGCGCAGTGGAGAAACATCGATAGGAGTTTTCCAGACTTCGGTGCAGAACCAAGGAATATAAGGTTTGGACTGAGTACAGATGGAATGAATCATTTCAGTAGCATGAGCAGCCGACATAGCACATGGCCCGTGACTCTCTGCATGTATAACCTTCCTCCTTGGTTGTGTATGAAGCGAAAGTATATTTTGCTGTCGATACTTATCCAAGGGCCAAAACAACTTGGAAATGATATTGATGTGTTCCTAGCACCGTGGTGGAAGATCTAAAAGTACTGTGGAATGAAGGGGTACAGGTAAGGGATGCATACAAACGAGAGAACTTCACTCTGCGCTCCTAATTGTTCTGCACCATAAATGATTATCCTGCCCTTGGTAACCTATCGGGCCATAGTACAAAAGGTGCCAAAGCTTGTACTCACTGTTTAGATGGTACCGAGAGTGTGTGGCTGAGACACTCACGCAAAACCGTCTACATGCGTCACCGCCGGTTCCTTCGGAGGGCTCACCCATACCGCAAGATGAAAAAACAATTTGACGGAGAGAAGGAAGACAGTTCAGCTCCAAGGCATTTAAGGGGACATGAGGTTTATGATATGGTTAAAGATTTAGATGTTGTCCTCGGAAAGGGACGTAAATTGAGGGCTCATGAGAAGAACACCTGGAAGAAGAGATCAATATTTTGGGACTTACCTTATTGGGAGTACCTAGATGTTCAACACTGCATCGACGTCATGCACGTAGAAAAGAATGTATGCGACAGCTTGATTGGTCTCTTACTGAATATTCGTGATAAAACAAAGGACAGCGTGAACGCACGGCTTGACTTGGCTGATATGGACATCAGGCCTGAGTTAGCACCGACATGCACTGATAATGGACGAATGTACCTTCCCCCTGCGTGTTACACTCTGTCCAAGGCTGAGAAAACAGAACTGTGCTAGTGCTTGCATGATGTCAAAGTTCCGTCTGGTTACTCCGGCAACGTGAAGAAACTTGTTTCGATGCGAGATTTGAAGTTAAATGGCATGAAGTCTCATGACTGTCATGTGCTGATGACACAGATGCTCCTTATTGCAATTAGAAATATTTTGCCGATCAATGTCCGAGAGACAATCATGAGGCTATGTTATTTCTTTAACACAATTGCTCAGAAGGTCATCGATCCCGAAGGACTAGATGCTCTGCAGGACGAGGTGGTGATGACTCTATGTCACCTTGAAATGTATTTCCCTCCTTCATTTTTTGATATCATGGTCCATCTCGTTGTTCACGTTGTGTGGGAGATAAAAATGTGCGGGCCCGTATTCCTACGTAGCATGTACCCATTTGAGAGGTTCATGGGAATTCTCAAGTTCTACGTATGGAATTGTTCTCGGCCGGAGGGCAGCATCGTCGAAGGTTATGCAAGCGAAGAGGTCATTGAGTTTTGTGTCGATTATATGGCTCAGATTCAACCGATAGGTGTGCCTCAATCTCGTCATGAGGGGAGGCTAAAAGGTCTCGGAACTATCGGAAGGAAAGCAATCACTCCAGATATGGACATGTATACTCAAGCCCATTTCACGGTGTTGCAACACATGACTGAAGTGGCACCTTATGTCGACCAGCACAAGGATGTGCTTCGGCAACAGAATCCGGAGCGGCCGAATGTTTGGATCATGAGGCAACACAACAGTCGGTTCAACCAATGGTTGAAGGACCAAATCGCTAGGAGCTTGCCAAGTGAGACGCTGACATGGTTGGCAAAAGGGCCGATATTTACAGTTGTGACATGGCAAGGATATGACATAAATGGGTACACATTCTATACGCAGTCTCAGGATGTCAAGAGCACTAACCAGAACAGCGGTGTCCGCATAGATGCATTCAGTACCGATGGGTCGAGAAACTCGTACTATGGCTTCATAGAAGAGATTTGGGAGCTCGACTATGTGGTTTTCAAGATCCCCTTATTTCGCTGCCGTTGGGTGCATCTCCCACAGGTGAAGGTTGATAAGTACGGTGTCACGACCGTGGACCTCCAACGTGTCGGGTACAAAGACGAACCATTCGTACTCGCCAATCAAGTTGTTCAAGTTTTCTATGTAACCGACCCGGCAAATAAGAAACGTCATGTAGTTCTTCATGGAAAAAGGAGAATTGTCGGAGTGGAGAATGTAGTGGACGAGGAGGAATACAATCAATTTGACGAGTTACCTCCTTTTGGAAATGGCATAAGGGTCGACGATGAACAACGTGACGAAACTAGTTACGTACGCATTGATCATGATGAAGGGCTAATTTTTAAAGGAAATAAGCAAGTACAATAAGAATGTATATGTGAAAATGTGTGACAATTTTGAGATGTATATGTGAACATGTGTGACAATTTTGAGATGTATATGTGAAAATGTGTGATGTAGTCAATTTTGAGATATATATGTGAAAATGTGTGACAAAATGTGTATATGTGAAAATGTATATGAGTATTGGTATTTATGTATATGTGATGTATATGTGTGATGTACATGTGATGGTTGATATGAATGCAGCTGGTTGGTGTTGTATATAAATGCAGCTGTTTGGTGGTGGATATGAATGCAGCTGTGGTTATTGGTGTTGTCTTAATAACTATCACAGACGGTTATAAACTTAGAACCGTCTGTGATATTTATCACAGACGGTTCTAAGTTTAGAACCGTCTGTGATAACCTCCCTATACATACCCTCTGGCTAGGGTTTTCCCTGTGCGCTGCGCAGTTATTCGATCTAGATCTGATTAAATCCCGAGCCCGTCGTCGCCTCCGCCTCCCCGAACCCTCGGCCGCCTCCCCGAGCCCCTCGCCGGCCGCCTCCGTCGAGCCCGTCGTCGCCTCCGCCTCCCCGAACCCTCGCCGGCCGCCTCCGTCGAGCCCGTCGTCGCCTCCGCCTCCCCGAACCCTCGTCGGCCGCCTCCCCGAGCCCCTCGTCGAGCCCGTTGCCGGCCGCCTCCCCCGAGCCCCTCGTCGAGCCCGTCGCCGGCCGCCTCCCCCGAGCCCCTCGCCGGCCACCTCCGCTCGATTACCGTCTGCATTGTGAGCACTTTCTATGATGGACTAGGGTTTTGAGTATTGTTAGCAGTTTCTGTGATGGACTATGGTTTTGAGCATTGTGAGCATTGTTTACTGCAGTAGCTTAATTAGTTTGCTATTTGGTACATAGTACATTGGTACATTGTTTACTGCAGTAGCTTAATTAGTTTGCTATTTGGTACATATTACATTGGTACATTGTTTACTGTAGTAGCTTAATTAGTTTGCTATTTGGTACATTGTTTACTACAGTAGCTTAATTAGTTTGCTATTTGGTACATACTACATTGGTACATTGTTTACTGCAGTAGCTTAATTAGTTTGCTATTTGGTACATATTACATTGGTACATTAATTGTTTACTGTAGTAGCTTAATTAGTTTGCTATTTGGTACATTGTTTACTACAGTAGCTTAATTAGTTTGTTATTTGGTACATACTACATTGGTACATTGTTTACTGCAGTTGCTTAGTTTACATTAGTACATATTACATTGCTTGTTGTGTTAGTATATAGTATTATAGTATATAGTATAGGCACATAACCCCTCTCTCTCTGTCCACATCACCCCCTCCCTTCTCCCCCTTCCCTCTACTCCTCTCCTCTCTTCCTAACATTGAGCATCATGTTTCACTTTTCTTGCTTCCTCATCTTATCATGTTTCACTTTTCTTGCTTCCTCATTTAGTAGCGGGACGGCCAAGATTAATCTTGTGCAACCCTACAATTTGAGAGAACAAATTAACCAATCAAGGACCACTCTAGTGTATATGCCACATAGACCTTCAAGGGGCATGAAGCAAGTGACACACTCTAGTGTATCCGGTTCAATGAACCTGATACACTAGTTTGTGTCATTTGCTTCATAGAACTTTGTTTAGAGATCTTGTAGAACTTTGTTTAGAGATCTTGTAGTAATAATATATGCCACATAGACCTTCAAGGGGCATGAAGTAAGTGACACACTCTAGTGTTCCCGTTCAATGAACCGGATACACTAGTTTGTGTCATTTGCTTCATAGAACTTTGTTTAGAGACCTTGTAGTAATAGTATATGCCGACTACTGTCGAGATGTGATGTCCACTCCCACAATCCTTCTTTTTCCTTCTTAAATTCAAGGCAATTTTATTACAAAAGTGCAAAAAAAAAAAAGACATTCCCAGATTCTTCGTGAGCAGCCGACATAGCCGACTTCTTCGGTGAGCAACTATCCATCTGCTTCTTCCCACTTCTTCTCTTCATCTCTGGTCTCTGGATCACGTACGCATAGAAATACTCTTGACATAGAAGCAAATGCTAAGGATAGAAATATTTTATTGCAAGGGTTAAATAGAAATGAGTTTGTAAGAATTGCTTATATCAAGTCAGCAAATAAAATTTGGACAATTCTAGCTGATTACCATGAAGGATCAAAGTCAGTTAAAGGTGTGCGTCAGAGTCAATTTAAAAAGGAGTATTCTAAATTTGAGATGAAACCAGGAGAATCAGTAGATTTGCTTTTTGATCGCTTTAATAAAATTGTTAGCGACTTGCAATCTATTGATGTCACATATACTGATTCTGACAATGCTTGACAAATTTTGAACTCTCTGGATATGTCTATCTGGAATGTGTTAGTCGCTACTATCAATCACTTTGTTAGCATGGAAACACTTACCCTGAGTGATTTTTATTCCAAAATGAAAACACATGAGATTGATGTTTTAGCCAGGATAGACAAGACTAATTCTTTAGGCTTAGTGACTAATCAAGCTGATAATTCATCTAGTTCTTCCAATGTCTCTTTGTTTGCTTTGTGCTCTATTTCAGATGAACAGTTAGAAGAGATACCAAAATAGCAACTTGTACTTCTCTCTAACAGGGTGACAAAGGCAATTAGTAATGTCAGATTTAGACAAAGAGAAGGAACTGTCAGATGTTATGAATGTGGTGAACTTAATCACATTAAGCTCAACTGTGCCAAACTGAAGAGCAAGGAAGTCGATGATGACAAGGGACCAACTCGTCAATTTCGATTCAAAAATGCCTCAAGTAGGAAGTGCAACTATCGCAAGGTGGTAAACAAGGTACTCTCAGTATTTGAGGAGATTGATTTCAGCAATGTCGAATCTGCAAGTGATGAAGACAGTGGCAAGAAGGCAAAGGAAGCAGACTTCACAGGAATGTGCTTGATGCCAAACAGTGAAGGATTCGACAGCGATGACATCTACAGCGATCCTAATGAGGTAAAACCTTCTTATACTGATTTATCTCGTGCTGTGCTTAGATTGACAGAGGAGCTCAAGAAGTATAAAAGGAAAAATAGAAACTATGATCTTGTGGTTGAGAACTTGAACTCTGAAATTCATAAACTTAGAGCTTCCCTTCCTGATGATGAATTGTGTGAGTCTTGTCAAGTTTTACATTCTAAATTGGAGAATGCTAGTGAAATTAATGCATCAATTTTGGCAAAATTTGGTAATGTAACTGCTAAATTTGATGAATTAAAACTAGCACACGACTCTTGTGATGAAAAATTAAAATTTGCAAGAGATGAAGTTGAACAACTCAAGTATAGTTCTCCTACTCAATCTAAAGCTTGTTCTAAGTGTGATCTACTTCAGGCTAGGTTTAATTCATCTCAAGAGTCTATTCAACAAATGCTTTATCATGAGACTCTTTCTTGCTCTAATTGTCCTATGCTTAACACTGAGATGGAAGCATTGACTAGACAACTTAATGATTGTGCTAAACGGGAGAAATTGGTTTAGTCTAGTGCTTCCAAGAAAATTGAAACTGAATTTGTTAAGTGCTCATTGTGTTCTACACTGTCTAAATAAAACGAGTACCTTAAGGACACTTTAGAGAGGTTTTGCATTAAACATCACAAGCAAACATTAACAATGAAAACAATCAACGCACTGTATAACCCATCCGTCAATGAGTATTAACCGAAAATATAGAACGAAACATGTTTCACAAATTCTTTGCTATTGTGACGTCCTTTATATCAGCGCCTCATCGTAGAATGTATATGCGCTAGAGATGAGGATGATGATATGCTTGTTCTATTTTGCCTGCAAAATGAACTTGCAGGGGCTTATAAATAATTCTGACAGTAACATTGAAAACAACCAACACACCGTGTTGTCTAAGTTTTCCCATACGATTGAGACGTAGACGCTTGGTCGAATGTCCACCTAGTAACTATCATCATAATTACTTCTGATACAACCAACTCTAGCCGGGCAATGACCAACTTGGGTGGAAGATACTGACTTCGATTTTCCGTAACTACTGACCGTAATTAAGGTGAGGCTATGACAAACCTGTTGGAATCACCAATACTCCTTCCTAAGCATTCACATCTTGGTGGGACCAGATGGCTCGAGTAGGAGTCAGACGACTTGGACTTCCAGGTCTACGCATCTTTGGGTGGGTTTTTTAGACTGATGGCTGATAATTTATAGTTTAAATATTTAAATTCTGGCGGTTTGCAGAAGGTAATATGTACAGAAAATAATCACATATAATTTTGACCGGTACAACTGAATTCAGTACAATTTTTACTATAATCTTTCTATTGACTCTATATTAAAAATCGCACCGTTTAAAAACTAGTTTCTATAGATAGTACGAGTATAAGTCGGCTTTATGCTGATCCGAACTCACACTTTGTCTTTGGTCCATTCCAAATAGTGACTGGCCTCTAAGTTTCCAGACGTGGCTTTTTCTTTTTTTTCTTTTTCTTTTTCCTTTGCATTATATGTGGAGATATAATGGTGCATTTTATTTATTTTCTATTTTTTCTTTATTTTTTCATTAAATACCTTAGAAAAAGACTAATAGCCAATATAGTGCATTTCAGCCAAAAACCACAGCACTTTGGAAGTATCTTTATCTGTACTAGTCCTTATTATCTTGGAACATTTAATTACTAAGTGTTCTGTTGCTGTCTCTTCGCCTTGTATCTCTACTACTTAAAAGAAAGGGTTAATAGTAGCGGTTTATTTGCTCCTCCCAACTTCTCTTTGCGCCCCTAAAAAATCTCTAACAAAAATAGAGAAAAAGCCTCTTCCCAACTTCCCCTTGCATCCCTAAAAAATAACTAACAAAAACAATAAAAGCAAAAAAAAAAAACTGTATCAGCTCTATGGTGGAGCCAAGGTCGTCGAGGCACAAAGCGGCTAAACATAGAGGCGGAGCCGAGGGCATCGTCTAGGCAAACAATGTCAACTCGATGTATTAGGATAATATCATTGTTTTATCCATAACAAAGCACATCCATTCAGCTAGTCATTTAAATCATTGAGTTTTTTTTGTACAATTCTCTGAAGTACTCATGGTCAGAGGAAGTGCAGGTTAAATCCAGCTATCGATTTGCAACGCGTAATTTGTACATCTTGTTTTTACTCTAGTACTCAATGTTTTGTTTTATTAGAAATGTATTTGATCGAGCGCTTGCAGGGTTTGCCGGTGAATAACCCAACGACTTGGACGGTCATCTCCTTGCATCTCGTCTTCGGCTCTCTCGTTGGATGCTAGGTTTTTTGCTTTGGATTGAGATGATATTATAGCGGCCATTAACAATAGTTTAGATATTTAATTAAAAATAAAGAAAAATTGATATATTTTTTCGAATAATGCAAAGAAAAAAGCTACGTTAAGAAACCAACATATTTAGGGGTGCTCATTCGAGCTTATGAAGCTCAAGCTTCTAGCTTTTTTACTACTATAGCAGTTTTTTTTTACTATACCTGCTGGTAGCTTTTTTCATCGTAATTAAATTTTAAAAATTTTAAAAATAAAATAGTTGCATCATCATGGATAATAAAAAGGAATAACGTAAAAAGATAAAGACAAAAAAGCCTAAAAATAAATAAAAATTAGAAAAAAACAAAATTAAAAAACTGGAAACTAAAAGCTTGAAGCTTAAGCTCAAGAGGCTAACGTATTCAAAACGGGTCTCGAAGTCAAAAGCTGTTCCTTCGTTTTCTCCGGATGCAAAGGAAACACGTCAACGTCACCTATTAGCTTTCTATCATTTTACTACGACTACTATACAGTCTTTAGTTTCTAGCTAATATTACTGGTCCAATATCATTAGTTTGTGTGCGAGATGCGTATCCAGGTATACTGTGGTGTTCATGGCTGAGAACATGGCCAAGGGACGCGTCAGAGTGACAGACAGCTTACATCGGGTGGTTAAAGTGGCACAACACAAATCTGCGCGGTCTGCACTTGCTTCGTGTTGGACCCGATAGGTAACCAGGCGCGAACGATCTCTTCAAATTCAATGTCTTCTGGACTATTTTGACCGCTATGGAAGAGTTGTTGGACTGGGTCAAGTGGTTTGACCGCTGGGATGGCCGCTATGATTGGAATCCCGTTGGACCGCAGTTTGATGTACCCCTGTTCCAAAAATGGAAATCAGCTTGAGTTGACAAAAAATGGTACAATCTCCAAAATAATATATTTTCACATGATATAAACTTTGCACACACCTTTTAAAGATATTAGAAATCTAATCCATCCAAGGATCATACAGATCTTGGCAAAAGTTTCAACCTTTCCTCAAGATAAGTAAGGTTGCACCAAAATCTAATAAAACTTAACAACTTGAGATCCAACTTACTCGTTGATTAAGAACAATCAAGATGACTCTAGATGAGTTCTCACATATCCCAGCAAACAAGACCACCCAACGAATCGAAACTAAAACCTTCAGATCAAGATTCCTTAAGAAAGATTCCAAATCAAGCAAGAACTAGACAACATTGAAATCTTGCAAACAAGACGAAATTTGATGTACATGAGTCATTTCCATTACTTACATATCCTTAACATGCAACAAGATCAAGAGAAAGAGAGAGAGAGAGAAGAGACATAGAATCAACAAGAACAAGAGCATGTTAACAAGACAAGAACACTTCATGTAGGATGAAAAAGATTGATCTATTGCAACTTGTAGACATAGATTTTACAGCCACTTCACCAAGAAGGACACAGCTCTCTCTCTCTCTCTCTCAAGAGCACTCACCCAAAGCTTTCTCTTCAAAGAAACCTCTCTCTCTCTCTCTCTCTCTCTCTCTCTCTCTCTCGCTCTAACCCTAACCCTAAAACTCAAGAATGAAATAGTTGGATGGTTAGCTTATAAGCCCCTATCCTCTAACAACTAAATAGATGGAGTAACTAGCCCAAATCTAATCCAAAAGGATATTATCCACTAGCAAATTTAGGGAAAACCAGTTAACCCCACACAATACTAGTTTACATTTACACTTAACTTATGCACACTTTCCAAAGCACATGAGCCCGAACCTGCTAAAGAGTAAGCTTCCATCTAACCACTGTGGCTTTGGTCCAATCACTATTTCTGGTATTTTGGCTTTCCCACCAAAACACCCTCGCTTTAACCGTGGACCTCACCTCTTACTCGAGTCTAGGTTATGGTCATCTCCTCCTTTACAAGCAATCCTCATGCCTACAATGTGTAGGCTCACCAATAGCTCACGCATCGGCATGTCCCTTCATGTCGGTTCCCCATCACGCTTCACTTACATCGACCGTAGCATTCAATGAACCGTTACTTGAACCTTCTCTTTAACATCTGTTTTCTTCCCCGTGCCTTACTTGACACCTGATCCATGCCATTGACCATACTTGCCTCTAAGCTTCCTTGCATATCAAAGACCAAAAAATCATTTTCGAGCATAATTTCTTCACAATTTGACCCAATTTAGTCCAGACAAACTTCATGTACCATGAATGCAATGACCTAAAGATTCACTGGGCCTTTGCTCAAATTTGGACTACTCTTTCTTGAATTGATTGTCTCACTTTCTTGATCGTTGAAGAGCCCTCAAGATAGTCAATGAGGGTCCTCCATATCTCATGAGCAAAAGTCAAGTGAGATACTTGATCAAATTTAGATCTACCAAACCCTTATCAAGAAGTTACATGTCTTGTTATATGCCTCCACATCTACAGTATTTGTTGGAGTGACTTGATCATTTTCAGGGACATCGGTAGGCACATAGGATCTCTTGACTTTCTCCTAAATTGGTTGCCCTTGGGGTTGGATGTATGCTTAATGAATTACCGATCCAATGCATTATTTTTAGACCTATTAAGATTTATCAAGAAAAGCTAACCAGACTCTGATACCACCTGTTGGACCCGATATGACAATCGGGGAGGGGGTTAATGATGTCTTCAAATTAAGGGCCTGTTTGGTTCGTAGCCCCAGGTTGCCTAGCCGAATGTTAGGCGTGCCACATCTGTTTAGGCCACCGTTTGGTTCTTGTCCAGAAACATGGCTCGCCAAAGAAACTTAGGCGTCTCTTATACTGTTTGCCAGAGAAAAAAGGGCAAAAGTGTGGCGAACGATTCGTCCGCCAAACAATTGGCGAGGCGCTGTCTGCGCAGCGATGCTGTCACTGTCGAGGGAAAAAATGGCGCGCACACCATGCTCGTCACCGCCCAGGGGAAAAAAGGGCGCGCACTGCATGGCGCGCAGTCGGTTGGGAGTCATATGTGCTGGCGAGCCCTTTTTTGCACTGCACAATTTTTTGCACTGCACAGTTCATCTTTTCCCTTCCTCTTTTCTCCCGTCCCCTTCTCAGTCAGCTCCATCCCCTCCAAGGCTCCAATCCTCATCTCACTTATCTCCAAATCCAAATCAGGTTTGTACGCATCCAGATCCCCTTCTTCTGCTTATTCTTCTCTACTTTCCAATCTAATCCCCTTGCTCGTTCCACAGATCCAGGGGCGAAACCACCAGGGAGGCTTCGTAACGGTCGAGCCTCCCCTCCGACCGGCCCCGAACTCCCACTCTCTCTCAGATCTCGCGGTCTCACCCCTCTCTCTACCTCACCGACGGTGCGCTGCCCCGTTCTACCGCCTCCCACGGCCCCCTTCGCCATTGGCGGCCTCCCTGGTTCCCCCTCGTCTCCCTCTACCTCCGGTCCGCCTCAGCTAGCCCCGTCGCCTCCACGGCTCCACCTAGCGCTGTGTTGCCTAGCACCGCTCCGCCGTCAAGCACTCGAGTCGTGAGGGCGCCTTCGTTGGATCCGGTCGTCCCCTTCGTGGCAAGGCGGCGGCCGAGCGACGCAGGCGCCCGATGGGTGGCGGCGGCCGAGCCAGCTGAGCGCGAGGCGCTGGTCCTCTCCGCAAGGTCCTCTCCAGATCTGATCTACGATCCACAAGGTCAGTTGTTCCTCTGACTTGATTTTTTATCCATCTGGTTGTGCGAGGGATTGGGGCTAGGGTTCTTGATTTTTAGTCCTGGAAACCGAATTTGAGAAACCTACCTTTGTTCATGTCAACCCATATGAACCCTAGACCTAGGATTAAATTCGATTTCTCAATTCAGTTTGTAGTCTGGTATAATTCATAGTATTGATCCATCATTGTTTGCTTTAGCACATAAGTCTTGTGTTTGATCCTAACAATATCATCCTGTTTTCCCATGTGTTGGTGTATTCTAATAATCACTTCCCTACCATTGCTATGTGTCTAAACCAAGTGGACCTGGAGCCAAACCCAAGTGGACACAACAGCAAGAACTACCCAGCCAACCAACCAGCTAGAACGCAGCACCGCAAGCTCGCCCAGTTCCAGGTCCGTGACGATCTGTCCATCCGCGCCGTCCCGGCCATCCCCTTGCGCAGGTGTGGATATTTCTTGATAGTTCTTCTTTGCTACTTTGCTAGATTAATGTTGTCAGGTGTGGATATTTCTTGATAGTTCCTAGAATGACGCATGAAATTTTGTAATGGGTTAATGCTGCAGATCCTTTGATAGAAATGGCTATTAGTTGTTGGTAAATTATTTTTCTCTAGTATATGTTGAAATCTTTAATTCATTTTGGGGAACATTTTCTACCCCAGATGGACAGAAGGATGAATCGATTCATAGATTATTACTTCAGTTACTATTACCAGTACTACATTTGGAGGAGAAGGTTACTGGCTGTTATTGCTTTGTGTCTAGCCAGCTACTCTTATTTGCTTAATATGCGCAAGCGAGACCGAGAAGGTGTGACATATGGACCCATGTTGAACAGAGATATGTCACGAGAAACACGTTTAGATCGTCTATATAATGGTACCGAGGCCCATTGTATTTCTGAAATGCGCATGCGAAAAGCTGTTTTTCATAGGCTGTGTGGAAATCTCAGATCACGTGGTCTTTTGGTGGACACGTTGAATGTCACGGTGGAAGAACAAGTTGCAATGTTTATGCATGTAGTGGGTCAAAACTGGTCTAATAGAGCTGTTGGTTTTGAGTTTATCCGATCGGGTGAGACTATCAGCAGGTACTTCAATGCTGTTCTAGATGCACTTGTGTTACTTGCTAGAGAACTCATATACATCAGAAGCACCGAAACACATCCAAAGATCACAAGTAACCCAGGCAGGTTCCACCCTTACTTTGAGGTACAGTCATGAACCCCCTCAGATAGGATTTTGATACATAGATGAATGGCATATTAATTAGTCTAATAAAACATCATCTGTCTTTCTTAGGGTTGCATAGGAGCTTTGGATGGTACTCATGTACCAGCATTTGTCCCTGCACACATGCAAAACATGTTTAGGGGTAGAAAGTCCATTCCTACTCAAGAAGAGTCGTTTTTCAGATGCCACTGAAGAAATCAGCACAACTATGAAGGCAATTGCAAAGTGTCTTAATGATCCACCTCCTCCGCCCCCAGTCCCAAAGCATGACAATCCGCATGCTGAATTGTGGAAGAGGTTAGAGGCTTTGCCCATTCGTACAGATGATAAAATCACTATTGGTGTTTACTTGGCACGGCCTGAAAATGAAGGAATGCGTGGTTGGCTTGATGGTTCTAGTGACACAACTCTGGAGACTTGGATTTACCGATTCTTGTGTGAACAGGAGCATGCCAAAGATAGTTAGACTTCTGTTGAAGGGTGTCTTAGTGACCTTCTTTTGCTTCTTTTGCTATTTCACATGGAAGTGCTCAGCAGCTAAGTAGTGACCTTCTTTTGCTTCTTTTGCTATTTCACATGGATAGACTGAAGTGGTCCAGTAGTAGTTGATCTTTTGTATATACTAATATAGCCATGCACTCTAATTTATGCAGTGACTTGATGTTATTAGAATTTGACTATGGTGGATCGCATGGTAGAGATTATGGATGGTGAACAACTTAGCTGATGGAAAACCTTTCAAGGGAATTTTTTTTGCCTAACTACATTCTGCATTACTCATGTATTGTCTGGCTGCAAGGATTTCTACACTTTCTGTGTTGTCTGCCTGGAAGGATTTCTACACTTTCTAGAAAAATCAATTTCACAAGCTCATGCAACTTTGTCATTTGTATATCACGCATACCAGAGTATAAGAACAGTAGAGCCATGTCATTTCTGTCAACAAAAAGTTAGATTAAGGTGCCTTGGCACATCAATAGAAACTCTCTGACTTGTTTCCAAATGCATGTCATATTTGCTACCTATTCATGGTTGGATTGCCCTGGACAGCAAAAATTTGCTACCTATGCTCTGGTTTACAGCATATGCATCTTTTTTTTGTTTTTACAAAAGGAATTGATCTTCTGATTTGTTAACTATAGATTTGTTAGAATACAAATGTAATCTTGAGCATAATTTTTAGTTTTCTGCTATTTTAGTTTTCTGTTTTCAGTTGTGTCCGAGTCTGAAGGAGATTCAGCAGGAGATCCTGCATTTCCGGTTGACTAATCTTTGCATATAACCATCAATTAGTATTGAATAAAAATCTGAACAAACACCCCAGATCAGCTGGCGGTACAGGGCAATTCGCCTAAAATCATCTTTGCCTGTGTTCCATCCATTCGCTCTCTCTATTGTTGGATTTTCGTCAGAGTATTGTTCACTCCCGAATGGCAGAGCGTGTGAGTTCAGAGAATGATCCATTGAGTGATTTGCCGATAGCCAAATCTAACAAGATTGTATCTAAAATAAAGTAAGACATTGTGATGTATTATTTGACCAGTAGTTCTTTGTGTACATTCAACTTCAAGATTCTGATCAGTTCTTTGGTGGTAACCAAGTGCTTTGACATCATGACTTCAGGTGGTAACCTCACCACTTCTTAAAACGTGGTGACTATACTGAAGTTTGGCTATGAACCAAACAACTGCCACATATATTTAACGAACTTGTGGCAACTTGTGTGGCAGCAAACCAAACAGTTGCCACATTCATATTTGCCAAATCTAAAGTTAGGCATGGCAGCTAACCAAACACTTTATTTTTGCCGCAAAGTTGGCACGCCACTACTTTGGCATGTGCCTAATCTTAGTTATGGCAAACTATGGCCACGAACCAAACAGGCCCTAAACCTCCCAAAAGTGTTTCAAAACTATCACTCCGCTATCTACTAGAAGCTAGAATGATCAGTTTAACCCACTAACAAAGAACCCACACAAGCACAGAAGCAAAATGGAGTTCAACACCACTAGACTGATTTGACCACTATGGAAGAGCGGTTGGACTGGGTCGAGTGGTGTAATCACTGGGGGAGCCCTGTCTGACCAAAGTCCGGTTGGACCACAAGCCTAGGGCAGTTCGACTACACCTCTGATTCCAGAACTGAAATCAGCCTGATTGAAGTCAAAAAAATAATGCAATCTCCAAAATATATCTCCAAATGATATGAAACTTTACACACACATTACTGAGGATATCAGAAACATAATCTATCTAAATATCGCATGGATCTTAGCAAAATTTCTAACATGTCCTCAAGACAAGCAAGATTGCATCAAAATCGGGCAAAACTTGAAAACTTGAGAACCAACTAGATAAGTTCCTGTCGATATTTTAATATTGATCTTACATATAATTTGTTTGGATTTGGGAATCGTCTCAGTAGACCAAGAATATGGAAATGCAGAGTAATGACGTGGGAATTTTATCCAGGTTCAGGCCTTCTCGTGAGGGAATAACAACCCTACGTCCTGTGCAATTGCTAATCACTAGAAAAGAGCATTACAATAGAGAATTATGCGAATGGCTAACGCTAATCAGGATTGCCCTCCCTCTCTTCCTCTGATGTTAACCTTTATATAGCCTGCGAAGCAACGACAATTGTCTTATGACAGAAGATGCCTTAACTCTTCGGATAATAACCGCCTGACGGAAGTTACTATCAGACAGACATAAAAGGTAGTTCTCCATATAGCGGTTGTTGTCAGAGAGAGATCGTGTGCAGTTAGTGGATAAACACAATTGTGAGATGAATCGATAATGTAGTTCATAGTTGTTGTAGGGGTGGCCCCCACCTAAGCCCATCAGGCATGTTAGAAGGTTGTAAAGCCCAAAATGGGATGTGTATAATGGCATAAATATCCTTAAGAGGGATATTTGGGTGTAAGAACATAACTGTAAAATACTCCCCATGTCAATATATATAAGCGATGCAGGCCATGGGGAAGCCCCCAAGCATTGCTCACCGAACATCTCCACTACCATACTACCATCTCTTTGTTTAGTCTGTAACCACAACAGTTGGCGCCGTTCGTGGGGAAGACAAGAGCAAGCTCCAAGATCTGAAGAAGGATGGCACCCAACAAGGCTTCATCATCGGCGGCGACGAAGAAGAAGGAGAGTACGAAAGAAGCACTCGGCAACGCTTCGGCGTCGACTGCAGGTGCAGGTGACAGTGCTGGCACTGCGGCTGCCGGCCTCGACGCTCGTGGCACAGTGGTCACCCCAACCACTAGCGCGGCGGTTGATGCGGGTATTGATCGGGCCGTCGGGAGTGGCGAAGCCGACCCCCGCGCCACCATGTCCAGTGCTACCGCACCTGGCGTGAAAGCGGCAGGTGGCCTCATCGGCAACGTCGGTCCCGCCACCAACTCTGGAGACCACCGCACCGACACGCTGAACAATTCTGGAGAGCTTTAGGGAAGCCTTGCACGATCATACGGGGAGTTGAGCTTACCCTCGGCATCAACCGGCGGGGTTCGTTGGGGTGTCCCCTCGGCCTCGGGAGGAACCGTGAGAACACCAGCGCCGCCTAGGGCGGCCGGCTCCTCGGCATCAACCGACGGGGTCCGTTGGGGTGTTCCCTCGGCCTCAAGAGGAACCGCAAGAACACCAGCGCTGCCTGGGGCGGCTGGCTCCTTGGGCTGGATGGCTTCTGTGTCGGAGTCGTCCTCCCTGACCCCGGTCACCACAACGAACCCCCTCTCCGGCTGAGAGGATGACCGTGTCCGCGGTCGCTTCACTTTCAGAGACCGGGGTGGGGACTCATCAGCCACGGCAGCCGACGTGGGCAAGGATGCTTCGCCCTCCTAGGTGTTTGCGCTGCACCCTTGGTCCTTGATGCCGCCCAGGGACTCCTCGCCGGGAGCTGCCTCCTCCCCCATGCCTCAAGGTCCAAATCAGCATACTTCACTGAGTCAGAGGCGGCGGCCGACGCACCCTCGGCTCTGGCAGAGCTGACGGGAGCGACGATCGCCGTGCTGGATACGGCCGTGGGGGACCGGGCCCTCCGCCGGAGGACAACCCCTTCCCCTTGTCATCACCATCGTGGTGGCGAGCACGTCCAGAGGTCGGAGCGGCGTGCTCCGGCATGGGAATCCCCAGATCTTCGCACACCCTATTTATCCACCCTAGCTTCGCCGCCTCGGTCGCGGCTTCACACTAGTCGTGCTCCTTGGCTGCATACGTTCGAAAGAACACGATCGCCGTGCACTCCACGTCTTCCAGGAGAAGTCCTACAGGGAAAGGTGAAGCAGAGTCAAAAAAAAGAAAGACCTCCAGTGCAAAACTTACGAGGATTGGAGGGCCTTGGCAACAATGATACAGACAACCGAACACCGTCGCGCCGGAGGCCTCTAGGCTAGATGCGCCACCCATCAGCAAGTGGTGTCACACCATACATGACGAACTCCTCGGCGTGGTCGCGCATGTTGAACCGGAGAGTGATCCCCACAAGCCTCCGTACTCTTCGCCTGTCCTCGTCGTCGATCATCATGCTCGGCGAGGTGTTGAACGATATTGGCTGGCCTAAGCACTCAAGGCCGCTGCTGCTCGCCACATGGATGTAGAACCACCACTTCATCTAGTGCGGCTCCCACTTCATCTGGGTGGAGCTGGCAGGGAAGATCTGCAAGCATTGGGGCCGCAGAACGAAGTTGACGCTGCCGAAGTTGGAGAACGCCCCTCCTTCCATCTTTTTCGGCTGGCATTGTGCGTCATGGAGGAACACGAATAGCGAGGAGCTAGGCCAACATTCCTCCGTCCACAGCGCCCAGCTATAAACAGCCAGGCGAGCTATTGCGTTCGGAGTCAATTGTGCCAGCTCCAGCCCAAAGGTTTGCAAGACGTCGCCGACGATCAGGGCCACTAGGATCCGAAGGCTGGCTTCTAAATACGTGATGAAGATGACCGCCTCTGACTTCTCTGGGTGTGGCTCCGTCTCGTCGCTGGTGGGCAGGCACACCTCGTGGCAATCTGACAGCTTCCCTTCGTGCAATAGGGTTCGGATCGTCTCCTCCGTCGCGAGAGTTGGGCCCAAGACGCGGGAGCAAGGACCCTCCACCTTCTCCGCTGCTACCCACTGTTTGTCCACCAGCGATGGCTCACGCCCTACGAGCGTGTATTCCACCTCTATAAACAACGATCGTCTGGATGAGGCGTCACCGCCGGCCTGGTGAGCACGTTCTTCGCCCCCGAGCCATTGTCCTTCGGGAGCTAAACGGCGAGGGGTACGACACCTGTGGCGAATAGCGACAGCAAAGGAGGCGAGAGCACAGTGCATAAGAGAGCAAGGGAGCAGGAGGTATGTGAAGGAGAACACCAGCGTGATGCCAAAGGGGTATATAAAGCCCCTTCACCCCCCACACCGCCGGCATGCGCAACCGGCAAAAGCCGAACCGCTCGCCTACCCCACGGTCGGGAAGGGCAAATGGTGGGAGACCAACCATTTGCCTCCCCGCGGTCAAGGAGCGTGACAGGTGGGGTCCGAAGACGTGCGCCGCATGGCCGCTCGACAAGAGCATGACGCGCCAATGACGTGCCTCCACGCATCCCGCATTCTTGGGGATGGACACACGACCGCAGTTGCACAGCCGCCTGACATGGCCCAACTCTCGTTGCGCACCAGTGGCACGATGCGCCAATCGTGTCCCGCCACATGTGAAGCCCCCTCGGGAAGGTGCGCACGATCGCGGTCGTGCAACCGCTTGGCGACACACGACGCGCCAATCGTGCACTGCCACGCGTCCTGCCCTATTGGAAAGGAGCGCCCGACCATGCTTGTGCGCCCGCTGACAGCGCAAGATGCGCTGGTCCCGTCCCATCGCATGCCAAACGCCGGCGTAATCTACCGTGCCATCAATGCACCGTCCTTGAACCGCGAGACACCCGATGGCCCTCCAATCTCGAGTCCGCGCAGAGACTCCAAAGCCCACTTTGATCGAGTTCGTACAGTGACATCGGAGGCCACCTTGACTTCGAGCCTACACGACTACCCCGGAGCCCGCGTCGATGCCGCGTCTGCGTGCTGAAGCGGTCCTTCGACTCGGCCTCGACAGGATGAATTGGCTCCGCTAGAAGCATATACCTCACGACCGGAAGACGCCTTCGGTAGAGCACCAATCGGCGGAGGTACAACTGTCTGCGCTCCCCTCGATCGGGAAGCGCGACCATTCATCGGTGATAAGTTTTGACCGAGCACCCGAAAATAGGCCTCCTTCAGTTCATCGACATTCTCTAATCGCGTTGTTCGCACCAATTCCGCTATGAAACAGTGCCATTACAGAACGTAGATGAACTGAAGCAGGCTCATTTTTGGGAACAACATCATCTCATCCGTACCCGGCTACAGACCGCATGCAAGGACGATGCTGCGGAGCTACTAGTGTATATATACCCTCCCCCCAGCTGGGAAGTGCAACAGGCAGAAGTTCAACCGGCTGGAGGAGAAGCATTGCGATGGCATGTGGCCACGATGCCTCACACCAAACGGTGCGCCAATCATGTCCTGCCATGCGTCCGCCCCCTCAGGAACGAACGCACGACCGCAGTCATACGGCCGCCTGACATGGTCCAACTCCCGTCGCGCACCAGGGGCCGGCGCGATTTTCGGGGCCATTAATGCATTAACGGTGGGCTGCGACTTCGGTACCGACTTTGCCTCTGCGGAACGACTTTGACTCCGGCTTTGGCTTGCCATCAGGGGTGCACATCGGCGAGGCCGAAGCCGCGAGGTTGCGCGCGTGCGTGCATCACCTGACAACCCACGACGGGCCAATTTCACGCAGCCACTGTCTGGCCCACCAGGAAGGAACACACGGTCGTGGCCATACGGATCGTTGCCAACGCAGGACGCGCCGGTGGCGCCCGGTTGTGTCGCGCAATTCCCATGGTGCGCCAGCCGCCGGCGTAATCCCCGATGTCATCAAAGCACCGCCCTTGGGTCACGAGCCATCGGGCCGCCCTTCGACCTTGAGTCCGCACAGCAAATCCGCCGTCCACCTCAACTCCGAGTCCACGTGAAGACCCCGAAGCCCGCTTCGACTCTGTCTCCGCGGGTTGAGTCGGTCCTTCGATTTGGCTACGACTTCGAGCCTACCGCCACTCTGGCGACGTCGAAGCCCACCGCCACTTCGAGCCTGCACAACGGCTCTGGAGCCCGCTTCGACTCCGCGTCCCCGGGTCAAAGCGGTCCTTCGACCCGGCCTCGCCTCGACGCACCGGCTCTGTTCGGGACATACACCTCACGACTGGAGGACGCCTTCGGCAGCAACTTCAGCCCCGTGTCCATACCACTAGGACGTGCTGCGCCAGCAAGATCCAGTTTTGTTTGAAATCATAGAAGGTCACAGGCCGCAGGGATGGAGGGGGGCCAAATGACTCGGCAATATGGTTTCGGTCCATGAAGCCCTTCACCATGAGAGACTCCAGTTGTAGGGGTACCCCCCACCTAAGCCCAGCAGGCCTGTTAGAAGGTTGTAAAGCCCAAAATGGGATGTGTATATGGCATGAATGCCCTTGAGAGAGATACTTGGGTGTAAGGACATAACTGTAAAATACTCCCCCTGTGAATATATATAAGCGATCCAGGCCATGGGGAAACCCCCAAGCATTGCTCACCTAACATCTCCACTACCATACTACCATCTCTCTGTTTGGTCTGTAACCACAACAATGTTGTAGACAAGTCGGTGATAGATTCATCATAGATATCCCTGCGACTAAAGAGTGGTTGTAGTAGGATTACGACAACATGGTCGTAGTAGGATTTACAACCAATGGAGTAGTCGCAATAGAACGTACGACCACGTGGTCATAAAAGGATTTACAACCATGGGATAGTCACAGTAAGACTTACGACTATATGGTCATAGAAGAATCTATGACCATGGGATAGTTGCAGAAAGACTTATGACTATATGGTCGTTGAAGGATTTATGACCATGGGATAGTCGTAGTAAGACTTATGACTATGTGGTCGTAGAAGGATCTATGACCATAGAATAGTCGAAGTAAGATTTACGACTACGTAGTCATAGAAGGACTTACGACTATGGGATAGTCATAGTAAGACTTACGACTATGTGGTTGTAGAAGGATCTACGACTATAGGATAGCCACAATAAGACTTACAACTATGTGGTTGTAGAAGGATCAAGCGCTTGCAGGGTTTGCCAGGGAATAACCCACCGACTTAGGACGACCATGTTGTTGCAGCTCGTCTTTGGCTTCTTCGTTGGATGCTAGGCCTTTGGTTTTGATATTGTAGCGGTTCTTATCTTTTAGCTAAAACATTTAATTAAAAATAAAAAAGAGAAAAAATATTTTTATTTTTATAGATAATACAAAAAAGCTATGCTAAAAATCAACGTATTCAAAACGGTTCTGGAAGCCAAAAGCTGTTCGTTTTCTCCGGATGCAAAGGAAACACGTTACCATCACGCACTAGCATCCAAGCTTATGGACTGCAACTTCGTTTTCTCTACTTTCACTTTCTATCATTTTATTATGACTACTATACATTCTCTACTTTCCAGCTAATATTACTGGTCCACTGTTATTAGTTTGTGCGCGAGATGTGTATCCACGTATACTGTGGTGTTCATGGCTGAGAACGTGGCCAAGGGACGCGTCACAGTGACAGAGCTTACATCAGGTGGTTGGGTGGCACAACACAAATCTGCGCGATCTACACTTGCTTCGTGTTGCACCCGATAGGTAACCCGGGGCGAACGATATCCTCAAATCAATGTCTCAAAAATGTTCTAAAACTTTAGCTTCATTAGTTACTTGAAGCTAAAGATCAATTTAGCACATCAATAAGAAACTCACACAAATGATGAAGAAAAACAATGTTCAACTCCTCCAGATCGGTTTAATCACTATGAAAGAGTGGTTGGACCGTGTCGAGCGGTTTGACTACTGGAGTGGTCACTATGACCGAAGTCTAGTTGGACCGTAGGCCTAGGACGGTTTGACCATACCTCTGATTTTAAAATTGTAAATCAGCCCGAGCCAAGACAAAAATGTTACAATATCCAAAATACATCTTCAAATGATATAAACCTTTGCATACATCTTGTTAAGAATATTATGAACCTAATCCGTCCATGGATCATATGAACTTTGGCAAAAGTTTCAACATTTCCTCAAGATAAATAAGGTACACCAAAACCGGGCAAAACTCAACAACTTGAGAACCAACTTACTCGTAGGTTAAGAATGGCCAAGATGGCTCTAGATGAGTTCCCACATATCACAACAAGAAAGACCACCCAACGAAGTGAAGCCAAAACCCTCAGATCAAGATTCCTCAAAAAAGATTACAAATCAAGTAAGAACCAGGTAACATCGAAATCATGCAAAATGCAGTGCCTATATAGATGGATTTGATCTATGTGAATCATCTCTATCACTTACATGTCCTTAGCATGCAACAAGATCAAGAGGGAGAGAGAAGAGGCATAGAACCAAAAGGAACAAGAGCAAATTAACAAGACAAGAACATTTCATATAGGATGAATAAGATTGATCTATTGCAACTTGTAAATGTAGGTTTTATAGCCACTCCACCATAGAGGATATAACACACTTTCTCTCTAGAGCACTTACCGAAGCTTCCCCTCCAAAGAAACCTCTCTTGCTCTCTCTCAAACCCTAACCCTAGAACACATGAATGAAATAATTGGATGATTAGCTTACAAGCCTTTATCGTCAAACCACTAAATAGATGGAGTAACCTGCCCAAATCTATCCCAAAAGGATAGTATCCGCTAGGACAATTAAGGAAAACTTGTTAACCCTACACAACACGGGTTTTACACTCACACTTAACTCATGCATGATTTTTAAAGCACATGATTAGCCTGACCCTTGCTAAGGAGCAAGCTTCTATCCACTTGGCCTCCTTAGCACCTACTTGATCTAAACCGCTTTGCCAATGCTCTTCAAGCACTGTAGTTTTGGTCCAATCACTGTTTCTAGTATTTTGGCTTCCTCGCCAAAACACTCTCGCTTTGAACACGAACCTCACCTCTTCCTCGAGCTTAGGTCATGGTCATCTCCTACTTTGCAAGTAATCTCTATGCCTGTAATGTGTAGGTTCACTAATGGCTCACACATCGGTAAGTCTCTCTGTGTCAGTTAACCCCGATCACGTCTCACTTGCACTAACCACAATATTCGATAAACCGTTGCTCGAACCTTTCCTTCGACATCTTTTGCCTTCTATGTGTCTTGTTTGAGCCCAACCATCCCACTCCGCTGTCTTGACTGTACCATAGCTCATCTTTGAGCCTACACCCGATCCACATCGTCGACCATAGTTGCCTTTAAGATTTCCTGCATATCAAAGATCAAGAAATCATTTTCAGACATATATTCTTCACAACTTGATCCACGTTAGTCTAGACAAGCTTCATGCACTATGAATGAAATGACCTAACACTCTAAAACTCAACCCATGACCATTTCCCATAACTTCCCAAAATCCTCTTGGATATCTTCAAACCAAACCGGTTTGACCACCATTGACTAGCCAACCGGACTACTCTAGTTAATCCGATCAAAGCCTAGTAATAGGGGAGCTGTCAGATCATGGCACCTATGCTGGTCTGACCGCTTGGCCAACCCCAGCCAAACTGCCTCTGCAAGCTGATCAAACTACTATCACTCGACAGCAAATCTGAAAAATATGAATTTACAAGCTTTTGCATATCCAAATCTCAACTCAACAGGATTGCTAATTGTTCAACACAAATGAATTATTGATATTCTCAACATGATTTCACAATCTCCCTATTGATGAATAGATTGGTAATATCTCCAAAAAAATGCAAATGAGAGTACAATCAAGATGATTTTTGAAAAACATATTTGTCGATGTTTTAATATCAACCTTATGTATAATTAGTTTGGACTCAGGGGAACTCTTAGAAGACCTGGTGTATGCGCATGAGGAGTAGAGACATGGGAAACTTTATCCTGGTTCGGACCTTCTCTTAAGAGAATAACAACTCTACATCCAGTGTGATTACTAGTTGCTAGAAAGTGGATTACAACAGAGAATTACACAAATGGCTAGTGCTATCTTGTATTAATGATTCACCAATCCTCCCCCTCTGCCTTCGACATTAACCTATATATAGCCGGTGAAGAAATGACAGTTGTTCCACGCCAGAAGACATCTTGACGCTTTAGATGATAACTGCATAATGGAAGTTAATGCCAGAGAAACATAAGAGGACGTTCACCGTGTAGCTGTCGTTGTCAGAGAGAGATTGTGTGTGGTTAGTGGACTAACGCACATTCTAACCACCTTGTCAGACAAACCAACAATGTAGTTCATTGTCGTAGACAAGTTGGTTGGAGATATACTCATCGTAGGAATTCCCATGATCACAGAGTAGTCGTAGTAAGACTTACGATTACATGAACGTAGAAAGATTTACGACCATGGGATAGTCGCAGTAAGATTTACGACTATGTGGTCATAGAAGGACTTATGACCAATGGGTAGTCATAGTAAGACTTACGACTATGCACTACAAAAAATCTGGGCTTGTATGACAAAGCGAAAATGTCATGTAAAGTAAAGAAGGTGTCATAAAAAGTATCTTATGACGAAAAAGCGGCGTCACGCCGGTCGTCATATAATGACCGTCACATAATGTGCCTCGTGACGATACTATGTACAACCGTCACAAAAGGTGGCAACCTTTTGTGACGGTTTCCTTTCCTTGTCACATATTGTCAACATTTAATGACGACTTCTGCTGTCACATATTGGTGGGTCAACGCGTCACCTAATACATGAGTCGTCACAAATTGAGATTTGGGAGACCTGACTGATATAACTTATTGTGACGACCTTTATTGTCATACAGGACTTTGTGACATTTCAGTTGTGTCTTGTTTTATATGGTTGTTTGAGACATCTTGTACACCGTCACAAACCTTGCTTGCGAATACATGACGAACGTGGTAGCCATGTTCAATGACGAATGTGACACAGTTATTTCATGACGGCACATACAAGCATGCAAATATATATCAGAAGCCATCATCCACAACATTCTCATCACAGCTCAAAGTTCAAACATCATAAAGAGGTCCAGGTTCCAACAGACAAGTTCAAACTGTTCCACCACACAGGTTCAAACATACCACATAGTTCTATCAACAAAGTGTACAAAGTTCCAACAGAGAAAGTTTGGTGTTGTGCCAACATAGAGCGCATTTGGACCTACCTCAATCTCTCTGAAGTTTCAACACAGCTCGCAGCAGCGCATTAGTCTCTTCAAACTTGTTATGCATCCCCTTCATGTCTTCTTGAGTCTGGCGCAACAAATTTTTGTTTTCTTCAAGTGATGCCTGCTGAGCTTGAATTTGTGCTTGCAACTCTTGCTGGTTCCTAGCAGCTTCCTCTCTTTCTGCTTGAAGTGTTGCCTCAAACTGAGCTTGCAGGCGTGCTTCTGCGACTGTCGTGGACCGAGCAGTATTCGATGCTCTAGGGACACCAATGTTTGGTAGGAAGGTGGACGAACGGCTTATCTGGCTCAGACTGTCAGCAACAATCTTGGTGGGAGACTTTTGTTCTTGTCCTTCTTCTGGCTCTCTTTCCTTCTCTGCCACCATTTGTTCCTACATAGAATGAATCTAATTAATAACAAGGCCATACAACAATGTTCAATCAGGCATGTAGTTGAGTACAGTAAATCAGTCTGCAATATTTATATAACTTACATATATGTCATCTGCAAGAGGAGTTCGACCATTTTGCGGACTAGTCATACATTCCCCAAAGAAATCAACAGGATCAGGATCCATGTTGTTGTACTTAGGCCTCTGCAGCATGTAAAAAAATTATTTACAATGACATCAATGAAGGTAAAGAGAGGGGTAGACAAACATGGGATTTTTTGTATTTGCCAACAGCAAGATGCCAAAATATGTATGCACTACAGATCATACAAGTATTTGCCTCCAGATTTTTTATGCAAACAACAAATGCAATCACTGGCATACTCAATTAATTACTGAGTTTAAGAAAAACAACACAGGAACATGCATCTATGAAACCTGGACACCAGATCAATAATAACAACTTTGCCTAAACAACACCTACTACTGTTGATGAGCATCTCTGATGACATAGCACATTGAAATCTCTGATGACATAGCAACATGGGAGCTCATCTCGGAAATCAGAGGGCCAAACTCAGAATTAGCTTAAAAATCCGAGGTCATCTCAGAAATAATTGGATCACGTGCTGACTTGACAGTTCAAAGGAACATGGTAATGACTATACGCTACTAATGTCCCATCTTTCAATCTAATTACACAAAATACATAGTATCCATACCAGGCTGTATCGATGGGCAACGTAGGACCTAGATCCAGTCCTTTGGTGAAGCTGCACTTGGCCACGGTTCACTTTATTCTTAGAACTCGTTTCCTGCACCACAAATGCAATAGAGTTTTCATTCACATGCACAGGTTGCATTGCATATTAACAAAAGAAGGCAATTCAGGCATGGACCTGATTCTTCGGGTCACACCAGTAGTCTACAAGTTTGATCCATTCCTCTTTCTTCATTTTTGGTGGAGGTTCTTTGGCCATCATCTGTTCTCTTGTCAGGGACTCGTCGAAGTACTTCCTTTTTAGGTGATACCTCTTCTGCCTTACTCCCTTCTTAATGATATCAGTGCATGCAGCTTTGCTTAGTCCCTCGTTCTTAACATCCACATCCAACCTTGACTGCAGCCACACATATGATTTATCAGACACAAAACACAATTTGTACATGGGACTAGAGTAATGCAAGAAACTATTTGGAGTGAAATAGCTGTCTTACCGCCACTTTGTCAAGCACTTTTGCAACTTCTGTCGGCCCCGCATCTTTTTCATAAAGCTTCCAAGAGGTGTAGATAGGTAGGTTGTCTCTAACGGCGACACCAGTTTCTGATGCCAGCTTCGCTGCCTGTAGTGGGACCTCAGGTCTTTTCTTCCCTTCAGCCACATGGATAGCCAGCTTCTTTCCTCTATTGTTAATCTTCTCTAAGCCATGACCCATGGTTTTCTTGCGGACATTCTTTGGGGGCACTGCATTGGCAAATAATAATCAAAATGTGTTATTATAGGATTAACAAATCTATATACTGCATGGAGAAAATAGTGCTTGTGAACACGTATTGTTTACCTGGAACTGAGTCGCCATCTGGTTCTCCTTCATCTGTATGACCCTCTAAAATAGCAGCTTCAGATTGCCCACCTGAGTCACTGATGTCATTGCTTTGCCTAGAGCTCTGTCCACCTGGCGAGGTGTCCACACCAACAGTTTTATTAACACTACTTGTGGGAGTAGGTTGCTGAGACAGGCCAAGAGTGGGTCTAGGAGTACTACGCGCAGTGTTTGCACCAGGCAACAACATGGTGATTGGAACAGGCGCTGATATGGCTGGACTGGTCATGGTGATTATTGGAGTAGTAGGCACTGTGTTCGTAGTTTGTGTGGTCTGGCTGCCGCTTGTATTGAGGTGGCTTTGCTGTTGGCTGGCACTAGAAATGGCATTAGGTTTAGGTTTGGCTTTGGAATTGTTCTTAGGAGGCAAGGGCAATCTTTGCCTAGGTGGTGGACGGCCTCCAGGCGAAGGCATGGCTGCACTTTGCCTAGTGAATCTTATAGGCGTGCGCGGTGGCTGCTGGTTGGCAGGTGCCATTGTTGCCGCCTTTTGCTTCTTCTGCCGAGGGTGAGTTCCTGGAACCATCCCTTCTACCTGACAAGAGAGACATGCATATTATTAAATAAGAAAGAAGTGTCAAGTAGATTAAATGACTAAACTGAAGTACATGTTTGTCACAGGGAGACCAGAAACCAGTTAATTGGTCAAGTAATGCATCTCACCTCAGTATTGACCTCATTATTGAGGTCATCATCGTAGTCATCATCACTATCAGAGTGGTTATCAATGTCAGATGATGGATCATAATCATTGTCAGAAATTGTTTTGTCAGACACTACTGTCTTTCCTTTGCCCTTTTCCTTTTTTGAAAGAACTTCTCTAACTTCCTGAGCTAATAGTGGAATACCCAGGGAGCTAAAACGTTCCTGAATTGTCCTTACATTGTCATCCCTGTCCTGCTCGTACTGGGTTTTTGTCATTTCTTCTATTACTTAAACGGTCAAACGCAGAAAGAGCAGAAACTGGATTCAGTTTCTGTAAAGGAGTTGAAAAAAACTAACAAATCAGTATTCTGTTAAATGGTAGACAGAAGGCAAAATAACATCAAAATTGTACAAGAAAGAACTACTAGGGAACAAGGCTAATAGTGAACAAGATTGACAGAGAACAAGAATACTGAATAACTATATTGCATAGCTATTTATTAGTCAGTACAAGATGGAAGGTACGTAGCCAATACTGAATAACTGGATTCTCTCTTTTGCTATTTCTAATGAAACCAATGATGCTACAAAGTTGTGTGAAGATGTTAGCCAAGATGGAAGGTACGTAGCGGGCTCACCAAGTGTCAGCGGGTAGCCGGTGAGGCAGACGACGTGGCGCGGAGCCGCAGCGGTAAGCCGGCGCCCTGTGTTGGACGGGCGCCCTATCGCCGGTTCACCAAATCCGGCTCCGGCCTCCTCCGTCAGGGCGGCGCTGAGGGAGTTCGGGGCGGCGTGGTGGAGATGAGTGACGGCGGCGTGGTGGGCACGAGTGGCGGCGGCGTGGTGGGCGCGAGTGGCGGCGGGGCGGCGGAGGCAGGGCGGCGCTAGGGTTAGGGCCTTGGGGGAAGGAGGAAACGGGAGTGGTGGGCGCGACTCAGGCAAGAAGATAAGGCAGGAAGGGGATTTTTTTGCCTCTACATGGGCGGGAGCTGTGTGGGGCCCATGTGTCGGTGGTAGAGAGCCTGCGCGGGAGAGCGGGAGAAATGCGTGCCCAATTTTGGTCTGGCGCGGTGGGGCCCTATGTCATTGAGAGAATTAGTCTTATTACTAATTGAAATACAAATTTGGGGGACTAAATGAATTCAAATGGAAAAAAGGTAAGAAACAAAGTTGTTCAACACATCGAGATCTATCATCTATATTTTAGTCATTTTTTCAATTGAGTTTGTTTGGAGAGTTGAAATTTTGATTTTTCAAAGTCGTAAACTTGAAACCAAAATTTGGGGTACTAAGTAATTTCAAATGGAAAAATCATGAATACCAAAGTTGCACAACTCATTGATATCTACATTTTTTATTTAGGTCATTTTGTCATCCGAGAAAGTGATGGAAACTTTGTTCTCAAATTTTACTTATCTCTCTTATAGTTTATGAAAGGGTCTGACCCACTGACTATCCACTGCTACGAGAATGTGCTTGTACCCTTGAGAAGAGGGTAAAGGTCCTATGTAATATATTCCCCAAACATCAAAGATTTCCACTTCAAGGATATCATGCTGAGGCATCTCATGTCGTCTTGACATGTTCCCTGCACGCTGACAAGGGTCACAAGACTGAATGAAAGCATGAATATCCTTAAACATGGTAGCCCAATAGAACCTTAGCTTGAGTCTTTGCAGTGCCTGCATGACCACCACAGGGAGCAGAATGACAGTGAAAAATAACACTTTGAACCTCCTCATGAGGAAGACAACGTCGAATAACCCCATCTGCACAATGCCTATACAGATATGGGTCATCCCAAAAGAATTTACGCGCCTCATGAGTAAATATACAGATATGGGTCTGCACAATGCCCCATTTTTGCCTGAATTCATTTTGAGTTTGAAATTGTGGTGTGAATTTGCCATATTTTTAAAAAGTAAATTTTGAGTTCTTCAAAATTTGTCTCATGAACACATGACCAAAATCAATGCAACACATGACCAGCTCAAACAATGACTCCAGCAGCTCGCTAGCCACCCCACCTGCTCCTCTCCACACCGGCGACCTGCTCCTCTCCACACCGGCGACCTGCTCCTCTCCACCTGCTCCCTCGCTAGCTGCTCCTTGGGTCACGGCGACCCCCTCCAGCTCGAGCAACGAGGCCGCCGGCGACCTGCTCCCTCGCCACCTCCTCCCTCTCAACCTGCTCCCTCGCCGGCCTCCCCCCACCTCCAGCAGCAACCTTGCCACCTCCTCCCTCTCCACCTGCTCCCTCGCCACCAAGCTGGCAGCTGCAGCCTCGCCGGCCAACCCACCTGGCAACACCTGCCTCGCCGGCCACTGTTCAAGGTGAGCAGAGTTTTCAAAATTCTAGCACCTAAATTTGGGGTTACCAACTGCTTCTCCATGCCGATTGTTAATTTTTTGGCACCTAAATTTATGCAGGTGGAGATGGATAGAAGCTGGGTTCATAACAGTGCCCCATTTACACCGGCCTTTATGTCTGGTGTTGCACAATTCATGGAACATGTCCGAAGTACATTTGGTGTAGATGAGAAGATCAAGTGCCCCTGCCGAAAATGCCTTAACCAGAAAAAGAAAAGCCAAGATGATGTGCACGAGGATATCGAACTCAATGGTATGTCGAGGTGCTATACTAGGTGGATTCACCATGGAGAGGAAGAAAATGATGTTGGACAGGATGATGTTGGACAAGATGATGATGGAGATATGTCATGGGATGGAAATGACCAGGCACCACTTGATGAGGAAGGACAAGCTGAAGATGTCATAGATGATAGTGCACGGGGAATACAGGGGTTGATTCAAGATTTGCACGCCGCAGCAAGCCATGGCTTTGGTGGCAACCTATATAAAGAAATCATGGAAGAGGCAAAGCGTGAACTTTATCCAGGTTGCACCGAGGAGACTAGGCTAACTTTCATTATTAAACTGTTGCATATCAAAGTGTACAATCGGATAACAACATCTGGGTTCGATGCTTTCCTTGAGTTGTTTTCGTCATCTCTGAAGAATGTGCCCGGCCTTCCTAAGTCCTATAAGGAAATGAAAGCTCTGCTTCGGAAGCTTGGTTTTGGTTATGTTTGTATTGATGTGTGCAAGTATGATTGTGCCTTATTTTGGAACGGCCATGAACACGATGATCATTGCCCAGTTTGTGGCTTCACAAGATGGAAAGTGAACAAGGAGGGCAGAAAGAAAGTTCCTCACAAGGTCCTCCGTTACTTTCCAATAATTCCACGCCTTCAAAGGCTTTTTATGTCAAAGCAACGGGCACAGTATGCAAGATGGCACAAGGAAAAGAGGGTACCAATTGAGAATGAAATGAGACATCCTGCTGATGGGGAAGCTTGGAAAGAATTTGATGAGACTTTCGAGTCTTTTGCAGATGATCCCCGCAGTTTGAGGCTAGCCATTGCTACAGATGGATTTAACCCATTTGGTCAGATGACCAATTCATATAGCATCTGGCCAGTGGTAGTGGTTCCATATAATTTTCCACCATGGATGTGTATGGACCAATCTAATTACATGCTTGCTTTACTAATTCCAGGAAAAAAATCACCAGGCAAAGATTTCCATGTGCTCATGCAGCCTTTGATAGAAGACATGCTTAAACTTTGGAACGGTGTCTCTACTTATGATGCATATGAAGGCAAAGAATTCAGTCTGCATGCAGCGATTCTGTGGGGAATCAATGACTACCCTGCATTAGGCACCATGTCAGGCAGAACCACTCATGGTTACTTCGCATGTGTGCACTGTGATGAGAATCCATGCTCCGAATGTCTGAGAAACAAAATTGGTTTCATAGGCCACAGACGTTTCCTCCCAAGCGACCATCCGTGGAGGAAAAACAGATCTTTCGATGGCCAGTATGAAAACAGAGAGCCGCCAAGGAAATTTAGTGCAGATGAGATTATGGCAAGGTTGGATGAAGTTTGCTATGTTCCAGGGAAGAATCCAGATAAGCAGAAATCAAGAAAACGACGCCGTAATGGAGAACCAGTATGGCATCTAAAGGTTAGCTTCTACGATTTGCCATACTGGTCAAAATTGAAGCTACAGTACAACCTTGATGTTATGCACATAGAGAAAAATATATGTGAAAACATTTTGTCAACTCTACTTAATATTCCGAACAAGACAAAGGACACCATCGCTACTAGGCTAGATTTGGAAGACAGAGGTATAAAAAAAGAGCTTCATTTGCTAGATGACAGTGGTAATTCCTCCTCAAAGCCAAGAGCTTGTTACGTTCTAACACCAGAAGCAAAGAAGAAGTTTTTGCAGTTTGTGAGCAATGTTAAGTTTCCAGATGGCTATGCCTCCAATATATCAAGATGTGTCAATATGGAGGGAGCAGGATCAATGCATGGGCTGAAAACACATGACTGTCATATACTGTTGCAGCGTATTTTACCAGCTGCCCTTCGTGGTTTGGTGCGCAAAGACGTATATGAAGTAATTTGTGAATTGGGTACGTTTTTTAGACAACTTTGCTCAAAAACTCTAAAGGTTGATGCACTACACCAGATGAAGAAAGATATTGTACTTATCCTTTGCAAGCTGGAGAAAATTTATCCTCCTGCATTCTTTGATGTTATGGTCCACCTAGCAGTACACTTGCCTGATGAGGCACTCTTTAGGGGACCGGTTCAATATGGATGGATGTATCCCATTGAGAGAAGATTGGGCACCTTTAAGCGTTTCATCCGCAATAAAGCAAGACCTGAAGGCTCTGTTGCAGAGGCATACACTGCCTATGAGTGCATGACCCAGTGCTCAACATATTTCAGTGACATTATTACTAGGTTCACTAGGCCTGAAAGAAACTTAGATGGTGAACAGAACATCTCCCCCAATGGTTACTGTATTTTTGGTCATGGTATTAACCTGCTGGGTGCTTCCAAACTTCATTATGAAGATAAAGACTATGACTCCATGGTTTGGTTTGTTCTAAACAACTGCGAAGAGGTTGATGAATACAAAGAGTGAGTATTTGTTCTCATGTCATTTCAGACAACTATATTTAGTATTAGTGTCACAATAAACTGATTAACTTCTTCCTTTATTGCAGAAAGTATAGGGAAGAATTAGAACAACAAGGGGTGAACGATATTGAAAAAATGATGCCAACACACTTCGCTGCATGGTTCGAGAATCATGTGTGTGCAACTTCAACAACATGACTGCATAATTTATGATTCAATACATTTTCAAACTTACTAACTCTCTTTCTTTCCAACCTGCAGATTACCAGATTGAAATGCGAAGGCTCAACAGATGTTGATGAAGACCTATACTCACTCGCATGTCGGCCGATTAGGCGTGTGCGTTCATACACAGCCTGTATAGTCAACGGGGTACGGTACCACACTGTGGCTCGTGAGGTAGACAGGAAGACACAAAACTCCACCATCAAAACTATAGGTACTCACAATGATGACACTATTGACTTCTATGGGACAATCACAGACATTATTGAGTTGACTTACGCAAAGAACAGCAAAGGAGATAGAACTGTTATCTTATTGCGGTGTGAATGGTACAATCTTGAGGGAAGGACATACGAAATGAAAGATGATGGTTACTTCAAGAGCATTAACATCCAAGGACGATGGTATAAGAATGATCCTTTCATTCTAGCCACGGAAGCTTCACAAGTATTTTTCTTGGAAGATACAAAGTTAGGTCCATGTTGGCGAGTGGTACAAGAATTTGGCCACCGACATATATTTGATGTTGAAGAGTCCGACACAAACCAACCAATCCATGAACAAGTACAGATGAGATGTCAGGAGGCTTACCAAGAGGAGAGTACTTCGACCATAGATGGTACAGTGGGAGACATTTACCCTGATATGGATTTCATGCACATAGAGAATGAACCAGGCAGCCCTATTAGTAGAGACCTTGTCGAGAGCATCCGTCGACATCAACATACAGCTCAAGGTGATGAAATAGATGCTGAATACGAAGATGAAACCTTCCTTGAGTACCATAGTCCAGATGAAGGCAACACATCAGAGGAAGACAATGATGATGACTAACCTTTGCATTTCTAGAGCTATTTGTGAACCATGAACTTCTATTAGTGATTCTGTTGTATTTGAATTATGCTATTGTCTGCAGGTTTTTATGACCACATGACAATGTTATGGAATGCCCAGAATCTGTCCTAAATATATTTTGGGGGTTTTTATGACCACATGACAATGTCATGAAAAGTACAAAATCCGTCATAATATGTATATGCTGAAGTAACATACATCCTGCCAAAATATCCCACACAGGTTCCACATCAAAGCACAAGTGATATTTATTTCCAACATACATTAGAAATGCACATGTTACATTTCCATACACACAACATATGTCCAGTAGCACAAAGGCCCATATTTCATACCAGCACAACAGGTTCAATACAACATGTCCCAGACTACTTCATGATAAAAGCCAAAAGCATTGCCTACTTCTTGAACATGTCCCAGACTACTTCATCATAAAAGACAAAAGCATTGCCTACTTCTTGAACACTACAGCTACAACCAACAAGATGGACAACACCAGGAACATTGCTACATTCACACATCCACACACAAGACAAATGCAGCTTCCCATGCCTTCCCTCTTCTTGCCAACCATTTCCTTCACCTTGTTCAGATTTTGCTCTAAGGTATCAATTTTTCCCACAAGCTCAGGAATTTCTATTGTCGAAGCTGCTGCAACGGTCGAGCTTGCTGGAAGTAGAAAACCATGATCTTCAAGGTACACCACATATTCTTCCTCGAACCAATACCTGGAACATTTCCCCTGCATCCAAATGACAACCACATGCAATTTAACACCAATAGTGCAGGCACTGAATGCTACAAACACTACCATATTCTCAGGGAGACCTATTCAAACATGACTGAAATTTGTGCAACAGAAACTGAACCACTGCACTGACATTTCGATAGGTCTTCCGGGGGCACTTGAAAAACCTCTTTCCAACGTTATACTCAGACTTCGTGGTAGTGGCAGCAAACACCCTCACGTCCTTGCAATACGGGCACATGATCAATGGCAACCCGGTCACATCATCGATCGGGTCCTGCAGATCGACATTAGTGGGCGCAGGCTCTGCAGCAACGACAGCAAGGGCTCGGGGTTGCGGGGCAACCCTAGCTGTGCTTGACCGCCGAGTTAGAGAAGTTGAGGACGACGCCTGCGACATGAGAACTGGAGAGGGAAGGTGAGCAGAAATGGCAACAGAGGAGGAACAGGGACGGGGCACTGCAAAAATGGCACACCTAGGGCGATGGGGAGCTGCCACCGCCGAGACGACGCCCGCCGCCGCGCTGAGCCCGCCCGCCGATGACCCCTGATTGATGCACATTGGATTGATTACGAATTGCCATGCCAATAAAAAGGAACAGGGAGGGGGATGAGGGCGCCACTGCCGACCAAATGGAGGGGGACGGGGAGGGGATTGACGGCGCCACTGCCCACCATGCGCCACCGCCTACCAACCTGATGCAGTTGCGGTCACCGGTGATCCGCGCTCGCCGGCTGGCCTGGCGGCAGATCTCGCGCAGCCGCCGCCCATTGTGCCGCGGCGTCAGCTGGGGAGAGGGTGAGCTAGCTCCGCCCAGAGGTAGCACGACGGCGGCCGTGCTCCGCCCCGACCGACGCTCGCCCAGAGGCCGCCCACCGCTCGCCGCCCGCCGCACCGCCAGAGGCCGCTAACCGCTCGCCGCCGTCTTCTGTTGGGTCGGGGAGACAGGGAAAATGAATTTGGTCAACAGAAGGAGACGGGGTCCACCTGCAGGGGTATATTGACGTTGCGGTCGGTCATTTTTTGAAATAACATAGAGTGACGCCGACAAACCATCACATAAAGACAGCTCAAAGCGTCATAAAACCCAAGGCGTCAACCGGATCCTGTCGCCAGACAATTTGTGACGACATTTGGTAGCTTTCTGTGACACAATAAATTATGCCGTCATAAATTTGTTTCTGGCTCATAAGATTATGACGACGCAAAATATTTCGTCATATTATGATACATTATATGACGAAAACAAGCACGGTCATAAGGTATTTTGTCATAAAAAGAAGGATTTCTTGTAGTGATGAGGTCGTAAAAGAATTTACGACTATATGGTCGTAGAAGTGCTTACGACCATCCTATCATATTTATCTCTTATCAATAAGGGGCATATTCAAGGAATATAATGACGTAGTAATTTAAGGATTATTCTATCCTCGTCATCTAGCCCCTAACTTCAAGTGAAAGTAACTTACTCAAGCAAACGAGATCATAGATAATAAGTGTGGTCGAAAACAGAGCCTTTCTTGACCCTTATCGACTGGGAATTGGCTTGGTCGATTTGGTAATTTTGCTTGAGTTGTGAAGACAGAAAGACATCAGACAGAAGAAACACAATCGATTTCCCTCGAGCTGTCCATTGAATTGGTTCCCAAAGCTAATGTTCGGTTCCCGAGGGAAGTAACCGACACATTGGTTATAAAAACTTATCGGTGTGACTTTTGGTTTTTACTTTCCCCATTTGTTCCAACTTGTTCAAGCTCTCTGCCTCCAATCAATCTCCAATCTCACATGAATTCCTTCCAATCTCCCGAAAGAATGATGAAGTCTTCGAATCCCACCACAGAGATTCGTCAGATGGATCAAAACCGTCGGGCAACGCTATCCATCTAGACAAATCAGAGAGATTCTGGTGTTCCAGGTGTACTGTGAGTGTGGCCTTCTTCTTCCTGCTCATCCCTTCTTGACGGCTGTTCTCGAGTATTTTGGGGTAGAGTTGGTGAACATGGTTTCCAATTCGATCACGATGCTCAGCATCTTTGTATATCTCTACAAGGCATATTTGGGTATCCCAGCAAGTCTTGAGCTCTTCCGATATTATTACGAGATGAGCTGTCAAATGGGGATTGTTGGGAGTTGTGGATTGAAGCTCCATGATGGCAAGACAGAGCTTTACATCCGTATGTTTACCCGATTTTTGTGGCCGGGGTGGAAGAAGTGGTGGTTCTACTAGGAGATGACCAGTGAAGACAACCTCTCCTTAGTCGGGAACGCCGCGGAGAAGAACAGTCTTTGGAACTCAGCCCCCAAAGACGTAATAAGAATAGCCCCCTACATCTCAGCTATCATGGAGTTGAGGGATAAGGGGCTTACGAGCTGGCATATGGTGAATGATTTTATCACACGCCGCATTAGTCCCTTGAAGTGTCGAGCACATCCCATGTGGATGTACTCAGGAGTCTCATATTCAACCTGAGATTACGAGAACGGTAAGTGATACTAGTACTCGTATTCGTAACTGGGTTACATTTTCTGAGTACTTCTTATCGACTACCATGTTTATCTATACTGACCTTGATTTGGAGGAAATCAATTCTCGAGTCAAGGCTATTTGCGAGAAGGTTCTATCACTTGAGGTGGAGGCTCCTCACATCTTGGTGGATGTTTCCGCCGAGGAGAGGGAAAGATGCTTAAAGGTAATCAAAAAATCGACTTCATCTTTAAGACTTCTTAGTCGTAGAGCATGACCAAGTGGTATCTTCCTCTTCTGCAGAGCATTGGTATGGTTTCCTGTCAAGACGACCAAGGGGTTGAATTGATGGTGGTTGGCGACGTAGTGTCGGAACCTGGAGTAACGACTCCTAGATCCTCTGTGTAAATCCCACTACTCCAGGATCAACTAGTGCACACAGTAACAACAAAGATAAACATCAAGCACAAATGACTTAATATATTAAATGAAAGGGTACGGCCTTATGGCCAAGTCTTACATCACGCCCATTGGCAAAAATAAATAAACAAATAATTGCAGAAGCAAACTGAAGAGAAGCGAAGCCCAAGCCTGCCCACGGGCAAACGACAGTAAGATGCGACCTACATGTCCTGACCTTCACTGTAGTCGACGTCATCTT
Source organism: Dendrocalamus latiflorus (assembly GCA_017311315.1). NCBI lineage: Eukaryota > Viridiplantae > Streptophyta > Magnoliopsida > Poales > Poaceae > Dendrocalamus > Dendrocalamus latiflorus. Next base: position 23,770,372 of record CM029628.1, read on the forward strand.
CCTCTGTATGGAGAGTGCAAGGTGAGTACAAACTTGTACTCCGCAAATCACACGGAGAAATGCAACATAATGATAAAGGCTTCAATGGAAGGCTTATAGGGTTAGTTTGCATAAAACAACATTTAATGAAATACGATAAATAGATTGAAAATGCTGAATTTAATACAGTAATGTAAAGACAATATTTGTAATTGAAAATATTACCGTTAGTGCCGACTCCGACCAAACACCAACCTATGCACGAGTATCCCACCTGTACCATCTTTTCCAAAAGATCACGTATGGATTCCATCCATCCACACGCTTTTACTGTGCAACTCTGATAGATTACATCCATCCACCAGGTTTCAATCTCTCACGGATTCCATCCATCCGTAAGGTTTTCAAAAATCATTTTTGAAATACAAAATCTAATCCATGAAAACCTTTTACTCAGCATGCCCATGACCACGGGCACGGCTATCCAGGATAGATTATACACTTTGCAGAGGTTGCACAACTTTACCCGCAAGACACGATCATCCCTTTGTATCACTAGATTACACACTTCCTTAGGTGTGCAGTGGGGAGTCGTGACAAGGCCTTTACAATGCAAAGCCTTCAACCTGGCCAAGCCAACTCTAAGGTTTCACCCCAGTAAGGAATCCACCAGACCGGGACCCCCTCTTGAGCCTGAGTGAGACTTCTCATGGCTACAACCAAGCTCACCCAAGTGGGACTTCACATGGCACCAACCACTCCCACCTTCAACCTACAACTTGACTCAGATTGGGACTTCGCAAATTATTCAGCCAGGGTTGTCCCATACCAGCCATATGGTAGTACGATAGGGCTTTGCAACAGTAGCTCACAGACTGGTCCTTAATTGACTTAGGCCCAACCACATACCCCTGTGCACGACAATCAACCACTGCGGCTCCGACCAACAGGGCATGCCTGCACCCACCATCTAACCAACTACCTAAGTCTAAACCAGGTTTATATTTTCTTTGCAAAATCTTTTATAAACCTCCTGGACTCACCAAAGTCAGAAGTACAATAGAAAAGCTTATCATTTTATGTGAAAGGATCGTCATTTTATGTGAAAAAGTATCCCAAACCCAAGATTATATCTAAGCAGACTAAGCATTTAAATAAAGTACTAATGTACTAACTAGGGTTTGATCTAGGGTGACAAGATATAAAGAATTCAATAACAATAGAGGAATTAACAAGTAGGCAATAACTAAATTCAAAACTGAATTGAAATACGTTGAATAGAAATATGCATGCAATATAATTTAAAACAACATAATTTTATTTTGAAATCTGGGATCAATATGATCAAGGAGTGTGACTTGCCTTGCTCTTCAACTTGGCTTGAATCTTCGTTGAAGAATTTTCTCGAATCATCGAAGTCTACACGCGAAAACAACCCACCAAATTCAAATAAATTCAAATTAAATTCAAATTGACATCAAAAATTAGCATTGAGGCCAGAAATGGATAGAGAGAAATTTTTGATGAATTTAGAAATTTGAATGGGCTCAATCGGAGTTAAAACGAGGGAGAACGGGCTCTCCGAAGTTTTAAATCAGGGAAAAAGAAAACGATTTATTTTCTGGAATTATTTTTCTATTGAAAAAGGGATTTATGACGTCAGCCTTGCGTCAGCCAGGGATTTTAATTTTTGGCCGATTTATTTTTGCACTGGAAATTAGAGGGGAGGGGCTGACATGTGGGCCCTGGTCCATGGACCAGGTCCACGGACCACCAAAGGCGCTGAGGTGGCACTACAACAAAATGAACATATTAAGACGTTTTGTTTAAGACGCTTTGAATCATGTCTCTCTTTTTAGAACCACAATTGAAATAGAGACGCAGTTTCAGACGCTCTAAAGGGTTGCACGCTATTAAATTCTATTAAAACGGCTGCTGAGACATTTTAGAGTACGTCGCATGTATAGAGATGAAATTTTAGATGTCTTATTTATCATTTGAGACGTCTTATCTATTATCTCCATATAAGAATATTAAAAAAATGAAATGGTGTAAGTAACGGTATATATAAAACATAAAAAAATATCAATCTCAAAGTTTGAACTCACAACCTGAGACTTTTCTTTCGCTTTTGTCCAGTGGCTGAAAACATAAAAAAATATCAATCCCAGGGTTCGAACTCTCAACCTAAGGTTTAGAATGTTCACGCATTAACAGGGGCGGAATTGGGCCCCTGGGAAGGTGGGTGACATGCGTCATTTTTACATATTTTTACTCGTCATTTTACCCCATTATATTTCACATTTTGGGACTATTTATCATCATTTACACGCTTTTCTATAATTAATTGCTCAATTTGGATCATTTTACATTTTTTATGCTTTTCCACAGGCCGGCGCGATCAAGGCGCATCAACGACAAATTTGGCATTCCGGGACTGCTCCGTATAGTTGTACGCATCAACACAAATGCGTAGGATATTTCCGCGACGAAATCGGACTTTCGGAGGGCCAGAACAGAAGAAATTAAAAGGGAGAAGGACCTATGTGTAAACCCTAGATACTATGAGGACCAAACTGTAAAATGCCAAATTCCCCAATTCATCAAACTCCTTCGGCCGCCGCCTGTGGAGGGAGGGAGCCCGGTTTTGTGCCCTTGGCCTCCCTTTGCTGCCCCCCTTCTTCTCCAGCCACGGCGCCGGCGAGGCCGGGCCATCTCGCCGGCGGCCGCCTTCCTTCTCTCCTCCACCGCCTCACTTCACCCGTCCCGCCACCTCTCTCCGCCACCACAGCAGCGCCGCCACTCCCTCTTCTACTACGCCTTCCTCCACCGGCCGCCCTTCCGCCGCAGCTCGCCGGTACACCTCTTGCCGCTCCGCATCCATCCACCTCACCTCTGCCGCAACCTAAGCGCCGCCTCTCTTCTTTACTCTCGTCACCACTCCGACCACATCTCCACTGCATCGGCCGCTCCTCACCGCGTCACCAAATCGGCACCGCCGCCTTGCTCCCCCTCCGGTGCGCCATCTCTCCCCTACAGCGCCACCCTTTCCTCACCGTCTTCTGCTCCACAGCGCCGCCACCCCATCTTCTTTCGCCTCCTCTCGCCACCGCTTACCACCACAACCGGTCGCCGCACCCTCTTCGCCTCTACATCCTCCACCGCCGTTTCTCCACCAGCCAACACCGCCTCCTCTCCTCCCTTCCCCTTCCCTCGCTTCTTCACCGCCGCAGTCCACCCTCCGAGACACCTCTCCCGCAGCGCCTCCTCTCATGCGCCGCCGCTTCACCCCTTCTTCCTCTGGCCGCCGCTCCAGATCTTGCGCCGACCGCACCGACCTCTGCAGCGACTGTAGCACCGCCGACCTCCATCAGCGCCGCCCCCTGCTACTCCACGGCACCGCCGACCTCTCCACCGATCTCCACCAGATCTTCTTCAACCCCGGTCGGCCGCTACCGATCTCCTCCACCACAGCACCGATCTTCTACGGCCACCTCAACTTCCTCGACTTCATCAACCGACGGTGATTTCTCCCTCTGCCTCCACATCACCGACAGCTTCTTCCTCGGCTGCACCCTGCTACTCCCTTCGGTTGAATCCAGCCCACATCTCCATTTACTGTTCACTTCATTGCTCATTTTTGCCTGTTGAATTGTGATATGTGATGGTGAATTATGCACTGTGAATGCTAGGTCAGCAAATGTTATTTGTGTTCTGTTATGTGATTTGTCATGTGTGCATGATATCAGTGGATACTCTGTTATTTTGTTCCAGATCTAGTTCCAGAATTGCTATATATTCCTGTTGCCAGTAGTTTAATTCTTCAACCAGTCCTGCATTCCTAAACGTTCTACTCGCTAGGTATGCCACTTCTAGTTTAATTAACTGAACTTGTACCGTAAGATTTTTCATGATTGCTCATATCTGATATTTTGTTGTTAATATTGCTATGTTTGCAGGATATGGAGGACTCTGAAAAGAAATGCAGAGTGGAAGACCTGATGCACAATTTTCTGATTGAAGAAATAGACCTGATGATTTATTATAGCAGATTAAAAAAACATGTGTGTCAAATTGGAGGATGTTTTACCGACATGTGTTTATCGCATATTAGATTTTTATTTAGTTGTGAACTCTGTTGATTTAAATGGATGCTATAATTATTTGTAAACCTCTCTTATGTAAACTTCTTTGGGGTTTGGAGGGTGCAATGGTGACGAATTTGTCAATTGCCAATGGTTTGCCTGGGGTGTTGCTTGGTTCCAGTTGTAGTTGGTTTGCTTTTCTTATAACAGTATATCTGTTGTGCTACGCCCATTCCTTATATTTTATAAAATATGTACTCAATATTATGGTGCTGCCTATAAAATTATTATATATGCATGTATATATAATAAATATGTGGAATACTATATTCTCATACGGATACATATTTGTGTGTATAGAAGAAAATATATACCAATCAAAATAAAAATACATACTACATATGACATCTTGAGACGGCACATAACGTCTCAATGCACATGCCTATATTAGTTGAGACGTGGTGTAACCGTTTTTATAAAAGCGTCTCTAACTTTATAGGGATACAGTGCAGATGTCTCTAATGAACGTCTCAAATAATATAGGCACGCCTTAGAGAGTGTCTCTATATTTTTGAGACGGTTCATGTAGAGACGTTTCTATGACGCTTTATAAAAGCGCCTCAGTTGTCTGTGGGAGACGAAACAGAACGTCTCTAACCTACAAATATGATGTCTCCCCACGGATGTTTTGTTGTAGTGTGGCACGGGAGGGGGCGGGTATGCGCGTGGCGCTGACGGGGCAGGAGGGAGCCGACGCGGCGGTGATGTGGCACCACGCCAGCTGCCACGCAGGCGCAGCCGTGCTGACGTGGCCAGCCGGGAAGGGAGGAGCTCGGGGATGGCGGGATCGTCGGAGCTCCGGTGGCTGACAGTGAGCGGCGAGGGCCAGAAGAGGGAGAGAGTACCGTAGGGATCACGGGGAGGGGCACGGGCATTATCGGCGGCGAGCGGAGATGGCCAACGGCGAGGGCGCTCGGGTCTCACGTGGTGGGGCGCTCCGGCGGTGGAGAGGCGCGGCCAAGGTGCGGAGGAGGTCGGGGGCATCGCGGTGAAGCTAGGCGCGGCGTCGGCCAGGCGAGAGGGGGCTCAAGCCGACGGCAATTGCTCGCCGGAGCCCGAGAAGGCGGCGGTGGCGATGGCGCACGACGCGGGGGCGGTGGAAGGCTCGGGAGGGAGCGCGGAGGTGGGGGCGGGGTTGTCCGGAATGAGGCAGAGCCGGGGGACCCTTTTATAGGCGGAGGGGGAGCGGGCGCGGGGAATTGATCGCCGGAGGTATCGGGGAGTGGGCGGCGGTTGCGGGTAGTCAGGGGCGGAGCCGTCGCGGGATTGGGGGAGGTGGGTGCGGGGAGTGGGGGTGGTGGCGCATGCACAATTTGGGGGAGGGCCGGGAGGAGCGTGCAGCGGTTGCGGCTGAGGGTGGCGCGGGCGAAAAGGGAGGCGGCCGGAGGAAGGAGAAGGCACGGGGAAGGGATAACAAGTGGGCCCCACGCGCAGAGAGAGAGAGAGAGGAGCGGAGAGCGGGCGGCCGAGATGGCGGGCTGGGATCGGACGGTAGCGGAAGTTAGGTGGGGCGGACGGGCGGATGGGGGTGAGTGGGGAGGATCGTGCGGCCGAAGGAGGTGCGAGGGTGGGCGGCTTGGATGGGGCGGGCCGCACACGTGGCGAGCGGGGAGGGGAGGAAGGTGGGATGGGGTGAGTGGCGGGGATGGGCCGGTGAGGGAGCACGTGGGCGGATCTGGTCCGTCCACGTGGCGGCCAAAGGGGAGGGAAGAGGTTTTTGATTTTTGATTTTAGTTTTTGATTTTCAGAAAACCCTAGAAAATCCATTAAGCCTCAGAAAAATACAAAATAAACTCCAAAAATTTCAGAAAAATTCAGAGAACCTCCTGAATACTTTTTGGACTTAATAAAAATATTTCCAACTAATGTTGGTATTATATTTTTATATCTAAAGTACTTTTTAATTTCAAAATTAGATTTTAAACTCCTTAAAACTCAGAAAACCAAATAAAATCCAAATAACTCCCAGATAATTAATTTAAAATAGGATTTTTATAGAAAATCAAAGTATTATTTTATTTAATAATTACTTTTAGGTTTTCACTCAATTTACTTTTCAAATCAGGCTTTTTCAAAAATAGAAAATCCAGGGCAAAACTAAAAATAAAATTTAGGCAACAAAATACTTATTTTAATTTAAAATTTTATTTTAACCTCTTTTATTTATTTATTTATTTTATTTTCCTAAAAACCTGGGCTATTACAGGTAGAAAGAATGACAACTCCTCCAGCCAAAAGGCGTCGACTAGTTAAGTCAGTCGATAAGAAAAAGGGGAGCACAATCGCTACTATCCCCCTTAAAATTCTTCCTCCAACTGCCTCGAGCGCTCCTATTCATCAATTTATTGTGGATTTAGGTGCAGCAAGTAAAACTGGGGCACCCGTATTGAAGCGTCGTCTCCTACAATCAAGGTACTCTTCTATTATAACATCAAAGATTCAAAACTAACTCAGTTAGCCTTTCCAAAAGCTTTATCAGGTATCTTGAAAAGTTAAACTAGAAGACTTTTGTATTTTTTTTGAAGGAAACTATTGTGACGGTAGGACCTGTGATCGAGAAGGAGATTATCCCAATGATCGAAGCTGGTTCCGACCATCAGGATGGATAAGAGAAGGAAATAACAACAACCCTAGCTATAGACCTTTGACCATACGTGGTTAAAGGGGCTCAAGATTCTCGACCAGAGGTGGTTGAGAAGTTCCTCATTCTCCTGCAACTAGACATGGTTGTGGAAAAGAAGTTGAAGATACCACTCTCTAGGAGGGTTTCTTCCCGATTTGCGATAAAAGCAATGACTCAAAGGTATGAAAAAGCAAGTATGTATACTGTATTTTACCTTTATCTTTTGAACTGCTGACTTATTTCTTGTGATGGTAGTCTAGCCTCTCCATCGCCTAAGCTTCCTACGACTCTGCCTGCCATCAAAAAGACGATGTAGAAGGTGGTTGAAGAAACGACCACTGTGGTGACAAAAGCTACAGCTAAAACTGCAAAGACTATGACCGCTGGAGTGGTTGTAGTGAAAAATGGTTCTGGAAGAGAAGAAGAACATCCTAACTTCTTTTCATTTTTTAATCCACCCT